>CM075481.1:22530000-23730000 GCA_037950665.1 Hypophthalmichthys nobilis | reverse complement strand
TGTAATGCAAAATTATATCGGAGTGTTTATTTACACTAAACTCCGCCACCATTGTCTGATTGAGCCATACAAAAGAATGATTAAGGCAGGTGGCGTGACCGACCCAAACTCTTTTTTTCAAACTCATTCTTCTCCCTTTTACCCATTGCATATCAGCTCGTAGAGGCGATTATTTTTTTAAATAACAATTAAGATAATGTGGAAATAAAGTGCCTAATGGATATCCAGTAGTGGGAATAAAGTGTTTATCGGGTAAGGTTTGGGGTATGTGTAGAGGAGGGCTTTAGGGACAAAATAAGGCAGCATCCATTTATGATTTTAATAAATACTGTATAATCATTTGCGCACTGAATATGGTGTTATTGCATACTGCTTTATAATATACTACAATACACTGTAATATGTAAATATTATTTTAAATAGCAGCAATTATCGGGGTTCAAGCTCTTTAAGGCCTTTAAACATATGCGTATTATGTTTTATTTCATAAGCCTGTAACCATCTCGATTAGTGGTTCAACGGATCACAAGACTCACGGTTCGGATCATATCACGGTTATTAAGTCATGGATCGGATAATTTTTCGGATCAGCACAAAAAAAAAAAAAAAAAAAAATTGGGGGGTAACTTTGTATGTATTACTTAGCCCACTTTAACTACTCCGATACCACAGCAGAAACTACTAGCCTAATTAATACATTATTAAAGGCATGTGAACAGACTGTAAAAAGAACAAATACTGTACACAAATTACAAACAAAGATAAATACAACATAAAGTTACAAATAAAGTATAAGGTCTAACTGTAGTATTAATTTTCATGTACAGAAATGTAATAATTAAATGTAAAATGACACTGTTCACTGTATAAATTTAACATAGATTAATCTTTGTTAAAGCTGTGTTTTGTTGTTTGATTTACATGACAGACAACAGCAGGTATTTATAGGTTGCTGTCACTTTAAGAGTAACGCCGGTTTCACACTGCAAGCATAAGCAGTGCGTGAGCAGTGCGTATTTTTTTCGGCGTGCATGTTAACCAACGGATGCATTCAACCAGGCAGCAGGAGCGTCGCGTGAGCAGCAGTGAAGCGGGGGTTTCGGCGCCGAGTCTAGTTTTGCTGCGCTGCTGACGCTCAATTAAAGTGAAAGCACACTTTTGATGGACAAAATAAATATAATTTCACACAAAAAGTGTTCAAAATGCACAGAATAAGCATGTCTAATGTGTTTTAACAAGAATTTGAGTATGACAGAAAAGAAAATTAAGAATCAAAAATAATTATAGAAGATTTACCCATTTAAACTTGTTTTTAATTATTCAGTTTGGGTTAAAGTATGGTGTATTATAAAAAAAATAAACTAGCCAGAAAATATGATATATAAACATTATTTTAGTTATTACACAGAGAGATATAGGTTGCAGCATTCCCAAATCAAACCCGATACAAAACTCTTGTAAACGTGCTGTAGATGATGTAAAACACAAAGCTGACATCATTCGTGTGCAGCAATGGATGACACGAGGCTTTTATTTATTTATTTTTATTTATTTATTTATTTACGTTTATATGCAAATGTTGTACACCTCCCTATGTTAACAAACTTTCAAGACTATCAAGTATATAAATGACCAACTTATAAAAACAAATTTATAGCTGTCTTTGTAAAGAAATGCTCACTTTATATGTAGCATCGAGCCGCTGCTGTGACGCTGTACAAACGCTTCCAGTGTGAATACTCGCGCGTCTCTGCAGCTGCAGTGACGATGTAGTTACGCTCACGCTTGCAGTGTGAAACCGGCGTAAGCCTTGTTTACACTGCACGCGTCTGCAGCGCGTTACGGCTCCGGCAAGGTTTTGTTCCGTCCTCTGCGCGGTGTCAACTCGCACCAGAAGCATTTCAGAAGCGAAGCGGCTGGATTCGCGAGACCACGAGATTTGCCTTATCTGACGTTGTTTTCCTTGAGTTTTTTCGTGTTTTTAATGGCTTAAATGATTATATTTTGTCCGGTTTAATTGTGTTTATTGCTATGCCATACTTTATTTTGCTGTAGCATACAGACGAAGTTAATATACACTTAAAAGTCCAGTTTTGGACAACAAGAACAAAGAAATTTCAAGTTTTTCAACTTCGAATCTCTTGTCTCAGTTTCTGGCCTCCTAGTGATGTGAAATATGAGCGGGAGTTTACACAGGGTAATTATTTTTACTTCATTTTGTATTTGAGCTGCGCGTCTTGGACGCGGCGTCCGTCAAAAATAGGCGGGGCGCCTATCTTTAGCGTACGGAGCCCGGCACGTCACCTATAGGAGAAAAAAAAAACAATCCGTGCCGACGGTTTTGCAATCCGTTCCCTCAGTTCATAAACCGTGGTCACGATTTCTTAAACTGTTCCCTCGGTTTAACAAATCGTGCCCACGGATTAATAAACCGTACCCACGAATTTCCAATCCGTGCGCTCAGATTTTGCAAACCGTACCCTCGGTTTTTAAATCCGTTCCCACAAATTCATAATCCGTGCGCACGCTTTCACAATCCGTTCCCACGGGTTTGTAAAAACTGTACTCACCAGTTCATTTTAGAAGAAGAACAGCAAACTCCCCAGGTGAAAAAATACTACAGTAAATACTATAGTGTTTTGAACCATACTATAGTAAATTGTAGTATACTGTATTATAGTATTTACAACACTTCGTTAATGAATGCTACAGCATACTGTAGTATTAATTATAGTGAACTGATAAACTGTTATAAATACTGTAGTATACTTTAGTTTTTACCACAGTAAA
The DNA here is from genome assembly GCA_037950665.1 of Hypophthalmichthys nobilis. Lineage (NCBI taxonomy): Eukaryota > Metazoa > Chordata > Actinopteri > Cypriniformes > Xenocyprididae > Hypophthalmichthys > Hypophthalmichthys nobilis. The sequence goes on along the minus strand of CM075481.1, from coordinate 23,727,210 downwards.
CTGTAGTGTATATACCCTAAAGTTGTAGAAAACTTAGTACAATATTGGATAAAGTAATTTGTTTATATTACTATAGTTGTTATATTATCACAGCAACTAGAATTACCACAATAAATTAATTCAAGTACTATATGGTTCAAAAACGTAGTATAAACGACTATACAATAAATTAGCTACTATAGTATTTTTTCACCTGGGAGGTACGTGTTAATGAATCTTATTGTTCTATTGTGTATTATTCATCAAATTATATTAACTGCAGTGATTCTCTATCAACGGGTAGCGGAATACATCGATTTAATAAGAATTTTGTGCGTCAAAATCTTGTGTTTATTTGTGATAATCTTAGCACTTTATTATTATTGCCTAATAAACCTGGCATTGTGTAAGTATTATGACTGACTTTTAATTTCTTTGTTCCTCTTTTTTTACTTTTAAATGCATGTAGCCTAAATGCAACAATAGGCTAATAATAATAATAACAACAACAATTATTATTAATTATTGTATTTATTTTTTAAATGTATTTATTTATCAATTATTTTTAATTTATGACTACAAATGAGTGCTCTTAAGACAGTATGTTTATCATAAAATAATTAATGAATGCTTTAATTTTAAAAAAACTTTTACAGTTTTTTGTGTACTATTCATTCTTAACATGAAGACTTGTTTTGGTGATTTTATTATACAAAGCTTTTTGCCCAAAATGGACTTTAAAAGATAAAAATAATGGAAATTCTCAAATTAATTCCGAATGGAAGTTCAGGAAATTCTCCATTTTGTAAAATAAAGTTTATTTATTTACAATAGCCTATAGAGACAGAGCGACACGCGTCATAATCAGAAAACCACGTCCACCGGGAGGGGAAAACAATCAAACAGTCCCCATTGACTTTGTATTGCGTGAGGCTGCCTCCTTGTCATTTCTGGCTTATAACAAAAAACAGAACAATGTCTAAAAGCTGCTATGTGACAAGGTGTACAGCAAACAAGCTAAAAAAACCCAGAACTAAGTTTTTATAAGCTGTCGACCCCAAAAAACGAATGTTTAAGGACACAAAAGTGGATACAGGCAGTGAGACAGATCGCAACGGGTCATATTACTATAAGAAATACACTGGAGGGGCGTATTCGGCGACAGGTGAAATAATTCTTTGACATGGTTAAAAATAATTAATGGTTTGTTTTTGTTTGTTTAGCATATGTTGTCGCCGATTACGTTCCCCTCCAGTGTATTTCTTATAGTAATATGACCCGTTGCGATCTGTCTCACTGCCTGTATCCACTTTTGTGTCCTTAAACATTCGTTTTTTCCGAAATGATAGGATTGCGCATGCGCATAAGCTTGATCCAGCCTGGAAAATACAGTTTTTTGCCATGATTCGAGCGTTTAGAAACAAAATGTATGAGACAGTTGTTGTCAGATTTCACTGGTGATTTCAAATATGAAATTTAATCGAAAGCTTGGCAAACAGCTTTGGAGAATTTGATGTTTCCCCATTCAAAGAGATAGGAGCTGCACTTGCATGCCCAAGAGGCGTTTCAAAGATGGCGCGAGTGAAATGGCTTGTCTTAAAGGGACTTAGTTTACACTTAGTGCGAAGAAAATAGCCACTGCCAAATTATATACCTTAAACAGGGTTACTAACATTAGTGCATTGTCATTTCTGCACTCAAAAAAAATGATACGTTGGATTTACTTAATTTTTTTATGTCAACAGGTTCCACGTAACTTGGTTATGTTGCATTTAATTAACATTATTTATTTCAGTTAACTTAAATTTATTACATAAAGTTAACTCAATGCCACTTAGTTGAATCAGGTTAACATTCTTAATTTTGTCCAAAACCATTACATTTAGTTATCCTAAAAATTCAGTTCAATTGATTAGTTTATATAGTGGATGCATTCATTTTCACAACTTTTACAAAATCTTTACTCTGTAAAGACTCTTATTGTTAGGTGTTAGCCAGAAGATGGTTTTATTCCATCTATGGCATGCCCAAAATAGTTGTTTTTATTATTAAAACAACTTTAATTGTAGTTAGCAGGTCCTCAACCCAAGCACATGTTCTACACTTCACCACAATGGTAACCCCAAAACCATTAACATAACAGAAACTTTTAAATACCAACATAATAGAACAGTAAACATTAAAAAGTCTCTCTATTTTCTCATGTTGCTAAAAACTGCTTAAAATAACACTTTATTTCAACATTTACTCTCCCAGATCAGCCCCTTTGCAAAGCATGATGGGTAGTGAAAGTCCTGTTTGATTGAGTCCTGGTTGAGTTTACTTGATTGAAACATGTTATTTTAATATGAAACCATCAAGTTAAGTCAAAAAGTAATCATTTCAAGTCAAATTAACATGAAGCAATTAAATTTGAACCAGAAACCTAATACAATGGTGTTGAATCAAAATAAGTTGTTTAAATAAAGTGAACAGCATCAAAAAATCATTTTTTTGAGTGTGGACTAAACAATTATCTTAGGTATGCAAGATAGCATTGTAGCTTTTACCTTGACAATAACCAGAATTATCTAATAATTTCAACTCAGTCCTTGTCTTATCAATCATTAATTGCTTTGTGTTTTGTTAGGATAAATTTTCAGTGGTTTTGGAGGACAATCAGAAGCAAGAGGACTGTTATTACCTGTTTGAGCTGGAAACCAATGCAATCTGTCCTGTAATCCCATCCAAACTCAGTGCCGGCTCCATATTCCTTATTGTGTGAGTGCTTCAACATTCTCAGAGAGATCATACCATTAATGGCTATCAAGGAGAAACATAAATCACCTTTGCTCATACTTTACATGTTGCTGTTTGCTGTTCATAGTGTATTCTCCTGCATGGCTGTATATCTTACCGGTGGATTCCTCTATCAGCGACTGGTAGTTGGAGCCAAGGGAGTTGAACAGTTCCCCAACTATGGCTTTTGGTCACAGATCGGCAACTTATCTGCTGTAGGTGTCATTACATATGCACTTGTCTCAATCTCTGACTCATGTTTCAGTCATTCTTCCTCATTATGAACCAAATATACCCTTTTATTATCCTAACAGGACGGATGTGATTTCGTCTGCCGATCCCGTGGTAACAGAGAAGAACCCCCCACATACAGAGGTGTGGCTACCGAACCTCTTGGGGAGGGGCCAGAGGAAAGGGATGACCATTTACTTCCCATGTGACCAAATCATAACAACTAATGAGAAGATGCTGGACAGTTATTATGGTTTTGAAACCCAAAGAGAGATGTTCAGTTCAGCAGGCGTGTTCCTAGTTCAGAAGTGCTGCTTTTTTTCTTCCCAATAGCACTTATTCTCTATTTATCCCTTAAAATGTTAATTTGGCATTTGTTTGTTAAATATATAAGTTTGCTAACAAGTTTCAGAAACCCAAAGACCTACAGATATATTTGATAATTCAATATTTATGACAAGATACCATCATCATCAACATGCAACACTGCCCCTGTTTTCTGTCTTTATAGGAAGTAAAAGACATCAATGCTGCTTGACTGTGTGATTTGGTCACCACATAGATGTAGTTTGGTATAAAGTACAAGTACTTGTTTTGATTCGAATGGCTAATCAAGTTTTACTTGCAGTATGAACACGTTTGATGAAACTGAAATTAAATTTTTAAGCTCATGCTCCAAAACTCTATATTTTCTATTTCAGAGTTTTCAAAAAAGTAACTGAAATTGATTATTTGAAAAATTATACTCACAAATGTGCTTCGCCTTACATTCCAAATTGGCTGTTTGTTGTGGAATATTGTGTTAGTGTGGAGAAGTTATAAGGATCAGGCCTACCTCTTCAGCCTGTTACAACCTATATGCGATGTTTCTGAATGATGGTATTAATGATAAATTGCGATCATGAATGTTATCAAAAAGATACATTTGAGAAAAATGCAGCTTTCAGAAGATAAAAAAAGTTGTTCTTGGAAAGAACCATTTGTGGCACATTGACAACAATTAACAGTTAAAGTGAAACAACTTGTAAGGACATGTTTCCATTTGGTTGGTTTTCTTTTCATTTTGTTTTTCTGAATTTTGGCTACTAGATGTTGCAAGTGTTAATGTGATTCTTTGACTGTGGGATCTATTTCATACGGTAGGAATTACTGTAAATCCTCACTGGAAACCACAGGACAAAATTTCAGATTATGACAGAGCAGCAGTATATTTTTCTTTCAACGCTTTTTGTTATTGTGTGTTTGAATGCACTGAAGCTTTAAGCTTGATTTTGTTTTTAGTGGAGTCATACATTTTCTTTATGCCCTTGAGGAGCTGAGATCATAAATGAGCATAAACACTCCTGTTTTTGAGCTGTAGATCATAGCATTGCAACTATTTACAAAATCAGGAGGAACAGAACTGATGGTTAGAAACCCAAGCCATACAAGGTGCTCTATTATTATGTATCATTGAAGTTTTGGTCTGTGTATAAAGGTGAGATAGAGGCTCCTTGAAAAGCACTTCTGTAGTATCAGATTAGAAATGCTGGTTTAGCTTCTGCTTTAATAAGTAGAGTCCACTCCATATTAATAGCAGAAAGGTATGACGCATTTGGCTTGATGTTATCCTGATGTACTTCAGTGAGATACAGGCCTGTGCGAGGGGTGACTTCACTGTTCTTGCAACTGCTTTATTGTTCTTTACAATTTTAGTGTGAAAATATTCATTTTGTTTGCTTTGGAAAGTATGAATAAAGTGTTTGATTACTGATTTGTGCAACTATTCTTTAACCAAAACAGGTCTTGACACAAGCAGATTGTTAATAATTTCTTCACTTCTTCTATTATCTGCATAAAGTTTCATGTTATACAGTTTATATTGAGGTTTTATGGCATATGCCATGTTGAGTGAAAATGAATATTATATTACACAATTTCTGAGAGATGATTTTTTAGGCACACAGTGCTGCTTGAAAGTTTGTGAAACCCTTGCATAATCTGCAAAATGTTAATTATTTTAACAAAATAAGAGAGATCATACAAAATGCATGTCATTTTTTATTTAGTACTGTCCTGAGTAAGATATTTTACATAAAAGATGTTACATAATTAGTGTAATGTTACGTAATTAGTGTAAAACATGCTGAAGATTAGCAAACAGGCTGTCGATTGATTAAATGATTAGCTATTTCCAGGGCTGGAAATGGCTGAGATTCACTGGGGGGACTCTAGTTGGGAAGATTTTTTTTTTTTTTTACTTTCAATGACTTTTCAGATGTATTTAAACATAAAATATTCTATAATCTATAATAACATTAAACAGGCCTATTTCATGTTTCCTCCAAACAATATTTTCTTAATTATCAAGCAGGCACATGAAAGGTCAATGAACAACATTTATGAATTATTTATGGCACAAACATGTTCATTCAACAAAATCTCTGCTTGGAGAAAATTACCTTTTTGATTTTGGCCAAATTAAAAATACATTATCTAGGAATTTGCATTTGTGGTGCTTACTGAACTGAACAGGTCACTTACATTTTAAATACATGTCCTCAGGTTAAAGAAAAGTGATGTTTATCATTTTATAAAACTTTTTGTTTTGAGGATGTTACCAGACATGAAGTTTTTTAAAACATTGCTACTTGAACATGCAGTTCTATTTTAATATCCCCCAGAATTTAAAAAGTAGCCTATAATAAGTATTCAATAATAAAGATGTCACTTGTTTCATTACTGGATGAATCAACGTTTTTGAACAAATCTTTTTAATCGATTCAATGACAAATACATTTTTAACAGTCACTTGTTGCCACCTACTGGTGTAACTACTGGTGTAATTGATGCGATATTTATTTGAAGCATCAAGTTACTTTCAAAAGGTGATTTACTCTATTTTGTTCGCTTCCGTTTGGGATGGGGGGACTGGTTGTCTCCCTCGGTTGCAAGGGCGTGGTTTGCTCCCTCGTGAGGTTTATTTATTTGTTTGTTGCTTTATTTTTGCAAAGTTGGTTGATAACATAAATGCAAGAAAGTAAGTAGCCTATGGTTAACATTAACAATCACTTGTTTACAAAGTGACAAACTATCTTTACTTAAAATTAAACATTTAAAATTTTACTTAAAACTTCCTGTCATTTCTTGGAATACAGCCAGGTTTTTCCTAATGGGCATATCTGTCATATTAGCAGAACATTTTACACATGGGAACAACCAATGTTTAGTCAGTAATTCAAAAAGGTCCATATTAAAGCTCTTGATTCTATTGTTTACCAATGCATTTGTTACAATAAGGATATAATTACAGGTAGACCATTGATGGCTCCTCATTGCATTCTTATGGCAATGTTAATTGTTTTCTTTCTTTCATTCTTTCTTTCTTTTTTTAAAATCTATTCCCTTAACAGATTATATATTATAAATTCTTCAACAAGTTAGTTAAAATGTACCACAATAAATCCAATAAAACATGATAAGTTATAGTAAAGGTGGTCATGAGAAGTTTAAAAAGCTTGCAGGATCATCAAAAATATAAAGTGCGCACCGGCCCACTTCGAGCACTGAGTAAGGTCGCACTCGCGGCGCAAGTGCGACCCACCCTCTCAAACGGTGAATAACGGAAATGAGCGGAAAAGGAATATACCGTAATACACCGTAATTTGGACCAGAGACCAGATAGAGCTTAGACACGTCATTTCTTCTTTGTAGCTAAGGTGTTGTCAATTCAGTGCTAGTGGTGACTAATCTGAACAGACTGATTTAATGTTTTGTTATTGCTCAATTTAATGTGTCTTAGTAAGATGTGGTCGTGTATTTGGTTACGTAGTGAAAACGAATCACTAATCACTGTGTTCTGTCTTATATAAGAGAAGCTGAAGTCATTCATTCATTCTTTCTGTGTGATGGAATCAGGAGCAGGAGCAACTCTACATTAGATCCTGGTGGACTGAGGTAAAGTCATTTTATACAATTATATTATTATATTGAAATATAATTATATACAACTGCAAGAAAAAGTATGTGAACCACTTGCAGCATCTGTGAAAATGTGAATAGGCCTAATTTTAAGAAAATAAAGAGAGATCATGAAAAATGCATGTTATTTTATTTTTATTTTTTTGTGATGGTTTTTCATGAGTCCCTTGTTTGTCCTGAACAGTTAAACTGCCCAATATTCTTCAGGAAAAATCCCCCCAATCTCTCTTTGATCTCTTTTATTTTGTTAAAATTATTCACATTTTCACTTCTGCAAGTGGTTCACATATACTTTTTCAACTGTATATTTCAAACAAAATGTAACATTTAACTAGATAAATTCTATATAAAAATGGATGAAAAGAAAGATGTATATTTTATAGGGCTGTAACGATTCACTTGTTTTCTTGATGCATCGATTACAAATCCTGACGATGCATATGCATCAATCTTGAAACATGTTTTTTGAATCGTGAATCGTTCATTTCGGTCGATAATCGATGTAAAATGCTTATAATCGGATTAATCGCGATTCTATAGCGATTCAGTGCATTCAAATATATAAACATTAAATTACTACATTATCAACAATAGTCAGGGGTCAAGAGCTCAACTAAAGCAACCACCAATCTCCATGATGGTGACCTCAAACGAAACATCTAAACCTCTGTTAATTCTCAATAAGCACTTCTGTAGACGTGTGACAGAAATAAAGTCAGTCTGGTTAGTAATAAGTGAAGCTGGTAATGCTGTTTGTGGAGTTGTTTAATCAGATCTTTAGAGATTTAATGTCTTTTATCTTCAGTTCATCTAAGGCTGTGGCTGAAGAAAGTTAGTTTGTGTTCTTATTTCTCTTTCTTTCAGTGCTTGTTCACAGCAGGTGTTTGAATGATTGAAAGAATGTTTCAGGAACATCATACTAACCTTTAAATAACATTCTACAAACATTAAGGAAACTCAACATTTTCATGTCCTTGGAATGTTACAAATCAACGTTCCTAGAATGTTGAATTTTAAATCAAAATTAAGTTGAAAGAACGTTTGAGGAACATTATACCTTATAAAAACGTTCCTCTAACGTCAAGAAAACTGGACGTTTTTTACGTTCCCAGAACCAACACTGAAAATTTAGATAACGTTCTTATAACAAAATTCTGTTAGCTGGGTCCGTGAAGAAAAGTTAGTTTAGGATTAGTTGGGAAAGTGCATGATATTCTAAGGTAGTCTCTCCATGTAAGCATTAGTATGTTTAATGTACCTGGAACACTTTAATAAAGTTGTGTAGCCATTAACACTATCCTGCACTATAGTTAACATGAACTAACAATACTTTTAAAGCCTTTTTAAAATTTTGGCTTATGTAAATTTCTACAAATGCCAATTTTTAGCCTATTAAAATAAAGTTATGTAGCATCATTAGAACTAACATGAACCAACATTAACAATGGACAAAAGGTTGTTTTTTGCCCTTACTCTCTGACCTCCTGAAGGCCGCTGTGTAATTTGCACCCTGACTAAGACACATTGGGGAAAGCATTTCAATAACCCTATGAATGCATATAAAAATGCAGAATCGAATCGAATTAATCGAATCGCATCAAATTTTAATGTGAATCATTTTGAATCGAATCGTTCTGAATTTTCAAAAATCGTTCTTGAATCGAATCGAACACCTATGAATCGTGAATCGAATCGATTCGCTGTCTACCCAAAGATTCACAGCCCTAAAAGATATGTAATTTGAACATCATTTTAAGTTAATTACAGAAGTCACGAAAGGAAAAGAAAACTGTACTACACTTACGCTTGGTGCATTTCTGGCATCTAAAGCAGTTTGGGAAATAATTCATACTGTCTTGGTACGTCCCATCTGAACATTTCACACATTCAGATTGCATTCCACTAGAGCATTTCTTTATCAACTTATATCCTAAAGAAAAATACATGACAGATGAAGGGAATGAACAGACTACTGTATGTCTCTGAAAACTTTGACTGCATTGATTCAGCATTTTGAGTCACTGTACCTGGAGCACATTTGTCACATTTGTCTGATGTTGCTTAACTGTATGATGTCATCACATCGACCTTTGAAATACTTAACATTTGCCTTAAGAAATACCTCTGTGATTAATAACGGAAGCACATATTTGTGAAATATGCAGAATTCTGAATTCTGTTTCACAGGAACTCACCAATAATAACAGAACACACTGCAGGAGTTTCCTCTTGTATTGTCCTTGGAAGTGCCATATAGGTGTTATAATGTGTGCAATCATAATTTCTGGGGAAAGAAGAATAGATTTAATAGTACATATTTCAGGAGATAACCATGACCATGACTCTGAAAGAATAAAGACCTGTGAAATTATATATTTTAATTGAACTGTAATATACAAAATATACAAGATTCATACTGATTATTGCTGCTGATACTGTTGATTATTATATGCCGAATCACTGTCACATCCCTCATACTCAGTCATCTTCCTGGATAATCTTCAGTACATTTTCAACATCAAGTTGTTTCCTGAATCTTTTGATTTTATTCTCACTACAAAAAATATAAAATAACCTTACAATAGGACGAACATATGATATAAACATCATGTTTTAGTTACAGGTATGCAAAATACTCCCAAATTGCATTTCATTAACAATGTAATTAATTTTACATTATTTTTATGTTTATATTTGTTAAAATATGCTTTGAAATGAGCAGCAGAAAATATATAACACTAAAATAATTGAATCAACTAAATTAATTGAGCAGCTCATTACAATTTTTCTTAATATGACATATACTGTACGTCACAGAAAAATTCCACCTACTGTTTTAAGGTTAACAGCCCGATGTGACATATATGTCACCACAATATTTCATAACTTGTTTTATATCAGTTTGTTCAAGAAATGTATTAAAATCAGGTTAAGTGTAATCTAGGATATGTTATTAAAACATTAGAATTGTTGCATGGGTTGAACCATACCTTTAGTGACAAAAACAAGTGGTTTTAAAAATTGCTGACACTGCAACATGTGCTAACCAGACAGGCCAACAAAAATGCACACATTGTCACATGACTGAACCTGTGTGTTCCTTATATGTCACTTAGGGACTTCCTGAGTTGAAAGTGAGGGATAATGCTTTAAAAAGACCTTTCCAGATAATCACCGGTGTTTGCGTCACCGCGGGTTCTTATGGGTTAACTTCTGATTTCTCATTGTTAAGGATGTTAAGGAAAGTCTGGGAAATATGGAAACTTTAAATAATAAAAACTGCTCAGTGAACAGAAATGAGTCTTGTGCTGATATTTAATGTTAATTTTAAACCATGGAATCACTAAATTAACTGTCTGTGTGGTATTACACAAGTTTCAAATAAGTGGATGAACATCAATATCAGCCCCTTTAGTGGGCGGACGAGGCTGTGATAGGCTGCTGCTCGCGTCAATCATCTTCATACAATTCTGATTGGCTGCCTAGCTGCATCAGTACCCGCGGAAGTTTGTACAGAGAGAATCGGAGTACTGTCAGTTATTTTAAAAATACTTGTCGGTTTTTCAGCACAAACACTGCCGTTCCTCGTGTAGCTTTGAGAACGAAGACGAGAAACGAAGAGAAATGAATTTTATAAGGACAAATTCTGCGCCGAGAACAACAAAGCTCGCATGAAGTGCTAGCACTTGACAGCTAATAGTATTGGGTAGCTCGCTGTTAATTAAGTTTAATTTTTTATCGGTCACCAACTTAATAAACAGCCTCGGAAAGGAGCAAAAAACGATTTGAGCTGCAGTTTAGCAGCTGTTCTGCTTTTATGCTTGAGTTAATGTCAGAAGTGTTTTATATTGACAGTTGTGATTTTTTTTTTATTTTGTTTTGATTAGCATGCTAAGCTAGTCGCAGCGCGAGCTGACATTCATCATTCTGGATTTACTTCAAATCAGCATCATCCTTCATACATCATTCGTGTAGTGTCATTTCTTATCATCTTCACGCGACGAGGACTGTAACATAACAGGTAAAGTGAACCTTGTAGGCATTATAACTTGTCACTAGCAGAACACTGTGTGAAGGCATGTGTATATCACTTGACTCTCCTCACCTGTGCGAGTGTGTGATTCGGGTTATTATAGCATTAAAGGTCGCTTTTACCCCAAAAAGAAAAGAGTAAAAAAAAAAAGTGACATTGACAATACTAAATAGTACTATAATAAAATATTTATAATTTGATATTAGAATAAGGTTTATTAAAAATGTATATATTTTAATATGATTAAAAAACATTGTTTTTTGATACATTACACTAATGAAATAATACAGTGCAGTCTTAATGTTGTCACTTAGAATAAGCTTCATTTTCTTTAACAATATATAAAGAAAAAATAGGAATATTTATAATTATAATAATAAATGATCACTTATATTTTAATTTTATTATTAAATTATATATATTTTCATATGTGTATAGTTTAATATTTGTGTGTGTGTGTGTATATATATATATATATATATATATATATATATATAATCGTGTGTATGTATATATATATATATATATATATAATCGGTAAGATTTTTAATGTTTTTAAAAGAAGTTTCATCTGCTCACCAAGGCTGCATTTATTTAATTAAAAATACAGTAAAAACAGTAATATTGTGAAATATTATTACAATTTAAAATAACTGTTTTCTGTGTGAATATATTTTATAAAGTAATTTATTCCTGTGATCAAAGCTGAATTTTCAGCATCATTACTCCAGTCTTCAGTGTCACATGATCCTTCAGAAATCATTCTAATATGCTGATTTGCTGCTCAAGAAACATTTATTGTGTACAATTGTATAAAATATTTGTGTACAATATTTTTTCAGGATTCTTTGATGAATAGAAAGTTCAAAAGAACAGCATTTATTTGAAATATAATCTTTTGTAACATTATAAATGTCTTTACTGTCACTTTTGATCGATTTAATGCATCCTTGCTGAATAAAAGTATTAATTTCTTTCATTTCTTTTCAAAAAAATAAAAATAAAAATTCTTACTGACCCCAAATTTTGAACGGTAGTGTATAATGTTACAAAAGCTTTGTATTTCAGATAAATGCTGTTCTTTTGAACTTTCTATTCATCAAGGAATCCTGAAAAAAAAAAAAGTACACAACTGTTTTTAACATTGATAATAATCATAAATGTTTCTTGAGCAGCAGATCAGCATATTAGAATAATTTCTGAAGGATCATGTGACCCTGAAGACTGGAGTAATGATGCTGAAAATTCAGCTTTGATCACAGGGATAAATTACTTCATAAAATATATTCAAACAGAAAACAGTTATTTTAAATTGTAATAATATTTCACAATATTACTGTTTTTACTGTATTTTTAATTAAAAAGATGCAGCCTTGGTGAGCAGATGTAACTTCTTTTAAAAACATTAAATATCTTACAGATTCCAAACTTTTGACTGGTAGTGTGTGTGTGTGTGTGTGTGTGTGTATGTGTATATTTATTTATTTATTTATTTATTAATTTTTTTACTTTTCTGTTATAGTTTTATGATATACAAAAACTAATGTTAGCTTTATAACTGTCACATTGAATGTTTTGTAACTATTATGTCTGTCATTTCTTTCTTTTTAATTTAGTGATTCATCATGCTGGGAGAGTGTGGCATGAAAGAATGGGAGAGACTAGCACTCAGGAAGAACTCAGTCACGATGCTGCAGGACTTGGTGGTGGATGATCTTCTGATCCAGTGTCTGCAACAAGATGGAATCCTCACAGACAACATGGCAGAGAGCATTATGGTAAGTGCGAAGCTTAATATTAGCTATATATTGGATAGATTCACATGGAATCTGCCTTCAGCCACTGCAAAAATATGTTGTTGCAACTGAAATTCGAAATGGAATGCCTTAATCAACACTTTCTGAAAAGTTGTGGCAGGCATAATTTATTAGTGAAGTTTGTAAGATTTTTTTGTTAAAATACATTTTCTTAACCCAGTTTATTGTTCATTGACTACCATTAGTATGGCATTCATAGGTTATCTCCACCAAATGTTTAAACATTAAGCCTCCCAGCCACCATCAAAACATTTAGAGTGGTCCACTCAGATCTGTCAATCTTTTTCTAGCTCAACCTATAGCAAGAGTTTGGGGCGTGGCTACTGTAGGAGGCAGAGCCCCAGAGTGTGTTTAGACATCATGGCTGATGCATTACATGGGAAAAGAAATTCACCTTGTTACAGAAGCGCAAGCCAAAATTTCAAAAAATCCCAATAGTATCCAGCTGCAGACCCGCAGCACTAGCAGTTTCAGAACCGCAGCCACAGAACGGAAGTGATATTTGCGCTACCCATACATGTCATTTTCTTTTGTTAAATATAAGTTGTTTTTACACGGATTTTGATCGGATCGAGGTCTGCAATATTTAACAACAATACTTTTTAAATAAACTCACTTTTCTGTTAATATAATATGCATAAGATATCATGATGTACAAAGAGCAAAATTTTAAAACAGCCTATTGGTCATGCTTAATGTCAATGAATAGATACAAACACATTAGTTTATACTTCGAGGATATAGGCTACAACTATATGCCGTTTTTATTTTAAAAAATATGAATTAATGTGTGTTGTAAAGTGTTTCCCAGTTGACTATATGTGATAGTATTATTTCCTCCACATTCCAAATAGTACTTAACGACACAGAGTTTGAGAAGATTTAATGTTAATGAATACAAACACTTTAGTTAATTGTTTACTTCAACGATACTACAACTATACAAGTTTTTTTGTATTAATTCAAACGTATATTAATAAATGTGTAACATGTAAAGTGTTTCCTATTTGAGGTATATTTAATCGTATTATTTCCTTCATGTTCAAATTGTTACAAATAATACTTAGATTATGTAACATTTAATGTCAAATAAAAATAACCATTAAAAGAAAAGCCTTGAACAAGTGAAATGTGTGTTTCTCTGTATGAAAACAAATGGGACATTTAAAAAAAAACATTTCTAAAATAATAGGTTTAAAACATATTTAAACTGCTCATAATAAAATAAAAACAACCAAAATTATAAGCCCATATCATGGCTTTTCATCCCTGAAAACGAAATGAATCAGTTTTATTAACTAATATTTATTTAATATTAACATGATAAATATCTTTGACAAATGCAAAAAAAAAAAAAAAAAAAAAAATCTTTAATGATAAAATGTGAAAGACGTGAACAGATTCGATAGCCTATAGCAGATAAACACTTAATATAAATATATAAATATAAATTCATTCGCCACATCATGACAGAAATATCATACACTCACCATATACAACTTCTGTTGTTAAATGTCTCATTGGCTTAAATGCATGATTTTACTTGTTCAAGGATTTGCAATGATTAAATACATGTAGGCCTATATTTTGACATTAAATGCCCATACCTCCGTGTCTTTATACTATTTGTCACAAGTTCACAACATGAACATACATACGGAAATAATATCACATAGTCAAGGGAGACATTTTAGCCAACTATATGGTTACACATTTATTAATATATTTTCAAAATTATATGGTTAAAACTATTTGTTCACAGTTTATACAAATTAGTTCATGCCTTATGGACTAACAAAACATAGTTTGTATTATCCGTTAACATGGTAATTAAAAATCCTCTTTGTACATCGTGATGTCTTACGCATATATGAACAGAAAAGTGACTTTATTTAAAAGTATTGTTCTTAAATATTGTAGACATCGATCCGATCAAAATCCATGTAAAAACAACTTATGCGCAAATATGACTGTTTAAGCCCCGCCCCTCACTTCCATTCTATGGCTGTGGTTCTGAAACTGCTGGTGCTGCGGGTCTGCAGCTGGATATGCCTCAAATCCACCCAGTGCAGATACATTGGATGGGTTTATTATAAGCGAGACACTCACGTTCGCTCTAGACTGTGTTAGTATACTCATTTGCTTACTCATGACACATAGCAACTAGGGACAGTCACTGACATGTCTGTTCAATGGGGTAGGGAATTGAAAATCTATTCCAGTTCAGGAATCGGATACTAAAGTTCAGGAATTGGATACTTGTTATTTAACTTGTAAATTAAAATTTCAATTCCACTTATTGATACCTGTGTGTGCATTTTAATGTGATTTTTAAACCATTCAAGCCAAAGAAGACGTGAAAGAGAACTCAATTCGGCACACGAATACTGAAGTTCTCTTTTGTGCTTGAACGGAGAAATACAAACGTACAAAATTGTGTGATAAATATCCTCATAAACGAAGTCGGATGTCTTAAGTGAACGTAAACAGTTGAGAAAGAAAACGCATCTGTAACAGTTTATTGGATCTGTGCATTAGTTCTTAAAGTGACAGCAGTCTAATAAACTGCTGCCTTCTGTTTCATTACTGTTAATCAAAGAACAAAAGAAAAAGAAAATCACTCACTGATTTTGACTGAATAACTTTTGTAATACAGATTCATCTATATTTTATTTATAAAAAGAAAATTATGCACGGTTATTTTACATTTGATTTCAATTACTGAACTTTTTTCAGTTGTTTTTATTTGTGCTATTGGTTATTTGCTTATTTGTTCTTATTGTATTACTGAATGTATATTCGTCTTTAGTAATGTTTGAAATGTATCTATTAGTCTAGTATAGTTTATTAGTTAGTAGTTCTTTAGGCTTCTGTTTTTTGTTCATGGTATTCAGCTGCAACAATGTTTCGAAAAAATGACAGAATAAATATGTTTGATATCTAAATGTTTGACTTCTTTTTTTTTTTTTTTCTTCTTGTTGTATATTGGAATTGAAACTGGGAATCAATACGAATCGAAATCGATAAGCAGAATCGGAAATTGGAATCAGATTCGCTAAAATTCAAACAATACCAAACCCTACTCTTCAATGCAATGGCCAATCAGGTGTTCAAGTTAGTCAGAATCCACTCATCGCTCATAACTCTGGAGTTTTTGTTCAGTGCTGAGTTCTGCAAGCTCTTATTATATCAAACGAAGTGTAGACACAATGTAGAGCAGCGCGATTCTGGATAAAATGAGAATCACGTTTTTTTGGTTTCAAATAGAGATCACTATTCTCCCACGATTCTGAATATACAACTAAACAAAATAACATGTAATTTACTAGAGGCTCTGACAAAATATTAATTGCTGGATTTGCTGGAAAAATGTTTAATTAATTTGAATGAATTATTTAAAAAAAAAAAAAAAAGTTTTGAATGAATTCAATGACTCATTAATAAATACTTGTTTCATTACTGTAATCAGTGTTTTTGAACAAATCTTTTGAATGAATGATTCAATGACAAATAAATTTTTTAACAGTCACTTGTTGCCACCTAGTGGCGTAAGATGTAATTGATACAACCGTTATTTGAAGCACTGTTAGTTTCAAAAGGTGGTTTGCTCCATTTTGATTGCTATCGTAGACATCAGTGTTTTATATCCTAAATATTACAATTTTATCTCAGTACTTCTGTGATAATTTATAATGAAAATAATATCGCGTGGGTGCTTGAATCAAGATCGCAATCTTTTTACGATTAATCATGCAGCTCTAATACAATGTAAGTAAGAGATTTTATTGTGCAGTGTAGACAGATTTATTGATTATGACAGAACTTTACGAGATCGTGATGAACTGAGAGTGACAGCTTTTTAGTGATTATAAAAGGAGTGCTCTTTCCACGCTTTATATATAATCCATTCAGAATTTGAATAAAAGTTTGGTTTTTCATGCTGCTAAGAGGAACAATGGCCACATACAGACTGCAAAGTTTCAGAAGTCAAATCCACATATAAATGTTTTTTAATTCATTTTGGATGCATCTATTTTTATGTTCTTTGGAGTGTTACTTTTGGGGTCAGTTAGATATTTTATTTACTTTAATATTTATAATATCTACATATTTTTTTTAAAAGTACAATGCATTTTCATGGTTCAGTCAGTGCTGTTTATTTTTACAAATAAACTTCAGCACTTATGTTTTCATTCAGTATCAGTTAAAAAAAAAACTGGTTAATTAATCGGTTATTTGCAGGTACTGCCCAACTTAAGGCGGGTGCACACTGTGCGATTTTGGCCACGATTTAGTCATCTGAGACAAATTTTGAGAATCCTAAAAGATTCCTATAATCCTAGGCTAAAATTTGTAGTCTTTGATCACTAGTTTGACATGTTCACAGACAGCTGATTAATGACCGTTGCGATCAAATTTTACCTCCTCCGAAATTCTGGCAGTGTCAGAAGATTTGGCACACAGTCCTGCAGTGTGACTTCTACGACAAATGTCAAATTGTCTTCATTTTTCAAGACAAGCTGTGATCAAAATTAATGCTAGAGATGTCTTTGTTAGCCACCATTTCAGTCCCGCGTGTAATGCAGCTCACAGTCACTGAACGTGTATGGGTTGATGATATAATACTCTGGACAGGTTTTCATGCGTGCATCCATTTTTAACGTGTCTTGACTGTTGTACAGTCTGACATAAATGACAGCTGAGATCCCACAGTGTGACATGAGGATCATGAACGTACAGTCTGAAAGGCAACAATCGTAAAGAACTATTATAAATCGCACAGTGTGCACCCGGCTTTAGTTATCGGTAATGGCAAAATCCTTTGATTATAATGATTTGATTTTAATGCTTTGATTATTTTTTAACAATGGCATAATTTTAATTCTTTCAGGCTAAATCAACATCCCAAGGCAAGAGTCACCATTTATTGCTTCTTTTGCCAAAACGTGGTCCTCGGGCATTTAGCAGCTTCTGTGCTGCTCTTAAGGCGACAGAGCAACAGCACCTCTGCAGACTGCTTATGGACTTCACAGAGAAAGATGTGAGTTGGTGCCTTCATTTCAGGATCACACCCAATTAGACTGACTTGACCGGTTTCTATAAGAACATAATGGTTGCAGTGATCACATAGTGAGGGACTGGGAAAGTCTTCCTCAGCGATGACAGCACATCTGAAACTAGCTAGTTAGTCCCAGACTAAAATGCATGTTTGAGCTGTTTTAACTGAAAGCAACTTGCACTGAGATATCTTGCAGCAACTTGCAGTGCCATAGTTTTGTCTCTAGATGCACACCAGTAATGTTTTTTTTCTAAGGCAAATTTATAAAGGCTATTTACAAACCCTAATTGAACTAAGGCCTAATCCTGGCTTAATCTAAGTCCTCTCTGTGAAACCGGGCCTATATATAATAAGTTATTTTAAGTATTTTCTTATCCAAAATACAAAATCTTCCCCAGACAATGAGTGGCAAGGAAGAGTTGTGGGATCAATCTTATGACCATAGAGACATATAGAAATCGAGCCACCCACAGAGGTCAGAGCTGGGTTAGTGGAATAAAAGAGAGGGAGTGAGTATAGGACTAAAGGGGAAGTTACTGTGCAGCAACATCTATAATTGTGCACCAGTTTACAACACCCAAACTGCAGTGACTTTTTTCACAAAAACCGAACAGACAAGTTCAAACTCTCCTTTCCCCTGGAACAGTGAGTAATACACTGATTTGAACTTTATGTGTGGTGTGTATTCACACATAGACCATAGTTAATGTGTTTTTTTTATTTTTTTATCTTTACAGAAAAGATTTTCAGAACCCTCACTGACTCGCCCAATTCAGGAATGTGTGATACCTGCGAAAAGAGCCAGGACTCATGGTGAGTGCTTTAGTGTGCTTTTATTTGTGTTTGTGCACAAAAAACTGTGTTTGTACTATGCTGATGGTGGATTTTATGTGATGCGCACACAAACACTGATAAGCGGAGTTCACCAGTGCTGTTATATCAGTGTTATTTTAGTAATATATTCATATACTTTTATAGTATTTATTGATGGTTTAAATTAGTGGGTCAACGGATCACAAAACTCACGGTTCGGATCATATCACGGTTATGAAATCACGGATCGGATAATTTTTCGGATCGGCACAAAAAAAATAAATAATTGGGGGGTGGGGGGTAACTTTGTATTTATTACATAGCCCACTTTAACTACTCCGATACCACAGCAGAAACTACTAGCCTAATTAATACATTATTAAAGGCACGTGAACAGACTGTAAAAAGAACAAATACTGTACACAAATTACAAGAATAGATAAATACAACATAAAGTTACAAATAAATATAGGGTCTAACTGTAGTATTAATTTTTGTGTACAGAAATGTAATAATTAAATGTAAATTGACACTGTTCACTGTATAAATTTAATATAGATTAATCTTTGTTAAAGCTGTGTTTTGTTGTTTGATTTACATGACAGACAACAGCAGGAATTTATAGGTTGCTGTCACTTTAAGAGTAAGACCCCATGCACGCACACATCCGATAGATACACATCCGAATTCTCACCTTGTTCACTTAAGACATAACCAAATGTGTTTACGAGAATACTTGCACGAGCCTTGTATGTATGTGCGTCTGTGCGCATAACAGCATGGCGTGCGATAGCCTACCGAATTAAATCCTCTTTTGCCTCTTTCTAGCACTGGAATGGTTTTATATATATTTAATGTGTAAACTAGCAAGACAAAACACGTGCAAATGATAACCTTTCACTCTATTGCAGTTAAACTTGCAATTGATCCATGAATCACATGCGTGCCGAACCATGGGGCTCGGTCCGTATGGATCACGGATCAACAACGATCCATTTACCCACTAGTTTAAATTAACTTTTAGTTTTGCATTTTCAGTTTTCATTTTAAAGCTACACTATCTAACCTTTGGCCCTCTAGCGGTTGAAAGTTAAAACTGCATGAGTCTTGTAGACTTTGCACAGAATGCAGTTCAAGGCATCGCTGTACCCATGATGCTAGTGTTGTCAAAAGTACCGACTGCGATACCCAGTCGGTACTGAAATTTTATAAATATGATGCTTTGAGTGCTATTGTATAATAAGCCTAATATATTTGAGCTGAATGTGGATGAATTTTTTTTTGTATGTTTTAGAATCAGTGGAGATGTGTTTAGATGCCGACTCTCCCATGACCACAGCTGTACTTCCCTGCACGCCGGAATTTTACCAGTCCCACAGATCACAGGTATAAGGACACAAACTCTCTTCCTTTCAGTCCACACTCACACACAATACCCACTTTATTTACATATATTTTACGCTATTTTGGCTCATTGTAAACCTCTATGCAAATGTCTTTCCTTTTAGGCCTACCCGATGCGCTCCTGTCCGCGAGGACTGGCCCTGGTGCTGAGTAATGTGAGGTTTGACTCTGCAAACACTGATTTGGACATCCGGAGGGGAGGGGAGGTGGATGAGGAGACGCTGAGGAGACTTTTCACAGAGCTGGATTTCACAGTCAGCCTGCACAAAGACCTAACAGCAGAGGTGAGTTAGACACGCTGCAGAGTCAGACTGCCCTGCAAAGCAAAGTGATTTATTTTTATTATTTTTTTTTATTTGTGTGTGTTTTTCAGGAAATGCGTGGGTGCCTAGAACAGTTTGCCCAGCGACAGGAGCATGCAGATTATGACTGCGCTGTTGTGTGTTTACTGTCTCATGGTGTTGAGGGATCTATCTACGGGACCGACGGACAGCCGCTGGAGGTGCATCTTAATTTAAATACCTAATTCTTAGTTGTACATACAGTTGTACATTTATAAATATGTGAAGTAAATTTACTGCCTTGCAAAAGATTCCTTTAGATATCAGAGTTTCATTCAATCTCTCTGTCTCTTAGTTGGACTGGGTATTTGGGGTTTTTGATAACGCCCGCTGCCCTCTGCTCCAGAATAAGCCAAAGATGTTCTTCATTCAGGCTTGTCGAGGAGGTGAGAGTTAACCAGTGATTTTTAATATATTTTTAAATATGCACTACCAGTCAAACATTTGGACACACTCAGTGTTGTTATTTAAAAAAAATGTATAAAACTATTAAAAATCATTTTCATTAATTAAAATGAAGCTGAAATAAAATAAAGTAGAAATATTAGATGAAAACCTTGAACTTAAAAATTGTAATAATAATAAAATAATTTGAAGTGCTAAAATTTCTAAAACTAAAACTGAGATTTATTTTTTTTTAATTATTTAAATCGAAATCGAAAGATTAAAAATAATAAAAACGACAAAAGCACATGACAAAATTACTTAAACTGAAATGAAAATTAAAAATATATGAATAAATATGTTAATAATACTAAAATAACAATGGACTGCCTTTTTTCTCATTATCTTAAAAACCTTTTGATCTAAAGGTTTCAGTGCTTAGAATTAGTTTTGGATAAAAATTGGAACTATGTATGAATATTCATATGTCTGCCAATTAATCAGTTGTTTTATTTGTAAATATGAGGTTAAGATCTACCATTAGGTGCGTCATGCCAAAACTTAATTTGTTTTATTCATCTGAAACATTTGAATAGATTTGAATCAGTTTTAGAGTGTTTATCAAAAATAGATTTTAAAAACATGGGTATTTAAGCACTATAACTTTATTGTATTTTAACTTGGCTATGAAATCCGAATCCTGAAATCTAAATCTAAAATTGTGATGGCATGGTGTTAATCACTACAAACAAGCAAACAAACATTTCTTTATATTTCAGAGGAGATGGACAACGGCGTGGACCAGTTGGATGGCCAGGAGCGGACTCAATCTCCAGGCTGTGAACAGAGGGATGCTGGGAGGGAGGAGGAGAGAGACAACAAAGAGAGGGCGGAGAAAGAAAGGGAGAGAATGAGAGTCAAATTGCCTCAAAGATCCGATATGATCTGCGGCTTTGCCACCCTCAAAGGTTTCAGTGTGTACACATCGTTGTATATTCCTAAATCACACATTCAGTGATTTTATTTTCATTCATAATGTCTTGTGCAGATTGCTGACGTGTTGTGCTTTTTGTGTGTTTTGTGCTTCAGGCACTGCTGCGATGAGAAACACCAAGAAAGGGTCCTGGTTTATTCAGGAACTGAACACTGCCATCAGACAGAGAGCCAACGACACACACCTGTCAGACATACTTGTGCAGGTAAAACTTTTTAGTCCACCGTTTTTTCCTCAAAAGCCTATGCATTGTGTCATGCCTATGCATTGTGTCATGTGCCACTGACATTGTAGCGGTGCATGTGGCACCTCCAATAACCTAGTGACACATGCTGCTGTCTGCTGGAGCATTATGTAAATGGTGTAACATATGCACTTAACGGCAGAAAGACATGTAATTAATAATACGTTGCTTTCAAACATAGGGTTTATTACATCCTGGAGTTAACAACCATTGGGCTTCTCCATATTAATAGAATCTGCTTTGTTGCCTGTTGTATTTGTATTTATATTTATATTTATTATTTTATAAGTTTCTTTTTTATAATTTGTACAAAGTATTTAAATGCATATTGTAAATACACAGTTGTTTTGATAACTCAACACATTTTTTTTTCTATTTAAATAGGTTTGACAGTTCAGCTGTGTCAATTGGAATTAAAAAAGATATTTAGATTGGTGGCCACAACTAATAAAGTGAAAAAGTAAAGTGAAACGTTCTAATTAAAGTGTTACCAACAAGCAGGGGTATGTGCCATTGCAAATTGAGACTTGCCTGTCATATGTTTCATATAATTGTAAACTAGCATTGGAGAAAATGCCACAAACCATTATAAAGTGACACCTACCATTCTGAAATGCTTTATGAAAACTGGCACCAACCATTCAGAAGTGTGCTGGACCTTGACACTGGCTCTTCACAATGCAGAGTGATGTAGGTCTGGAGATACTTTATTAAACTGGATGTGTATTACAATGTAAATACAGCAAATCAAATACTTTTACAAAACATTCAGGCAACTCCAGAAGGAATGCGTGTTCACAAAATAGTTTTAATTCTTATTACGGAATTCCATAAAATTATTTGATATAGATAAGTACCACTAACCACATATTATATTCTATATCTATATATCTATATTTATCAATAACAGACACTGATTACTTGTTTTTGTTTTTGCTATCATCTAACTCACAAACAAATAACATACACATCACCGTGGATCTTCCTCAACTGTCGTAAGTTTTGGTTTATCTTGCACTGTCCAGTGTTATACTTACTTATGCTGACACCTACCAGCATGCACGCAGCTAAAAATAAAGGTTTACAGTAACGGATGGGACTGTTGATGCGTTATTCCATGATAGATTTATTCTGTGTTTCTCCTAGAATGGGCAGTTTGCTTAATCAACAACGTACAGTAGCACTATTAAGGGCCGTTCACGTATCGCGTCTAAAAACGCAAGGAAAGCGCGGCCTCGCCTCTTTCTCCTTCTTTTCAAAACGCTTGCGCTCCCGTGGCATCTGTCGTTGCTATGCAACCATGAACTGCGCTCTCCACGACGATGAGGAAGTTTCAGCAAAGGATAAATTGATTTCTAGCCCTTCTAGCTTTACTACTAGATATATTTATGGAGATGGGATATAAAAACCACCCTGTACAGCTATGATCAGCTGTACAGGGTACAGGCTGAAGCTGATCGGTTAGTTCTTGTCACATGACCTGCTGTGCACTTGCGGCATTCTGAAAAGTTTAGATGTTTTCATCTGGAAAACGCACCACATGCGTGTTGCGACTGCGTCGCTTCCATTGAGTACGCCTGCTGCGCACATACATTTGAAATAATGAATTTGAGCGCACAAAAGATGCGCTATGTGAACAGCCCCTTAGGCCTATGACATAACATTCAGTGGCACATGCCACTCAAATACAGTTGCCACTTTTTTTTTATATATAAACCATCAACCTGCCAGGGACTGCAGATGAAAATTAGCCAGAATGGCTAAATCTGGCTTGTTTACTTGTGTTAATTAATGTGCATTGTCCTCTTTTAAAAAGCAAATAAAATAAAAATGTGCCACAAACTGACTATATGTTTGAAAAATATTACTGATTTGTAAATACTTTTAAATATTCATTTTTTTAAAAACCCATTAAGTTAAGCTATTTATTTAGTACAACTGGTGGTGCCACAATGTACGGCGACATGCTCCTCAACATTGTTAGTGGCACATGACACAATCCATCGGCACTTGTCACTATGCACTGGCACATGTCACAAGTTTTAGTGGCACGTGCCACAATCCGCTGGCACATGCAAGTGAAAGCCAGATGTGCCACTAAGCACAGTGCCATGTGCTAGTGGCTTCTGTGCATAAGATTCCATGCCACTTTTAATATTAAAACCACTAATGGTCTTTTATATCTCATGTAGTATGATATAGAAGAATATGAAGCTCATACATGAGGAGGACAAAAACATCTCACATGTTATTCAGAGGCCCAAAAAAAGCAAAAATATGCAATTTGGTGCAGATGCTGATATATATGTGGCAGAAAACAACGTGGACTTCTGATAGCTTGTAATGTAAATCAATGAGATCTTTATAACAGTATAGTAGACTGCTTGATTTATACAGATCAGTTGATAGCTCCCAATAATGCCTAAATAATATCATTTTTAAATGCTTAGTTTTATGATCAAAGCTCTGTAGTTTTTATTGTGGGTGCAAAACGTATTATGCAGTGCAATACAGTTATAATTGAAATATGTACAAATATATGATCCTTAAAAGCCCGATGTATCATATTTGATACTCACATTTTAGTATGATTTTTGTAAAAACTGATGCATGGATAATTAAGTAATTGCTTTAGTCCAATAAGTGGTCATTTTGAAATATTACTAACAATATAAATATTAATCTTATATTTACTTGATGGAAAATCAGTCAAGATTTCATAGCTAAAAGATATGTGTACCACAACCTGAAGGTGGACATTTTTAGAATTATGGTACAAGGCCTTTTACTTAATAAAAAAGTATAAACTATCATAAGTTTTGATCATGTTGATAATTTAGAGGCCTCAAGGGAGGGATAGTTCACCATAATTGAAAATTATAACATGATTTACTCACCCTCAAGCCATCCTACCTATATATGACCATCTTCTTTCAGACGAACACGATCAGAGATATATTTAAAAATACCCTGGCTCTACCAAGCTTTATAATGGTAGTGAACAGGGGGCGTGTTTTGAAGCCCAAAAAATGCGTCCATCCTTCATAAATATAATCCATACGGCTCCGGGTGTCAAAAAAAGTCCTTCTGAAGTGAAGCGATGGGTTTTTGTAAGAAAAACACCCATATTTAAAACTTTAACAACTAGCTTTCGGCAGATGGCCGTACGCCTCGATTTGCAGTGGAAGAGTAACCCCTGACCCAACGCATGACGCAATAATGAATGTGGAAGCTCAGAGGATAGAGCAAACCAAAACACTGGTCATGAATTAGAAGTCTAAAACGAGAAATTTTAAAGAGAAATGTCGGAGGATTCCGATATAAGAGAAGAGGAGCTTGAGTTTGTTGCCCAGCCATATTTGTTTAAGCTTACAATACTCCTACATCCTGTGTCATACATCGATTCAGGGGTTACTCATTTGGTGCAAGTTGACTTGCGCTGCAGTATGCGTACAGTCATCTGACAGAAGCTAGTTACTTAAAGAAGCTAGCTAGTTAAGTTTTAAATATGTATATTTTTCTTACAAAAACCCATCGCTTCACTTCAAAAGGCCTTTATTAACCTCCTGGAGCCATATGGATTACATTTATGATGGATGGATGCGTTTTAAAACGCCCCCTGTTCATTACCATTATAAAGTTCGGAAGAGTCAGGATATTTTTTTAATATATCTCTGATTGTATTCTTCTGAAAGAAGGTAGTCATATACACCTTGGATGTCATGAGGGTGAGTAAATCATGGGATAATTTTCATTTTTGGGTGAACTAACCCTTTAGAAATGTGCCCATTTAATGTTTCGAGTAGGCTTTATAGGGTTAAATGGATTTTGTTCACTCTGTTGTTCTCTATAGGTGAACGGTCGAATTAAAAGCAGAGAGGGATATGCACCTGGATCAGCCCATCATCGCTGTAAAGAGATGTCCGAGTTCACCAGCTCCCTCTGCAAAGACCTCTACCTCTTCCCTAAGTACTACCCCAGCAACTAGACACATGCACACACTCCCCATGCACGAAGCACACGCAGAACACACTGCCCTCAGAACTGATTTTGATGCAGTAGCTGGAGCTCAGTGCACACGTGCGTACATCCATCTCCCGCTCTAAGACAAACACAGAGTCATGTAAATCTGCTTAGACCCATTCCATGTGTCATCTATTTCACATTCCTCAGTGCAATGACAGGTTCATTATGATGCGTTTGTACACTATTTACCATGGATTTGCAAAGATCAGTTTTTAATCATAAGAACTTCGTCTTCTAGTGTGCACTAGAAAATATTAAGCATTCATTCTCCATATCTTTGTTTGCCTTGCTCTTTCTCCTTTTTTTTTTTTTTTTATAATCAATGAAATTAGGAAAGAGTAAAGATTCTATTTGCGTGAAAAAAATGTGAAAAAATATCCATTATATATATATATATATATACATTTTTTTTTTTTTTTTTTTTTTTTTACAATATATATTTTTTTTATATTCAACAGCTGTATAAAGTTTGGCACAACATCAATTTTTTTTTCTCTTATTTTTAACAAAGCCAACTGATTTTTAATCTTTTTTTGTTTTTTGTTTTTTTTTTGCATATATTTATTTTTATAGTTTTTTCATTGTACAGTCTTTTTCCCCCTCAGTAGTTCTTGTTCTGTATTTTTTTGTAATTGAGAAGCCTTTTTAAAGCCAAACCATCAATGGTACATTCAGAGCAGCTTAATGACACACCTTCCACATGTCAAACAGACAGTTGCATTGCATAAACATGCATATTAACATTGTGCCAGTACCATACAATACTCCTCCTTACATTTCACTCAGTGGATTCGAGCAGAGCAGATCTGTTCTTACTTATCTTCGGTTTCCTTAATGCAACTTTACATACATTGTAGCAAAGTGTTTTCTGTAAGTACTTTGGCATGGCATGTTAATTCACTTAATTCAGTTATTCTGTATGCACCATGGCAGCTGTTTTTGAACTTTAATAGGGCTTCCTGACTCAGTGACACTATTTCACCATTTGTTTGGAATATAATGGTTAATTGTCAAACCTTTAATATGATGCATATCAATACACTTGATCATTCTTCAGATATTTCTGTAATTCCAAAACTTCCAGATTGAAGTTGCATTCCAAATGGTGTTTCTGCTCATTTTTCTAAGGGCGCTTCATGTGGGGTATTGCCAAAATGAAATCTATATATTCTCATGACGTGTTATGTAATTGTGCCTGTATATATGCTGCAGTTTTTGCCCCTCACTCTTGCACATTCCTTTTCACTTTAAACATTCTGTGTGCCAATGAATGCACATTATGAAGATTGAAAGTATGCAAAAAGACTGAAAAAACCTGCAGGTGGCAGTAGAGAGCTTTTGCGCTTCATTAGCACACCTCGTGTCATAG
This sequence comes from Hypophthalmichthys nobilis, assembly GCA_037950665.1. Lineage (NCBI taxonomy): Eukaryota > Metazoa > Chordata > Actinopteri > Cypriniformes > Xenocyprididae > Hypophthalmichthys > Hypophthalmichthys nobilis. The sequence continues at coordinate 23,699,778 of CM075481.1, read as the reverse complement.
CGGTTCCAGTGTTTAGACACACAGTCTTCCTGTTCTGCACACACAACATTATTCCTCCTGGGAAAGCAGACTGTAAATTAAGTGTGCCGTTTTCCCTCTGTGTGCGTCTTCCTTATCCAGTTGGTATCACTTTTAGGTTAAAGGTCACAATCGTCACCTTTAGCATGAGTTATCACTCAATATGATTATTTTATTTTACTGTTTTATTTTATATTTACTGTTTTAGCCACCAAAATGTTCTATGTAGATTTACACTGTTCATCGCTTTCAATCAGCTGTTGCTTTGTTTGATTTTACCTTGATAAGCTTCTTTGAACTGGGAGAATAATATGGGCATATGTACATTTTAAAATATATTAAATTCCTAAATTTAAAAATGAGGGATTGGTGCAGATACATAATTTATAAAAGATTACTTTCATAATGGAAACTGTGCCATGATTTAAAAAAACAATTCAAGTATTTAAACAAATTACTGGTTATTTGATGAAATATTTCCAGAAGTCATTATTTTTAAATGGAAAAACAAGTGAAAATAGAAAATGTGTATAAATTTCTATTTAGTAGTCGTATAGCAGTATTTGATGCTGCAGTCATTATATTGAGACAACGCCAGCACATGTATGTTCTCCATAATCGGTTTAAAATGAAAGGAAAGTTGGGTTCATTTTAAACATCTCCTGTAACTGTATTTTTTCTCAGGCTTTGTTCACCTGGTTTTGAATGTGTGTTCAGAATTGTGACACTGAGCCCTACAGGTTCTTGTTGTGGTAACATGTTTAAAAAAGTTCCCCTATGAAAGTGTTAAAACCTACATAGGTACATATTATATATTCCAGTTAATTCCCTCCCAGCCTGACTGTGCCAGATGAGTGCCTAGTAAACTTGATATTAATGTTTTATTCACTGCCGTTGTCATGTGTACTAACCAGCTATGAAGGGTGCTTAAATCAACTATAGGGAAATTGTCATTTTTGTATTTTTGTAAAGCAAAAGCTGCAATATAATAAAAAAATACTGTTCTGAAGCCACTTGATTTGTGTTGTGTTTCTTTCTATGTCATTTGCAGTGTTGGGGAAAGTTAATTTTAAAAGTAATGCATTACAATATTGTCTTACTTAGTACTACAGCAAATCTGTCAGTCAATAAATAGGAAAACAAAGTAAGTTGTGTTATTTGAAAAAGTTGTAAATTTAAAATGTGGTACTTGTTACTTGAAAAAAAAGTAATCTGATTACATAACTCATGTTACTTTTAATGCGTAACCCCCAACACTGGTCATTTGCATGTATAAATGTATCGGTTGTTTTGTGTTTGAGTAACACTTTTTTAAAGTATTTTAAGTATTGATATGTTTAGTATTAGATGTCTCGCACTCCCTCTCCCTCTCTGTTTTTCAGAGTTGTCCTCGGCTTCCGTGGTGATGCATTTTTATCCGCATGCTCGGGTTTCTCTGTCCTGCCGTGGCTGCAGGATCGGCCATCATTTTGCCTATCCCATAACACCTACCCACCCGACCTGTTTGCGTGACTCCATTAAGTCTTTGCCGCCGGGATCAGGCGGTATGTAATGTGTGGAGGATTATTTTAATCACTTTGTTTTTAAGCTTTATTTAGCTGTTTTTCGAGGTACATCCTGACAAATCAGTTTACAGGCCTAGTTGTGATATTAAAAATAAAAACCTACACAATGCATTTCAGATTCGCTTGAAGGCATAAAGGGTCATATATGAGTCCAGGGTTGGTTTTGCTGGACTTTTTTTGCCATTTAGCTTGTCAGATCAGTGGATGCTTCACCCGGACGTCCCCCTAGGGCAGAGATTCCCAAATGGGAGTTTGAGTTGATGAACAGCTAATAATTAAACCAAAGGTAACACTTTACAATATGGTTCATTAGTTAACATGAACTAATAATGAAATGCACTTCTACAGCATTTATTAAACTTTGTTAATGTTAATTTGAACATTTTCTAATACATCATTAAAATCTTGTTAGCATTAGTTAATGCACTGTGAACAAACAATGAACAACTGTATTTTCATTAACTAACGTTAACGAAGATTAGTAAATACAGTAACCAATGTATTGCTCATGGTTAGTTCATTTTAGTTAATACATTAATGAACCTTATTGTAAAGTGTTACCATTAAAATCAGTAAATGTAGCTGCGCAATTGATTGAAATAAAACTGAAATTGCAATATAACTTAGGGTTATTATCAATTCAAAGGGTGCACTTTAATTAAAAAGTATATAGTCTGTTGCAATGCGTGTATCAGAGTGAAGAGTGGCACTGTTACATATGTGCAGTGTTTTAGCATCTCACAGCAGTGTTTTAGTATTGAAATACATTATTTTTTTAAATATTTTGAATTAGTTTTTGCATTACACTTTTTTCATTTTAGTTTTAGTAATTTTGATGTGTTTTTGTCATTTATTTAGTTTCTTTTAGTTGTTAGCAGTGTTGGGTGTAATTAATTGGGTGTAACTAATTACTGTAATTTAATTACTTTTCCCTTGAAAAAGTAAAGTAAGGGATTACTCTTAATTTTTTATGTAATTTAATTACAGTTACTTCTGATGTAACTGCATTAAATACTGTATAGACTACAGAACAAATCTATATAAAACAATAGTGTATTTAACATCAAAGTGTAATATCTAATATGTTTTTAATGTAACCTCCCTTTACACACTTTGGTCAGTTAAAAAATTTATGCAATTGTATATTGTTTTTTTTAAATAATTAAAAAGTGCAGTTTCGTGTCTATCCTTGTATTGTTCAACTGTTTAAGGTTGATATGGGATTTAGAAAGTAATTAGTAATAAGTAATCCAATACTTTTTAGAGAGAGTAATTAGTACAGTAATTTAATTACACTGTTGAAAATGTAATTAGTGGCTAGCAATTAATTACTTTTTTAGAGTAACTTACCCAACACTGGTTGTAGTCATTTATATTTCAGCTTTTTTTGGTTAAAAATGATCCAAAATCAATTTTTTAGCAAGTACATAACCAGCCAGTGTTCAAAACTATCTCCTTATCTTATCTCGATTCACAACGGTAAGCTTGTAATAATGTTTTAATAAGAGCGACCTGGTGGATTTCCGCGGGAAATTCGAGCATGCAGCAGTTGGTCTTTGCGTCATAACGTCACGTCTGTAAACAGAAAGAAGGAGTCCAGGCTAGTTGGTTTTATCATGTGAGGAGGATGCTGCTTGTAGCGGATCATTTATAGCCTGTTCGCACAGCAGCTGAAATAATTAAACGTATCATTTTGATGGCGGATTGTAATTAAGAAAGATCCAAATGACAATCATCAGTGACAACTGGAGATTCACCCGTAGTCAAAAGCAAAAGACTTCGGACTGCGGAGTGGATACAGAAATTGAAATCTACAGGTAACGATAATATACAGTAAATACACATAGTCACGCAGTGCTGATGTTGTTAACATTAACAATTTAAGAACAAAGTATAACAGTAATAATAATTTGCACGGTTTGGTGTGATCTGAGCTAAGCGATCGTTAGATTTAATCACCATTGTCAGCATGATTTATTGTATGCCTAATGCTTTTTTCCTCAGTTGGTCAGAACAAAAGTGGCAGAAATGTTACTTACTTTTTTAGATGACATTTTCCAGTGAAAATTCTTATTTTGGTCATACTTCCAAGACGTAGAATCTGTGATTCTGAAGTACAGTATCCACATTGTCGTAGTGATTGACAGCAAACATCAGATTCATCCGCTGAGGAGTCATGCCGATGCACAACGCACGTAACGATAACAATTCTGCATATGACTGCAATTGCAGGTTTCAAACAGAGATGGCGACAAAGAGGAAAAATGCCGGACTGCAGCTTTAAAGGGGACATACTGTATCATGAAATTCTGACTTTTTTCATGTTTAAGTGCTATAATCAGGTCCCTGATGCATCTACCAACCCAGAAAATGAGAAAAAGGACAACCCAGTAACTTTGTTTTGGCAAGCCTTTCTCTGCAAGCATGTGAAAAAAATTGGCCGCTCAGATTTCGCTCCCCTTCTGATTTAGGAACGGGATCTTATTATAATATTACTGCCCCTTAATCTGCATGTTTCCACATGAGAAAACAGTGTACCAGTTCTAAGGCCATGGCAAAAGTTTGAGCAAAGCATGCTGACTGTTCTGTCGTTGGCTGCACAGACGAGCACAGAACACTATTTAGAGTCTGGTTAGCTTGGATAGCCTGCAAGTTGACCCTAGCAAGCTCAATTGCTAAAAACGGAGCATTTATGTCAGAGCGCTATTTTGGAAAAAATATTAGACCGTTCACAGCATTTGATAGCAATCATAAATGATAGCCTGGTGTGTATGGCTCTGTTTGGCAAACAGGTACGCTATGTATATTGGTGGCCATCACTATATAAGTCGTTATTTTGTTTTTTTGGAGCACCAAAAATATTCTCGTCGCTTTATAATATTATTTTTGAACCACTGTACTCACATGAACTGATTTAAATATGTTTTTAGTACATTTATGGATCTTGAGAGAGGAAATGTCATTGCTGGCTATGCAGGCCTCACTGAGCCATCGGATTTCAACAAAAATGTCTTAATTTCTGTTCTGAAGATGAACGAAGGTCTTACGGGTGTGGAACGGCATGAGGGTGAGTAATAAATGACATTATTTTCTTTTTTGGGTGAACTAACCCTTTAAAGATCCACACTCTTCTGGAAAGGGGGCAGGTAGCAGCAGCTCATTTGCATTAAAAGGGACACAGAAAAAGGTGTGTTTTTGCTCACACCCAAATAGGGGCAAATTTGACAAGCTATAATAAATGATCTGTGGGGTATTTTGAGCTGAAACTTCAGACATATTCTGGGGACACCAGAGACTAATATTACATCATGTGAAAACGGGTATTATATGTCCCCTTTAAACTAAATGAAAATGAGAAATGTTGCTTTGGCAACTAGCTGAAATAAAATATATATATATTTTTATGTTTTCAACTTCATCTCTGTATGTGCAGTGAGTTTAACGTGCATTTTGGGTTCACTTTATACTTTTGCATAATTTCCAACATTTGTGTAGATAGAAGTTTACAGCATTTCACCAGTATTCCATCAAAATAAAAGCTTGAGGATTTGAATGTTTGAAAGTGAAGAATTCAAGACATAAATATTAGTATTGTCACTTGCAGTGTAAAATAAAATTATTATAATTGTCAGATATTTCTGTTGTAAATTACAAATGTTCTGTAAAATAATAAAAAAGAATATTAAAAGAATACTATGTAAAGTTCCATTTTTATACAATACTATTAATAATATGCCATATATACATGCAGCCCATATATAAATAATTTTAAAATAAAAGCAATCAAAATAAAAAACTTACTAAAAAAGAGATTAAATATTTTATCTGTTTACTTGCATGTCATGTGACCATTAACCAACATCAGAGAGAACCATGAACATGCGGATGTGTCCTTAAATATTCAATATATAGAGTAAATAATTAAATATAGTAAATATTTTACATCTAAGGAGTTTGGCTGACATAAAAGTTTGGGAACCCCTGCCCTAGGGTATTGTCTGTAAACATTTCAGTCTCTAGAAGCCATCCAGAATGTCGAGGGAGTTGGCAGAGTGTTTACTTATTCGCCATATTCGCCTGTTAATCAGAGTCGTGGGTGAATCACAGCAAGAGTGTGTTGTATTTTAAGTCTGTGCAGGGCATCTGAGTTTCCTCTCTGCTGAATTAAATGCTCTTGTATTGAGTCACATTGCTCCCCCCTACCGCCTTCCAAAACGCATACTCACTCATCATGTTACACGGGTGCCCCCGAGCGGGTGGTGTCCTGTCAAAAAACACCCGTGCTCGCCAGAAGGAACGAAAACAAGAAGAGGTAGAAGCAAAACGGAAATCCAGTTGGGAGGGGTTCAGGCCTGCAGATAGATGGGGAGGCATGCTGCCGCTAGTAACGGCTGACAGCGGGGATGTCGCTAATGTGAGATGAGACGTGTGATTAGCTGTGTGTCGCGGCTAAGAAAAGACAAGCAGATCTGGATTTGCATTATCTATTTAACACAAGTACTCTTATTTGCGCTCATCTGTTTCAATCACTCTTCGTCAGCTCTCTGTTTGAGTCTTGCTGTTTTTTTTCTCACTGATGTTACTCATTCACTTATCCATCTTTATAGTGATTTTTATCTGTTTTTTCTCTTGCGCTCTTTGATTGATCCTTCTTTTTCATCTATTTCCTATATCCTGAAAGTGTTTATTCTAGGATTTGGATTATATGTTTCCTATTGACTACAGAATGTGTTTGTGTAGATAAAATTGATTGTTCCCTAACAAGAATTTACCATGGGTAACCGTAGATTCTTCCAGAATACTGCAGTTGTGAGTTATTAACATTGTAAAACTATTTAAAAAATCCCTAATATTTCCAGGTTTTCCAAGACTGGGGAATTGGGGAATTTCAAAAGTGTGGTTTACAGCACTGGAAAAGTAACGGAAATAAAATCTAAGAATAAAACTTTGAAACTTTTCTGTCATTTGGGTCAATTGAATTTGACAAACTTTTATCCAAAGCAAAACCTTTATCAATTTATAGTGCATTTAATGGACATATTTTAGGTTTAGGTTTCCCATGGTCTTGGAAATATTGAGGAATTCATAATGAGTTAAATTAATGCAGTCTTAAAATGTAAATGTCTATATTATTTTATATTTAATCTCTCTTTATTTAGGTATTTATTTTAAACACCACTGAAAAAATCATAAATCCAGTGCTGAGAAAGTGTGGGAGCCAAGAATATAAGAAGCTTCCAGAATAATTTTAATATTTTTTATGATAATTATGGTATATTTAAGGTATACATTTGACAAGGTTTCCATGGTCATTGAACACAACAGGTAAAAAAAAAAAAAAGGAATTCTAAAATTGTGATTTCCTGGCCTGTTTTAAAAATAAATACAATATTTACCAATTCCAGGTTTACAGCACTGGAAAAGTAATGAAGATTAATTCAATCTAAAAATGAAATCATTTAAACTTTGAAACTTTTCTGTCATTCAGGCAATTTTTATGCATTTAACAAACTTTTATCCAAAGCAAAACTTTTATCTGTTTTTAGTGCGTTTAGGTTTACCGTGAAATTTATAATTTAATTAATATAATCTTAAAGGGTCAAAGAAAAGTCATGTAAATGTCCATATTATTTCTCCCAATCGGTCTGTTTAAAAAATAAAAACATATTAAAACTTCATTTCTAAATATGAATGACTGTGAAGTGATTTCAATCTCTGTAAAACAATTTTAAAAATCCTTATCCCGTATTGTAGGATTGGAAAAGTTACGGAAACTCATAGCTCAAAATGATTGAGAACCCTGACTTTGTGCTACTAGTTTCCCTAACTGCAGTTCTAGCTAATACCAAATTTATCCAAAAATATTGGACAGAAACTATGGTTACCATGGTAAAGTTTTGTAAGAGTTATGATTGTCTGCTTGTTTGTGATGTGTTTGCGTTCCCTGCACATTCATGTGTGCTGTCGGTGCAGTGTTTTACAGGTAGGCCGACGCTTTGACAGTTTGAGGATGGTGTGCATTAGTGTTCCAGAGTATCTAATTGAAGAATCACACGTCTCAGCATTTTTCTTGCATGTGTGTGTTGCGGGTACTGTAACATAAGAGTGAGACAGCGTGTGTATCTCGCGCTTTGAGCAGGGTGGTGTGTGTGTGTAACTGAATAAACGGGTAAGAGTCGGTCAGTGTATGTGTTTCATATGCTGTAACACAGGAGTGAGACTGTGTGTGTTTATTTTTGGCTCAGTGCGAGCGTGTCGATGGCTGCCGATGCGTCGCAAAGGAAAGCTCTGAGATACCAGCAAACCCTGGTCAGTCACTGTCTTTCTGTGCCTCTTTCTCTCTCCCGTTGTTTTGTTGTCTTACGCCGAGGCGTTTCGCTGTCTTGCTGTTGGTGGGTGGCTTGCTGAGGTTTGTCGTGGTCAGTCTGGTCTGTTCTAACCTAGAAACGCTTGTCTTCCCAAAATACAACTCTTTAAATAATGGGTCTCAAAGTCTTTCTCTTCACTAGCCTCGGCTTTAATTGATTTTCCATTCTATTCTTAGTGGCGACACACACATGGAGCTCACTGGGCTGTTCTAGCACAACTCATGAATAGGTATGAGAATTGTCGTAACCTGTGTCAACACCCTGCTGATTAAAGGCAATGTGTCTTCTAAACTTCCATTAGAGTCAATATTGTGGATTTGTGCTTCCTTATCAGATGTTTATTGGCAGAGAACCATGCTTGTGTTTTCTACTTTCCACCTTTTTGCCTTTTTAATGCTTCTTTGTAATTTTATGATTACTTTAGGCAGCTTCCAGTTGGAACATTTTCTGTCCAAAATCTGTTCACTGGATTTCTACAGGTCATTTGGGGTGGAAAAGGTCTCAGGTTTCTGAAGATTCTGTAAAATATCTTGAACGCCCTTGAGGATTATTTGCAATGTCGGAGACTTGCTTAACTAAGCAGATTTGTGGACCAAACCTCGTGATTTGTGCGTATTCGTGCTAACCTATGCAGTACATCTCTGCTGCTATATGCTAGCAGAAACCTGAGCATGCAGGTTAAATATACGCCTAGCCCTCTCCGTTGAGCTGCTCTCGGTGGCTGCTATACGGCCAAGAGGAACGTATGGTCAGCTGGTCAGGTGCATTAAGCTATTTGTTAGAGTTTGGTTCCATTGGACAGCTTATTAGGAAGGCCTAAAGATTGTATTAAAGTAAAAGGAAATAGATTGAACACAAAAGGTCAAGTGTCAAAAGCAAGGGCGAGAGAATAGTTGTAAATTTGGTGTGTGAGAAAGTGAGACGAGGGGGCGAAAGAGCGTCAATTCTTTAGCTGTCAGTTTTGCACTGTCACAAGTCATTAAGTTCCCACACACAACCCTCCCCTCAACCTTCCGTTTCTCCACCTGTCTTCCTCTCTTCTCTTGCTCGCGAGTTCCCACATCGATTTTCCTCTTCTGCCGCACAATATGGGAAGATCGCCAGAGCCAAGAGCTTTTTTAACCTCTGTAAATTTTACGCATAAATGCATTACTGCCCCTGCCGTCCCCTTTCTGTCTGTTTCACACACGCAGGAGATTCCTGTAGGGAAGATGATCCAGTCAGAGAAAAACTTGATCAGTAGACCTATTCATAGGCTTTATGTGAATGTTTACCTCTGTATAATCAGATGTAATATGCTGTTACTGTGTTGCTGCTGAAAGAGTATTTTTTTTCACCCAAAACATTACAAGTGTGTGTGGAGTCAGATTTTGCCAGCTCAAAGGGATAATTCTCCTAAAAAATAAAAATTCTGCTCATGCCATTCCAAAACTGTATGTTTTATTTCTCATGCAGAACACAAAAGAAGATATTTTTAAGAATGTTGGTAACCAAGCAGTTTTGGTTACCATTGTATTGACTTACATTGTATGGACAAAAAAGATTAAGACATTTCTACAGAAAGAAAGAAAGAAAGAAAGAAAGTCACACAGTTTTGAAACGTGAGTAAATATTGACAGAATTTAATTTTTTTGGGTTAACTACTTAACTCTTTTTAATTAGGGAATGAAGGGATAGTTCACCCAAAATGAAAATTCTATTATTCTTTACTCATCCTAATGTCGTTGCAAATCTGTATAGAACAGAAAAGACATTGGACCCCACTGACATTCATTATGTTCATTATGTGGAAAACATTTTTCAAATACAGGTTTGGAACAAATGGGTGAGTAAATGATGACAGAATTTTCATTTTTTATCTAAAAATTAAGAACTACGGAGCAACTAAAGGGAAATTGTGATGGGGAAGAAATTTGAGATGGAAGGAAAATTATTTCAATACTTTTGCGTTTGTGTTAACCCGACCCGAAAATCTTCGCTAAGCTTTTACATTCAATTTTGTGAAGGAAATGAAGTGGGAGGAAAAGCTATATTTCAAAACTATTGCATTCCCCTGAGAATCTTTGCATTCTCCTGCAAAAGTTTTGCGTTTTCTCACTAAAGTGCTGTGTTCCTCCAGAAACTTTGCAGTCTTTCAAAAAACATTTGTGTTCTCTTGCAAATCGACTGCGTTTCCTTGAGAAACTTTGCATTCACTTGCAAAACAGTCCCCTTCTCTCGCAAAACGTGCGTTTTCCTGAGAAACTTTGCGTTCACTTGCAAAAGTCCCCTCTCTCGCAAAACTATTGTTTCCCTGAGAAACTTTGCATTCACTCCCAACAGTCCCTTCTCTCGCAAAACTATTGTTTCCTTGAGAAACTTTGCGTTCACTCACAAAACAGTCCCCTTCTCTCGCAAAACATTTGCGTTTCCCTGAGAAATTTTGCGTTCACTCGCAAAACAGTCCCTTCTCTCGCAAAACTATTGTTTCCTTGTGAAACTTTGCGTTCACTCGCAAAACAATCCCCTTCTCTCGCAAAACATGTGCGTTTCCCTGAGAAACTTTGCGTTCACTTGCAAAAGTCCCCTCTCTCGCAAAACTATTGTTTCCCTGAGAAACTTTGCGTTCACTCCCAACAGTCCCTTCTCTCGCAAAACTATTGTTTCCTTGAGAAACTTTGCGTTCACTTGCAAAACAGTCCCCTTCTCTCGCAAAACATTCGCGTTTCCCTAAGAAACTTTGCGCTCACTCGCAAAACAGTCCCTTCTTGCAAAACATTTGCGTTTCCCTGAGAAACTGTTTACTCGCAAAACAGTCCCTTCTCTCGCAAAACTATTGAGTTTCCCTGAGAAACTTTGCGTTCACTCGCAAAACAGTCCCTTCTCTCGAAAAACATTTGCGTTCCACTGAGAAACTATGCGTTCGCTCGCAAAAGTCGCTTTTTGCCACAAAACATTTGCGTTTCCTTGAGAAACTTTGTTTGCTCGCAAAACAGTCCCTTCTCTCGCAAAACATTTGTGTTTGCTTGAGAAACTTTGCATTCACTCACAAAACAGTCGCATTCTTCTGCAAAACATTTGTGTTTTCTCACTAAAGTATTGTGTTCTCCTCAGAAACTTTGCGGTGTCTTGTAAAACATTTGTGTTCTCTCACAAAACTATTGCGTTTCCAAGGACATTTGTGTTCTCTTGCAAAACTTTTGCGTTTCACTGAGAAACTGAAATATAACTTTTCTTCCCACCTCACAAAAGTGAACGCAAAAGTTTAGCAAGAGAATGCAAAAGCAGTGAAATATAATTTTCCGCCCATCTCTTTTTTTTTTTTCCACCATCACCATGTCTCTTTAGGGGCTCTGTACTGAACAGTTTCTGTGAGGGTCAGGTTTAGAGTTGGAGGATGGAAAATATAATTTGCTTGGCGTAAAAGAAAAGAAGTCATTGGAAAGTTTCCATTACGACGGAAAAACTAATGCGTGTAAATGCTCTTAGATGATTGGTGTATTCGTTTACAGCAGTGTTTGCTTATACTAATGTTAACAGCACTACGTGTTGTTTTTAATGGTCACAGTTATGTGATTTCACTTCCAGGTCACACAGCTGCTGATGACCTCTTCTTTAGCACAGAGGCCTCTGGGAGTCTGTCTGCTGAATGACAGCAATGAACAGACTGAGAGTTAAATGGTGAGAGTAGAGAAAGTGTGCAGGAGATAAAAGTGTTGTTGTGTTTGAACTTTCACTTCATTATTGGGCAGAAATGCAAATAATAATGTTTTGATGATGAATTCCCGAGGTTCTGAGAATTGCAGACTACAGACTTGTGCAATATCTAAACCCAAACAGGTTTTTTTAACCAACTTCTTTTGCTTAAGGTTTTGTGAACTGTTTTTCTTGGTAGCACTTTTTAATAACTTTATGTAATTATTGATAATTAATAAACGCCTAACTGAGCAGTAGTTCAAATACTTTCTAAAAAGGGACATGTTGTGTGAAAATACACATTAAAAGCTTAATTTCTTGTTGTCAAAATATCGATATTTCGATATGTATCGATCCTGAAATATCTGAAATGGTTCTAATACTCCTTTTCTGCAGTATCGATATACCAATACCAGCTGCGCATTCTCACTCCCTCTTCTCTATGACGGCGAATTGACACACACCTGCCTCCTCTCACTCACTCATTCGCTCCAGTTAAGTAGTGCTTGTATTGCGCATCATTTTTGTTATTCCGGCAGGTTTCACACTCACACCAAAAGCTGGCCCACCACTGATCTATATGAGTGGCGCTCTTATAAAGCTGCTTCTAAAAACAGCTTGCGAGTACCAAATTTACTTCTTTTTTGTGGCTTAGTTATTACGCTTAAACGGTCAAATACAAAATACCCATTGTGCCGAGTATTCAGGTGAATACAGTCAGTTTTGGAACTTAAATAGTTGAGAGAAAACACATGTTGTATAACTATACTGGATCCGTGCACAAGCTCTTAAAGTGACAGCAGCCCAATAAACCTGCTGCCATCTGTCCTGTTAATCAAAGAACAAAAGACAGAGAGAATCACTCGCTGCTTGTGACTGAATAACTTTTGTAACTTTAATTGTAAACATTAATCTGTATTTAATTTTACAATGAAAACTATCCAGTGTTATGTTACATTTGATTACTTTATTTTCTGCAGTTTTTTTTTTACCTGAATACTAATGGTAGACCCACCTGAAAAATTTAAAGCCATGTCTATTTCATTTGTCTTTTTATTCTAGTGGATTTATTTGTGCTATTGTTTGCAATTTGTTTTTTTGTTTACCTGTCTTTTTTTGTAAATGTAGTTCAACAATTCAAATAAAGCCTCCCTGTGTTACAAAATTACCCAAATTATTAAAAAATTATGATATGATAACTTTTCTGTATGGTGGTATATATGGCAGTTTTCCCCATGGTATCGAATATCTATATTTTTCAAGATATCGTATCGAAGTTGGACAATCCAGTAACGTGACAACACTACTGTTCAGCATAATATAGTCTTGCGTAGCCAGATTTTTGACCATTGACATTCTTCTAATATCTTTCTGATTTAATACCTTGGCTGGTAACATGACAAGTTTTGGCAAATTCAGTCATCAAAAGCACTTATAATCTGAACCCAGTACCTTGTAAACATGAATTTGTTTCCAGATAGACTGGCAAAACTTTACATCTTAAATCACCCAGTTAGATTAGAGCAGTCCATGTTAATGAAAGGACAGTGTAGAGGTGAGAGGCACTGCTGGGGATGTCACTTTACGTCACAAAGCTGATGAGCAGCATAAAACCACATACATCAATCAACACCATTAATGCAGGTTTAACTGAATTCAACTTAAGCACAGATGACAACGAATGAAATGACGCAGAAAACGCTTCCACATCCAGATACCTGCAGTGGACTGACTGCCAGACAGGATTAGGAAACCACAGTCCTGTGAATTAACAGCTGCTGACAGCCCACTGTCAACCACAGTCTGTAAATGAAGTGCTCTGCATTATGGGTAATGTGGTTTACTTGTGTGTTAACCTACAGGACACCTCCTATAAGGCAGATACAGTTACTAATATTTGAATATTTTGTGAAGGTGAAAAGGAGAAGGAAAGGAGGAACCGAGGTACATAGCAGACAAAATAAAATGAAGATAGGAACATACTGACAGGAAAAAGAGCAAGATGATAAGGGAGCCCATCAACACTTTTGAGACTGTTCTTAATTTTGATCAGATTCTGGTGAGGTTAAACATTATTATATTTCATTATTATATAACTTTTTTCTCGGCGTAAACATTGTGGTACCATAATACTTGTTACTAAATACTGTATGGTATTTCATTAACAAGGACTAATGGATGTTGATAATGTTCTATTTCATATCTCTTAAATGGAAACTTGGGATGAGGGTTAATCTATATTCTAGCAGTGTCACAGTTAAATTACTTTTTTTGTTGTTTTTTTCTTGGAAGTTTCAGTTGAAGTTTCTGCTTAAAGAAAAAAACAGCAATACATATATGTGTATATATATGAGGTAACACTTTACAATAAGCTTCGTTTAGTTAACATTAGTTAACATGAACTAATAATGAACTGCACTACTTTATTAAAATCTTGTTAACATTAGTTAATGCACTGTGAACTAACATGAACAAACAATGAACAACTGTATTTTCATTACGTTAACGAAGATTAGTAAATACAGTAATAAATGTATTGCTCATTGTTAGTTCATGGTAGTTAATACATTAACTAATGTTTAACTAATGAACCTTATTGTAAAGTGTTACCATATGTATGTGTATGTATTAGGGGTGTAACGACACCCTCATCATGATGCAATAATATCACGATACTAAACTCACAATACGATATTTTTGCAAAACCCCAAGACATATGATAAAAGGTTAACAAAAAATGAACTTGATTAAAATGCTAAATTGGGGGTGGACAGGACAATGGTGACACCAGAATAAAAATATTCATGATTCTAACGCTGAAACAGATTTATTTTAGATAAATATCTGTCACTGACTAGATATATTTAAAATAATGTAGGCCACTTTTTACTGGTAACATAAGACATTTGGCATTTTCAGGAACCACAAATATTCCCCCGTTGCATTATTATACATTATATTCAACATTATATATAGTAGTTTAATGTAGTACTGACTCTGTAAACTTGATTTTTTTCTTACACAGTAATTTTCATTTTGGGTGAACTATACACAATACATGTGGTTGCATTTTTGTATTGAAACATTTTGTGACACAATATATTGTTACACCCCTAATATGTATAAGTTCAGTTGCTCATTATGTTAACTACTAATACCAAATTTAAATATATAAACATTAAAGTATAGTAATTAACGTTATTACTAATAAATATGAATGTAACTATATTAATATACCAATAATATGTGTTAAGTTTATATGTGTGTGCATTGGCGCCGATCCTGTGGACACGGAAAGACATTTGAACCAATCAAGAAATCGATTCAGTTGATACTATAATATTATCATATTGCCGAATCTGATTTGACAAACTTTTCACAAGGTGCTTTTGCAGTGGTGATCAATGTAGCCAATCACAGACACCAAGAGGTGTTAAATTTAGTCAGAATCCATTTGCCGTGTTTTTCCAGAGCGTTTCGTGAATCTTCTCAATAACAAACAAAGTGTAGACATAATGTAAGTAATAGATTTATTGTGCAGTGTAGACAACTTTATTGATTATAATGGAACTTTCTGAGATCGTGATTAACTGAGATGACTGACAGCTTTTTAGTGATTTAGGGAGCACGTTTTTGAGTATTTGGCTGTATTTGGTTGGTAATGTATTTGCACATTTGAAAGTTTCCAATAAAAAATGGAAGACGTACATGCGTTTCTCATTGGGTGGGGTGGGGGGGGGTGGGTTTGGGTATGAAGTGTGGGCTTCCACCGCCAGAAACGTAAATCGGTGCCTATGTGTGTGTTTGTGTTAATTATTATTTAGAGAAAGATATGACCAATCTGTCTTGATCTCCTGATCAGTCTGTCAGTAAATGGGTCAGATTGTATTATTATACTTACACACACACTTATACACTCACTGACCAGCATAACTGTGTTTTAATTAACTCTCAAAGTCACTATGTCCTTCAGTGCTTACGTCTGTTAGCAACTTTCACTCTCTCTGCTCAGTCTGTCTTCCTCTCTCTTGTTTTTGGTTTTTTTTTTAATCTCGAATCCTATTATATGGTTAAATTCAAATCGCTTCATTGATTTCAGTTGTTTGGCGAAGACACCATCTGATCTTTCAGAACTGAGCTGTGAGTTTTGTCAGGCCCAATGAGTTTTAGGCCACGGTTGTAAAGTTAAGCCTTCACTGTGAAAATCAGTTAGTGGAATGGGGAAAACAGGTGTTTTAGAGAGAAAGAGAGCGAGAGAGAATATGTTGTCCTAAAGTAAATGTTTTTCTGTTACGGGACAGTGTCTCTCACGCTGTCATCCTGTATCAGTGTGCTGACTTCAGAAAATTGAAGAGGCAATGATAGAGTCAGCCTTGGGTCTTCTCATTATATGACGCAAACTCTAGTATCTTATCACGATAATGTAATGGGTGAGAGAGGAATTAAAAGACAAAGTTTGTAAAATATTTTGTTCAGCATACTTATTCTGTCAGGTTTTTTCACTCTCAGGGTTTTTGTTAAATCATCGGTTGTTCGAGGGTGTGTGTGTGAATTCAAGTGTAGTGTATAAATGCTGCTGTATAGCTGGATTTCTCATATCTCTATACAGTATGTTCAAGACTGCAGCTACACAAAAGGTGGGTTTGCATTAGTCTCTATTATGGATGCTTGTCATAGAGCACATTTTGAAAGTATTACTAATTAGAATGAAAGTGAGCAAGAAAGCTGAATTCTTTCTAATTAGTATTACTTTCAGTAATTACTTATTAATAATTAAGATGACATTTACTTTAATAAACACACACACACACACACATATATATATATATATATATATATACATACATACATGCATACATACACACACGCACTTAACAGATCATTATTTAATGTACTTATTTAACCATTAGTAATTAATATGTCCTTAGTTATTAATATCCTTGTTTTACCCTGCCATTAACATTGAATGTACTGACTACTGGTTTACTATATAACAATTGTTAATAATTAGATTTTTTTTTTAATTGCTGTCAGTTGTTAGTAAAAGAGAATGATTTTACTTTGTGTGCTGAAATTAGTTAAGTTGAAATTAATATACACTGCCATTCAGAAGTTTGTTATCGGTAAGATTTTTTAAAATGGTCTCTTATTCTCAACAAGGCTGCATTTATTTGATTTAAAAAACAGTAATATTGTGAAGTATTATTACAGTTTAAAATAACTGTTTTCTATTTGAATATATTATGAAATGTAATTTATTCCTGTGATCAAAGCTGAATTTTCAGCATTATTACTCCAGTCTTCAGTGTCACATGATCCTTCAGAAATCATTCTGATGTGATGATTTGATGCTCTAGAAACATTTCTGATTATTATCAATATTGAAAACAGTTGTGTACAATTTTATTTTTTTTTTTTTTTCAGGATTTTTTGATGAATAGAAAGTCCAAAAGAACAGCATTTATATGAAACAGAAACATTATACACTACCGTTCAAAAGTTTGGGGTCAGTAAGAATTTTTGTTTTTAAAGAAATGAATACTTTTATTCAGCAAGTATGCATTAAATCGAAAAGTGACAGTAAATACATTTATAATGTTACAAAAGATTATATTTCAAATAAATGCTGTTCTTTTGAACTTTCTATTCATCAAAGAATCCTGAAAAAAAAAATATTATACACAACTGCTTTCAACAATTATAATAATTGTAAATGTTTCTTGAGCATCAAATCATCATAGAATGATTTCTGAAGGATCATGTGACACTGAAGACTGGAGTAATGATGCTGAAAATTCAGCTTTGATCACAGAAATAAATTCTGTTTCACAATGTATTAAAATAGAAAACAGTTATTTTAAATTGTAATAATATTTCACAATATTACTGTTTTTACTGTATGTGTAATCAAATAAATGTAGCCTTGGTGAGCATAAGAGACTAATTTTACAAACATAAAAATCTTACCGATCCCAAACTTTTGAATGGCAGTGTAAATTCTGGCCTACATTTTGTTTTGTTATCACAGCTTCCAGAAAAGTTCAAAGTTTGTTCTTGGATTCTGCATTTGGAAAACTGTATTTTAAATGTAACTTATTTGTATAATTTAGTTATCAGGTCTTAATGATAATACAATTATTTCGTTGACTGATAAAGCTAATAATTAAATCCCCCAAATTTGTTGGCCATTCATGATGTCATTTTTATCTTATTTTAATTCTAACATGCTTTCATTTATTCATATATTTATTTGTCACACTTTACATATAACTAAATACATCAAATACAAACACAACAATATTTTGAGTCATACATACTGTATACATTGAGCATTTCTTGTTTTTGAGTGGGCATGAGGCAGCTGAATCTGATCCCTTCAGTCTCACACCATGTGGGATCTGTGCTGCTCGAGAATGTGTGTATGTAGGCGTGTGTATTAGGTGTAATGGAAGGAAGGTGAAGAATGTCTACGTGGATCACTTCCTCCTTTACTGGCCAATAGCCAGAGTATTGTCTATCCTGATGGACAGCTCATTATTTTTGCATTTGTATACTTTTGTAGTAAGAAATCAGAATTGACCATTATTTTTTTTTTTATATGGCCTCCATTTAGTTTGCAACGTTTTCTATGTTCCAGTCCATTTCCGATGGAAAAAAAAAAAATCAAGTCTCGCAATAATTTTTTTTTCTCATTCAATATGCCACATGAATATATACACTACCAGTCAAAAGTTTGGAATTGGTAAGATTTTTAATGTTTTTAAAAGAAGTTTCATCTGCTCACCAAGGCTGCATTTATTTAATTAAAAATACAGTAAAAACAGTAATATTGTGAAATATTATTACAATTTAAAATAACTGTTTTCTGTTTGAATATATTTTATAAAGTAATTTATTCCTGTGATCAAAGCTGAATTTTCAGCATCATTACTCCAGTCTTCAGTGTCACATGATCCTTCAGAAATCATTGTAATATGATGATCTGCTGCTCAAGAAACATTTATTGTGTACAATTGTACAAAATATTTGTGTATAATATTTTTTTTTTTTTCAGGATTCTTTGATGAATAGAAAGTTAAAAAAAACAGCATTTATTTGAAATATAATCTTTTGTAACATTATAAATGTCTTTACTGTCACTTTTGATCGATTTAATGCATCCTTGCTAAATAAAAGTATTAATTTCTTTAATTTCTTTAAAAAAAAAATGAAAATAAAAATTCTTACTGACCCCAGACTTTTGAATGGTAGTGTATAATGTTACAAAAGCTTTGTATTTCAGACAAATGCTGTTCTTTTGAACTTTCTATTCATCAAGGAATCCTGAAAAAAACTGTTTTCAACATTGATAATAATCATAAATGTTTCTTGAGCAGCAAATCAGCATATTAGAATGATTTCTGAAGGATCATGTGACACTGAAGACTGGAGTAATGATGCTGAAAATTCAGCTTTGATCACAGGAATAAATTACTTTATAAAATATATTCAAACAGAAAACAGTTATTTTAAATTGTAATAATATTTCACAATATTACTGTTTTTACTGTATTTTTAATTAAATAAATGCAGCCTTGGTGAGCAGATGAAACTTCTTTTAAAAACATTAAAAATCTTACCGATTCCAAACTTTTGACTGGTAGTGTACATCACAACAGGGAAGAAAAGTTGAACGCAGTTTCCGGTTCATGGCGACTTTAATCTGTTCTTTCATTCTTTTGGGGTGTTTGGCTTTTTTTGGTTCGTGCAATATACTTGTACAGTTTGAGGGCTAGATTTTCAGGGTGAATCTTGTGTGTGTCGGCGTACTATATGATTGAGAGTATCTCGGGGGAGCGCTTTTTCCATTCTGCCCTGTTAGACAGCCTGACTATTTCTGTCTGACATATACAAATGACTGTAACTCACCACCACACACTTCCATTGATTCACTTCACATTCCCACTTCCACGAGTATTCACATGCACACAATCACACTGAACCAATGAGCACCCTGAACTCTGAAAGTTACGTAAAATCAGGGCGTCAAAGGATTTTTCACTACTGAATTGCGGTTATACATCATCAAGAATATTTACACATACTCTGTTTTGCATTGTCACTGCAGTAACAGCAGATTTTACCTCCATTTTCTTCACTTTGCTGATCAATGTAGGTGTCATGTTGTCATTTCTGTTCTTGGTAGAAAACCGCGTTCTGTCTCTTTCAGCTGTATGGGGAATATCGGGAGCAGCTGGGTAATGTTGCCAGACGGGAGGCCACACGTCTGTTGACTGAAAGGCAACGGAAGAGGCATGCCGGCAATGCCAAGGCAACCAGGAGAGGCCATGGCCGAGCACATCATGCCAGCCTGGATGTGGGGCCCATGACACCAGGATTAAGCCCCTCCTCCTCTATAAAGAAGCCACGCCCCTATTCCAAATGTCAGGGTGAGTGACTGAAGAAAACTCATTCTGGTTACCTAAAAATCATATACACTGTTCTAAAGTACAGATAAAATGCAATGTCTAGTGTGAATAGTCATTAGAATGTGTTTGTTTTGCAGACTGTCTAGCCCGTATCCAGAGATATATTGTGACAAAGCTGGGGGAGGACTGGATCTTCTTGGTTCTTTTGGGACTCACTATGGCTCTGGTTAGCTGGAGCATGGACTATGCCAGTGCCAAGAGCCTACAAGGTATATCACAGTATGTGCCAATTTGGTGACACTTAGGGTGTTTTCACACTAGCACTTTTGGTGCGCACCCAGGTTCGACTGATGTCAGAGTTCGGTTCGTTTGGATTATGTGAACCCTACTTTCCAAACTCGGGTGAGCACTCAAGAACCATGTCCAAGTCTGCCTAAAAATTGTGGTCTGGGGTATGGATATGAACCATAGATATGAACCATAGACAGACAACGCGTCTCCGCTTCCTTCCACTGTGGAAAAATTAAGCTAAAATATCCCAGTTACGGTCGTTGCCAATTACTTTTGCTGATAAATAAAAATTAATTTCTCGATCCAGGTAACACAATCGAGTAAATATAGTTAATTTACATATACTACCGACATTGTAACAATACAAAGCATTTAGAAAATTGGTGAAGTTACACTTTAATGATACACTATGACTCCATGTAGCAAAAAAAATGAAGTATATACACAATAAGGGATATACACCACACATTCACTCTTGGATAAGTGTTCAAGGATCTTGTGAAATGGCATTGCGGTCCAAATCAAAGGTTTCCCCTTGCCAACTTTGTCCCAGGGGCCCTGGTTTGGGCATCTCTGATTTTGAAAGACCACTAATTCTACGAAGAACTATTCTTTGGAGGGTGGACACCACCTCAGAGAGCCAATTACTGATACTGGGAACAGAGACAGAGTTCCATCTCTTAAGGATAATTCTCTTGGCAATTATCTTGCCAAAATGAAATAATAAAGGTACCCTTCACAATTCACAGTGACTTGTACTGTAATACACATAATCTTGCTATGCTCTGAATAATCAAGAATAATAAGAAAAATATAAATAGTTATACAAGTTAAACATTATATTAATTATTACGGTATATTTATGCATTAAATGAACAAAAATGGTATCTTTAAGGGTGCAACACCTTGTCACCGGGGAAGTACGCAAAGGCACAAAGGTGCCTTAATTATGCATAATTATTCCTTGCATATTTGTACCCTAGAAGTAAAATGTTTTTGAATGAATGAGGTATAATCACTTTAATTTAATTAACACCCACTTTAATTTGTCATGTCATATGTTATCATGTCTTATAATACTGTTATATTGCAAATGTTAAAAAAATATCAGTAACACTTTACAATAAGGTTCATTAGTTAACTACATTAGTTAACATGAACTAATAATGAATTGCACTTATACAGCATTTATTAATCTTTGTTAATGTTAATTTCAACATTTACTAATACATTATTAAAATCTTGTTAACAGTTAATGCACTGTGAACTAACATGTACAAACAATGAACAACTTTATTTTTATTAACTAACATTAACGAAGATTAGTAAATGCAGTAACAAATAAATAATAAAGGTAATAAAGGCCTTCTGAAGAGAAGCGATGTGTTTGTGTAAAAAAATAATCCATATTTAACAAGTTATGAAGTAAAATATCTAGCTTCCGCCAGACCGCCTTCCGTATTCAAGTTACGGAGAAAGAGTAAACTGCTGTCGCGTCAGTTACACTTTTTCCGTAAGTACGTTGAATACAGAAGGCGGTCTGGAAGCTAGATATTTTACTTTATAACTTGTTGAATATGGATTTTTTACCCAAACGCATTGTTTCGCTTCAGATGGCCTTTATTAATCCCCCGGAGCCGTGTGGAATATGTTTATCATGGATGGATGTGGATGGAGACACTTTCTTCAGCTCATACTCACTTGGTAGCACTTAATGCCATTATAAAGCTCAGATGCGTCAGGATATTTATTAATATTTCTCTGATTGTGTTCATCAGAAAGAAGAAAGTCATATACACCTAGGATGGCTTGAGGGCGAGTAAAGCTTAGGGTAATTTTCATTTGAAAGTGAACTAATCCTTTAAAGGCTTTTTAATTGCTAAAAAAAAAGTATAAACTATCAATCAGATGACAAGGCATGTACAGTAGTACATGATTATTATTGATCATGTTGATAATGTAGGCCTTATGATACAGTAGGCTTCATAGGGTTAATAGTTAGTAATGACTTTTAACTGAGATGCTAATTGTATAAATGACATCTTTGAGTTGTACTTGTAACTCTGTCTATCAGATGACAAATATTGGCCAAAACGTTTTTTTTTTAAAAAAAACATTAAACTTCTTTCCTTCCCCACTTAGAGTTGGACCTGCTTAATTGTAAGCAAATAAAAAGTGTCCTAGAACTTTTCTTCTACCTCTCTCTTTTTCCTCTCTGTAACAGCATATAAGTGGATGTACGGAGAGCTGAAAGGGAATGTGGCTCTGCAGTATCTGGCCTGGGTCTCATATCCCATCATCCTCGTTGTGTTCGCATCCCTCTTCTGCCATCTGGTCGCTCCACAAGCTATAGGTATGTACATTTCATCATCCTCTCATTCCTGCTTTTATTTCTCTATATTCTTTCTTTTTGTCTCTGTCCTTTTCACTTGTACACTTCTATTTTGGTTCTCTGTTCAGTGTCACAAATCCGTCAGGCCTTTTTCTCTGTTCTGTCATCTTTTCCTAGCTATTATACTTTATATTCAATCTTTGTCTAGATTTTGTCCTCAATCCACCTCAACCACCCGCAATACATCAAATCTTCCAACCCTCTTTCCAAAATGTGATCATCATGGTCTCGTTTTCTCTTGCTTTCTCTCACCTCTCCACGCCACAATTGTTTTGATAGCTTTTTCATGTTCCCTACATCAGACTAGAGGATACACAGCAATCTTTTTTCATCTTCAATAATCACTGTGACAGGATCTACACTGTGTAAAATTCTTTTTGTGTTTTTATAGATTAATTTCATGCTCCTCGTTCCCTCTCTCTTTAAATCTTTTATCTGTCCCTCAGGCTCTGGGATCCCTGAACTCAAGACCATCCTCAGAGGTGTGGTGTTAAAGGAGTATCTGACGCTCAAAGCATTCGTGGCTAAAGTCATTGGTCTTACGGCTGGTCTGGGCAGTGGTATGCCCATCGGAAAGGAGGTGGACCTCTTCTACTTCTTTTATTTTATTTTATATATAAATGTATAACATTTTATTACATTTGAAATATGTAGATTGTTTCATAAGTTAATGAATTAACTTTTTTTTTTTTTTTTTTTTTACTGTAACAAAGTTTTATCTTAATGAAGATTTTGTCTGTCTGTTTTCCTGTTATAGGGTTAGTTCACCCAAAAATGAAAATTCTGTCATTAATTACCCTCATGTCATTCCAAACCCAATTTTCGTTCATCTTCGGAACTCAAATGCAGATCTTTTTGGTGAAATCTGAGAGCTTTCCGTCCCTCCGTAGGCAGCCTACACAACTGACACTTTGATGATTCAAAAACTTCATAAAGAGATCGTAAAACTAATCCATATGAATTGAGTGGTTTAGTCCAAATTTTCTGAAGAGACACGATCGCTTTATATGATGAACAGATTTAATTTAGGCTTTTATTCACATTTATACTACGGGGCTGTTGAATGCTCAAATCTGATTGGTTGACGAACGTTCTAAGATGTACAATTATTTTCAGGGAAACGCACGGCTAAAGTAGTTCCAGGCAGGTCTTGACCGCATTTCAGTTCCATATCACTTCGCCAAAATGTTTTCAGTTATTTCAAAAGGTCCTTAAAGCCTACAATAGCTAAAGAAACAAAACCCACAATGACACTGACAAGCAACTAAATATAGTACGATTAAAAACTCTCTTTCCGCTCTCTCTTTCTTTCACACTCAAATGCGCACACATACAGTACGGACACACACACACTCGCACAGAAACGTGTTGTCTGCGCTGATCTGATGAATTGAACAGTAAAATAGTTAAGCAACTTAAAAGCTACATGACATTTCTCAAAAGCGAGGTAACAACTATGTGGTTCTTGAGGTAGATGTGGTTCTTGAGGATGCCGAACACTGTTGAGAGACACACAGAATCAGGTAGGCTAATTTACATATGCTTATTCTCTCTCTCTCTCTCTCTCAACTGCGTTAGTAACTGTATCAACTGTATTAGTCTGCTATCAAGGCTCAAGCCTCCATTACTAGTTCTGAAATGACATTTTGGAATTAGCAACGGAGGCTTGAGATGAGATGCGTAAGAAATTAGTCCCATACACAAGAGTGTTTAAGGACAAAAACCTGAAAAATGTCTTGAAATACAACATCAGAACAGTGTCTTGAGGTGTGGTAACCGTAGTATAAGGGGAATAATTGACTCCGGGCCATTGAATTGTTAGAAAATAATGCACATCTCTGCTTCATGTCGTGGCCGCATTACCAACTCGGGTGTGGATTATTTTCTAATAATTCAACGGCCCGTCATCAATAATTCCTTACATAAATATTTATCAACTCACACATCAGTTGTGATAAACAGAAGCTCAAGAATGTTTGCTTGACGCGTGCGAGAACCAGTGAGGTTTATTCTTGTGTGTTACGCAACACGATTGAGCTTCCTCGTGTGTCAAGCAGTTTCAGTTGAGCTTCTGTTTAAGTTTGCTGATTAATGTTTATATGTGAATAAAAGCCTACATTCAATCTGTTCATCAAATAAAGTGATTGAGTCTCTTCAGAAAATTTGGACTAAATCGCTCAATTCATATGGAATAGTTTTATGATCTCTTTAGGAACTGTTTGAAGCGTCAAAGTGTCAGTTGCGTAGCTGTCAATGGAGGGACAAAAAGCTCTGTCTATCTATATCTATCTATCTATCTATCTATAGTATATCTGACTGTCTATTTATCTGTCTCTCTGTCTCTCTGTCTGTGCATCCATCCATATTCTAATTCTCATATTCTCCTTTTCATCCATTAGTTCTCTTCATAGATACAGTACATTATTCATCTGCTGCAGTTTTATTGATTAAAAACCTCCATTGAATCCTCAGGGTCCTTTTGTGCATATTGCCAGTATTTGTGCGGCAGTGCTGAGCAGGGTCATGTCCATCTTCACCGGTGTGTATGAGGTAAAAATCAGCCCCTGTGAGTTGTTTGTCTGTGTGTGTGTGTGTGTGTGTGTGTTTGTGTGGCATGAATGTGTGAGCTTCAGAAGCTGCTGACCTTAATTGCTGATCTAAGATCAAGTTACCTCTCATTGGCATATAAATTACCACTCCACACCACAGCCATCACAGGTTATTTTATGCCAAAACCGGTCTCTGATCAACAGTTAAGAACTGCTTTTGAATGTTATACTCAGTTTAATATTACAATCTGTGTGCGTGTTTAATGTTCATGAATTTAAATATATTCTAGAGACATACTAATTGCATATTTCTCTGCTCTCATTCCCTGTATCCTCATCTTATCCCTGTCTCATTGTCTCTCCCCTAATACCTCATTATTTTCGTCTGTCTGTAATAATAGTGATGGTATTTTTGGCATGTGTCTTGAATTTGTGTCCTGATGCTGTTATTTTAACCCCACCCAAATCACCCAGAATAGTGCCCATGTTCAGGATCTGCTGGTGTGTGCCTGTGCGGTGGGAGTGGCCACCTGTTTTGCTGCCCCAGTGGGAGGCAAGTCCCAGCATGCATTGCATTGTACCATGTATATGTATATTCAAAACATACTGCTCATCTCTCTCTCATCTCCTTTCTCTTGTTTAGTGTATTTGTGCTTAGTTGGTATGTGTGTAAAGCTTTGGTTTGCCTTTCGTTGCCACATTGAACAAATCCACAAAATTGTTTATTCACTTAATCCTTTTGTTTTTCCTTTGCTTCCCTTTATCCATCATTCCCTTTATTTCTCCTTACATTCGGCTCTACTCTGTCTTCTTATTTCTCTTTCATCTTTACTTCTCTTTCCCTCCCACGCAATGTACCCGCTGACATTCCAAATCTATTCTTCTCTTTACATCCCTTCATCTCCCTCCCCTCTAACACCCTTGTTCTCCTTTTTGCTTTCACCTCAAACTCCCTCTCTCTTTTTCCTCTCTCTCTCTCTTCTGTCTTGGTGTCAGTAGAACCCCTATGGTTACACAGACATACTGACAGTAGGATGTGCTGTTGGGGTGGGCTGCTGTTTTGGGACTCCCCTTGGAGGTAAAAAATCTCCCCTTCTTGATTGTCCCTGTTGATTTCAGTTCCTCTTCATTCTCTTTCAGCTTGATGCCTGCTGAATAATTAACCTCATCAACTCTTCACAGTTAAAAGGAGCGCATGATAAAGAGGGTGCTAAAACATTTTAAGTACTTTTAGAGAGTGCATGTGGATTTTTAAAAGTGTATGTGTGTGAATGTAAATTCTTTTTGAGCTTGCATAACTCTGTTTTTTCTCGTTAAAATTGAAGTGTAATTTCTTTTCTTTTTCTTGATGATGATGATAAAATACTTAGCTTAAAGGGGTCATGAAATACATTTTCAGATCTTTATACTGTTTTTGGAGGTTAGCTTATGACGTTAGCAAAGTTAAGCGCCAACAATTCAAATGTTTGTAAAAACTGATCTTTTTCTATCCTCATTTTTACTCTCTGTCAAGATGACTACATTTCAAGCGGATTTTACATTTTCCAGAAATGCAAGTAAATGCCCACTGCCATGTGTAACGAGGAGTCAGACGTGATAGGATCCATGTGCAGCTTTATTAAACAATCGTAGTTAAAGGGATAGTTCACCAAAAAATGAAAATTTGATGTTTATCTGCTTAGCCCCAAGGCATCCAAGATGTAGGCGACTTTGTTTCTTCAGTAGAACACAAATGATGATTTTTAACTCCAACCGTTGCAGTCTGTCAGTCGTATAATGCATGTCAATGGGAACACAATCTATAAGAGTCAAAAAAACATGCACAGACAAATCCAAATTAAACCCTGCGGCTCGTGACGACACATTGATGTCCCAAGACACGAAACGATCGGTTTGTGCGAGAAACCGAAGAGTATTTATATCATTTTTTACCTCTAATACACCACTATGTCCAACTGCCTTGCGCACGGCATCCGCTGCGTGAGGTGTGTACGCGCTCTGGCGTAGTTTAAAGGATTAGTCCACTTTCAAATAAAATTTTCCTGATAATTTACTCACCCCCATGCCATCCAAGATGTTGATGCCTTTCTTTCTTCGGTCGAAAAGAAATTAAGGTTTTCGATGAAAACATTCCAGGATTATTCTCCTTATAGTGGATTTCAATGGTCTCTCCAAATGGTTGAAGTGCAGCTTTAAAGGGCTTTAAACGATACCAGACGAGAAATAATGCATTATACGACTGACAGACTGCAACGGTTGGAGTTAAAAATCATCATTTGTGTTCTACTGAAGAAACAAAGTCACCTACATCTTGGATGCCCTGCGGGTAAGCAGATAAACATCAAATTTTCAATTTTGGGTGAACTATCCCTTTAAACAGGCAGGGGTCAAACACCAGCAATAACAATGTCCAAGACAGAGCAGAATTGTAAACAGGGATAGGCAAAGGGTCAGGGCAGGTGGCAGACAAGGCAGAATAAATCCAGATATCCAGGCAGAGAATCAACAGGGTAGGCAATAAACAGTCCAAGGTCAAACACAAGAATAGAGATCACAGGAAAAACGCTCAGTAGTGTCAGCCGGGGAAAAACAAGACTTCGCAATGGGTGAGAGTGTGAGTGTGCTTTTATAGTCCAGGAGATGGGAATCAGGTGTGTGGGTAATTAGGACCAGGTACGGGGTTATGGGAAATGAAGTCTGTGATGAAGCTAGTACTCAGGTGAGGGAGCCCTCTGGTGGTGATCGGAGGGAGCCACAGAGGCCACATTCGTGACACCATGATTGTCGAATTTAATTGCACAGTATCCATGTAACCACGTGTATATATACATACTGCATAAACTACATCGACATATATTCAACTTGACTATGCTTTCTTCACACAATATATTAAAATTCAACTAAAGAAAACAATGTTATTTCCATGTATGTACTGATTTGATTCGTAACACTCAATGACACACTTGGTCTCATAATAGCGTTAAACATTGCTAAACTTTTATTACAAACACACTTATAGATTATAAAAAATGTACCTAACGGCATTGCCTCAGAGGACAAAATACTTGGCACTGCCGGAGATTTCAGCAAAAAATATTTAGAAAAACCGGCAGCACATAGAGCATAATTAAGAAAACAGTCTGGTGTGAAATGGCACAAACAAAAAATAAACTCCAGCCATCTATTTCTAATACTTTGTTCTTTTGGAAGAGTATATCCAGTTTTTGGAGGTGCAGTTTTTCTACATCCAGGGACAGAACAACTTTGGACAGTCTTTCTCGACATTCTCACAACTGTATCTGAGTGTCTGAGAGAATATCGTGAAGGGTGGAAACAAAAATTCATATTTAAAAATGGGGAGTTAGCTTTGAGGTATGATACTTGGCAGTATATATTTATTGTAGCGTAACCTCTTATATGTGTAAATATCAAGGACATTTCATGACCCCTTTAACATCCAGAAAGATCTATAAACAATTGGTTGGTGAATTTCCCAACACAGTGTAAACACTGTGGCGGCAATATTACTCTTATTATTACTATTATAATATTATCACAGAGTGCAACAGTGGCCATCCATATTTTCATTTTTCAGTGGCCTTGGTTCCAGAAGTATTTTTCCCATCGAGATTTTAAAAAAAGTCTGTGTTAAAGAGCTGAAAGACATGAACCAGATCAATCAGCTGTTAGGTGAATCACAAAGTATTTGAAAATCAGAAAAAAAGACAAATGTATAGGAATGTTTTTAACAGCTTTAATGAGAGAACCACAGTCTCATGAAGCATTGTGTATAAGTGTGGGATAGAAGTATGTTCAATGGATTGTACTGTTTTTTAATTACATAATTGTTCAGCTGATGAAACATCTTTCCAAAAGACTTTCAGTAGAGGAACACTCCATAAAACAGTTTTGAAAATTACATGTGATTGGGTACCTTTGTACATTGCATGGTATTGTAAAAGACTGTAAGTCTGTCCCTCACAGCCTTGTTTTCATCCGCATAAAATGGCGTCTACACTGACTAAGGTCTTTTACTATGGTGGTTTGTTTGTGCATCTTGACCAGCCTGACACAGCAGCCAATTCAAAAAATCACTTTTCAAATGGTTTTGAAACCTTTTGTTCTATAAAAATGAAACCTAGGACACCTGATTCCTCTCAACATGCTGATTACATTTAACATCTTATATTAAGACTCTGCCCATTACAGTAGTTGCCATTTTGTATTCATTTTTTTGCTACTCCTTCAAATTTTGTCCAGTTCTTACGGAAATTGGCTCAGATAATGTTTGGATCGAGCCACACACACACACCCCAAAAAAAGACTGAACAGAATTGTTTTTATTAATCTTTGTTCAAAAGTTGCGATGTTGTAAACTTAACGATGTCAATCCAAAATTAGTTCAAAGGCTGTCTGTGATCAATCGAAACGAAACTCGGTCTGCTTCATCTGAACCATGTTCTGAGGGTCCATGCCAAATTTGGGAACAGCACCACCTACAGGTCATGAGATCTGAAAAAAAATGCTATGTTTGCTCATAACTTTTGAACAGTTTGTCAGAAAATCTTGGTCTCTATTGATTCCTTGTGTCATGCCAAATCTGTGGATATGGATTTTGTCAGGATCGGACGAACTAGCGGTCCGCCAGTTTGAAATTTCCCATAAATTGCAATATCATTTAAACCAGGGGTGTCCAAACTCGGTCCTGGAGGGCCACTGTCCTGCAGAGTTTAGCTCCAACCCCAATTAAACACACCTGAACCAGCTAATCAAGGTCTAATTAGGCATACTAGAAACTTTCAGGCTGGTGTGTTGAGGCAAGTTGGAGCTAAACTCTGCAGGATAGTGGCCCTCCAGGACCGAACTTCGACACCCCTGACTATTTGATATATTGGCACAATCATACAGTAGACAGCATATCCTGAAGGTACCTGAGAAGTTTGCACCACCTAGTGTTCCAGAGATATGTTTTTTTTGCAAAAATGCTTATAACTTCTGAAAACATTGTTGAAATTTTGTTTTGTTTGTTTTTTGTTCTCTGTGTCATTATGTTCCTTGGTTTATGCCAATTCCAACGATATCTCATTTGTCATTTTCCATCAATTTGCCTGTCCGCCATATTGAAGTAATTGAAAAATATTTTTTTCGCTACTCCTCCTACAAATTTTGCCCAAAATCTGACCAAGATGATCTTTGGACTGAGCCGCACAGAAATGACTGGACGGATTTTTGATATTTGCTATTTGTACCCGAGAAATACCTTTCTGAAGTCGACCATCACTACGTTTGTAGTCCTATTCTAAATAGCTTAGCATGCTAATTTTTTATAATGTGGCCATTAGCTACATTAGTGGCTAAATTAGCTTAGCATGCTAACCAGTTAACATGCTAACTGATGCCATTCTTGCCTTGAAACCTCTTTTCGGTAATATGGAAAATGAATGTCCTCTGTGGTGCACTGTGATAAGCGACAAGCCCAAAACCTTTCAGGTCATGGGTTTGAATGCTGTTTCAGACATTGCTAAAAATAAAAGCAGTGCATTTATACACAAAATCTTAATAATGTTTTGTGCTTTTGAGATTCACATTGTAGAGCCTTTGACTGTTTAGTGTGATCCACTTTGATGTGCTTGCTGTGATTGTTATGCTTGCTGTACTTGCTGTGCTTAAAATGCTTGCAGTGGTAACTGTGCTTGCGGTTCCTTCGGGGCTTGACCCCCGTTGCTGCTTGCAGTTGTATTTTTAAATTATTGTTAATTAATACAAATCTGTTTATTATTTATTGGTTTGTTATTATTTATTAAATATTATTTATGAATTGTTGTTATTACCTTTCACCTCTTTTGCACCCTTCTGTTCTCTCTCTAAATTGCTTTCTCTGCTTTTATTTAACTTCCTTTTTTTATCTATATTTATTGTTGCTCTCTCTGTCTCCCAGGTGTGTTGTTCAGTATTGAGGTCACGTCAACATATTTTGCAGTGAGGAATTACTGGAGAGGATATTTCGCTGCCACATTCAGTGCCTTCATTTTCCGAGTGTTGTCAGTGTGGAACAAAGATTCCGGTGAGACACACACAATCACAGATATGATCAATAAAGAAAAAATTAATTTCATGGTGTATGTCAAGCTGTCCACTGCTTACTGATCTCTATAAATTAAATACATTAAACAACATTTAGTTTCGGTCCTCAATTTTGATAAGCCAAGGAGTGTTTTAAAAGTGCTGATGTACAATCCCTGGGACGTTTCACTCTTTGTGTCACTCTGTGTTTGCAGTCTGTGTATTAGTGGTTGGGATTTTTTGCAGGTTTCATTGTTACACCAGTAGATGAGTGAGTCACTGAATCATTCACTCTACTCTAATCATTATCCTACTTTACCTTCATTTGGAATGGTTTTCAGTTACAAAGTAACTGCCAATATTGTGTTTTAAATATAAATTACTCATTATTATGTTTATCAGCACTGATCAGCACTTGTGTGATTTTGCTTGAATATGAATTAAATTGTTTTTTTCCCACAGTCACGATAACAGCACTGTTTCGTACAAACTTCCGTATGGACTTCCCTTTTGACCTGCAGGAACTGCCAGCTTTTGCAATAATCGGGTGTGTGGGTTAGTGTATGTGCATGTATGTTTGTGTATATATCATATATGCGTACTTACCCTCCTAAAAAAAAAAAAAAAAACCTTTAACATAAATATAGCATTGATCGAAAATGTTTTATAAAAATGTTGTATCTTCAAATACTGTAGATGTTTCCATTTTTGTTCCCTAGCTGATATATTTCAAAATGTGTGTGTGTGTGTAGGATCTCATGTGGGTTTCTAGGGGCGTTCTTTGTCTATCTGAATAGACAAGTTGTCCTGATCATGAGGAGACCGACGGCTCTTACGCGCTTTCTCACAAAACAGCAAGTCACTGATTACACATGAATAAACTATTTTTTTAATCAAATGTTTTTACTGTTCTATGCTTACTTATTATTCCACTATTTCACTTGTATTGCATATGACATTAAAAACAACATTAATAACTTCAAAACATCATTATAACACACCATCACAGTAGTAATTATTTACATCTGTGTGTGTTTGTTTGTTGTAGCCGGTTGATTTACCCTGGTGCCGTGACACTAATTATATCCTCCTTCACATTTCCTCCGGGCTTCGGCCAGTTCATGGCTGGAGAGGTGTGTATTTAATTTTTAAGAAGACATCCATAGAGCAGTGTTATTCAAACTTAACCAGTTTTTGTTTGCAAGAGACCATTTTTAAAAACAGCCTTTGACCATGCACCAAATTATTGATGTAATAGTGTTGCTTTAGAATTAAGATTTTAAAAGTGCACTCAGTAAGGTTTTCTTATCTTTTACTTTGCCAGTTCATCTTTGTAGTTTGTTTTTATATTGAGACCAAGTTTGTTTGCTGAACTTAAAGGGTTAGTTCACCCAAAAATGAAAATTCTGTCATTAATTACTCACCTTCATGTCGTTCCACACCTGTAAGATCTTCGTTCATCTTCGGAACACAAATTAAGTTATTTTTTATAAAATCCGATGGCTCAGTGAGGCCTGCATTGACAGCAAAATAATTAACACTTTCAGATGCCCAGAAAGGTACTAAAGACGTATTTAAAACAGTTCATGTGACTACAGTGGTTCAACCTTAATTGTATGAAGCGACGAGAATACTTTTTGTGCGCCAAAAAAACAAAATAACGACTTTATTCAACAATATCTAGTGATGGGTGATTTCAAAACACTGCTTCATGAAGATTCGAAGCTTTATGAATCTTTTGTTTCGAATCAGTGGTTCACAGCGTGTATCAAACTGCCAAAGTCACGCCCCCCAGTGGTGAACCATTAAAATTTCGAAACACTTATGACGTAACAAAGCCTCGTTTACTGAAATCACATGACTTTGGCAGTTTGATACGCGCTTCGAACTACTGATTCGAAACAAAAGATTCGTAAAGCTTCAAAGCTTCATGAAGCAGTGTTTTGAAATCGCCCATCACTAGATATTGTTAAATAAAGTCGTTATTTTTATTTTTTTTTGGTGCACAAAAAGTATTCTCGTCGCTTCATAACATTAAGGTTGAACCACTGTAGTCACATGAACTGTTTTAAATAAGTCTTTAGTAGCTTTCTGGGCATCTGAAAGTGTTGTTAAAGTGTAAAAGTGTAATTATCTTGCTGTCAATGGAAGCCTCTCTGAGCCATCGGATTTTAACAAAAATTTCTTAATTTTTATTCTGAAGATGAACGAAGGTCTTACGGGTGTGGAATGACATGAGGGTGAGTAATAAATGACAGAATTCTCATTTTTGGGTGAACTAACCCTTTAACTCTGAACCTGTTTGTGATAGGTGATAGGATTTGTATGCGCTTGGCACTTGACGTTGACTCTTACTTGGTTATGTTGTATTTACTGTATATTGTGCTTGTTAAATTGTTTGGTTTGTTTGTTCATTTAGATGTAGTTTTATGCTTATGCTAAAGTTTATGTCAAGTAAACATTATTATTATTATTATTGCTGTTATCTATGGAACCTCACGCATGACATGTGGATGAAAAAAATGGATTTCATAGCTACAAATGAAGAATTAATTCCCACAACTTATTAATTTATGGCCACGTTTTATTAATTTGTTCTTAAATCATTGGCCATGTTGTACTAATTTATTCCCTAGTTTTAATTTAGTTAAATTGTAGCCACAGTTTTTGGTTTTCCCCCAACATGTAAAATGCAGGTATTCGTAATTATTGGTAATTCTTGACACATTTGAAACGACTGGTCAACATGGTGGCACCCATAAGGGGGTGACACACTAGATTCTTCATCTCATTTGGAGTATTCATCATATTTTTGTGTAAAACTAGTAATTTAAAATTACTGAGTGCACCTTTAAATTGAGAATACATCCTTGCGCAGTTCCAACACCATTCTATAAGAGAAAATGTTTCACTTTCTTAATGTCAACTTCAGCCAATTTAGCCTAGATAAGCTATATTGAGCCACAACACTGCCATTAAAGAGCCGCAATAGAGCAAAAAAGCATCTGCTGTTTCCCTGATACATCATGAAAGAGTCCTTAGGTAGTCTTTCATATGTGGAGTCTCTGTTTAAGGTTTCTCTTTTGTCACACAGCTGATGCCCAGAGAGTGCATTAATTCACTATTTGATAACTTCACTTGGACAAAGATCTGGGGTTCACCGGCTCCTCCTGGATTGGGTCGCTCTGCTGCCTGGCTCCACCCACAAGTCAGCGTTTTTGTCATCCTCCTCCTCTTCTTTGTGATGAAGGTGCTCCTCCATTATTTGACTGCTAGGCAAAGATTTCTGTAACCAAATTACATAACATATGCTATGTGAATGCTAATTTCCTTTTCCTCCCCCGTTCATACATAGTTCTGGATGTCTGCGGTCTCTACAACAATGCCGGTCCCTTCTGGAGCTTTCATGCCTGTTTTTATATTGGGTCAGTCATTCTTTTCTCTTTTTTAAAGCATAAAATGTAACTTTTTTATGTTTTTTGAATGATACTAAAAGGCCTTTTACTTGCTAAAAGTATGAACTATCAGTCAGAGGACAGAAGGCATGTAGAAGATTGTGTTACAACAGGTTTCTCAGATTTTAGACATTTTTGTCGAATTTGTGTATAGGTTTAAAATAATGACATAATGAGATAATACATATCATAATTTTAATTGTAATGTGACTGAGATAATGTGATAATGGTTCTGAAACAAGCAGGAGCAGCATTCGGCCGTTTGGTGGGTGAGATCATGGCCACGCTTTTCCCGAATGGAATTCTGTTTGATGGGATCGTGTACCAAATCCTTCCTGGAGGCTACGCAGTGATAGGTCTGGAAATATTCCCCTTCCAGACAATCCTTCACACCCCTAAAATCCGTTTTTACTCTTATAGTAGCAGATTTATACTTCTCATATGCTTCCCCTACCAAATTTTCGAAATTGCTTGTCCGTGTGTGTGTGTGTGTGTGTGTGTGTAGGGGCAGCAGCTATGACAGGAGCTGTCACACACACTGTTTCAACTGCAGTGATCTGTTTTGAACTGACGGGTCAAATCTCACACATCCTGCCCATGATGGTGGCTGTGATTCTCGCCAACATGGTGGCACAGGGTCTACAGCCTTCTCTTTATGACTCCATTATTCAGGTCAAAAAGCTGCCCTATCTCCCAGAGCTCGGCATTGGCCACATCAGGTACTGCTACTAGACCTCTAGAGACTGGCATATTTAGAAACAATATTGGATCTGAATTGATGATGGTATCTTTGACCTTTGTTTCCCTTCAAACAGTATAATTTCTTTAGAGGTTTATTTGATGACTTTGCTCTTCATGTCCCACACAAGGGAAATGAAAAAAATGATGGACAGAAACTACCTTGGCTCCTGACATAAAATATCTGTCTCTCTCTTTTTCTGCATGGCAGTAAATATAATATCTTTGTGGAGGACATCATGGTGAAGAAAATAAAGTTTCTGTCACCTCAGTCCACTTACAGAGAGCTGAAAGAACTCCTGGAGTCCACGTCTCTCAAAACCATCCCGCTCGTTGACTCCAAAGGTCTGTGTTGGGTGAACAAAAACAATTATGTTAAAAAAAATTATTATTATGTATATAAAGCCTCATTGTTCAAAAAATAAAGTCGCAATTATATAGAGTACCTCAGAGATGACACGTTTTTGTATGCAAAACCCAGAAGCGAGTTAGCATTTTAGGACTTCCGGTTCCATCGCCCTAAAGTCTATGGGTTTTTACTAAATCGCCTGAAATAAGGTCTGTGGTTAACAAAGCCTCTACTAATTTTTTCACGTTTTGATCTATGACATAAAACAAACCAGTTATAACCCGCTTGTGATTTTTTTTAAACCTTTATTGGGTCTTAAAAACGGCGGTTGCTAACAAGTTGCTAAAAGGGACTACTTCCTTTGGCGGGGACTTTAGACATCATCATGACAAACAGGAAATCACTCACTAGCCCGCGTTTCAGTCAGACGTTATTAGATGTTTTACCTGTCAGTTAATATACATTATACATTATATAGTCAGTACATTGTACATTGTATGTACATTATACAGTCAGTATACAATCAAACATAATACAGTGAAAGATAATCTTTAAAGTTTATTTGGGGCACAATGATCAAGCA
This sequence comes from Hypophthalmichthys nobilis, assembly GCA_037950665.1. NCBI lineage: Eukaryota > Metazoa > Chordata > Actinopteri > Cypriniformes > Xenocyprididae > Hypophthalmichthys > Hypophthalmichthys nobilis. The sequence continues at coordinate 23,663,324 of CM075481.1, read as the reverse complement.
TAAGAATTTTTAAACACAAAGAAAATAATATTAAGGTTTATATTAACTAACAAAGTAATAAACAAATAAATAAAACATTATTACCAAAAGATAAAAATATCTCAGAGAGGCACGCATAAACAAAATTATTTTCTAACATTTTTGGACAAAACGAATGGACAGAATTTCTCATGAAAAAGTGGATACGTATTCATACACAGCACAGATCATAATCAGCGAGATGGTTTTTTAAATAAAGTTTGAGGAAGCTTGGTGGTGGTGACGTTGATCCGCGACCATGGTGTGCCGTAGTCCGTTTATAGCCTACTGTTAGCTTTTTATATTTGACGACTTTATTTAGGCTTCAACATGTATAAATGTTGTGTTAACTTGTAAAGATTATCTTGATAGACAAAACGTATAAGTGTCATAACCCTTTGTTAAACACAGACCTTATTTTTTGCGATTTTCCAAAAGTCTATGGGAAAAATGCATAGGCTCGATCGAGGGAACCCGTGCGCCGCTAACTTCTGGGTTGGCCTACAAAAACACGTCATCTCTGAGGTACTCTATTGTATTGTATTGTATTGTATTGTATTGTAAACTTTATTGCAATTTACTCTGCAGCATGATAAATAGTTGCTATTATAAGAAATAGTTGCAGATGTGAAATACAAAGTCACATTGTGCAATATTAGGAGAAATAAAGATATAAAACAGATATCACTCTGAAGATTTTCCGTTGTAGTTGTGTGATGAAGTTAAGAATAATGAAATAGTCAGATTGTGGGAAATAAAGTCAGTTACAAGAAAAAATACATTCTCAGTTTTGATATATAAATTCAGATATCAGGTATAAAGTTACAGTTAACTCTTTCCCTGCGCCAACACCAGTATTTTGTATCATGGCCCCCAGAATATTTTGTTGTGTATATATATTAAAGGGTTAGTTCACCCAAAAATGAAATTTGTCATTAATTAGTCACCCTCATGTCGTTCTACACCCGTAAGACCTTCGTTCATCTTCAACTCTAAGATATTTTTGATGAAATCCAATGGCTCAGTGAGGCCTCTATTGCCAGCAATGTCACCGAACTTCTCAAGATCCAGAAACGTACTAAAGACATATTTAAAACAGTTCATGTGAGTACAGTGGTTCTACGAAGCTTTACGAATCTTTTGTTTCGAATCAGTTGTTCGGAGCGCCAAAGTCATGTGATTTCAGCAGTTTGACACGCGATCCGAATCACTGATTCGAAACAAGATTCGTAAAGCTTCGAAGCTTCATGAAGCAGTGTTTTGAAATCGCCCATCACTAGATATTGTTGAAAAGTCGTTATTTTGTTTTTTTGCCGCACAAAAAGTATTCTTGTTGCTTTATAATATTAAGGTAGAACCACTGAACTCACATGAACTGATTTAAATATGTCTTTAGTACCTTTCTGTATCTTGAGAGGTTCATTGACATTGCTGGCTATAGAGGCCTCACTGAGCCATCGGATTTCATCAAAAATATCTTAATTTGTGTCCGAAGATGAGCGAAGGTCTTACAGGTGAGGAACGACATGAGGGTGAGTAATTAATGATAGAATTTTCATTTTTGGGTGAACTAACCTTTTAACATACAATATATCAACAGACAAAACAGAGAAAAAAAATATTCTAGCTTCATGCATTCCTTTTTTATGAACACTTCAATGTGGCAAGTTTTTAATAAAAAGCAACATTTTGAACAAAAAGCTGAGAAAATGTCCAGATCAGATTCAGAATGATGATCAAAACATAGAGTAGATCGAGTCCATCAACACCCTCAAAGCTTGCACAGTCACATACCTTTTTGTGGGTTTGACATTTCATTTGGTAACGTTTGGCAATGTTTGATTTATATGCTGTTGAATGTTGGATGATCACGTTAGATTACATGCACGTAAGCAGTGCTTGTTTCTGCTGCTTCTTCACAGGGAGATTCTGTATTATTTCAGAAGATGCGTAATAGCGACCCCTTCCATATAACTGTGAAAATGTGGATTGTCAGAAAATTCTTTCAATGGCTGGGAAGCGTTGTCGCATAAATAACAGAAAATTCTGTCAATGGCAGGGAAAGAGTTAAGAAAAACAGAGAATAGAGAAATAGAGAAGAGAAATCACAATTGTGAGATATAGTTACATGTCAAGATATAGTCATGCTGTGAGATAGTCGCCATTACGAGAAATAAAGTTGCAAAAATTCAGAATATGGAAACCCAATGTAAAAATAAACAATATTGTGAGATAAAGTTAAATTGAGATAAAGTTAACATATAATAGTCATATTGTCATATTTAATCACAAAAAATTAGTCACAAATTGTGAGTTATAAAGTCACCTTGCAAGATTGTGAGTAATAAAGTTGCAGTTACCTTATTTTTCGCTCTAAGGCAGGAACAGCTTTTATTACATTTACATTTACGGCAGACGCTTTTATCCAAAGTGACTTACATTGCATTATACTATACATTTGTATCTGAGTATATTGTTATCACGCTATTCATCAGCAAAACGAATCTAGTTTAGCTGGTCAACCAGCATGGTCTTTCTGGTGAAGCTGGTTGAACAAGGATGTCTTGCTGGTTTACCTAGTTAAAAAGCTAGTTAATATATGCTGATTACCAACTAAGCTAGACTTTTTAACAGGATTTTGTAATGTGTAGGTGTGTGATGATTCCTGCGAATATTTGAAATTGATGAAAAAATGTCAATTCTTTTCCCATGCCCAGAGTCAATGATTCTATTGGGCTCAATTGAGAGATGTGAACTTCAGGCCGCCTTTGATTGGTGGCTCTCAGCCGAGAGGCGGGTTTATAACCGAGGAGAGGGCGTGCCCAGCCCGGGGTCACCGGTCAGCTGGCAGTCCTTCGCCTTCGTGGATGAGGAGGTTGGAGAGGAGAATGGAGACAAGGTGAGAGAAGCTCCAGTAGTTTTCTGTCACACCTCTATTCCTAGAAGGCCGCCTAAGAGAATGTCTATGTTTTCTTTTTGTTTTGCTCAGAGGTGGATTTTAAGTTCTCTGATCTGACATCAATAAGCAGAGCTTTGTGCCAAATAAATGTCCTTTTCTGAAAATCAAGCAGATTATCTGAGTGTACTAATCTTACACTGTTACTAAAATGATTAACAGGGTAACACAGTCTCTGAAGAGTGTAACGGCCCACTGGGGTCCTCTAAAACCACAGACATCTCCACTAATCACACCACATCCGGTGAGTTTATACCCATTGTTACCTGGCAACAAGTTCTCAAAGGTTTTAGCTAATCGACACCCAACTCTACACCAACTCACCATACTTTGTGTTAGAACGCATTCATGGAGCTCATTCATTCCAGCTAAATGTTTACCAGAAGAGGTTTGTGATATCAACACTGACCTGTTTAAATTGATTGATTAGTTCTTTGATTCATAACAGGTGCCTTGCAGTCCATGAGGAGGACACTTCATCGTCTTTTCTCCTCATCTTCCTCATCAGGGCAGACTGAGCCAGAGGTGTGTCTTTTAACATGATTGTCACTTACCAAAACAACACAACCTTGAGATATGTCACTTACTAAAAACATGAACATGAGTGCATTTTAAAACAGAAAATCATCTATGACATGCTGTTGATTACTTCGGACAATAATTTTATCCCTTTATCGTGGCGTATCGATCTTCTACTGGTCACACGTCTTCACGTAATGCGATTAATGATTAATTCAGGGATGAAGTAAATGGCTCTTTTTATGAATGGGCCATTAAATCATTGGTTCACCTGATTGATTCGCTCAAAATGCACATTCATTCAGAAATCAACCTGCGTGTTGCACGGAGAAGCACAACAGTTCTGCTCTCGTTTTAGGTAATATTTTTGATGGGAAAAAATTGAGAATGGGTTTCGTTTCGTTGAATGGGTTTATAGCTAATATGCGAGACGCTCGTGTTCTCAGTGTTAGTTTACTCAGTTGCTTGCTCATGACAAATGGCAACACAGCGAAAAGTATTTCTAATATGTTGGACCTTTTATTGAGAGAAGCCCATATTTACCTGTTGAGACGTGCCCTTCACGAGCACCTGTAAGAGCTTTTGTGATGTTTGAGTCGATGGAGGCGCGACATGCGAAAGGTGCGTTTGCAAAATATGCTGTATTTTTGTAATCAGCCAGGTGCCGCTAGTGTCACACAAACAACATACTTCACTTTCAAACGTCTCAGTTTAGGACAGATCTAAATCAGACACGACAAATAAAAAACAATTTAAATGTATGCCAGAAGTATTTTTTAATTAATAATTAAAAATAAGTATAACATAATTAGTATTAGCAGCCTATTATAAATAAAAAAAATAAAATGTAATTATAATAAATATAAGTAGGCTATAATAAATAAAAAATATCAGAATTCTTTAAAAAATAAGTTGAAATTATGCAAACTGATGACTTTTAACAAACGCACAGACTATCGATTAACATCCTCTGATAGTTACAGTAGGACTGTCTTAAACAATTTATAAGTTTTCATTAAAAAATAAAAAAAATGAAATACTATGAAAATAGTTTTAGTTATGATTTTTTTTCCCCCCCATTTGGTTAAGTCTAGTTAGTTTTGTATCAAATACAATGTGATTTTTGGTGATTGAGATCTGGCAGAAGCTCATTTTTCCTCTTGGGCGAGCGATCTGCTCACAGCTTATCCTGCCATGAAATCTGCCATAGGCCAGCAAACCAATGAGAACGCAGGACAATGATGATGCTCCATAACAAAAGCGCGAAGGTGCAAAAGCTGCTGATTGGAAGTCTTCGGGCAAGCTGATCTACTTTTGATCTACTATTGATCTACTCTTTTAGCATAATAGACGACCTTTAAAGTGCCCCTATTATAGCATTTGAAAGGTTCCTATTTTTGTTTTAGGAGTCCCCAACAACAGGTTGACAAGCATGCAAGGTCAAAAAACACTTTCATTGTCTGCATTTATTTTTACCTTATTTGCTTAACGACTCCCAAACGATTCGCTCAATGATTCATTTTTCCAAACCCCTCCTTTGCGTGATGCTAATCTGCGGTGATTGGTCAGATGACTTCTGCTGGTTAACATGGAATAATGATGGTGCTAAAAATAAAAAAAATAAAGACTCAGAGAGGAAATAAGTTGTTTTGTTTTTATGTTAGCGAACCTAGCCCACAGCTCGGTGGTAAACACACAAACAGTCATGGTATATGCGTTAGCCCAATGCAGAGACTTATTGATAAAGCACTGCAGTTGTAAACCAACATATTGCTCATTTTTTATCATAACTCCAAGTAATAACAACGACAAACATTTGACACATTTCTAGACAATTGCGAGCGAACACATATTGTAGTTAGCTGGTTAGCCGGAGACCTACAAGCTGCATGGAGCATACACAACACGCACAACTAAATAATTAATTGGTTTTCATTTTTTTAAATAAATTGCTTTTAAAACATATTTTAACAGTAGATGGAGACAAATCTTGCATTTTTATATTCTTGCGTTTAAAAAGCTGGTTGTGACACATTTTGTCCTTTTCACTTCACTGAGAAGACAGTTTCAGATCAGCAGTTATCAGCTCTCGCCAGCAGGTGGCGTCAAATATGCTATGTGGGGCATTTGGAGTCGCAAAACTGGATGAAAAATTTAAGGGGTTATTTTTACTGTGAATTATGCTATCCTCCAAACATTCATGTTCTACTTCTGACACTCTGTCTACCTCTCATTCCTCTGTATTTTCTGTCTCTCTGTAGAGCCCTTCAGCTCCTCCTGTAGCTGATAACATGACTCCTGAAGAGGTAGAGTGATGAATTGATTTATTACCACTGCAGTTCAGACAGACGGCCACAATTAGCACATCAATTCCAGAGCGATCTGTGAGCTGTCAGTCACTCGTAGTGACATCTTGACCCTGATTTTGTTGTATTGGGCTGTTCAGATCAAAGCCTGGGAAGAGGAAGAGCTGGATAAGCCGATTGACATTGATCAGATCCGTGTTGACCCCTCACCTTTTCAGCTGGTTGAAAGAACATCTTTGCATAAGGTAATCCACAATCCGACTGAGATCACATATGAAATACTGTGTATTATATTGAGGATTTATGTCTTTCCAAGTGAATCATGAATTAGTCTTTTATCTGTATGTGAATGTCAGTCCAAAGCTCTCATTATTTCACGCCCTCAGGGAAATGTTTTTTTCGTTAAAAAACAACTTCATTATATCCTGCATTCAGGAGTTTACATATATAGGCCCCAAAACATAAAAAGACATTTAAAAAGTGTTAATATATTTTTCCAATTTTTAAAAAACAACAGTATTATATTCTGCATTATTAGAATAAGGATTCTGTATTCTTTTAGAATACAGGATTCTATTAGAATAACAATTCTCTATATATAATGAAATGTATATATTTTGTTATCTTTATTTATTGTTAATTGTTAATGTTTAGTTGTTAAATGTTATATAAATGTTAAAGGGTTAGTTCACCCAAAAATGAAAATTCAGTCATCATTTACTCACCCTCAGGTTGTTCCAAACCTGTATGAAATTCTTTGTTCTGTTGAACACAAAAGAAGATATTTTGAAGAATGTGGGAAACTGAACAGTTCTGGGGCACCATTGACTGCCATAGTATTTATTTTCCTACTATGGAAGTCAATGGTGCCCCAAAGCAGCCTGGATACAAACTTTCATCAAAATATCTCCCTTTTTGTGTTCAGCAGAACAAAGAAATTTATACAGGTTTGGAACAACTTGAGGGTGAGTAAATGATGACCAAATTTAAATTTTTGGGTGAACTATCACTTTAAGTATTATTTTAACATAACATATATATACAGTAAAATCACACAAGTATATATATAAAACATGTTTAAAAGTAATGTTAAAATTAATAAAATATATAACTACGTTGGGGTCAGTAAGATTTAAAAAAAAAAAATGGATACTTTTATTACTTTTTATTCTGCACAAATGAATGAATGAAGGGTTAACTGACCAAAACTGTACTGTGAAATCGTTCACAAATCAGGGGTGCGTTTCCCAAAAGCATCGTTAGCCAACTAAGATCGCAAGTTCCGTTGTTATTAACATAGTTCAAGGATTTGGTGTTTCCCGAAATCATAGTTCAAACAAACTGCATCGCAAACTTGTGTGGTTGGAACGACAGCTCTCGAGCTGAGGTTAGAATAGTTTCTTGTTTTTATGACATGTAGATTTAATAAATCCTTATCTTGAGCAAAATAAGCAAGCTGACATTAAGTACAATGCATATCTTTTATTTAGAATATATACAAATGTCATTTACATATTTTTAGTTTGTCGTGAGATTTGAAGCACCGTTTTTGAAGAGTGCGCATGTGCATACGTTCTGATACGTAAGAATGAGTTTATGATTGAATCTGGAAATAAAGCAAAATAACTGAGAAAAATGAGAATTAGTCCTCAGATGCCATGTCCGTAATTTATAGCAAAATATCTAGCATTAATTTGATCTCAAGCGGATTCATTTAAAGTTACTCACCACCTGCGTGATGTCATTCACCAATGTGGTTGAACGACAGGTTTGCGACAGTACCATTTTCGGGAAACAGTTGTGACTAGCTAGTTGATTTGTTCAATGATGTATCGTACTATGGTAGTGAAGCAGTGAGTTACGTCGTTGTACGGGAAACGCACCCCTGAATAGTAGTGATGTTAGGGACTCTGGGAAGGGTTAACTGACCAGATCTGTACTCTGAAACCTTTCGCAAATCAGAATAGTGATTTTAGGGACTCAGGGAAGGGTTAACTGACAAAAATTATAATGTGAAAGATTTCACAAATCAGAATAGTGAAGTAAAGGACTTAGGAAAGGGTTACCTGACAAAAACATTACTGTTAAACCTTGCACAAATCAGAATAGTGAAGTTAAGGACTCAAGGAAGGGTTAACTGAAAATGTATTGTGAAATATTTCACAAATCACAGATAGTCTGTTTGAGCCTAGTATGACCCGACTAGATGACCATTTTTAAACCTATAAGCTGATTTATTTAATAGACCGTTATTCATTGGCACAGCCTGTTTGTCATTATTACACAAGAAAAAGAGGACAAGAACAGTGAGAAACACTGAAATGCAATGAAATGCGATTGTGAATGTTTTCCCAAATCAGGCTTAAATTTAAAACAAGTGATTTTGTATTAACACGGTCTGCGTGTTGATTGGAAATAGATGTTAAACATGAAGAATGCCTATTTTTCACATTCCTGACTAGCAGAATTACCATTATAAAATGAATTAAATTAAAATATTTAACGCAATTAACACAGCATCCGTTTTTTTTTTCTTGGCATCCCTTGGCTAGCATTACATTATATGATCACGCTATCATTAATTCGGCTCTGTTTTCACTGACCCAAAACGCACACAGAAAGCCATTCTAGACAGCGCGCCAGTACTGCATTGAGTTCTCTTTCATGCTTTAATAGACAGAAACACATAAAATTATGTCGAAATGCCTATAATTAGCTAGTATCCTCATAAGCACCGTCTTAAATGACCATAAAGAGTTGTGAGAACATCGGATGTGTGTCAGTGACAGCAGCCTAATATACCTGCTGCTGTCTGTCATTAATGTTAATCAAACAATTACAAAAAACACAGATAACATAACTCACAGCTTTTGACTGAATAATTTTTGTAGGATTAATCTATATATTTTGGCAGAGCACGTAAAAATCAGAACCGTCCTGACTGGGCCAGTAGAAAAATCCTTAGCGTTGAGCCCAGCTATATTAAAGGCACAGCTTTTTAAAGCCTATTATATGTTAAAAATGATGGATCTCAATCATACTGTAATGTCGAATGGCTATAATTAGCCTACTCATTTCATCCCCAGAAATTGAGAAAAATGTATTTGCATCAGTAGCTGTATTGGTAACGATGATACTGGCCTTCATTCACAGTACTTGAAATGAAAGAGATGCCATTATTCAAATATTTCAAATATAACTTCTTTATGTTGTTTCTACATTTCAATATGAAGTTATACAAAATAAATATATAATTATAATTAACATTTTAATGTTAGGTGCAATTATCACAATTAATTAATTATATATCAGCACTAATATATAGTATATATATACACTACCAGTTAAAGTTTGGAATCGGTAAGATTTTTAATGTTTTTAAAAGAAGTTTCATCTGCTCACCAAGGCTGCATTTATTTAATTAAAAATACAGTAAAAACAGTAATAATGTGAAATATTATTACAATCTAAAATAACTGTTTTCTGTTTGAATATATTTTATAAAGTAATTTATTCCTGTGATCAAAGCTGAATTTTCAGCATCATTACTCCAGTCTTCAGTGTCACATGATCCTTCAGAAATCATTCTAATATGCTGATCTGCTGCTCAAGAAACATTTATTGTGTACAATTGTACAAAATATTTGTGTACAATATTTTTTTTTTTCAGGATTCTTTGATGAATAGAAAGCATTTATTTGAAATATAATCTTTTGTAACATTATAAATGTCTTTACCGTCACTTTTGATCGATTTAATGCTTCCTTGCTGAATAAAAGTATTAATTTCTTTAATTTTTTTTAAAAATCAAAATCAAAATTCTTACTGACCCCAAACTTTTGAACGGTAGTGTATAATGTTACAAAAGCTTTGTATTTCAGATAAATGCTGTTCTTTTGAACTTTCTATTCATCAAGGAATCCTGAAAAAAAAAAAAAAAAAAGTACACAACTGTTTTCAACATTGATAATAATCAGAAATGTTTCTTGAGCAGCAAATCAGCATAGTAGAATGATTTCTGAAGGATCATGTGACACTGAAGACTGGAGTAATGATGCTGAAAATTCAGCTTTGATCACAGGAATAAATTACTTTAAAAAATATATTCAAACAGAAAACAGTTATTTTAAATTGTAATAATATTTCACAATATTACTGTTATTACTGTATTTTTAATTAAATAAATGATGCCTTGGTGAGCAGACAAAACATTAAAAAAACATTAAAAACCATTAAAAATCTTACCGTGTCCAAACTTTTGACTGGTTGTGTGTATGTGTGTGTGTGTGTGTGTGTGTGTGTATATATATATATATATATATATACATATAAAATACACACACACACAAATATATGTTTGCTTGTTTGTTTCAGACTCACACCCTGTTCTCTCTGCTGGGTCTCAGTCATGCATATGTAACCAGTATTGGTAAACTGGTTGGGGTTGTCGCACTAAAAGAGGTAAAGATGATTTACCACCTGTGTCTATATGTATATTTACATTCTTTCTGTCATATTCTGGTGTGTTTGTGTAAATTATTCTGCTCCTCTCTCTTTTTCACACCCAGCTCCAGAAAGCAATCGAGGGTTCGACTCGTAGCGGAGTGCGACTGCGTCCCCCTCTGGCCAGTTTCAGAGACGCGAGACGCAAGGCCAAAAAGCCTTCTCATTCCCCTTCCATCCAGTCCTCTCCCACACGAGACAGAGAGCTGTGGAGCGAGGGAGTGAAAAGAGAGACTAAAGACGAGTCAGCTGGTAGTTGTATCCAGACAGCAGAGAAAGAGTGTGATATCACCACGGGCAACAGCAACAGAAGTACCGTCAGCACCTCTCAGGAGCAATTGCCTTCCCCTTCTTCTTCCACACTCCCTCTGTCCTCTCTTCATTCTGTGCCTGAAGCAGAGGCGGATGCTGATAGAGAGAGTGATGAGGAGCCTTTATAGGTCTATTGTTTTGTAATTTACTCAAATTCAGGCCTCCAGGGGGAGGCAAACCATATTATGGTGCTGCCTTTGAGCCCAGCATGGGCCGTCGGACTTGTTGGCTGATTCTCTACTCTCCGGACAGGACTCTTTCTTTCTACATGTTTTATTCAGTTAAGTTTCTTTTGCTGTCTATTACATTTGTACATATGGACAGTCGGTCTGACACATCTCACTGAATGTCTTCCCCCCACATTGCCAATCCATCCTAGTGTTTGTCTGCTGTCCTTCATATTATATCTCTGTAAAAAAGTGAAAATGTTTGTAAAAATGAAAGATTTATTACCTTAAGCTATTTATACCTGATCTGACCCTTAAAAACTTCTTGTCTTGGTGTAACCCAATGCATTCAGGTTAATTCATTCATACTAAATATTTTGCTTTGCTCATATAAATGTTGCCACATGAAGCACATTTTACACTCTAAAAAAAATGCTGGGTTAAAAACAACCCAAGTTGGGTTGAAAATGGATAAACCCAGTGATTGGGTTAAATGTTTGCCCAACAATTGGGTAGTTTTCTTTAACTCAACTATTGTTTAAAAATTACTGTACTGCTTCCTTAAAATGAATCCAAAGTATGTTGGAAATAAACATTTATTAATATGTGTAATAAATTAACATTTTAATTAACATACATTTAAATTAACATATAATTTATTAATACGTTTAATGAATAATAATTAAACAATAAACATTTATTAAATTGCTTATTAATAAATGTTCACCTTTTCATTATTATTGTTGCCTCTAGTAATTATGTCTGATTTTTAATTTCCAATCTATTTTGGGTTTATTTTAAACCAGCCATATAGTAATTTTTAAAGAATAGTTGGGTTAAATTAAAACATTTAACCCAACCACTGGGTTTGTCCATTTTCAACCCAACTTGGGTTGTTTTTAACCCAGCATTTAGGTTTAATCCAGCATTAGCATGTAGGTTTCCTTTTTATTATTATTATTATTTTTTTTTTTTACATTGTAGATGTAAAATTTAAAGAAATATTCCAGATTCAATAAAATGTTGTTATTGTTAACTATGACTAATATATTATATAATCTATTATATATCGTTTTTGGTAATCGAAATGAAGATGAAATAAAATAAAATAATTAGATGAAAAATATTAGATGAAAAACTTAAGTGCAAATATGTTTAAGTACTAAAATGAGTAAAACTAAAACTGAAATACAAAAAATAAAACGTATAGAAATAAAAAAAAAAAAAAACTCAGAATCACAAAATTATTAAAATTAAAATAAAAACTGATAATATAAATATAAAAGCCAATTCAAAATGTTAATAAATGCTATAGTGTTATTTTAGTATTATGTACATACTATTATATATAATAGTATAAAATACTAAAATAACACTGGTTTAATGAACAGAATTTGTGACAATATTAATTACCACAAAAACCAATTTGTCCATTTTCTTTAAAAATAAAAAAAAGTAAATATCAGTGTTACAGTGAGGTACTGTAATGTTTGGATTTAAAAGCAGAAATATGAAGCTTGTACTTTTATAAAAGCACTAACATTAATTTGTCTGTTTAAGCTTGTGTACTTTTTGAGCTGTAAAGTTGTTTAAATAATTTTTACAGCTGTTTTAGGTGATGATGTCCACACTAAAATCATGTAAATGCATAGTTTTTACACCATATGGCTAAAATATTATAATTGTGAATATATTAACATTAAAGGGATAGTTCACCCAAAAATGAAAATTCTGTCATCAGGAAGATAATTGGAAAAATGTTTGTAACCAAACAGATCTCGCCCCCTATTTGGCTACCATAGTATTTTTTTCTACCATGGTAGTAAATGAGGGAGCAAGATCTGCTTGGTTACTAACATTCTTCCAAATATCTTCCTTTGTGTTCAGCAGAACAAAGAAATTTATACAGGTTTGAAACTACTTGAGGGTGAGTAAATGATGACAGAACTTTCATTTTTGGGTGAACTATCCCTTTAATGCATTGTCCCCATTCACTTCGATTTTAAGAGCCTCACTGTAACACAGATTATTATTTTGTTAAGAAAAAGTGAAATTATTTTGGGGGTTATCAACATTATGCCACAAATTGTGTCCATTGATCTTGTGCTGAACCTGGAATATTCCTTTAATCACTAGTCATTCATTATGAAACAGTTTTGTTTAATACATAATAGTTGTAGTTTTTTTTTGTCTTCAAAATTTGGGCTGCCATTCACAACCATTATAAACCTTGGAGGACTAAGGATATTTTTAAATATATCTCTGATTGTGTTCGTCTGAAAGAAGATGGTCATACACATACACACATTGAGGGTGAATAAATCATGGAATAATTTTCAATTTTGGGTGAACTATCCCTTTAAGCTGCAAAGTCATTACTTTTATCATTGAATCTTTAATTATTCTGATTATTGATGAATATCAGATGAATTTTTATTTGTCTATAATTTTGTTTTAATGGTCTCAATAGCATGCAGACTTTTTTGCCACGTCTTAAAAATACACAAAGTGCGCAATAATGCTTTGTTTGCTTCATTTATTTGTTTCTTCATTATTTTTTGGGAAAAATAAACAAATAGCAATATTCTTGAAGGTCAGGTAGGTGTTTTGTTCGTGCAGGAAAAAGAGATGGGTAAGAGAGAGAGTTCGATGGAGGAAGAGCACATTGGAAGAACCATCTTATAACCTTCAGTAAAGCATGCATAGATATACGTGTCACAGACCACTTCTTATATCACACCTTTTGTAGCTCAGTCAGTCACACATGAATGGATTTGTGTCTATAGCTTGCTGAACATGTTGAATCCATGTATTCCACTGATAAACAAATTTTATCACGACACTGTTTCTTATCCAAAGTATTACTTTTTCTGAATATGATTCTTCCACCGGACAACACAGGGTTTGAGTAATAGACAGATAACATACGAAGGGAAAGAGAGAGGAGAGAAAGACAAGTACACAAGTTCACAGAAAGAAGGAGAGAGGTAGAAGAAAGGACCGGTTACAGCATCATGCCAACAGACAGTTTTGTAGTGAAAGATGGCAGTAGAATCGTACAAAAAATCCATTTGAAATTAGTCTGTAAACACAAATGATAAACAACTACATCCAACTAAGTACATTTGGCTTTGTTATTATTTATTCATTCGTATATACCTTATCTTACATAAAAAGCAATAAAAGAAGACATGACATCACTCCTTTGGTTGCAGTAGTATTACCTGGCTTCGTGTGATTGGCATGTTGGTTTAATAGGGTGATTATGGTTGAAATCTTTGAGGCATTTTTCAGATGGAAAGGTGAAAATATGCTAGTGGGATTACAGGCACAACCGAGTAAATAAAGAAATTGCTCTTGAATTGACAATGAACTAATCAGTTGTCAGATCATCCAGAATCATGGATAAGGAACGGAAAGGTCATTTAAAATCCCTCAGGTGACATACTGAACGTCTATGTACTTAATAATGTACAGTCAGAGCATTGGGGTCTTGTTATTTGTTGTCTAGCTGACTGAATATTAATTTGATTCTAAATTATTTTACAATCTTATCTAATCCTCCACTACAACATACAAAACAACCGGTCTAGCAATAAGATGAACACTGCAACTAATCAGTAAAACTGAAGTCCTCTGAGGTTATTTTCAATACAATCGATAACTGAAATGCAAGATGGCACTAGCTGTGTTTGTATGAAATGAGAAAGAGTGAGTCTGTGATGCGATAAAGATACACAAAAGTAACGCCGGTTTTAGTTATCCGGATAAACTGTCTAGCCTACATCGATGGCAAGACTACAGAAGCTAAAAAACTATATTTATCTCACAAATCTGACATGCGAGTTTATATCTCAGGATTTTGATTAATATTCTATAAAATGATGCCAAATCTACGGAATCTTGTTTCCACCGTGGAAAAAAATTAAAAAGTTAATTGCAACATTTATCTCACAATTCTGATGTTTTCTTGCACTTTTTTCCATCTCACAATTTTAAAAAATTTTCTCGCAATTTTCTAGTAGAATAGGCTAAACTCTTTTTGAGGGGAAAAAAAATCTGAATTTTAAGATGTAAACAGTATTCTGAGAAAAAAGCCTGAATTGTGAGATTACGAATCGCAATATCGAGTTTATACCTTGCAATTTCAAGATATAAACTCACAATTGTGAGGGAAAAAAAGTTGTAACTTTTTTTTTTCCTGGTGGAAACAAACTTCCATTAAAAAAAATGTAGGCCTACTTGCTCGTGAGAAAATTTCAAGTTCATAAGTCATAACTAAGAGTGATGATGTGAACACGCTTTACAAGTAGGAAACTTGCAATTGTACATAATGACATGACTGTACTACCGTTAAATATCTGACTGGCAGTTCTCGAGTCACCACTGAACTGAGAAAACATTTCGAACCCGGACATGTCTGCTGATGCTACTAGAATGCGTGAACTGATCGAGGACTTGAATGAGGGAGTGAAATTAAAAGGTTAATTCACCCAAAAATGAAATTTCTGTCATTAATTACTCACCCTCATGTTGTTCCACACCCGTAAGACCTTCATTCATCTTCAGAACACAAATTAAGATATTTTTGATGAAATCCGAGAGCTCTCTGACTCGTCCATAGACAGCAATTTCACCACCACTTTTTTAAGGTCCAAAAAAGGTATAAAGACATTGTTAAAACAGTTCATGTGACTGCAGTGGTTCAACCTTAATTTTATGAAGCGATGAGAATACTTTTCGTGCACAAAAACAAAACAAAAATAACAAATATTGTTTATTCAACAATATCTTCTCTTCTGTGTCATTCTCCTACTCTGTTTACTTTCTACGTCAGAACGCCGGCTCAGTATTGGCCGACGTGAACAGAATGATGCATGCGTGTGACACTGACGCAGGAGGCGGCCATTAATGAGTCAACATACTGACGTAGAAAGTAAACAGAGTAGGAGAATGACACAGAAGAGAAGATATTGTTGAATAAAGTCATTATTTTTGTTTTGTTTCTGCGCACGAAAAGTATATCACTTCATAAAATTAAGGTTGAACCACTGTAGTCACGGCGACGGTTTTAACAATGTCTTTAGTACCTTTCTGGACCTTGAAAGTAGTGGTTAAATTGCTGTCTATGGAGGAGTCAGAGAGCTTTCGGATTTCATCAAAAGCATCTTGTGTTGCGAAGATGAACGAAGGTCTTACACCGTGTCTACACCAGATAATAGAATCCATTATAATCAGTGTTACTGTCTACACTGGATGTGCCGCGGCGCAACGCGACAAATTCCCGATAGTAAACGGATTCCCCGTTCAATTTTTGACGTAGTCCAAGTGCTTTGCAACGGTCGGTCTGTCGCGTTCAGTGTAGACAGCTTTTAGCTGTTGCGGCGCGATGCGACGCGAAAAACGTCACTTCTGGTGTAGACACGGTGTTGAGGGTTTGGAACGACATGAGGGTGAGTAATTAATGACAGAATTTTGATTTTTGGGTGAAGTAACCTTTTAAGTTTCTCTGTAAAAAGATGAGTTGATTGACTAGTTTATTCATTTTATACTTTAGACATGCAAAACTTTCATTCTCAAACTCCAATGCAGGAAACGTACTGGTATTGTTATTAAATTAATTAAAATGTAATTAAGCTATATGCACTTACACATGGATATTTGATATGTTGTGTAAACAAACTATTTTTTAACTGTACTAATTAACCAGTTCGCGGAAAAGAATCGTCCTGAATTTGGAACCGTATACTAGCAAACATCTGTGAGAGATGGAAATGTTTAGGTGTGACTATCATTTTGCTTCATGATTCACAAAAAAATCTGAGGAAGATGTATGACCATATGTACGACATATTCTCACCAAACCAGAGTGATACCATTACAACAAAAGGTGCATTTATCTCAAAATAACAAATAGATATCATACAGGCTTTAAAGTTAAATCCCTCCCCTATGTAATTCTTAAATAAATAAATGGGCACATATTATTTCATGTGAGCAACTTTTGGAGTTCTGTATGCTTCACGTAATATAAGAACTTATGACACTGAATAAAAATTCAGCAGTTATACTGCAGTTTTATGGTTGGACTGCGACATGTAATGACTCTGTGATGTTATATAATATAAAACATTATATTAAAACATTAACCTTATGACACAGGCTACAATGAGATGTTTAAGAAACTTTTTTATACTGTACACAAAAATCTATCAGATCTTCCTCTGGAGCCCAGCAATGAAATAATATGTACCCCAACATATACAGGAGGGAGAGCACACAATTCTGTAGAAAAATAAACATTGTCCCAACATTGCATAAATAATCAGTCAATAAATAAATTCATTCAAGTCAATACACTTCATATAGCTATTAACGCTATTCTTGCCACCAAGTTTGTATTACACACAATCATCAAAGGTGCACCGTGTCCTTCAAAGAAACGGTCATAATAACCAGTAGACTTAGTTGTCTTTTTTTCTTTTTCTTTTTTTTTTTAATCCTTGGTGAATCATGCATGACATCACAATGCAGAATGATGTAGCTTCTGTTTCTGAACCGGACTGCTCCGACTTTGGGATGCATATGCTTCACGTCCGTTTACTTACAAACACACAGTCAACACAAAGTTTGTAGCGTCATAGTGACTGTAATAATCAGTGACCATGACAAACAGGAAGACGCCTGTGCAGTTCAAAATTCCAAATGGCCTGAGTTGTTCATAAAGTCACTTTCAACTCGGATCAACGTCCATTTCCATTCTCATTCTGCGGAGACATTTTTCCTTGATATTTTGATAAAGGATATTTACAGTATGTGGATCCAGGTCCTGTTCTATTCTCCCCTTGATATATAGTGAAAAGAATTGTAGGCAATGGAATACATATTTTAAAAAAGAAATTATGACATGCTTTATTATAAAGAAAATATCAAGAACTGATTGGCACAAAAAAAATTACGTGTATGAGTAGCCAGCAGGACTGCTCTGAAAAAAAAAAAAAACCCTTAACTGTAGTGTTTTTCTAATTATTATTTTAAGGTTATGAGGCATTACCTATCCATCTTTCTCCTCTCAGTGTCATTTATTACAAAAACAAGCTAAAGTTAACCCATAATTTGATTTATGTTGATTTAATATACACTACCAGTCAAAAGTTTGGACACGGTAATATTTTTAAAAGAAGTTTCATCTGCTCACCAAGGCTGCATTTATTTAATTAAAAATACAGTAAAAACAGTAATATTGTGAAATATTATTACAATTTAAAATAACTGTTTTCTGTTTGAATAAATTTTATAAAGTAATTTATTCCTGTGATCAAAAGCTGAATTTTCAGCATCATTACTCCAGTCTTCAGTGTCACATGATCCTTCAGAAATCATTCTAATATGCTGATCTGCTGCTCAGGAAACATTTATTGTGTACAATTGTACAAAATATTTGTGTATAATATTTTTTTCAGGATTCTTTGATGAATAGAAAGTTCAAAAGAACAGCATTTATTTGAAATATCATATTTTGTAACATTATAAATGTCTTTACTGTCACTTTTGATCGATTTAATGCATCCTTGCTGAATAAAAGTATTAATTTCTTTAATTTCTTTTCAAAAAATTAAAAATAAAAATTCTTACTGACCCCAAACTTTTGAACGGTAGTGTATAATGTTACAAAAGCTTTGTATTTCAGATAAATGCTGTTCTTTTGAACGTTCTATTCATCAAGAAATCCTGAAAAAAAAAAAGTACACAACTGTTTTCAACATTGATAATAATCATAAATGTTTCTTGAGCAGCAGATCATCATATTAGAATGATTTCTGAAGGATCATGTGACACTGAAGACTGGAGTACTGATGCTGAAAATTCAGCTTTGATCACAGGAATAAATTACTTTATAAAATATATTCAAACAGAAAACAGTTATTTTAAATTGTAATAATATTTCACAATATTACTGTTTTTACTGTATTTTTAATTAAATAAATGTAGCCTTGGTGAGCAGATGAAACTTCTTTTAAAAACATTACAAATCTTACCGATTCCAAACTTTTGACCGGTAGTGTATATAATTCAAAACCACCCTCAAGCCAAGGTTTGACTAAACCAAAGAAAAAAAAATCCATGTGAGTAAAAGAAAATGAGAAGTTTGGTATCAGAATCATTCTGCAATGACAGTGACTTTGTGTCTCATAAAACAATGTTTCCAATCTAAAAGACATCTGTCCTTCACCCAACAACCAATGCAAGTGCAAAAAGGTTTTTCAAACGTTTCTCTCCTTTAAGCAGCAAATCAAATCACTAAACACACAGAGCTCACAGAGTAAGTCTCAGGCTCAGCTCAGAGTACTGAGGTCCAGTGCAAATATCTATACAGTGTTGTATAGGACTCCTACAATGACAGACATCATGCATGCCTAACAACACACAGAGAAGGAAGCACGCTATGTTACAATCCAGTATGAAATATATCTGTGTATGTACGCGGATGAAAAAGCTTGTTTCATTACACTTGTGAAGGCAAAAAATAAATCTTCATAACATAGTAAAATCTCCTAAAAACCAACTTGTGACAGTTCGTACTACTTGAATCAAAATGGGGTTGGGATATGATTTAATAATTATAATTAGCTTAAGAACAATAGGATAGTCTGCTGCCATACAAAGGCAAAACAGTTTTAAAATTGAAAATCAAATCAATCTGTCAATTTTATTTTTCTCGGTTCAAGTATTGGTGTAGTTACTGCATTCTGGCTTTATACACTACCGTTCAAAAGTTTGGGGTCAATGCGATTTTTTTTTTTTTTTTTCCATCAATGGTTAGGGTTGCACATTAAATTGAACAAGAGTATATATAATTATTTAAGCATATGTAAGTATATTATTACCTTAAATTGGCTTAATATCTATCTATCTCTCAGTGCATTTATATCTATATCCATTTTTTTCTCTCCATAACATTACCAGAAAAAAAATGTACCAGAAATATGTAAATAATAATAATCACTATTATATTACACTAAATAATCTACCAGAAAAATGTAAATAATAATTACTAATATACTTTAATAATCTATTGCTTAAATTTATCTATGTAACACATTACTATATCTATATATTATGCTGACTTTTTTCTCTTTATTTTTCTTCTCTTGTATGTCTCTTCGGTTCCTTTATTGTATAAGCTACTATATTGTGTGCTTTGTTTAATTTAAAGTAAATAAACTGATCAAAAGTGACAGTAAATGAGATTTCTTTTTCAAACAAATGCTGTTTTTAAACTTGATATTCATCAAAGAATCCTGAGAAAAAAATCTATTACTGTTTCCACAAAAATATCACAACTCTTTTCAACAGTCTAGCAGGCAAATCAGCTAGAATGATTTCTGAAGGATCATGTGACACTGAAGACTGGAGTAATGATGCTGAAAATTCAGCTTTTTCCATCATAGGAATAAATTACATTTTAAAATATATAAAAATAGAAAAAGGTTATTTTAAATTGTTATAATATTCCACAATATTACCGTTTTTATTGTAATCAAATAAATGCAGCCTTGGTGACTAAAAGAGGGTTCTTTCAAAAATATTAAAAAAATATTACCGACCCCAAACTTTTGAACTCTATGCACTTGTCGGTTTGTGTATTTGAGTCTATGAGGGCTTGAATACCTTACATATAATATGCCCGTGGTTTGTTTCAGTTGAACGATTTCCACATTTCACAGCACAGAAACACTGATTTTGTGTTCCTCCTAATAGCGTCATAAACTGAACACTTTCAAAAAAGGCCAAATCTAGTTGAAGAGGAAAAGAGGGAATCTGTTGTCAAAGTTTTTGAAATCTTATGGTGTCTGTGTGGGAACTGAAGTTCTTGAGGGCATGAAGGGCATGAAAAAGCTTGTGTTACTGCCTATTTTACAATTATATGTTTCGTTGTTTTCTTAAAAAATAATTGTATTATCATCATCATTATGGTTTATTAACTATAGTTTATTGTCTTTATTTTGAATAACGAGTGCCATCACTCCTTGTAAAAGCATGCACATATTTAACCGAATATTCTTCATATTCATCTTCCTGAATTACATACCTCCATCTCTATTGCTCCATTCCAAACTTGTTATCCTCATTCTTTCCTTTCCCAACTCCATTCTGTGCCTTCCTTTTTCAGACATCCATAATATAAGGCTTACAAAAAAAAAAAAAAAAAAAAAAATCATAGTGTTCACGTACGCAGTGCAGTAACTTTCAGTTCTGCTTTTCCATTTTGGGTTCAAGCAGTCACTTGAATTCCATCACAAT
The DNA here is from genome assembly GCA_037950665.1 of Hypophthalmichthys nobilis. NCBI lineage: Eukaryota > Metazoa > Chordata > Actinopteri > Cypriniformes > Xenocyprididae > Hypophthalmichthys > Hypophthalmichthys nobilis. Next base: position 23,642,238 of record CM075481.1, on the reverse strand, counting down.
AGTGTTTGATTCCTGAAATAGGAGTTGTTATTGTTTGATTATGCTGATTGAAATGTCTGTCAAAACCAGCTCAAGTCTCTCGCCGGCCACTTAACTGGTTGCCTTGATGTCTACAGCTGAGGATTCTGACTCCTCCTCCTTTTCTTCAAGCTCTTCAATTACAGACGGTGAGACATCAGACGCCTTCCGCTCTGTGATAAATTCTCCAGGGGCTTGACCTGGACTGCTTCCTCCCATTGAGGTCACTTCCTCTCTCTGTGTCACTGGAGATGGAATTAATGTCACTTGTTCTGGTTCCATACATAACGTTATATCTTCCTCCTGGAAAAGAGGCTGAACATTAGTCTGGGTGTGTCATTTCACTAAACGAAATTGCAAAACAAATGTTTTTTTTTTTTTGTGACACTCAAATAAACAGCCCAGTGTTAAAAGTTGTTTTATTATTACTTGTAGTAGTTCAGTTAAGTCATTTTTAAGTTGTTTTCCATGAAAAGTGTTTAACCACCATAGTTTGATGCATTGTTGGAGAAATTAACTAGTGACTGGTTCCTGAAAAAGTAGTAACATGGTTGCACTACATGGTTTGAACTACATTGTTCAACAATCAGAATCTGAATGAATCAGAATGAGCTTTATTGCCAAGTATGCTCACAAATACAAGGAATTTGTCTTCCAGTGCACAGAAAGAATAACAGCGACAGTACAGATAATAAAAAGTAAAATAAGTGAATAAAAATAAATATATAAATATATATGTTATATACAATGCAAGGGAATGTGAATAAGAGGTATGGTATGCTAAATAAATACGAGTATAAATAGTGTTGTGTATTGTACACGTTTATTGCCCAGTTGGGGCATTTAACTGTTCATGAGGTAGATGGCCCGAGGAAAGAAACTTTTCTTGTGTCTGGCTGTTCTGATGCTCAGTGTGCTGTATTGCCGACCAGATGGCAACAGTTCAAAGAGGAAATGGCCTGGATGTGAGAGGTCTTTTTGACAGTCTTTTTACTCACTTTGGATAAGTACAGTTCTTGGAGAGTGGGAAAGGGGTGTTCCACTGATTCTCTCAGCAGTTCGGACTATGCTCTGTAGTCTTCCGAGGTCTGATTTGTAGCTGAGCAGAGTAGAACTGCTGAAGCAGCTCCTGTGGCAGGTTGAACTTCCTCAGCTGGTGAAGGAAATACAACCTATGCTGGGCATTTTTCACAATAGAGCCGGAGTGTCCCATTTTAGGTCCTGAGAGATGGTAGAGCCCAGAAACCTCAATGACTCTACTGTTACCAAAGTACTGTCCATGATGGTGAGTGGAGAGAGTGCTGGGAGGTTGTGACTACACCAGACAACCTCTCTTTAGTCTCACTAGCTGTTGCCTAGCTGTCAGAAAGCTGGTGATCCATTGACAGATGGAGTTAGGAACACAGAGCTTGGTTAGTTTTGTCTGGAGGAGTGTTGGGATGATGGTGTTGAAAGCTAAGCTGAAGTCCACAAACAGGATCCTCACATAAGTTCCAGGTTTGTTGAGATGTTGCAGCATGTAGTGCAGTCCCACATTGACTGCAACATCCACAGACCTCTTTGCTCGATAAGCAAACTGCAGGGGGTCCAGCAAGAGTCCAATGATGTCCTTCAGGTGGGCTGGCACCAGTCTTTCAAACGACTTCATGACCACAGACTTTAAAGCAACAGGTCTGTAGTCATTCAGTCCTGTGAATTTGGGGTTCTTTGGGATGGGGATGATGGTGAAGCTTTTGAAGCAGGAAGGGACTTCGCATAGCTCCAGTGACCTGTTGAAGATCTTTGTGAAGATAGGGACCAGCTGGTCAGCACAGGATTTCAGACAGGCTGTTGGAACGCGGTCTGGACCTGTGCTTTCCTTGCATTTAGTTTTGGGAAGACCCGACACACATCCTCTTCACAGATGGTAAGTGCAGGAGGGAGGGAGAGGGGGTTGCTGGAGATGTTGATGAATGCATGGAGAGAAGGTCAGAATGGGTGTGGGGTATGAGACGGGGTTTTTAAAACCTGCAATAAAACTCATTCAGGTCATCAGTCAGTTGTTGATTTGATACAGTGCTGGGGGATGGTGTCTTGTAATTGGCAATGTCTTATTTAGGCCTTTCCACACAGTTGCAGGATCGTTGGCTGAAAGCTTTTTTTTTTTTTCAGCTTCTCTTAGCCACTCTGATCTCCTTTGTCAGTGTGTTTTTGGCCTGATTATACAAGATTCTGTCCCCACTTCTGTAGGCATCTTCTTTGGTGTGATAAAGCTGTCTGAGTTTAGCTGTAATCCATGGTTTGTCATTGTTGTATGTTAAATGAGTCCTGGAGGAATGCACATACTCATATATGAAGTTACAAGTATCAGTGAGCTTGTGCAGATTGGTGGCATCAGCTTCAAAAATACTGCAAGCCGTGCATTTGAAACAAGCTTGTAATGCCCGCTCCATCCAATGTCCATCTCTTTACAGTCTTTACTACAGGTTTAGATGATTTAAGTTTCTGCCTGTAGGTAAGTATAAGATGAACCAGACAGCTATTAGAGAGCCCCAAAGCTGCACATGGAACAGAATGATATGCATCCTTTATTGTGATGTAGTAGCATCAGAGTTGAGTGAAAGGATGAGGCGAGGACTCAAGGATGCAGAAACAATGTCCACAACAACACACGCGGACAGAAGAGCGCATGGCCCAAGTGAATTCAAGACTGCACGCTCACACAACAAGTCAGAGTGCACAGAGCATGAATGTCCGAATCCTGACACAGAACTGAAACCAAACTAGACTAAAGTGCCGGGATCCAAACACCATGCTCCTCACACAAAACAACTCATGTGGACAGAAGAGCGCACGACCCAAGCATGCTCGGAACCACTTGCTCACCAAGACGAGACAATAGCAGTGTCAGAGCCCTGCTCATTCTGCGTCGCGGTCCGCTCTGAACAGCTGGTAGCCTGGCAGATGTAACGTGCTTTCCAGAATGGCATCATTCAGCCGGATAACGTCAGAATAATCAAAAACCGGTAAAAGATTGGGTGGGTGAATGTTCAGCAGTTCTTCCCTGGTGAAGCTGATTGTAGAAGAATAACTAAAGACAGGATCATCCGTGGCGTCAATATAGGGCTGTCATTAATGTAGCATGAGTGTCCCATTTTAGGTCCTGAGAGATGGTAGAGCCCAGACACCTGAATGGACCCACTGTTGCCATAGTGCTGTTCATGATGGTGAGTGGGGGGAGTGCTCCTAAAGTCATCAATCATCTCCACTATTTTGAGCATATTCAGCTCCAGGTTGTTGTGACTGCACCAGCCAGCCAGCTCTTTAACCTCCTGTTTGTAAGCAGACTCGTCACCGTCCTGGATGAGGCCAATGAGTGTAGTGTCATCTGCAAACTTCAGGAGCTTGACATAGGAGTCTTTTGCAATGCAGTCGTTAGTGTAGAGAGAGAAGAGCAGTGGCGAGAGCACACATCCCTGGGGGGCGCCAGTGCTGATTGTACAGGTGTAGGACGTGAATTTTCCCAGTCTCACTAGCTGTTGCCTAGCTGTCAGAAAGCTGTGCTCCATTGACAAATGGAGCTAGGAACACTGAGCTGGGTTAGTTTGGTCTGGAGGAGTGTTGGGATGATGATGTTAAAAGCTAAGCTGAAGTCCACAAACAGGATCCTCACATAAGTTCCAGGTCTGTCGAGATGTTGCAGGATGTAGTGCAGTCCCACGTTGACTTGTTTGCTCGATAAGCAAATTGCAGGGGGTCCAGCAAGGGTCCAGAGATATCCTTCAGGTGGTCCAGCACCAGTCTTTAAAATGACTTAATGACCACAGACGTTAAAGCAACAGGTCTGTAGTCATTCAGTCCTGTGAATTTGGAGTTCTTTGGGATGGGGATGATGGTGGAGCATTTGAGCAAACTTGAGACTTCATGCTCACACAACAAGACAGCGCACGGAGAATGAGCAAATGCTCATCCCGTGCGCTCACAACAGAAGACAGACACACAGAGCATGAATGTCCATATCCCGACACAGAACCGAAACCAAACTAGACCGAGGTGCAGAGCGAATGACCCAAGCGAACTCGGAACCGCAAGCTCACCATGACGAGACAAGACAATAGCAGTGTCAGAGTTCTGTCACCAAACCAAGAATAAACAGACTGAAGTGACAGAACTCTGACAAGCAGTGGTCCAGTATATTACTGTCTTTGGTAGGACAAGTAACATGCTGTCTGTATTTTGGCAGTTCACAGGAGAGATTTTCTTTATTGAAGTCCCTGAGAATGATTATAACAGAGTCTGTGTGTTGTTGCTCTGTGTCTGTGATCTGATCAGCCAGCTGTTGCAATGCTGCGTTCACACGCTTGCAGAGGAATGTGAGTAGTCCGACAGTGAGTAGAAAGGCTTACAGTTGATGAAGAGCACATCTTCTTCAATGCTGTTACATCTGTGAACCACTTTTCATTGATGTAGAAACATGTTCCACCGCCTTGCGATTTCCCTGCTCATTCTGCGTCACCAGCTGAACAGCTGGTAGCCTGGCAGATGTAGCGTGCTGTCCGGAATAGCATCATTCAGCCAGGTTTGAAAAGTCCTTATTTGTTTGGGACAGGAGAAGAAGCTTGTCCGTTTTGTTGGGGAGGGAGAGGATGTTTGCCAGATGGATGCTAAGTAACGCAGTTATAAGCCAGCAGCCATATCACCCTGTAGCCCAAGATTGGTTGCCCACTGAAGCTAAGCAGGCCTGAGCCTGGTTAGTACCTGTATGGGAGACCTCCTGGTAAAACTAGGTGTTAGTGAGGCCAGCAGGGGGTGCTCACCCTATGGTCTGTGTGGGTCCTAACGCCCCAGTATAGTGACAGGAACACGGTAACAAGCACTGTCCTTCAGATGAGATGTTAAACCGAGGTCCTGACTCTCTGTGGTCATTAAAAATCCCATGGCACTTCTCGTAAAAAGTAGGGGTGTAACCCCGGTGTCCTGGCCAAATTCCCTCCATTGGCCCTTACCAATCATGGCCTCCTAATAATCCCCATCCATTGAATTGGCTCTATCACTCTCTCTCCTCTCCACCTACAACTGGTGTGTAGGGAGCGCACTGGCACCATTGTACTGTGGCTGCCGTCGCATCATTCCAGTGGATGCTGCACACTGGTGCTGGATGAGGAGAGACCCCTGATATGATTGTAAAGCGCTTTGGGTGTACAGTAGTACATATGAAAGCGCTATTTTAAAGCCGCGCTTTTGGGGCTTGACTAGCGCGCTTAGAGTGCTTGTGCAGCACCGCTGCCCCTCTAACTACAATGTCCAGCAAAATGTCCGAAAAATCAAAAACCGGTAAAAGATGTTAAGCAGTTCGTCCCTGGTGAAGCTGATTGTAGAAGAGTAACTATAGGATCATCCATGGCACCAATATAGGACTGACGTTAATGATGTCATGCGAAGGTGGTGGAAAAACAACTTCAGCTAATTAATCGATTCAAGGTCACAATTAATGTCAATTATTCTAGTTAATGTACACAAACAGCAGAAAGCTGTTCATTTTTTTTTTATCATGTTAGCAAGCAATATGTATTTGGCGTAGACATTACTCCCATATGAATGCGGTGAAGATTATTTCAATATTTTTCATCCACATTGTTTGGATTTATTTGATGTTGGATCTGCACAGGTTCCCTCCTACCTCACATTCCAGGGTTGCCTTACACATTTATGCACACTCTTCAAAAATAGCGCTGTTTGATATTCTAAAATATATAGATTGAAATGTATGTACAGTGCATCCGGAAAGTATTCACAGCGCTTCACTTTTTCCACATTTTGTTATGTTACAGCCTTATTCCAAAAGGGATTAAATTCATTATTTTCCTAAAAATTCTACAAACAATACCCCATAATGACAACGTAAAAGAATTTTGTTTGAAATCTTTGCAAATATATTGAAAAAAAAAAAAAATCAATCACATGTACATAAGTATTCACAGCCTTTGCTCAATACTTTGTTGAAGCACCTTTGGCACCAATTACAGCCTCAAGTCTTTTTGAGTATGATGCTACAAGCTTGGCACACCTATTTTTAGGCAGTTTCTCCCATTCTTCTTTAGAGGACCTCTCAAGCTCCATCAGGTTGGGTGGGGAGCGTCTATGCACAGCCATTTTCAGATCTCTCCAGAGATGTTCAATCTGGTTTAAGTCTGGGCTCTGGCTGGGCCACTCAAGGACATTCACAGAGTTGTCCTGTAGCCACTCCTTTGTGATCTTGGCTGTGTGCTTAGAGTTGTTGTCCTGTTGGAAGACGAACCTACACCCCAGTCTGAGGTCCAGAGCGCTCTGGAGCACGTTTTCATCAAGGAGGTCTCTGTACATTGATGCATTCATCTTTCCCTCAATCCTGACTAGTCTCCCAGTTCCTGCCGCTGAAAAACATCCCCACAGCATGATGCTGCCACCACCATGCTTCACTGTAGGGATGAGATTGGCCAGGTGATGAGCGGTGCCTGGTTTCCTCCAGACATGACGCTTGCTATTCAGGCCAAAGAGTTCAATCTTTGTTGATCTCATGGTCTGAGAGTCCTTCAGGTGCCTTTTGGCAAACTCCAGGTGGGCTGTCATGTGCCTTTTACTGAGGAGTGGCTTCCATCTGGCCATCCATACAGGCCTGATTGGTGGAGTGCTGCAGAGATGGTTGTTCTTCTGGAAGGTTCTCCTCTCTCCACAGAGAAATGCTGGAGCTCTGTCAGAGTGACCATTGGGTTCTGACTAAGGCCTTTCTCCCCCAAATTGCTCAGTTTGGCCGGGCGGCCCGCTCTAGGAAGAGTCCTGGTGGTTCCAAACTTCTTCCATTTACGGATGATGGAGGCCACTGTGCTCATTGGGACCTTCAATGCTGCAGAAATTTTTCGGTACCCTTCCCCAGATCTGTGCCTTGATACAATCCTGTCTTGGAGGTCTACAGACAATTCCTTGGACTTCATGGCTTGGTTTGTGCTCTGACATGCACTGTTAACTGTGGGACCTTATGTAGACAGGTGTGTGCCTTTCCAAATCATGTCCAATCAAATGAATTTACCATAGGTGGACTCCAATCAAGTTGTAGAAACACCTCAAGGATGATCAGTGGAAACAGGATGCACCTGAGCTCAATTTTGAGTGTCATGGCAAAGGCTGTGAATACTTATGCACATGTGATTTTTTTGTTTTTTATTTTTAATAAATTTGCAATTTGCAACACAAATGATCACCTTGCAAGTGCTTCCACCATTCCGCTTTCCGTATTCTTCAAAAAGCTTACGCTGTATGTCCTACGCCTTCCCTATTCTACTTACGGAAAAAACGGAACTGGTGCCGCGTTCGTTCCGTAAGTTGAATAGGGAAGGCGTAGGACATATAGCGTAAGCTTTTTGAAGAATACGGAAAGTGGAAGCACTTGCAAGGTGATCATTTGTGTTTATAAAGCATATACATTTGTATTTTTTTTAGAAAATGACTGATCGTTTCGCTAGATAAGACCCTTATTCCTCGTCTGGTATCGTTTAAAGCCCTTTGAAGCTGCACTGAAACTGTAATTTTGGCCCTTAACCGTTTGGAGACCATTGAAGTCCACTATAAGGAGAATAATCCTGGAATGTTTTCATCAAAAACCTTAATTTCTTTACGACTGAAGAAAGAAGGACATGGACATCTTGGATGACATGAGGGTGAGTAAATTATCAGGAAAATTTTATTTGAAAGTGGACTAATCCTTTAATTAGTTGGAATTCATACAATTTAGTCCGCTGTGCTGTATATTTCTGTTAATATTGTTTTATTTTGAGTTTAAGTTACAGTGGTATGGAGAATAGCGGAGGTTTCTGAGCTTCCGTCGTGGGGTCCGTTCATCTAAAGGACAGGCATGCTGCTTCCACCGCTCTTTAGTTCTGCCAGCCGGTACCAAAGGACAGATGAATTATAGGGAGGATTGAAATGTTTAAGTTAGCATTTTCTTTCTAATTTTTCATTTCTTTAATTGTATTTAATTTTCTTTTTTCTTTTTTCAAGATTTACATTTAATCTTTATTTCAATCATTTAAGTAGTTTGTTTATTTTGTTATTGTACTTTGTAGTTTGTGTTTTGTTTCCTTTCTTGTGTGTAATGTGGACTAGTTTATTTGTATAAATGTGTCCTCGTTGTTTCATTAGTTGGGTCAGTTCAGTTTGTTTATCATGCCTTCAGTTATTTGAGTTCAGTTTTATAAATAAAATCACTGATTTAGGGGCCAAAACTAGAACCATTTTCGGGGCCTGAAAAAATGCAAACTTTTAAAAACAGATTTCAAAGTGCAAGTTTCTGAAAATGTTATAATCTCTGTGTAAACTGCAAAAACACAATTTTGTGAAAATGGTGACAATATCCGCATGCACATTACGTGTTCAGTCTATAGATGCGTAGTGTTTCTTTACAAAGTGACATCGCCAACTACTGGCCTGGTGTGAATAATACAGTGTTTTTAGTCATTTTTCGGATCCATGTGAACGGGGATTATTTTGACAACATTGTTGGCTGTACGCGAAAAACGCGAAGGAAAAACTTTTCCATTTTAGTACTTCATTGTTGTGAACATGTACCCTCAGATGCTGTGTGATTGTCAGTTGTAAGTGAATCATGTTCATAGTTAATGTGATGAACTACACCTGTGGTTACTCTGCACCTGTGTGAACTTGACTTTATACATCCACTAAATGTTGGGACCAGTTGGTTAAAAGTCATTTCCAAACAACTAGAAAATGAAGTTATTTTTGAGAAAAGGTCTAACATCAATTGTTGGCAGATATCACTTGCTATTTTACTTTTGGTGCAGTGACATTCAGAGATATTTAAGTGTGGCTTAAGTGTCATTTAAGGGTCACTTCACTTCTTTCCCACTCACTTTGATCTCTTCCTCCTCCTGGGCTTCCAGTAAAGGTGAGTGATCTGTCGTCACCTCCTCTGTGGGGACTGTTAGATTTCCATCTACAGCTACAGTCATGCCCATGTAGCCCACCAAGTCTGCCTGATAGGTCTCTGTCTGCGCTGCCCCCCACAGATCCACTAATGGGGGGTGAGTACGGGGAGGCAGGCTGTGGACGGTGCTGTTAGGAGTAGCTTGTAAAGAATGAGTGGCACTGTGTAGTCTTTGCTCCAACATCTGCAAATAGAGAGAAATACAGCTCAAGTTTCCATTGCAGTAACAGAGCGCAACAATGACAGTCCACTCTTTCAGCTCCCTCTGTTTTCCCAATAATTTTCTCCATTTCAATTCTTCTAATTCAAGAACCAAAGCAAACAGCAAATTTTCATTACAGCAAAAAAATGATAATCGTAGATCTTGAGAGATTTTACTTTTAGAACCCGACTTGTGCTCTATTGTGGTTTTAAACAACAATCCCCCCCTCCCCCTTTGCAATGGCTGATGGGATTTGTAGTATTAGATTGCCCATTTACTCCAGTGAGACCTCAATTACTGTAACGATCAATGGCTTCTGGTTAATGGCTGGATGACGGAACCTGATTAAGTTTTTACTGCTCTTGCTGCTGATACTGAAGCCGTTGTTGAACTGACCACTGGGACCTGTACTATTTCAACACCAACATGATGCTACAGGCCGCAGAGCAAGAGATGTTGTTGCAGAACATGCAAATGAGCTAATTGGAATGGTAATTTTGAAACTCACCTGTTGATACTAATATAGTCTTATGGGAGACTTATGTTAATGTGCCAAGAACTGTTTTTGCAGAGGCATATGGAGGATTAATTTTATGATTCCTCTGTCACTAATACAGCAGATGATGGTGCAGAGACTTATTTAATTCCTGCTTTTATGCCACATGCATAAGCAGTGCGTAAATGATGAAGCCTCACATTTTACTTTCAGACTGACAGTGTTTCTACAAAGCTATGGCTCTGTACAGAAAATAATGTGATTTCTGGGTTTCCATAATTGAGAATTTCATGGGCATAATTTATAAAAGGGTCATTTTGTTAAATTGTTTTCAGTAACATTTTATAAGGTTACATTTGTTAACATGAAAAACTGTTAAAAGAAAAAGACTTCTAAAGCATTTATTAATCTTAGTTTTTGTTTACCAATACATTATTAAAATCAAACATTGCATCTGTTAATATTATTTCATTAAAGGGTTAGTTAAAACAAAATAATTTCAAAAATACTGATTTCAAAACACGGTTTAAGAAGCTTTACGAATCTTTTGTTTCGAATCAGTGATTCAGAGCACCAAAATCACGTGATTTCAGTAAACGAGGCTTCGTTACGTCATAAGTGTTTCGAAATTTCAATAGTTCACACGACTTTGGCAGTCTGATACACGATCTGAATCACTGATTTGAAACAAAAGATTCGTAAAGCTTCAAAGCTTCATGAAGCAGTGTTTTGAAATCGCCCATCACTAGATGTTGTTGAAAAGTCATTATTTTGTTTTTTTAGTGCACAAAAAGTATTCTCTTCACTTCATAACATTAAGGTTGAACACAATAACTGTTTTAAATATGTTTTTAGTACCTCTCTGGGCATCTGAAAGAGTTAATTATCTTGCTGGCAATGGTGGCCTCACTGAGCCACTGGATTTCATCAAAAATATCTTAATTTGTGTTCTGAAGATGAACGAAGGTCTTATGGGTGTGGAACGACATGAGGGTGAGTAATAAATGACAGAATTTTCATTTTTGGGTGAACTAACCCTTTAACATGAGCTAACATGAACTAACAAGTTGTATTTTTATCAGGAGAGAAGCATCACTCTAATATTTTTGGCTTTATTCCTCGTAAAAATGATCAAAATGAACTTTAATTCAGAAATGAAAAACATTCTGATTACATGTAATAATTCAGTGAATTAGCATTTTTTGACATTTTTTAAAAAAATTAAAAGAGTGTGATGATTTTGACCCACCAACACTTCTTCACCTGTTAATGTGGATGATGAAATAGATCTGCACAGCACCGCTTATGTGTGCAGTGTGAAACAGGCCTCATGGGATTTGTAGTTTGATGACTCACCTGTACTGCGCCTGCAGTTGTTCCAGAGGCTTACGGCAGTTGTAGTTTTCTCACTCACCTGTTGCTGTTGTTGATACTGCAGGAGCTGTTGCTGCTGGTATTGCTGCATCTGCTGCAGTTGCTGGAACTGATGTAACTGGTTCTGATACTGCTGCTGTTGCTGTTGGGACAGGAAGTGAGCTGCTGTATTTGGGTCATATCCACCCTCAGTCCCGACTGCCATGACATATGAACCAGTGGCAGGAGAGGCGACACCTGACTGTTCATTACTAATTGGCTCCCAAGCATCAGAGGAAGAAAGGCAGTAAAGACCCTGGGAGACGTAGTTGTGGGGCCAAACCTCTGCAGATGAATGGTGCATTATCTGGTCTGTAAGAACATATAAAAGAAAGAGAGAGAAAAAATTACAAATGAAAACTTTTCACACCATTTTTCACACACAAAATCATTTTTCACACAGCCTGTGCTGATTTGAGTCGTCATCTGGTGATTATTATACGGGTACTTATAAATAAATAAATGGACATGAAATATTGATCTGAGTTGAAATTCTTTTATTATGTTAGAAGAAAGAAAACCCAGACTGACATGAGAGAAATGAGACTATAACACAGCTACAGTATGAAGGAAATGAGTTTGCCGAGGTTTAGTGGTCATTATACAAAAATATTTACAACTGCAGAATGTCACGACTGACCAATCAGAATAAAGTATTCCAGAGAGCGGTGTTATAATCATTATTATTGATGAGTGTCTTACAAATAGATTAGATATGAACATCTTCAAAGGAAAGTAATATATTCTTCAGTAATAAAGGTTTTGTCAAAGTGCACCAAGATCAATTATATTGTTTTAAGTTTCATCATTTGGCTGCTTTAAGATTCACTTTAATATTATAGTCAAAGCTCTTATAGTCATAACTTTTATGATGCTTCGATAGGACACACTGTGCAGATGTTAATATATTTGAGCCCATAACAAACCCTTGAAATTTACTTTTTTTTTTTTTTTGAGTCAGATTCTGTGACTTTTCAGCCTCATCTGCATGCAACAGCAAGATATTTTATCTAAATTATGTCTGATTATAAAACAATTTTGAATAATAATAACTGCACATTCTATTTCTGTCATTGAAATCTCTGGCTTTAGCATTCCCCATGGCCATCATTGTGAAATTAAGATGAGTGTTCACTCATTTCACCCCTCTGGCAGGGCAGAAATGAGGTTCTTTATTTACTGAGGAAATGGCTTTTGTAATGTATGACAGCAACACTCACTCGTACACAGACTGCCCACTGAGTTTATTCTTCTCTTGCCCTTTTTCTCTCTATAGGACCTTCTATGGCAGCATCCTAACTGCAATGGAACCTCATAAATGACTGATTTGTGTTCAACAGCAACCAGCTTCACTCACAAACGATTTCAATCAGTGTTGCCAATTGCTTTCAGTTGAAAGTAGCTAAAACTGGTCGATAAATTTTGCTATGACATCATACTGGCGAGTCCACTGATCTACATTAATATGAATATAGATCAGTGGGCAAATCATGGAATCTAGATAAGATTTGTCCAAGAAGTTGCTAGATTTGTCACTAGGCTTTTGAAAAAGTCTCAAAAGGGCGGGGAAGTCGCTAAATCTAAATAGAGAGAAAAAATTACAAATGAAAACTTTTCACACCATTTTTCACACACAAAACCATTTTTCACACAGCCTGTGGTGATCTGAATTGTCATCTGGTGATTATTACACGGGTCCTTATAAATAAATAAATGAACATGAAATATTGATCTGAGTTGAAATTCTTTTATTATGTTAGAAGAAAAAGAACCCAGACTGACATGAGAGAAATGAGACTAGCACAGCTACAGTATGAAGGAAATGAGTTTGCCGAGGTTTAGTGGTCATTTTACAAAAATATTTCCAACTGCAGAATGTCACGACTGACCAATCAGAATAAAGTATTCCAGAGAGCGGTGTTATAATCGTTATTATTGATAAGTGTCTTACAAATAGATCAGATATGAACATCTTCAAAGGAAAGTAATATATTCTTCAGTAATAAAGGTTTTGTAAAAGTGCACCAAAGATGTAAATTCAAGTTTATATCTCCTCTGGTTTTTCTGATCATTGAGTTTGTCATGTGCCATGCGTGTTGTAAAGCCACACTATTTTGTGAATATAATATAACATAATATAATATAATATAATAATATTTAAAAGTTTGAGGTCAATAAAAGTTTTTTTTTTTAAATAAATTAATACTTTTTTCCCATCAAAAAGATGCATTAAATTGACCAAAAGTAACAGTAAACACATTTATAATGTTACAAAATATTTCTATTTCAGATAAATTCTGTTTGTTTGAACTTTCTATTCATCAAAGAATTCTGATCTATCAGTTTCCACAAAAATAAACAACATTGATAATAATAAGAAACGTATTATTGTAATCATATTTCACAGATGTTTACGGTTTAATAATATTTAATAATAAATCTTTATTAAAATTAAAATAGGTAAGCCTTTTTAAATAAGTAATATTTAAAGATATACCGACCGCAAATCTTTGAATAATATATTTAACACAATTTTTTAGTCTTTATCTGGTGCTGGAAATCAGGTTACATTCTCATATTATTTTATTTGTGTCACATTGGCTGGCAACAATGCTGGTAAAAACAATCTCTCTTTTGGATTACTCAGTATATGCTCTAAAAATCAGTGGGGCAATCCCTACTCTCACTACTATTTGTCCCCACCATAGCACTAAGACTGCTCTTGTTAAAATCACCAATAGCCTGTTGCTGGCAGCTGACTCTGGTTTATCAACTAAACTTGTCCTTCTTGATCTGAGTGCGGCCTTCGATACCATCTCACATAATATTCTCCTTGGCTGCATCTGAAAACTGAAAAATGCTTCCTTCGGAGGATACATTCCAAGGTAGAAAGGCATCAAGGCACACCCGAATCCAAAGTTAGCTTCACTTCCTGTCTCACAAGATGCCTTCATCTGATCGATTTTTGAAGGCAGCATAGATGTATCCTTTGACAGTTAAGCTAAAAAAATAAAGATGGCATCTGAAAGTTGCGGTTGGTGGTCAGCTTGTGTGTAAATGTATGTTTTTGACCATTGTTTTCCCCCTTTGATGTCATTTCTAGTGAGAAATTACTATTGTAGTAATTAAATATTCGCTTAGTTATCACCAAAGCTCACACTACTGTATTTCGCTGCCTCCAAAGTCTGTCCGAAATCAGTTTTGTGAGGTGCCTTTGAACACAAACGCTGCCTGCAAAGTCGTTGCCTGATAGGGCAGCGAGGCAACAAGTCAGCTGCCTAAGTTTTTAGAAGCAGCCCTTGACAGGTTTGCTTCCGCTGGAATTACTGGCACCCGCTGTCTTGGTTTAGATCATATCTCTCTGGTCACACTCAGTTCCTTCAACTTAAAAAGTTCAGATCAAAATCATCTAAAATCACCAGTGGCGTTCCTCAGGGTTCTGTCTTGGGCCCTCTTCTATTCATTATTTATGGTATCCATTTTCATTGCTATGCTGATGATCTGTCTTCCAAGCCCTCGGGTTCCTATCCTCCACTTTCTCTGTCCAGCTGTTTAGCTGAAATTAAAGTTTGACTTACAGCTAATTTTCTAAAACTTAACAGCGGTAAAACTGAAGCCCTCCTTGTAGGCACAAAATCTATTCTGACAAAATCTGATTGCTTTTCTGTGGCTATTGAAAACTCTACAATTTTTCCTTCCCCGCAGGTTAAGAGTCTTTCATGCTCGATAGCACTCTATCCTTCGAAGCCCATGTTAATAACATCATGCGTACTGCACACTTTCATCTACATAATATTAATCACTTCGTCCCCCTCACTTATCTTCTTCACATCTACATCCCTTTGCGCTCTCAGATCTTCACTCTCATTTTCTCGTCTTACCACATATACGCCTGACCACCATGGGAGCTAGAACTTTTAGTTATGCTGCCCCTTGTTTATGGAACGAGGTATCCATACTTTTAAATTGTGTCACAAGACTCACCTTTTTACTCAGGCCTTTTTATGACTGGTTCTTTACTGGTTATTTATTGTTATCGTTCAAATCCTCCAGGGCTGTGAAATAGTTACAGTTTTGATACACCTCTGCCTTAGCATATGACATAATTATCACATTATCTGTCTGTAACATGTTGTCATTTGGCATGCAGATGGACTTCATTGTTCTGAGCTCTCATGTGAGTCTGTACGGCTGTACTGAACTCTTCAGTGGATTAGTTCTTGTTCTCCTGAGAGTCATGGGTCCCTGACCTTTAGTTATTCATTTATTCAAAACCCAATGTGCACTGCATTCCATATAAGCTGCAATATAATAATCCCACCCTCACTCTAGGGGACTTTCAATGGAAAGCTTTCTTCTTAGAGAAACCTTTTAGCATAGGCCTAAATAAAAGAAAACAAAAGAAAATGTCTAATTTTTTAGTCGTTAAAGAATTAGTCAGGGATTTCAACCATATCCTCTACACATATTCTTTGAGCTAAGATGGGCAAAGTTTTTGAAAGAAAGTGTTTAATTGCAGTTTATGACAGCAAGTTGCCTGAATAATTACAGCACTCATCAGGGCTCACAATGTGACATAGAAGTTTTGTTACTAAATTGATTTTATTCCTAAGTTTCCAGCCTAAAACACAGTAGGAAGTGGTACAATTATTCTCTGAGCTTACAGTGCATGCTGGGAAATGTAGTGAGTACCTCGGCTGGTGATGCTTTCCTGGTTGGCCTCGCTAAGGTGGGCTACGCTCCCTTGATTAGATCCGACGCTTGTGCTCTCCCCATCCATAGAGCTCCAGGCCAGCAGCGTCGCCTCAGAGATAGCAAACTGCTGAAGCACACCTGAAAGGATTCAAAATGTAAGGTTTTAAAGTAAGAATATGTGAGAACACAACAATTTGAATACATATTGTGTATTGATATTTGTTGTTTGTGTCTTGCAGATGCTAATGATGCTACGGCTATTTAGCTACTGATTGTACAGGGGATTGTACAGGCTAATTATAAAATTACTATGTTTTTGATTAATTGACCCTTAGTCCCTAAGACCACCTGTACTTAAGCCATAATTTAGTAATTTATAAATATTAAAATGTACACTACTGTTCAAAAGTTTGGGGTCATGTTTTTTAAGGAAATTAATACTTTTAATTAGCCAGGACACATTAAATTGATCAAAAATGACTGTAATGACTTTGACATTGTTACATAAAAATTCTTTTGAATTTTCCATTCATCCATGAATCCTGAGAAAAAGGGTTTTCAAATATATATAAATATATATTATACATACACTACCAGTCAAAAGTTTGGAAACGGTAAGATTTTTAATGTTTTTAAAAGAAGTTTCGTCTGCTCACCAAGGCTGCATTTATTTAATTAAAAATACAGTAAAAACAGTAATATTGTGAAATATTATTACAATTTAAAATAACTGTTTTCTGTTTGAATATATTTTATAAAGTAATTTATTCCTGTGATCAAAGCTGAATTTTCAGCATCATTACTCCAGTCTTCAGTGTCACATGATCCTTCAGAAATCATTCTAATATGCTGATCTGCCGCTCAAGAAACATTTATTGTGTACAATTGTACAAAATATTTGTATACAATATTTTTCTTTTTCAGGATTCTTTGATGAATAGAAAGTTCAAAAGAACAGCATTTATTTGAAATATAATCTTTTGTAACATTATAAATGTCTTTACTGTCACTTTTGATCAATTTAATGCATCCTTGCTGAATAAAAGTATTAATTTCTTTTAAAAAAAATAAAAATAAAAATTCTTACTGACCCCAAACTTTTGAACAGTAGTGTATAATGTTACAAAAGCTTTGTATTTCAGATAAATGCTGTTCTTTTGAACTTTCTATTCATCAAGGAATCCTGAAAAAAAAAGTACACAACTGTTTTCAACATTGATAATAATCATAAATGTTTCTTGAGCAGCAAATCAGCATATTAGAATGATTTCTGAAGGATCATGTGACACTGAAGACTGGAGTAATGCTGAAAATTCAGCTTTGAAATAAATAACAGAAAAGTTATTTTTAATTGTTATAATATTTCACAATATTACTGTTTTTACTGTATTTTTAGTTAAATAAATGCAGCCTTGGTGAGCATAAAAGGGACTTCCCCAATCTTACCAACCCCAAACTTTTATATTAAACCTAAGAAAAACAATAAACATAATTTTGTATAAAATATGTTTTTAAAAGATATATTACTACTATATCCTATAGGTAAATACATCTTAACATAATTAATCTGAAATAATTTCTTGATATTTAAAACTTTTATCTTTCAGTTATGCAGAAATTTTAACAACAAATTCAAGGACACAAACAAACTTGGATTCCATCAGTTATTCTCACACCTAAACCTTAATCTCTGTCACCTGACTCTGGAAATAGGCTGCTATAAAGAAGCTTCGTCATCTCAGAAATGGTGTCATGAATAAGAGACATTCCTGGCATTCTCATAGTCATAAATAAGGTATGATGATACATTCAGGGTGATTTACTGCATTCAGCAGCAGATGGGAGCAGGTGAACTTAATGTGGATAGTGCCTCTCACACCTGATGCTGTATGAAATAACAAGACTGCATATTCAACACAGCATCCTTTTATAGCAATGTCAAAAAAGCGTAAAGGTTTACAACAGATTATTTATGAAAGGTGCACTCAGTATTTTTGTACATTTATGTTGATATACTGTATGTAGTGACACTGTATATACACAAATGTATATCTGTTAAAGTTGCTCAATATTTTGTGGCAATTAAAAATGATTTCTATGCCTAAAGCAGCTGAAAAAAAGGAATGCCATACAACTCTCTAAATTACTTGCAATATACTGTATATATTGATTAAACCCCCTTAAAATGATAGTCCAACTAAAAATGAAAGTCATCATTTTGTCATCATTTACTCACTCCCATGTCGGTCTAAACATGTATGTTTTTCCTGCTTTCGTTAAAGATAAATTTTGAAGATCGTTGGTAATAAAACAGTTTTGGTTACCTTTGACTTTCATTGTTTTGTTTTGTTTTTTTGGGGGGTTTTTTTGTCCATACAATGGAAGTCAATGGGAACCGAAAATGTTTGGTTACCAACGTTCTTCAAAATATATTTTATGTACAACAATCTAAAGAAAACACACATTTACAATAAGACATTAATAATGACAATAATATAGTTATTTGAAGAAATCCAAGTAAGCCATGATTAATTTTTTTTTCGAGTGAAAGTTTCTGATAACAAGGGTGTCAAACAACAATTTACTAGTCTAGATGTAAAACCAATTTACTACTCAGTATGTAAAAATAAAGCAGGTATAGCTTACTTCTGAGCACTAGATTTTGTGTGGGCCTTTTCTTTCTCTTAATAAAAACTATGTCTGCATCTGTCTCTCACCTGCAGCGAAGCGAGCCTCCTTCTCTCCGTCACTGAGGTCGCTGTATGCGTCATTCTCCAGCTTGCGCTCTTGTTGGAGGTGCAGACTGGAGGTGCGTCCCGTTCCTGTACCTCCCGCGCCCACCGTCTGCATGCCCCAGCTCTGCCATTCAATCATGTGAGCCACGCGCCCCTGGGCCATCGCTGTCGGCTTTGTCACCTTGTCCTTCATGGAGCGAGACACTCCTGAAGTGGACGAATAGACAGAGGGTGGATGATGGGATAAGAAGACAGCAAGAGTAAGTTTTTTAGATTAGGCTGAGAGAGGGGGAAAACAAGATAGAGAAATTAAGTGAAGTAGCTTTACAGTACAAGGTCGCACCTGCTCAGAGACTAGTGCTGCGCCCGAAATCGCGTACTGTATAGTAGCTACTACATTTAATCTGAAACGTACTTCGCAACCGTTAAAAAAGTACTTTTAGTACTATATAGTATGAATGTGTGTATCACATACTTTTTTTCGCCTACTATATAGTATGGAAGTATAGTATGGAAGGCATATTCGGACGCAGCGTAGGTATCTGGGTTGATGTAACATGGAAATTGGGAATAGATTAGGATGCTCAGAGGTTGCACTACAAATAATCATGATCTGTTAGCCACTCTTAAGGACTGAGTTATTAAGTGCCTGTCTTTATCTATTTTTATCTGTCATGATTGTTTTAGTTTCGCTGATTATTATATAGAAGTATGTCATCCACTGGCCCAGTGGTTTTCAATCCTGGTCTTAGAGACACACCGCTCTGCACATGTCTCTCTTATCTGACACACTTAGGGTGCGTTTACGCGACAATGATGTACTAAAAACTGAAAAGTAAGTTTTTCGCGTACAAACGACAACATTGTCAAAATGATCCCCGTTCACTCAGATCCACAAAAACAGTTTGGGCCCTATCATACACCCGGGCGCAATGCGACGCCAGCAAAGTGTTTTTTGCTAGTTTCAACCCGACGCAGTTATCATTTTCATGTCCTGCGCCATGTTGTTTAAATAGCAAATGTATTTGCGCCCATGGCCATGCTGGTCTGAAAATGAGCTGATTCAGGTGCATTGTTGGCATGTTGCTATTTTGAGGCAACTGAAATAGACTGGAATTTTTTTATTTTTTTATTTAAAGAGCGCTTTTCAGGAGTTCACACTTACAAATGATTAGATAGAATAAAAAGTATGCGTATTTGGCGTGCTTTCTGGGGGAGGGTTCCCAAATGCTTTGGTGGAATCCGGCTTGTCCCGTAGATGTCGCGTTTCTTCGCTAGAGAAGCATTCAGTTTTCTCGCTTGCAAATTCCGCCATGTAAATAGCGAATCCCTAATGAACTGATTATCTGAATCAGGTGTGTTAAATAAGAGAGACGTGCAAAATGTGCAGAGCGATGGGCCCCCAAGATCAGGATTGAAAAACACAGATATAGGCTAACCAATGTTAATATTTTTATATTAACAATTAACAAATGTAATTAAAAATTACATTTCAAAGGCAAGGACCATTCATCAGGGATGCCACTTTTTTAACCCATAAGTTTGCATGACTTTCCAGTCTTCTCACTTTTAAAACTAGGTATGTTAAAGATATTAATTGTAAAATGAAAATCGACTTGCTACATTTAAATTGTTCTTTTTTTCTTTTAAAATGATAAAAGCATTTTTAATTATGAGTTTAATGTTCTAAATGACAAACATTTTTACGTTCAATGCAGTCTTTCAGTGTGCTGTTATAATGTTTCTGCTGGTGATAAATATGTGTAGAATTTTGTTTGAGTTAAGGAAATGAAAATGACTTCCATAATGAGATGTAGATGGTTATGGTATGAAAAAATAAATAATCAAGTTTTAGTGACAATAGAAAGGAATGGGAATTGGAAAAGACATCTTTCCACACTAATGAAGATACACACAATAATAGCCTACACTCTCCCCTGCGTTTTCTCTTTTATTAGTTCCAGCTTATTAAATGAAGCTACATCTGTAATAGACTAAACCTGGGCTGTAATGATCTGTCTGATAACCAGTAAATTCAGTGTGGAGACCTTATATAAGATACTGAGAGAGAAAAAAAAAAAAAAAAATCAATTGCTCTTTGCTACTTGAACAGAGTGTATGTATACATATTTTTAACCAGTGCATTACTGCAAACATACAGAGCTAATTCAGAGATCTCTCAACCTCTTAGGTAATGTCTAATGAAATGATGAACATGAATTATTAATGTTCAAAAACAGGATCTTTCAGAGAAGTCTACTGCACTGCACATAACAGTACAAAAACACAGATACAAGAGTCTGAGAACGACAAT
Organism: Hypophthalmichthys nobilis; assembly: GCA_037950665.1. Lineage (NCBI taxonomy): Eukaryota > Metazoa > Chordata > Actinopteri > Cypriniformes > Xenocyprididae > Hypophthalmichthys > Hypophthalmichthys nobilis. The sequence continues at coordinate 23,621,409 of CM075481.1, read as the reverse complement.
ATAAAAAGACAACACACTGACTGAATCTCCGCACTTCACTCCACAAACACTTTACATATAAAAACCTGCCTCTCCCATCAACCACCGCTTAGGATAAAATGGAAAGCCATGTGACAATGCATTGTGGGAAGCATATCGCTTACTTGTCAGGGATCTATTCTTATTTGGAGATTGGAATTCACCAATGGCACAAGCCATTGGAGAGTGTTGTAAATGGAAACTGGTGGTGAAAAGGGAAACCCACAAGGGTCCATGTTGGCTCCAACTCCTCCAGCTCAGTCTGGAGTCAACATGGGGTCAGTTTACCATTTCACAGGACAGACACACACCTGACACACCTGTCAGAGAGGACTTAGCCAGAGCGCCGATTCCATAGGCGTTGGAGTTCCGCTTCTTCAGCCGAGGAAGGATTGAGGTTGTGTCCTCCATGGACAACTGAAATGAAGGAAGGCATTCAAGAGAGAAAAATGGGACAGAAAACAGGAAAGGTGAAGAAATAGATGATTTTGGTGGAGCAGGAGGTGCCCAGAGCAGAAATGAAATGCAAAATTTTGTGGCATTTTATGGGAAGGAAAGAGGTGACGAGAGAAATTAGGTAGAAAGTTAGCACAGTGGTTGCTAGAGGTGGTGAAACTACATTTCCCAACAGCCTTAATCTCTGTCCATTTGCATGATGGGAAGTGTAGTCTTTTGTCATTTACGACCGCAAAAAAGTCTAACTACTACAGCACATTGACAAGTCATTGCAAAAGAGAGACAGATCAAACGAAGGAATGGGGTGTGAGATAGAAGACATCTACTGTGATTCAGAGGAAATAACAAAAGGAAAGGAATGGAGGAATGATATTCACAACACTTACATTGATTCCATCCCATGAAAAGTCTGTTCGGCCATGCTGAGAGAGACAGGAAGGAGGGATGGGGAAAGAAAGGGATGGGGATAGACAGAGTTAGGGAAAGAGGAGAAGAGAGACGGCCACAGAGAAAGGAGGAGAGAGAAGGGGATCGTGACAGAACAAGGCATTTTAAAAACACGTGAAGTTGAAGGAGAAATAGAGAAATAAAAAAGAACAGAGAGGAAATCGAATTCTGAGAAGCCAATACTTGGCCGGATTAGAGGTGGAATAAAGCAGTGATTAAAGGAATAGTACAGCCAAAACAGGCAATTCAGTCATTATTTACTCATCTTCAGGTTCATCCGAACCTTACAGTACAAAACAAGAAATTCAGAAGAATGTACTGGCTGCTGCAGTTACAATGAACTAGAACTAAAGCTTTCAATCACCATAAAAGTATCATAAATGTTGTTTAAAATGTCTTTTGCATGATAGCTTTGTGTGAGGAACACACCAAAATGTGTTCACTTGTAAACTTTCTTTCCAGTGACCAAATCAGAGTCAATGAGATAAACAAGAACCGGACCGGTCTCATTCAAAATGGTTTTGTGAACGGAGTCAATTGATTCATTGAAAAGATCAGACTCAAAAGAAACGTAAATTAACTTCTTTCATGACCTTTCAAGGAGGCGCCAAAGAAAGCTAGAGCAAATGTCAAGATTTTCAGTGAATAATAACTTCTTCTTTTTTTTAAACATATTTGGGTCTGTTCACACAAAGATGATACATCATTGAAAACTTCAGTCCATGTTTATTGTCATATGGAAAATAGCAACCAGAAGATTATTTAAAAATTTCTCCTTTTGTTTAAAAAAAGAGCTAATTATTGAGTGAGTAAAATATTACAGAATTTTTATTTTGGGGTGAATGTTTCATTGAATTTGTCTTTGTTTTTATGTACTATCAATGGCAGATTGATAGTGGCCAGAGAATAACTAGATTTTAACATTTGCTAACGAAAATATGAGAGGAGCTAAAACCTCACAGCCACAAAGGTTTATATGTGGTTTATATGTGGTTGCAAAGTTATTCTGAATTGTTTCATCAAATTGCTATGGAGTTAGTAGCATGCTCTGGATGGTTGTTAGGTGGTCCAAGTCAGAAAAGCCTATCTTAAAGTCTTTATGACATCCTGGTCCCTAGATATGGCTCAGGTCCCTCCTCGAATAAGTCTAGTTATCATTTTCATTGTCTGCCAGGTGAAATTCACACATCCAATTGTTTAGAAAAGTAACAGCACATCTCTCCTCAACAAGCCGCAAGATTTGACATTTCATTCATGTTTGTAGTAGCAGAAACAGTGCAGAATGAGTTACATGCCAAAGTTTAATACTTAAGGTTTAGGGTTTATTCAAATCCATAACCGAAAGTATGAGCAATTGTAATAGTGAAATTTGCTTTGGCAGACACAGAAGCATTCTAGAAAAAAAACATCTACATGAAAAACTACAGCTTCACACCCATTGCATAGACAGACTAAGGGACGACAGATAAAAGAAATGAGCAGAGCTTATGCTGAGAGCAAGACTATTACTAAAAAAGAAACTGTTGTATGGTTATTTTATAAGAAAAAGAACACTTTTAGTCAGTCTGTGTTGCAGACATAGTGGGGCAAAGAGTGAATGCTGTAACAGACTGTCGAGTACAGTCAACTTACTATTTTTACCAGTGTCAATGGTAAAGAGATACACTAGACAGGAAGGTTCAAGGGCTTAGATCAGTCCCAGAGAGCTGTGCTTACTTGCTTCAGATGAGATGTTTTGTATTTCTTGCACAAATGCCTGTGGATATTTTGTCTTTTCGACAGGAGGATATTTGCAGTGCTTAGGGCAGTGGTCTCAAACTCAGTTCCTGGAGGGCCACAGTTTTGCTCCAACCCTAATCAAACACACCTGATCCAGCTAATCAAGGTCTTCAGGATTACTAGAAACCTCCAAGCAGGTGTGAGCTGGAGCTGGTTGGAGCTAAACTGTGCAGAGCTGTGGCCCTCCAGGAATTGAGTTTGAGACCATTGGCTTAGGGGGTGATTTGCTCTCGGTGCTGATTGAATTAGATGCTGAGTAATATGAAATAAAAACAATAATTTGAGAAACTCCTAGTGAGAACAAATTCAAAACACAAAATTTAAAATTAACACTATTTACGTTCTTAACATGTTCCTGATCAACAGATTAATCAGTAGCCTACGTGTTGTTCCAAAGGAAAAAAAAAAAAGTTTGCTTCATATTCTTTCTTCATAATGTATGATTAGAATATCTCTGATGCAGAAACAGCTTCTGGTGTACCACACTTTTGAATCATTCTTTTTGTAGGTTAAAGGTGCAATATGTAAGAATTTTGCAGTAAAATATCCAAAAACCACTAGGCCAGTGTTATATATTTTGTTCACTTGAGTACTTACAATATCCCAAATGTTTCCAACTATTTGTAAATCGTGAGAAAATTGCAATTTTAACCAAGGCTCCGGGACGTGTGAGGAGTCGCCTGTCAATTGCGTCATACCCGCGTTAACCCTTGGTCTGCCTCGGTTTCCGGTTTTATTTTGTAGAAACCATGGAAACACCAAAGACGCTTTAATATATTACATGTATTAATAGACAATGGAACAACTGTTTTTGTTATTTATAGACAGAAGACTAATTATTGTTATATAGCTCAACACGTTTTGTCTTATTGTTTAAATCTAATTTTCTTGATTTTTTTGCGAGTACCATGCTTTACCATGCCTCAGAGAAAAACACTATTTTGTCAAGTAGTCGGTCCTGCTCTGCTTCATACTACAATAACGATAATAATCGCATCCATGAACATAATTTGTTCCCGAGTCCTATCCCAATTCTTTTCCACCGACCTTTGAGATGAAGACCACATGTCCCAAGATTCCGCGTCATCAAGCTACGCCTTTGTTTTGAATAGACCTCTAGCGACCTCTAGCGGACAGAAAATATTACATAGTGCACCTTTAATTTATTACACCAGTAGGCAGCGACATGTGATCGTCATTTGAATCATTAGTGTGCTCGACTTGAATCAGCGCTGCGCAGACCGATCGGTGTATACCATAAAAGTACCACAAGAGCGAATAGAAAGCATACGGCTCTGTATGCTTTAGAATTGGTCTCATGGCACTTTGATGTTATACACCAACCGGTCCGCGCAGGGCCGCTTGCGATTCGTTCAAAGACACGTGATTCATTGGGGAACTAAGCACGGTGACTGTGTTGGTCAGTGATGCACGACGGTTGATTCCGCTTTGGCTTCGTTTGGAACAATTTTCGTTACAGAATTAGTTCACTTTCAAATGAAAATTACCCCAAGCTTTACTCACCCTCAAGCCATCCTAAGAGTATGACTTTTTTCTTTCTGATGAACGCAATTGGAGAAATATTAATAAATATCCTGACGCATCCGAGCATTATAATGGCGGGATCAACGAGTATGAGCTGAAGAAAGTGCATCCATCCACATCCATCTATTATAAACTTAATCCACAGGGCTCCAGGGGGGTTAATAAAGGCCTTCTGAAGCGAAGCAATGCATTTGTGTAAACAACAATAAACATATTTAACAAATTATTGTAAAATATCTAGCTTCTGCCAGACCGCCTTCCGTATTCAGGTTACGAATAAAGTGTAAACTGGCATCGCGTCAGTTACACTTTTTCCGTAAGTTGAATAGGGAATGCGTAGAATGTAGCGTAAGTGTTTTTGAACTGCAAGAGTTTTATACTTTCTTTGTACGTTAAATACGGAAGACGGTCTAGCGGAAGCTAGATATTTTACTTTGTAACTTGTTAAATATGGATTTTTTTTTTTTTACACAAATGCATCGCTTCTCTTCAGAAGGCCTTTATTAACCCTCCCGGAGCCATGTGGAGTACGTTTATGATGGATGTGGATGGAAGCACTTTCTTCAGCTCGTGAAACTTGTTCACTGCCATTATAAAGCTCGGATGCGTCAGAATATTTATTAATATTTCTCCATTTGTGTTCATCAGAAAGAAGAAAGTCATATACACCTAGGATGGCTTGAGGGTAAGTAAAGCTGGGGGTAATTTTCATTTGAAAGTGAACTAATCTTTAATGGAGCGAAGATAGACAAAATGACCGCCAATATCATCTTATACAATGTAAGTATTTAACTATAATTGTAAACTATAACTGTTTCATTCAGAAATAAGTCACATTACATATCTAAAGTCATTGGTTTATTGTCATTAGGTCTGTATGTAAAATCTACCTCAAATCTTGTCACACTTAATATCACTTGTTTTCTAATCTTTAAATTCAGTCAGGTACTTCAGAACCAGAAAGGGGTGACACAAATGACAGAGAGGTGTATGTATTTATTTATTGATAAGAACGTACTCATGACGAGACCTTTAGAATTTCATACTTTCTGTCTTCATGTAGCAACCCCGTGTCTGATAATGGAATCAGCTTCAAAGCTTAGAAAAAAGAGAAAGGGAGGAAATCTCATATGTATGCTTTGTGTGAGATAAAATGAATGTGCTTACTCGTTCAAATAGTATGTATGAAGACAGAGGCAAGAGTAGACAAAGAAATAAAAGCAAGCAATGTGATGTGTCATTTGTAATACTGAGCATCCACTGAACAAAATCATCATCTTACCCTTAAGCACAGACCCAGAATCAGTCAGTGTCACTGCAGCTGAAGGCAAATACTATAAACCTGCTTTCTGGGTCAGTTCTTAAGAATGTGAGGCATTGGAACACACAAACTTAACCAAAAATAAATGCTAACGACTAGAACAGAAAAACTACGAGCCAGTTCTGGTAAGCATACGTGCTGTTAACTAGGCTAATGTGCTAGCAATGCTTTTCTGCGGTTACGGAGGAGAGCTGGCTCACTTCCCTAACTGAGATAATCTCTTCCTGTTCTGGACACCTTGGCCTCCATCTTGGAGCAGGATGCTATTTTCCCCTAAACAGGAATTTGTGGTGTGGGGTGTCATAGTGTGTCAGCGCTGTTGAGAGATTTGGTTAATTTAGTATGAATGTTGGTGTAATCGGCAGCTCTCTTACCTGTTCCCCATCCTTCTGCATGGGAACTCCATCTGCTGCTGGAGAGAGAAGGAGATACAAGGAAATTATAGCAGGGTGCCTTGAGCCTCAAATAGGAAAAGTAAAAGCAGTGGATATATGTTGTTATTGGAAGAGTATGTGGCTAATATAAATTAAAAAATGAAATAAATGTACAAATAATTTGAGGAATTTACTAATTTAATTAATGCAGTATATGTCTACTTCCTAAATTACTGGGGGGAAAAAGTTTAATTAGAAGTCACCATTATGGTGATTAGTGTTGCTAAGAATTTGGATCTTGTTAACTTTTAATTAAGTTTTTCCAAGCCAATATAATAGTGTTACAGAACTTAATGGGTTGCACTGTGGTACAAGGAGAAACTAAGCTAATCATTAGATTGACTAAACATGATCATAACATGCAATCTACACTATATGGCAATCTAATATGTGATAGTACACAAATAATATAAGCTTTTTATAAACAGTTAAGGAAGGTGGGCGCACGCAAGTGCAAATGCACACAGCCGTTACTGAGAAACCCATTAAAAAATGCAGAAATAAGTAACAAAACATTCAATGCTGATGTTGCATATAAAGAAGTTATCCAGTAATGCTGTAACATATACAACTTGAAAATGAATGCACAAAATAAGCTTTGATGTAAGAAAAAACAGACAGCTCTCATTCACACAAAGAGAGCAAATACAGTAATGACAAAAACAGAAAAGCATCTTCAGCAATTATTTCACATTAAACATTAGCAAAGCTTAGCTAATACAACCGTTATTATAATAGGTTGTTGGAAGTTTAAGTAGCCTAATATAAGTTGTAAGACTGATCATGTTCTGTAATATTTGTTACTAACTGATTAATTAAAAGCAATCTGATAATTTGCAGTTTAGGCCTATTCAACTTTAAAATGATAGTTGTAAAATATAATGTAGAATGGCTATAATTATTCACAGAATCTGAAAATACATTCAATTGAGGTACCATTATCAGTATTGGTGTTGATATATACAATATTATTCATGATAGTACTTGGTAAAAAGACTAAACAAATGTACTTATTTTATGTTTATTATGTTGATATCTACATTAATTTGGGGGTTCAATGTGTAAACATTTATGATTACAAATTTTAGTATTAGGTATTTAGTACAATTAATTATTAATTATTCGTTTAAATATTTTAATTGATTGATAACCCTTATATATAGCAGATGTAGATGTACAATTGTAAAAGTCAGTCTTCATAACATGCAGACTCTGGAATGAACAAAACTCATGATTACAAAATCACAAAAATCATACATTCGGTCCATAGAAATGGAATCCTCGCCACTAATTCATTGACAAATCTGTCGAAATGAATGAACATGCATTTCCCCAGTACATTTTGTGTATCATTACTGTTCATATATTGTTATTTTGTATATTGTATAGTGTTATGCATGTCTGATAATAGAACTGTTAGATAATGTAGCCATCTAGATGGTGTCTCATATCAAATTACTCCTTGTTTAATGACTCTCACTTTGGTGGACATTACCTTCTCATAGAATGCATTGTATGTTGGTTATATTTATCAGAGTATAAATAGACACAAACTGCTAGCTTACTCCCCTCATTAAAATGAGGTAATTTTCTTGCGAGTTGATTCTGACCTGCTTATTAACCAATGTCAATGATAACGATTACGATCACAGCTACATGCTAAGAAAGAGTATCCTTTCTGAAGATTTCATAGATGATCAATACTGAGTGTTCGCTATGCAAAAGTGGCAGCCCTTCAAGCACACTCAGTGTCTGAATTCACTCATTTGTTTTTATTCACTCCTTCAAGTGGACTATTGTGGAGTAATGTAGGGAGTAGTGAATGAGTGTATAGGGGGGAGATTTCGAACACAGCCATGGCCAAGATAATCAGCTGATGTTCAACTGAGCATCAGAATGGGGAAGAAAGGTAATTTAAGTGACATGGTTGTTGGTGCCAGATGGGCTGGTCTGAGTATTTCAGAAACTGCTGATCTACTGGGATTTTCATTCACGACAATCTAGGGTTTACAGAGAATGGTCCAAAAAAGAGAAAATATCCAGTGAGCGGCAGTTTTGGGGGCGAAAATGCCTTGATGAAGAATGAACCTTGAAGCAGATGGACTACAGCAGCAGAAGACACACTGGGTGACACTACTGTCTGCTAAGAACAGGAAACTGAGCCTACAATTCACACTGGCTCCCCAAAATTTGACAATAGAAGATTGGAAAAACATTGCCTCGTCTGACAAGTCTCGATTTCTACTGTGACATATGGGTCAGAATTTGGCGTAAACAACACGAAAGCATTGATCCATCCTGCCTTGTGTCAGTGGTTCAGACTGCTGCTGGTGGTGTAATGGTTTGAGGGAAATTTTCTTGGCACACTTTGGGCCCCTTAGTACCAACTGAGCATTGTTTACACACCACAGCATACCTGAGTATTGTTGCTGACCATGTCCATCTCTTTATGACCACAGTTTACCAATCTATCCAACAGGATAATGCACCATAGCTGAAGTCATCTGAAACTGGTTAGTTGAACATAACAATGAGTTCACTATACTCAAATGGCCTCCACAGTCACCAGATCTCAATCCAATAGAGCACCTTTGGGATGTAGTGGAATGGGAGATTCGCATCATGGATGTGGAGCCAACAATTTTGCAGCAACTGCGTAATGCTATCATGTCAATATGGACCAAAATCTCTGAGGAATGTTTCCAGCATCTTGTTGAATCTCTGCCACTAAGAATTAAGGCAATTCTGAAGGCAAGGTGTACCTAATAAAGTGGCGACACACGGTGAGTGTGTATATGCAACAGCAAAATAAACCAGTGAATAGAGTGTATATATATATAAAAAATCTGCTGCATTGCACGCTGTGAACTTAAACACATATCACTGGACATCACCTTATTACAGTTAATCTCTAGAGGTACAAGATGTTGTGCTCCATCACAGTTATTTCCTGTCCTGTTCACTGTGAAGATTGTGATCGAAAGGCAACTTAGAGAAACACTAGCAATGAGAGCAAATGGTTAGAGCCATCAACAACAGAAAATGACTGCATTGAAAGCATAATTGAATCAGATCCCAACACCATTCACCTGCCTACGTTCATGCTGTTCTTTCATTATAAGCACAGCTTGACCTACTGGTAAAACACTACAACAATAGAGAAAGAGAGAGAAGGAGACTACATGTGGAGGTGGCAAGGGAGAGTTAAACAGGAATTCAAGTAAACAGAAAAGAGAATGACAAACTAATTTTTCAATCCCCCAGCCACTGTAGCATAACATTGTTGTAGATTTCATTAGTTCTCATGCATTGGCCAACTTCATAAGTGCCCTAATAGCATAATTAAATAATTTTGCAGTCCCTCACCTAAAAAAATGATGGGAACAGATACAGTGGAAAACAGGTCACCTGTATTCAGGCCTCTCTCTGAATGATTAACAAAATCCTATCCTTTTATTTTCTCCTTCCTTACTAATCCCGATTCCACAGAAACTTAATTACTGAAGGCCCTGTGCTAATTAAGCTTAAATACAGCTTTGGTCTCAGGGTGATTTCTCACATTATTAAATGAGTAATATTCTTTCATAGTCAGCCCTGACATGGGCTCAAGTGTGTAACCTTACACTGTGCTAATTATGTGGGATATTTACAAAGGATTTTGGTGTTGGTGACCTTTCTTTTTCAGAGATGGTGTAATGGTTGTAGATGCACTTGTTGCAATAATTAATTTTAATTAATTAAACAATGTGGATAAATATGAGATTGAAAAAGTGCTATTAAACTGATTTCAGAGCAGATTTTTTTTAAATTGAGATCCATATCTGTTAGCTTTAAAGCCTTTTATATGCTATCTAATGTTCTCTCTTAAAGGGGACCTATTATGTCCTTAAACAATTAAAGCTTTGATTTTGTTTTGGGGGTCTACTAGAATAGATGTGCATGCTTTATTTTTCAAAAAACACATTATTTTTCAAATATTTTATTTTCACAGCACCTCTCTTCCCAGTTTGTCTGAAACACGATGTTTAGTACTAGTCTCTGAGCCCCTCCTTTGAAAAGCGCATTGTGCTCTGATTGGTCGGCTGGGCCAGTGTGTTGTGATTGGTCTTTTTGTGTTTAGGAAATAATCATGAGTTTCAACTCACTACTAAAGCAAAGCCTCGTACCCCCCACCCCTTATTTTTTTCTTCTTCTTTCTTTCTTTTTGCATATTGGGTAGGAATTATTTAAATGAGGGATATTGTGCGGTGTAAGTTCCCGAGGCGTTTCAGGGACTCCCAGGGACTGCTTGCTGTCTTGTTGATAGAGGAATAACTCCTTTTGAATTGGATTTTGTAACTTTGCAGACCTTTTTCATGCTCAAACAGCAACATTACACACTTAAAAGGTTAGTTCACCCAAAAATGAAATTTCTGTCATTAATTACTTACCCTCATGTCGTTGCAAACCCAAAAGACTTTCATTCAGCTTCAGAACACAAATAAGATCTTTTTAATGAAATCTGTGAGCTTTCTGTCCCTCCATAGACAGCCTATGCAACTACCACTTTTAAGCCCCAGAAAGGTAATAATGACATCATTAAAGTAATTCATGTGCCTCCAGTGGTTTAACCTCATTTTTATGAAGCGATGCTAGTGCTTTGTTTGCACAATATATATATATATATATATATATATAATTTACCACTTTATTTACAAAATATTAATCTCCCAAGTCCATTTACTTAACAACATCCGCTCTCGTGGTAACACAACGCGTCGTAAATAAAATATTGTGTAAATAAAGTTGTAAATTATGTTCTTTTTTTTGCGTAAACAAACACTTATTTACTCACTTCATAAAATTGAGGTTGAACCACTGGAGTCACATGGATTACTTTTATGATGTCTTTACTACCTTTCTGGGCCTTTACTACCTTTCCGGTAGTTGCATAGACTGTCGCTTTAACTGGTTTTGAACGACATGAGGGTGAGTAATTAATGTCAGAATTTTCGTTTTTGGGTGAACTAACCCTTTAAGAACACTGGATTTAACTAAAAAATCAGTGTCAAGTGGTTCCATGCAACTATATTGAGTAATATGTACAAATATCAATTTAGTTGTATAAACAAAAGAAATTCAAGTAAAGCTGACAAAATTTCTTTGAGTAAATATGAATCATTTCAATTTGTCACTGTTAGATAATATTTATATGTGCAGTTTACTTAATACGTAAGGTGAACACATGTATTGACTTAATTTACCTTATTAAATTAACTATTTGCTCTACAAAATGCACTCAAAAAATATTTGCTCTAAATGCAAAAAATAACTCATTGAACAAACTCAATTGAATTGAGAGCAGGAATTTCATCCTATAAACATGCATATATGAGTGCTCACAGTCTAAACACTCTTCTGCATAATAACCACAAAATTCAAAAACATTACAGAAACTCCTCTAAATGTCCAACATAACTGAACATTAAATACTAACATAAACCAACAACATCTTTCCCTTTACTGAAAAACACATAAAATAACACTTTAACCCCTAAATTTACTCTCCTAATGCAGTCCCTTGCAAAGCATGCTAGGAACTACGGACCCACCCAGTTAGTTATGTCAACGTTAATTTGTGCGCTTCACTCAGCAATGTTAAGTTGACTGAACAAACACTTAAGTAAAGCTGACAATACGCATTTTAGTAGAAACAACTCAGTTGAATTAAGTTCAACATGAGTTTTTAAGTAAAGTTATGGTTTGAGTGAAACTAACAACAGTGAAAGTTCATTTTTTTGAGTGAAAGTTGAAAATGTAAAAAAGCATAATGGGACCCATTTAACTTAGCAAAAAGCAAGTAGCAAATCATGTTTCATGGCTGTGATGTAAAAATGAAAGACTATTGGCTATTTTAAAAAGTGATGAGCCTTTTGATATGTCTCACCCCAACTTACTATACAGAAAATGTCAACATAATAAATAAAACTGTCCTTAATGTGTGTGTGTGTGTGTGTGTGTTTTAAAAGTAATTACATTCATTTGTGTATGAAGGTCTCATGCATTACTAGAATAATTAGTGCAACCAAAGATATGCCTGATGTTTGTGTTATACAATGAGGATCAAGAAAGCAGTGCAGTTAGATATTTGAGGGGGGAACTGTTAGTTGATTTCTCTGTCTGGATGACAGAGTAGCTCTGTGGTCTCTGGAGTGATGGCTAACGTTGTGACACACTGACCTACTGATACACTAACATCAACCATTTTATTCTGTCCCTTTAGTGATCACTCACTGTCTTTGTCAACATCAGGAGCCAGACATTATAAAGATATATATCTCTTGTTAAGCATATATGTGTGTTAACTGATGTGAATATATGAGATGGAGCACACGTCTAAAAGAGGAGTGTGCAGGATCTGTGCACACATAATAAAGGTTTAATTTAACTTTAACTTAATTTAACTTTAATTTTTTTTTTTTTTTGAGAAGCACAATTGCTTTATGATATGAAAGCCTGTTTCCACCTCAGAGTAGAAATGATCATGGTGAGATAGTTTAAAATAAAACATAAAGTTGCATTGTGAGATATACTGTAAGTTTGCGATTGTGAGAAATAAGGCCACAATTGTGAGAGATAAAGTCACAATAATAAAGTCAAAATTGTGAGATATAAGATTTATTTGTAAGAAATAAAGTTGAAATTCCTAGAAACAGAGTTGCAGTTGTGAACTATAAAGTTGCATTGTGAGCGAGAATGCACACTGGGAGATATGAAGTTGCAATTATGAGAAATACTGATAAAACTGAACAATATAAAGTCACATTTCAAGATATATTAGGCCTATATTTTGATCGTATTTTGTGACAGAACACACAATGGGATATATGAAGCCAAAATTATGATATATTAAGTTACAATTATGAGAAATAATGACAAAATTGTAGATATAAAGTCAAACTGCAAGATATAAAGTCGCAATAATGAAAACAAATTTGCAATAGACCCTTTTCACATTTCCGGGTTTCTAGGAAGCGGAAGTCGTCAGTTGGGTAAAATTCTATGGTGGTAAATGAGAGAATACATTAAATATATTTTTTGTGTACCTATTTTCTTAAATAGCAAAAGAAAAACTCAACAACAGTCTTTTCACAAATTTCAAAAAGATGAAAAAAATAGAGGGAGATTGATAACGGCAGTCAGAAGAGAGAAAGATGTCAACTTTACCGTCACTCCCACAGCCGCTGTATTAGAAACACCCTGACAGCAGTGTTAACTAGTTTTTTTGTAATTTGATGAAAAGGTAATATAATACTTAGTATAGTGTTATAAATGTACATACATTTAAATGTACGATGCTGATGACTGTTAAAACGTGTCATCACAGTCCATAATAAGGGTCCATTGTGAGATATAAAGACAAATAAAGTCACATTTCCTAGAAACAAAGTTGCAATTGTAAAATATTAAATCATATGAAGTCGCAGTTATGATAAATAAAGTCCCAATTGTGAGAAATATTGTCACCATTACCTTTTTTTAAGCTCTGAGGCAGAATGGATTTCCATCAAAATGGAAATGGAATGTGTGTACTGGATCAAACAGAGACTCTAGCGTACAGGAAATGGAATAAATTGACAACTAAATTGATTTTTTTCTTTTTGAAATATAATTTAACCCCTGATGATATGCTTTTAATTGATCTAACTCAAATGCTATTTGGAGATAAACACACTAAGCAACTCCTTCTGACCGTATGACTGATTTGATAATGACCAGCAATTATTATTAAATGTCACTGAAGTTGAAGAAATGATAATAGGGTCCTGCAGCATCTAATGGCCTCCATTCACTCAGCATACTAGAATATAGCAGCCAATTCAGTTCGAGCTGTGAATGTGGCAGATGCCCTTGATGACCTTGGAGGAACTCAGCTAACCTGCACTGAACCAGGTTGATGATTCTATAACTTTTTGTCACATTGTTTTTGTGACCTGGATGTCTGAAAGAAAAATAACTAAACCCCCATGGTATTTACAGTCCTGATGACTGTTTATCATTCACCAAAACCACAGAAATGTAAGCATTAATATTCATTATGAGTCTGTTGACTCTGCAGGGCTGTCTGTAGTAGCTCTTTCTTCTCCTCTCTCAGCACTTAATCCCTATTCATCTCTTCCTCATTACATAGCGATTGTGATTTTCTGGTTCCTCCTTGACTTCTGACCTTTGACCTTTCACCTGTGCATTGAATTAATCACCTCTTCCAGATAAAACATATTTTCTTGACGTAAATCTTAAGGTGCCCAAGGCAGTGTGTGCCCTGGATAACAAAACAAGCACAGACACACACACACACACACACACACACACACACACATAGTAACACACGTCTGGGATTCATTTAGCCAACATTAACACTTCATAGACTTTATACACATCTTTCTCACACACACTGTCTGTCTAATGGCCCTAAAGCTCAGCTATCTGGATAAAGACTAAACAAAAGTGACTGCACACCTCATAGTGTTACTCAGCATTCACTCTTTTGTATTTGTGAGCATTGCAAACTGGGATTTGAATTACTCACAATAATATCAACCATATGCCATACATTTGTTGTGGATTTACATTGTCTCCACGATCACATACATCGGTTGCAAGGAACATTCTGTTTTGTTTTCACTGTGCTCAAGTTGAGGTAAATCTCTCTAAGCTTCTGTGTTAGATTTTTTTTAATCATGCCAAACAGAGTTGGAACTCGCAGCTTACTGAGCAATATTCAGGTTTCCTGGCACAATGTGTATTTTAGTAAGCTGCTTTACTGAATGTCTGCGCTGGACGGAGAATCCTGAAATAGGATAACAAAGGTAAAAATTATACAATCACATAAACAGTACTGTAGGGAAACATGTCTCCACTTTCTTTTATATGGCTAAACAGCTTAAATCGTTCCACCTCTTCCATCAAATTCCACCTTATTTCGTTAAATCATGGAAATGAACCCTGAGTGGTGTTTGCTAAGGTTTTCTGAAGGGATTTTTGTGTGTGGTTGCTTGGGCATTCTGAATAGTTGCAAGGTGGTTATCAATTCAATATAAGACTATAGGATCTTTTTTGCACATTTGGTGAAAAGTTAGCTGTCTGCTATATTGCACCCAAAACTGGAAACCAATTTCTTGATCTGGCAAGCTCTAGTCTGATTGGCTGACTTTATGCAACCTCTGAAGTCATGTTTACCAGGTCATTGTACAGCTGGATTTGCCAGGTTAGTGGGTTCACCGGTTGTCCTTCCTTGCACCGCTTTTGGTAGGTACCAAGTAACCACTTCATACCGGGAACGCATTGTTATGAAAAATAACAAACTACACATTTAGAAATTATAGCTACAACATGCCACAGTTGTAATATAAATCTTTAGTGAAAAATCTGTTCCCTTAACAGATTATCTAAATGACCATGATTTTAACGGTAAAAGACTGTAAAAATGCTACGGTGAAAAACAGTTAATTGGTTTACATAAAGTTTCCGTACTATATATGGTGAATAACTGTAATAGATCTAACTGTACATTTAATGTAATTTTTCAGTAAAATATAAAAAGTAAAAAACACGTAAATTGACATTCCCACACTTTCCTGCATGACACTTCACATTTGATGCATTTTCGCTGGAATAATTCTGTTTCTTCTTAGTTTTTCTTAGTT
Organism: Hypophthalmichthys nobilis; assembly: GCA_037950665.1. NCBI lineage: Eukaryota > Metazoa > Chordata > Actinopteri > Cypriniformes > Xenocyprididae > Hypophthalmichthys > Hypophthalmichthys nobilis. The sequence goes on along the minus strand of CM075481.1, from coordinate 23,605,723 downwards.
TTTTTCTAATCAGTTATGTACATTAGGGTTTTATGTTACAACTAATGTTGTTAAATTAATGTTTATTGCATTTTTAAAATGTCATGTGTGTTTAGTGTTTGTGTGAATGACACTGTGCACCTTCTATATATTAGTATTGTCCTTCTCAGCTTTTGGAAAAGCTGCTTGTGATGAGCTTTGATTCATCATGCGACTCTCTTCACCACTGTGTTTGGTGGTTGTCAGTGTTTTACAAAGGTACAAAACAGATATTAGTACTTCAGTAGGATGGTAAATCAACATTATATCAGTTAATGGAATACGTTTTTTTACTGTAACATTAAGTTAAATCTGTAAAACCTAAAATGTTGCTACTGTAGTTTTTACAGTAAATTTCTGGCAACCACAGCTGCCGTTTTTTTTAACAGTGTGTAACGTAAACAGTTATGAACTGTAGTTATTACAATATAAACTTTTAAATTATACGGTTTTGAACTGTAAAATAGACAGTAAACTAAGTGCTGTCCCGTAAAACCTATAATGTTGCTACCCTATTTTTTACGGTAAAGTTCTGGCAACCACAGCTGCCGTTTTTTTACCATAAATTTTACAGGATTTTTTTTTTTTTTTACAGTGATAACAAGTTAACAAGAATGTGATTCTTGCATTCAAGCGTTCTAATTTATGTTGGTACAGGATGATATTTTCCCCTCTTTTCATCAGTCTTTTTAGTTTATGTGACTGTTTTAGATCATGTTTGACTTTCTCCATGGAGTTGGAAAGTGTTACATTCTCAATAGAATTCAAATGGGTTGCACATTTTACCATCAGCGTCACGATAGAAGCAGCTCGAACAAATCTTATCACACTTTTGGAGCGCGCTGGTGAACGCGCTATGGTGATTCACGTGCCACTCACGTGAGAAGTGCCGGTACGCAAGAAAAAGCGAGGGTACGCTACAGATTAAAATATAAAAGAGTACTGGCCCACTTCAAGCACACACACACATATATATGTGTGTGTGTGTTTGTGTGTTTGTGCGCTGAAGATATCCATGAGCAGGACTCTATTTGTCTATTTTGTTTGTGAAATAGTCAGCTCTTATTAATTTTTTTTTTTTTCCCCCAGTTTCTTTAGTTTTTGTAGACCATCTTGTAGCTATATGATAGTAACCTCTCCTCAACAAGACTTATTATTTGATGTGTCATTCATGTCCTTAGCAACAGTCCAGGATGAGTTACTGTAGGCAGCAAACAAGTTAATACTTAGAGATTAGCACCCTTAGCAACATCCTTTCAAAAACATGTTTTCAATAAAGCTTATGTGTGGTCAGCTCAAATGCACAAATGGTCCTGTCAGCAAACATTTCACTTGCAATTATAAGGATTTGACAAAAACATAAGTGGATTGAATCCTTTGTGTCCTCTCCAGGCATATTCTGTATTGTTCTTGTTACAGAAAAACTTGAATTTTATCAGCCTCTGCCTACACGTTCTCAGAGCTAATAGGAGAAATACTAATGAATGTTGTTTCAGCCATTGCAAGACAGAGTTAGGGGTCATGAGTCAGATCTGAAACAATCCAGAAGATTTTTTTTAATTTATTTTTGTTTTTTTTCCCTGCCATAGACATTCCATCTTTGATGCATAAAAAGTATTACAAGGCTGCCTTTGAAAATCAACCGATATCACTTGATAAATTCTTGTTTCACAAACAAAAGGTTTTAAAAAAAAAAAAAAACAGTGAAATCATAAATGATTTGTTGTACATTGTCACCAAGTTTGTCTCTAAAGGCTGGCCCACACTAAAAGATTTTTAAAATCTTATCAGTTTTTCAAAATGTGAGAGACTAGTAACATAATAATAATAAAAAAAAATCATATTTTACAGTTTTGTTCCTATAGTGTGTGGAGTGCTGTGATGTGACCAAGACAACACACTAACAGATTCCATTCACAAACAACCAGATTCCTGACTGCGAATATGATGTTAAAAAGAGTTATTAAGCACAAGTAGGCCATAAAAAATAACTTGATGTGGTACTTGCGCTGACACACACAATTATGTCAAAATGCCAATTGGGCGAAGTATCCACATAAAAGGTTGGTGGAAAATCCGATGTGTATCAGTTTATTGGATCAATACGAGATATTCTCCATTGATTTAAGCAATGAAAAATCGATTGCAGCTTTCAGACACGATTATTTTCACCTTTTTATAGTTTATTTGAGGCTGTTTCTATTGTGTTAATTTAATGAAAAATGTTGAAGAGTGCATCCAAGTAATGCGCAAGCACAAATCTTTCAGCTCGCAGGCGGATTTACTTCACTCTCGCACTCAACTGGACGCACGCTCAAACTCAAACTTTCTTTTTGCTCTTTCTTTAGAATGGTCTTCTTATTGTAAGTGCTTAGGTATTTACTGAATTATTTTATTTAGTGAGCCGCTACTGATCATCAGATATCAGTGAGAGCGTGACTCGCGACAACACTCATGGAAAGAATGTGCTTTTGTTTGATTGGTAACATAAGTGTAATTTGCGGGTAGTTTTTTGAAACATTTTGCCGCACGGATAGCCTATAATGCAAATGAAACATCCAGTTGACGTTAATTTGAGTTAAATAAGAAGCGATCTGGTGCTGGAATGTGTTGTTTTTTAAAATTATGCCGCTGTTTTCAGTGGCAAAACGCTCCCTTGTGGCTCAGTCTTCACACAGACGAGCGCGTCAATCGATCGCTAATGGTGTTGCGGCAACTCTCTATTCTTTCCAACGAAATCATTAACAAAATGCACACAAACATGTCCCTGCTCTTGCCTCTTTATATACAATCATTAATGAACATCTTTGGTCTTATTGAGGAAAAAAAAAAAACTAAACAAGGGTGGATTAGAACCACTGATGATTAAAACCAAGAATGTCTGACTCGCATAGCAAAAGTTCTACCACTAAACCACATGGGAATATGAAGATCTAGCACGGGTCTGAGACTGTGTATATACACTATATTGCCAAAAGTATTGGGACACTCCTCCAATTCATTGAATTCAGGTGTTCCAATCACTTCCATGGCCACAGGTGTATAAAATCAAGCACCTATGCATGCAGACTGCTTCTACAAATACTTGTGAAAGAATGGGTCGCTTGGAACTTGGTACCAAGCTTGGTACCGTGATAGGTTGGCAACTGTGCAAAAAGTCCATTCGTGAAATTTCCTCAGTACTAAATATTCCACGGTCAACTGTTAGTGGTATAATAACAAAGTGGAAGCAATTGGGAACAACAGCAACTCAGCCACTAAGTGGTGGGCCACGTAAAATCACAGAGCGGGGCCAGCGCATGCTGAGACGCACAGTGCGCAGAAGTCGCCAACTTTCTGCAGAGTCAATAGCTACAGACCTCCAAACTTCGTGTGGCCTTCAGATTAGCTCAAGAACAGTGCGTAGAGAGCTTCATGGAATGGGTTTCCATGGCCAAGCAGATGGCCCCTTCCTGTTCCAACATGACTGCGCACCAGTGCACAAAGCAGGTCCATAAAGACATCGATGAGTGAGTTTGGTGTGGAGGAACTTGACTGGCCTCAACCCGACAGAACACCTTTGGGATGAATTAGAGCGGAGACTGCGAGCCAGGCCTTCTCGCCAACATCACTGCCTGACCTCACAAATGCACTTCTAGAAGAATGGTCAAAAATTCCCATAAACACACTCCTAAACCTTGTGGAAAGCCTTCCCAGAAGAGTTGAGGCTGTTATAACTGCAAAGGGTGGGCCAACTCCATATTAAACCCTACGGATTAAAGGGTTAGTTCACCCAAAAATTAAAATAATGTCATTTATTACTCACCCTCTTGCCGTTCCACACCCGTAAGACCTTTGTTAATCTTCGGAACACAAATTAAGATATTTTTGTTGAAATCCGATGACTTAGTGAGGCCTGCATAGCCAGCAATGACATTTCCTCTCTCAAGATCCATTAATGTGCTAAAAACATATTTAAATCAGTCCATGTGAGTACAGTGGTTCAATACTAATATTATAAAGTGACAAAAATATTTTTGGTGCGCCAAAAAACCAAAATAACGACTTATTTAGTGATGGCCCTTATTTAGTGATGGCCTTTATTTAGTGAAGCTTCAGAGCATAATGGGATGTCATTAAAGTTCATGTGCACGTAAAGGCAGGCGTCCCAAAACTTTTGGCAATATAGTGTATGTACTAGGCACCCACCGGCAGAAACATAAATCGGCGCCTATGCCTATAACACCTATAACTTCAAATGCACTTTAATTAGAGTCTAGTGTGACCGCATTATATAACCTACATACAGGATACTTTTATTCCATAATAACCACAGCCAGACCTTAAACAAATCAATTAAACTGGTATGCTTTCTATATTCTCATTTACAAGCCTCTACTGGGATTCCCTGTATTATCAACAACACCATTGCTTGAGGTCTCCCATTGCTAATGATATCCAATCTAAAGCATTCCCCGCATCATTACTGCAACAAATTCCCACTCACTAACATCCAAAACACATTATTTTCCCTCTATTTCTTAGTTTTTGCTTTTAGCAGTTTAATCCTCACTTATGAATAAAATTGGGATTAAATCTGTCAATGAAATCCGCAGAAAGTTGCTGCATATGGAGCAATAACATGCGAGCACATGATCCTGTACAATGAGCCGACTCGTTTTCCCCAGCGCTTCTCTTTTTCTCTGATACCTCCCCTGCGGCCAAACCATGGCGCAGCTCTGCTAGTAACGACGCAAAGCTGAAGAAGAGAGGAAGGGATGAGAGAGAAAAAGAAGAATGAGAGAGAGAGAAGCGCGGCCGTGCGGAACGAAGGACCCGCATCAGCCACATCGCGTCTCCTGCGGCTGTAGTTATTATGACAACCGCCGCAAAGAAAGACGCTATCCGCCTCTGCCAATCTATGAATATCCATAAGACTGAGAGGAATTCCTTCAACATGGGACGGTTCGGTGACTGTCAGCTCATTTCAACACTGAAGTGTGTGTTTGAGAGAGAAAGCGGCGGTTCCAGCTGTTCATGGCTGCTGTATGCTGTGCTCGTGCACTGGATGCTGCTGCTGATGATGATTATCAGCTTCCTCACGCGACCCGTGCGAGGGGTGTGTGACCCAGTGTAATTAATGTCTGTCCGTCTGTCTGCAGCAGGCTCTATTTCTGCAGCATACTAGCACAACGATTAATCTATTTCTTTAAACAACATATTGCGGTTATTCACGCGATGTGTGTGTGACTGCAGAAGAGCACTGCAGCTCTTAATGATGTGGGAATACTCCTTTTGAGGAACTCATTCTTTGTATTGCCTCAATCCCCAAGGATCACGTTTTAAGTCAAGCTTCTTTTGTAAGGGCATTGTTATTCAATGCTGACAACAATAGAAAAGATGGGGTAGTTTTGTGTCTATGAGAGAAAGTGCTCTTAGTAATCATAGTATATCATTAAGTGGGTGTCCCTTAGTAACATAATATCACAGATGCCATACGGTCGAACCAAATGGAGGCGAGAGATGTGTTAAAGGCCACTCACTGCTGCCTGTTATATTTCTGAATGTTAAATGAGTGCTTGAGTTAGTTCAAACAAGCATTTATATATATATATACACACACTACCAGTCAAAAGTTTGGACACGGTAAGATTTTTAATGTTTTTAAAAGAAGTTTCGTCTGCTCACCAAGGCTGCATTTATTTAATTAAAAATACAGTAAAAACAGTAATATTGTGAAATATTATTACGATTTAAAATAACTGTTTTCTGTTTGAATATATTTTATAAAGTAATTTATTCCTGTGATCAAAGCTGAATTTTCAGCATCATTACTCCAGTCTTCAGTGTCACATGATCCTTCAAAAATCATTCTAATATGATGATCTGCTGCTCAAGAAACATTTATTGTGTACAATTGTACAAAATATTTGTGTATAATATTTTTTTTTTCAGGATTCTTTGATGAATAGAAAGTTCAAAAGAACAGCATTTATTTGAAATATAATCTTTTGTAACATTATAAATGTCTTTACTGTCACTTTTGATCGATTTAATGCATCCTTTCTGAATAAAAGTATTAATTTCTTTCATTTCTTTTCAAAAAAATTAAAATAAAAATTCTTACTGACCCCAGACTTTTGAACGGTAGTGTATAATGTTACAAAAGCTTTGTATTTCAGATAAATGCTGTTCTATTGAACTTTCTATTCATCAAGGAATCCTGAAAAAAAAAAGTACACAACTGTTTTCAACATTGATAATAATCATAAATGTTTCTTGAGCAGCAGATCAGCATATTAGAATGATTTCTGAAGGATCATGTGACACTGAAGACTGGAGTAATGATGCTGAAAATTCAGCTTTGATCACAGGAATAAATTACTTTATAAAATATATTCAAACAGAAAACAGTTATTTTAAATTGTAATAATATTTCACAATAGTACTGTTTTTACTGTATTTTTAATTAAATAAATGTAGCCTTGGTGAGCAGACGAATCTTCTTTTAAAAACATTAAAAATCTTACCGTGTCCAAACTTTTGACTGGTAGTGTGAAATATATATATATATATATATATATATTATGATTTATGGAAAATATATTAAAAAAAATTAAATATAGTCTTAAAGTGCCCCTAGCTATTTTAAAAGGTTCTTAATTTTGTTGGAGGTCCTCTATAGGTTTACATGCATTCAAGGTCAAAAACACTCTAATTTTATCATAATAAACAGCACCTCTTTTCTCACAGTGTCTGAAACAGCTCCATAAAGGATTCAGTCTCTCCAAGCCCCTCCTTTCTGAGATACTTTGCTCTGATTGGTCAGATGGCCCAGTCTGTTGTGATTGGTCTACCACTTACAGTGCATGTCGGAAACGAAACTCCCATTAACACATCTGAATTTTTAGCTCCGGAGGCTTCCTCGTCACTTGTATACAGAGTGATATGAACAGTAACGATAGCGTTGGTTTTGCCGTATCGGAGTCCTCATCCTTTGAAAGTGCAGAAAACAGCGTCTTCTCGACATGCTGACAACACGAACCAAACTCTTCCAGTCTCAGCTACAACTACAGTGATTGAGGGCTGGTCAAAGTAGACGTTGATTGCAGGCAGCAAATGAAAACCATAGGCTGCCATTATGCAAATTTGTCACAGACCTATAGGTTTGTGTAGGAAGTTAGATAGGAATTACTGACGACTCTTTTCAGGCAGTTCAGAATTGGTTCTTTCTTTTGGGAGACAATAACTTTAATAACATCTATTGTGCACTCTGATCTTTGAACCTTTGCAGACCTTTTTTTCTTTCACAAAAAACTACGATGACTTAAAATTATTCAAAAGAATAAATTATTATTAATACATTAAACAAATCAAACTAAAATTATACATAAATTTAAGAAATTGTGTTTATATTTCCTCCGCTCAATAACTGTTGAAACAACAGCTTTGTCATAATTATAGCAGAAATAAGAAGATAAAACCTTCAAACAATTCAGATGTGTAATCTTAGTTCAAATATATTTATGATGTAAATTTAGATGCTACTTAAGGTATAGTGTTTGTAAAACACAATTTATAAAATGGATAATTCCAGTCCTTGATTATGATTGGTTGAGGCGGGTTCGAAGCCGTTGTAAATTACTCTAAAAACATACACCTGTGACTGCATTACATCAGTATTACTGCGCCACTGCAAGGTTTAAGAAAATAAACCTTGCCAGGTATGTGGAATAACCATTTTATAAAAGCAATAAGCCCCATGAAGCTGTGATTAACAGTGAATTTAGAACAGCTAAAGGGGGGTTTAGTCAATCCATTCCGAACAAGGCCGCTTAGCTGTTCTAAATTCACTGTAAACCACTGCTTCTCGGGGCTTATTGCTTTAGTTTACAATTGTTGTGCTAAATATTTGCTCTCACATGGAGATCAGTGGCCTCAAGAAAAAAAAAAAAAGCAATTCTATATAAGGGTGACTGGTTGCCTCTCAAAGTGATGGGCATGTTGCGATCACAGCCAAATAATAGACTACGCACTTTATTTCAGTAACCACGTTTTATCAGAGACCTCCAATTGTCAATTTATTGAGCGTGATACATCCCCCCACCCCCCATAGCCGATTTTAGCGCATACCCCATCCCATTGCTGATTTTATTGGTCAACTAAATCAAGCAGTCACCTGTCAAGAGAAGGTCAGACTTCATGGATTCAGTTCAGGACAATTATGGTTGGATCAGAAGCATGACAAATTATTAAAGTTTGTTTCTCCTGTTGTCCCAGAAAATGAAAATTCTGTCATCATTTACTCACCCTCAGGTTGTTCCAAACCTATATAAATGTCTTTATTCTGCTGAACACAATGGAAGATATTTAGAAGAATGTCAGTAACGAATCAGATCTCTGAACAAAGACATTTATATAGGTTTGGAACAACCTGAGGGTTGATGATGATCCTGTACAATGATGACAGAATTTTCATTTTTGGGTGAACTATCCCTTTAAGAATCCCTCTTATTTTCCACCCCCTCCCCTCCAGCCACCTGGCTCTATTCACGCATTGTTCACTTTTCACAATCCAATCAATTCACAATGGATAAAAGTTCTGCCCAATATAAATATTTTTTTTTCTAGTTGAAAATCCACATGGGAGAAGCTAATTGGGCTGTGAAGGGTGTTTCATGTTAACTTTTCATGGCTTCATCAGGACTTTTTTTATTTCCTGAGGTGCAATCACAACTGTAGAATGCCTCTAAAGCTATATGTTACCATAAAGTGAAGAAGTCAGCAATATTACAGGTAAAAATTAATTAATTAATAATTAATGGCTTAGAAAGCTCCTGTAATTAAACCTACAAAGCCTACTGTATTATATTTGATACAAAAAATTCTAAGGTCTCTAAATTCAGCAAAGCAATATGTTACAAACTTTGCTGAAACAATCTACTACGGTATACGTGCCTTCTGTCCGGTGATTGATAGTTTATACTTTTTTAGCAAGTAAAAGGCCTTTTAGTATAGTTATAAAAAATGTCCACCTTATAAAGTATAGAATAAGATTAACTTCTATATTTCAAGATGAAAACTTGTCTTGAGAATGAGGTCCATATTCTCACTATATGAGCCATAAAAGCCTGATGTATCAAATATGATACTCAACAACAAACACATATAACTTTTTATAGATTTTATTTAAAAAATATTTTGTCTAAAATGTAAGAAAAAAAAAAAAAATCTGACCATTCTCACTTTTCTGACTATTGGCAGACTTTACAGGGTTAATATAAAAACCTGCTCTACACACATACATGCAAACCCAGTCAGGAGTCATAACACTCCCTGAGGAACAATACCACTCTTGCAGAGAGTTTAGTCCTGGGAATAAACCACACTCTGCATGTCAAGTACAACATTACTACATGACCAGTCACTTAAGCACCATGCCCGAGTCACACTCATTCACTTATTTACTATAGTGAACATTTCACAAAGCATATTCCCAGTCTGGGTTTTGAATGTGTGTGTGTTATTTGCTTTATTATTTGCTGAGTCAGGCAGCTGGAGACACAGCAGCAAGGGGATCATTATGAAGCTCTTGCTGCGGACTCATGCCAAAGCCCACGGCATGCTGCACTGAGTTCAGAAACTGCTGAGCTTACCTGCCAGATGCACAACAGGCCTCACTCACTCTGCCCTGCTCATCCATACATTAAAGTCTCAGGTATCATCTAATGTGGTTAAAACGTATTAGTTCTGTGCAGGCTTCTGTTGTTTAAATTGATAATGTATAAAGGAATTTTTGTTAATGTAGCTAATTGTTTCCATGCTTTGTTTAAGATATATGTACAAGTTTTTGTGCATGTTTAAGTTAACATGATTTATTTTCTTAATATTATTGTGTGATTCATTGATATACCTTCCTCTGAAATAACTTTAACTCCTTGTCCACTGATGTCACTTGCACACGGGTTCCAATCTTATTTGTTCAAAATATCTTCTTTTTTTGTTCCCCAGAAGAAAGACTCTCATACAGGTTTGGAATGACACGAGGGTAAGTAAATGATGACAGAATTTTCATTTTTGTCTGAACCAATAGCCAAAGTACTGCTTTATCAAATCCACATTCTAACTCTGAATTGATTCTGAATCAGTTCCTCATGAATAAAACCAAGCCCCACTGATTATTTCTTGCTAAATACCCAGTTTCACTCCTTATTACAGAAGTAAAACTGGTTGCGAATGATGTTTCTCAATCACTTTGATGGTGCACTACTACACTACACTACCAGCATCACACAGTGACAAAGCGACATGATTCCATTAATTTCAATGGAGAGCTGGTGATTTCAGGCAACACAAGTGACAGTGACAGTTGGAGACAGGATGATAGCGTGTCCAGCGATGTGACAAAGTTGAGATACTATATGTTTAACTTTATGCAAATGAAAAGCAACTTTCGGGAGCGACAGCCAATAGGAGTAAAGTCAAGGGAGCGCATATGATCTGTCACTATCCTGTAGTGCAGAAGTTAATTTTAGCGGTCAGCAACTTTCCTGTAGTTTATGATAGGTCTCTATGTACTTATGGGGGTACTCTCCATGCTGACTCCGAGCCTGAATGGTTTCCTGAAACTAGACAGCACAATCTGATACGTAGCATTTTTCCTTGTCAAAATGTGCTACCTACTGTTTTAACTCTAACTTAACAATCTGAGCAGGTAGCACAAATCATCAGAACTCCAGTGCTTTTGCTGCAGCTTAAGAAGAAAGTCATACAAGACAAAAATAGTCTTAAAAGTAAGTAACATTTGTAGCCAGACCTTCTTTTCTTTACTCTTGGACATGACAAACATGGAGGGATGACCTGACCTCAAAATATAAATAATTATTTTTGGCCTTGGTGAACTTTGAACATTGTTCGCTCACTCAATAATATAATTTTATTCATGTTTACCCTAAAATCATCCATAGTGCAAATAGAAATTGAGAAGAATTCCCATGCCTTTGATTCAAGATGGAAAATCAAGTGTCTCTAACTATCGTGTAGCATGCAATACGATTTTACTATGCGATTTCACTTTTTGGCAATAACTTAAATGGCTTTTGACTAAAAGATTTTGAGTATCAGAGCGAGTTATTTCACAGAGGGAGGAATGTGTTTTTTCAGCCTGATTCGGTTGTTTTATAAAGCACCTTTCCAGTGTGATACCAGCCTTATGGTCTGACATCTGGGTCACAACTGAGGATGGGCAGAATTATTTAGCAGATATTGTAGAAAGCACACTTATTTGATGCCAAAGAACAAACCAGACTGTAATATGTTGTGGCTGTAGTAATGAGAGCATGGCGATGGAGATTCCAGAAACAGTCTTTAATAATAAATCCACAAAGGGAACACGTAGAAGAACACCAAGAATATTATAAAAAACAACCATGTAATACAAAGACAACACAGAACAATAAACAGAGGAAACTAAGGACTTAAATACACAAGGAGCCTAAAGAACGGAATTTGAAACAGGTGCATAACATAATCAGTGTCCATAGAAATAAACAAGGAATCATAATCAGTGTCTATAGAATCAAACTCCTGGAAGAAGTGTCCTCATGCTGCTGATAATAGTTCAACAGAGTACAGAGGGGGTTCCAGTGGAGGATATGGAGCTGGTGAAGGATGAAACCAAGGAGGGGCTGGCAGAGGGAAATGCGGAGATGATGGGGAGGAGCCAGGGAGGCGATGACAGAGGAAGGATGCATGTGACCCCAAAGACAGCCAGGCCCATGGTGGAGTCGAGGGAAGAAGGAGTTATGGTGGAGACTTGGCAGACGGAGCCAGGGGGATGACAGACTGAGACAGAGCTAATGGAGGTGGAGGCAGAGCCAAAAAGCTGATGGGAGCAAGTGATTGATCGGTAAGCCACAACAAGGAGTTTCTGAGGTGGAGCCCTGGTGCTAGAAGACTGATGTGAAGCCAGATGGACTGGGGACCAAGCAGGAGGGAAGACATAGCTAAAGGGGTGGAGGAACGAAGTGCAGTTAAAGGCCTGGAAGTCAATGGCGTAGTGGACAGAGCGGTGACTGACCAAGGTGTAGCCGGAGAGACAAGGGAGCCCAGTGGAACCGTGAGGACAACGGTCCAAGGTGGAGCCAAGAGAGGGAGGAGCCAAAGTGGAGCTGACTAGTTGACGGCCCGAGGTGGAGTGATGAACTCGGCGCCTGGAGGTGGAGCCAAGGGATCCTTTTGCCAAGGAGGAGCTGGAGACTGGAAGACCCGAGGCAGATCCATGCAGCAGAGTTGAGTCAACAGAGCTGGCAGAGCCAGGGCCGAAAGACTGGCTGTCTTTGGTAGAGGAAGTGGGAGAGGGAGGCTGGGTGGGATCATCAGAGACATAAGAGACTTGGAGCTGAGCAGGACCAATGGAGACACAAGAGACTTGGAGCTGGGCGGGACCAGCGGACATGCAGGAGACTTGGAGCTGGGCGGGACAAGCAGCGACGCAGGAGACTTGGAGCTGGGCTGGACCAGCAGGAGACTTGGAGCTGGGCGGGACCAGCGGAGATGCAGGACCATCTGCGACGGGAGACTTAAGGGAATATCCTCTTCCAAATCCTCAATATAATTCCCAGAAGCCAAATGTAGCTCATCCTCAGTGGTGGGAGTATAGGGCGAGGCTCCATCCCATGCTGTTTGTACTCCACTAAAATGCCCTCCTCACAGGACAGTGTTGTCGGCTCACACACCTGGTCAGAAACTATGTGGGACGAAGATGGCGTCAGTATTCGGCTCCGGCGCTGTCTTCATGGCGGTTTCATGTCCTCGGCCTGTGGTGGGCGTGGCTGAAGTCTGGCTGGGCTCTGGGTCTGGAGTGGGGCTGGTGATGTCCTCCTCAGTGGGGCAGATGGTAACGGAGATCTGTTGTTCACCAGCACCCACTCCACAAATGCGGTAGAATTCCCCCGAGGACCATCACCAGGCAGGCGTGCCTTGGATCGCTCGCTGAGGCTGGTGAAGTAGAAGACACAAAGTGAGTGATCTGGGTTGTGGGTGAAGCATGCCAGATCTAAGAAGACCCTCGTGTGGTCCTCGAGGTTACGCCTCTCCTGCTCTAGGTAGAGCAGGCGGACTGCTGGTAAGTCCATTTAAAGTTTTGTTGTGGGGTTCCATGTTCTGTAACATGTTGTGGATGTAGTATTGAGTGCACGATGACGGAGATTCAAGAAAAGTCTTTAATAATAAATCCACAAAGGGAACATGTAGAAGAACGCCAGGAATAATATAAATAACAACCACGTAATACAAAGATAACACGGAACAATGAACAGAGGAAACTAAGGACTTAAATACACAAGGAAGCTAATGAACAGAATTCAAAACAGGTGTATAAAATAATCAGTGTCCATAGAAACAAAAGAAATAAGAAGAGGCGAACAGAAACAGGGGAAGCCAAAGTAAAACACAAAGAAACTAATGTAACCGTGAGACAGACATACTGTTGAGTGATTTTAGGCATAACAATAAACTAGAGCCAGAGTTGATGCAGAAACTAATGCAAAAATGGCCATTGAACAAGCTTTCAAAGTAATGAAAAGTTATTGCTCTCTGTTATAAAGATAATTGCATGTTTGAAATACTGCTGTGCTATTAAATGATGAAATCAATAAGCACCCAGGACAATGTTTTTTTTGTGATCACTTATCTTAGAAATAAATGAAAACCTAATTTATTGGTACCATGATGAATAGTGATTGTTGCTTTTAAACCTTTGTGATGAGACTGTGATAATGGATGCAAAAAAAAAAAAAAAAATTCTTTCCAAGCATTTCTTTTCAAGGCAGCTCATAAGCCCATTATTTGCATTATTTACATTATCACAGTACTAAGCTGTATTTGCTTGTTTGTTTTGAATCATTTACTACAGTGATCTCATCAGGATCCAGGATGAGAGTGTATCCAGTCTTTTATGGCGTCCACTGGCTTCATATCACAAGGCTTCACTTTACAAATCGATACTGGGTTATAGAGCTGGACAGAGAAAGTGGTAAACACCCAGAAACTCACTGATACAGATGATGATGTCTCATACTATACTGTCTGCTTTACTCTACCCAGTAATAGTGTATGAAGAGCCATACACTCTGTTGACTCTGTTCAGATTTTACCTCATTATTACTACAGTCTCTGTGTAAACATTCATGTAGTGTTCTAAAATGAGGAGGCAAAGTCCTTACAGTTATTTAAATGTGTGTTTATATATATTTTATGTGTTTATATATATATACTTATATATATATATAAGCTTTCCTGTAGCTCAGTGGTTAGAGCATGGCACTAGCAATGCCAAGGTCATGGGTTCGATCCCAGGGATTGCACATACTCAGATACAAATGTATAGTATAATGCAATGTAAGTCGCTTTGGATAAAAGCGTCTGCCAAATGCATAAATGTAAATATACTGTATATTTTTCTGGTTAAATAAACATTAATTTACGTTAGATAAAAATCTATGTTTTATATATATATATATATATATATATATATATATATATATATTAACAATGTTTTAAAATGTTTATTAAAACCAAGTTTAAATCCAAGTATAAATCTCATGAAGTTAGTGTTTTTAAGTATTTTTACATTTATTCCAAAACAATAACTAAAGGCAGTAACAATTTAAACAATATATTTTATTTGTGAACTGATGTTTTTTTAGATTTATTGCACAAACCAATCATATCCAATCATAACCAATCACATCCAATCATAGCACGATGGAGGCATTGCATCATCTCATGTGACTTTCCCCCATTAATTCTTACCCCCCATCAAACCTACGCACACTTTAGGGGGTCTGTTAAAATCAATGGGATCAGGGGAGGCAAGAAAGACGCAGACTTCTGCTGTGGTGTCACTGTTGGACAGTGTTTCTTTAGGAAAAACAAGTTATTTATTCACTTAATATAGATTTTTTTCTCATCCAGTTGTTTGAGGAAACACTACATCCCTTGCTTCCTCTGAGGAAATGCCCCTACTCAAATACTGCATACTGTTTACTACTTCTTGTCAGGGTCCTATCAATTTGGTTGGTCTTGATTCTTAGTTTGGTGACAGGATCCTGACACTCATGACTTCTACTGTTTAATTGTTTAATTTTTTACATTTTTTTTTTAATTATTTAAATTTAGCATTTTTATGATTTGATTAATTATTAGCTTTTCATCAAATATCAAATCCCCTGCAGTTCCCCCACAAACCCCCAGGGTTTGTGAGCCAGTGCTGCTGTGTCAGGCTAGTTAACGTAAAGTCAGCATATTAAGCTAGGACAAGATGAAGTATTTTAACACTGAAAAAAGAAAAAATACTTCACCTTTAACTGACATACACACATGTGACATATTTCTGGCCAAAGAGTACTCGATCTTGAACTTTTGTCCAGGTGTCCAAGTGTAATTAGACCCAGAATTCTTTCCATAAGATGTAATTTCCCTGTTTTATACATTCAATCCCACCAGGATTTATCCTTTTTTTCCTTGCCATTAAAATGACTGATTTTTCCAGAATTTTGCAGAAAATTTGCAATGTTTTTTTAATAATTAGGATACCACATTTACCATATTATGTATGACACTGAATATACAATAGTCATACATGACAAAAGAAAAATGGCGAAAGCTTGTTTATTTTTGTCTTACACAACTTTTAGGGTTTTTTTTTGTTTGTTTGTTTGTTTGTTTTCTTATCAAAATATGACCAAAGAAACAAATTATAAACAGCAGGTCAAAAATACAAGTGAAATAAAAAGTGTTTTATGTTAATGTTTTAGGTGTTTTAAGTATTTAGTACAGATTCAATTGAAAAATCAAATGTAAAATAAAACACTTCACCGTATGAATTAATATACATTGATCTTTTTTAAAGCTGCAAAAGTTATTCAGCCAAGAGCAGTGAATTAATTTATCTTTGTCTTTTGTTGTTTGATTAACATTAACAAGACAGCAGCAGATACTGTATATTAGGCTGCTGTCACTTTAAGACCCATGGATCCAATATATTGATGCACATCTGTGTTTCTCCCAACTATTTTAACATTTATTTAAGACAACTGACTGTGTATGTGAAGGCATTGTGACATAACTGTGTGTGTACAATATTTTTTATTCGTTATTTTATTTTAAAAGTTATGATGACCTATTTGTTGTTTAGATTATGATTTTTAGTGAAATTTAATGCAGAAGCCTCTTTTGCAACCTTAGACCCATTAATGTTTGTGGAAAAAGCATTTTTATGTAACAGTACAGAAATACATATTTAAATGAGGCTCACAGTATGTCATAAGTAGTGCGACTGAATTGATTCCGGCTCTTGATTATGTACCTCAAAACAGAATATGTACCGTTCCCGCACAGCGTGTTGACCTCCATTTTAGTGCTGCGCTGCGTTATAAACACTATTTATCAAACCCTCCCACCTCTCTTCCGTTCCTCCCCCTGCCTCTCTCTCTCGCTCTCTTTCCTTCTCTCTGCATGGATGTGAGGCAGGTGGCCCAGCAAGAGAAGTTTGACACAGTTTCTGCATCTGAGGTTTAATGTGCTATAGTGCTGATGTTGAACATGTGCATGACTGTTCTGGGACAAAATTAGTTTGTTCTGCACCACTTCTCATGATACAATACATCTGAAACTCAAACTGTGTCAAAAAGTGTCTAAAGCAGTGCTTCCCAACCACAGCTCCATCATTAATGCTCAAGTACCCCTTCGTCAACATCTAGGAAATATGTTACTTTTAAATCAGATTATAAAACGGTTAGTTCCTGTCCTTGATTCTGATTGGTCAATAGCTGTGTTTTATTCACGATAAAACATGGCTATGATCGCTTCACCCAGTGGTTCTGTGTATCACTACAGAACACCCTTAGCAACCACTCTTAGCAACGTAAACTGTATGTTCTCAATTGATATTTTTAATTGACGCGTACTGTATTATGTAGAAGAGTATTGTGAGAAAATGATTGAGTGAGCGAGTTTATTACCTGCATTCAGATTTAGCATTTTCCTTCAGGTCAGTCCTATGTTCATAATAAAAAATCTGTTTAAATGTCTGATGTATTATCTTGTCCTTTTAACAGTTAAGGGGTTTTCCCATGTCTGACAGCTCAAAGCATTTGTCAGTTGTGTCTTGTTCCGTGTTCACAACAATTCAATCTTTTCAATGTAAAAGTCTTCACTTCTGAGTGACACACTCATAAAGACAGTCTTTGCCGCCATCTAATGGCGTAATAATGTAACTTCTGTTGCTGTTCACGGTCAGGGACTATTTTTTCCGACGGAAGGAAGGCTTTTAGTGATTTTACTTCATGAAAGTTGCATTGATACATATATATTTTGGCTTTAATATTTGTATTGTGTGGTAACCGTTTTATAAAAGCAATAAAGTACGAGAGGCTGGTGCTGTATCGTGAATAAGTCACGACTGAAGGGCGTTGTTAGGCAGGACGCGAAGCCTAACAACGTCATTCAGCCGTGACTTATTCACCATACAGCACAGCCTCTCGTACCTTATTGCTTACTTAAATGGATATCATTAATCATTATCCTTAATAATCAATTAATATTATACAATATTCTAAAATATTATAAATTAAATGTACAATAATATTAATACTCAGTTTATTCATAAACAACATAGTTATGAGTGTTCTCTTGTGTGTACCCACATTAAAAGGAACTGGAAAAATACAAAAAAAATAAATAAAAATAAATATATATATATATATATATAAAATGCATTTTCATATTCTCTAATGTAAGCTATATATATTTTCATATTCTCTAATGTAAACTTTTAAACAAATTTAGGAAGAATTTAGCTGCTACATTGCTCACCTTCTCTCATCAATAAGTCTGACCAAGTAAAAGTATTAGTAAAAAACTTACATAGCAAGAATTAAAGTTGAGGTCATAAGCATATATTAGATCATATTTCTTGGATAGCAAAAAAACGGATGGTTGCTGTTGAAACATTTTCTATTAGACCAATAGAATATAGAATCTGATGCCACAAACCTTTTAAGGAAAAGCACTGAATCAATGCTGTGATCTGGTTTAAAAGCATATTTATTGCAGGCTGTAGGAAATACTAAGTGGAAAATAAATGATTCTAATAATGTCAAGCCAACATTTACCAACCATTCTCCTCAAGAATCCTCTAATGTATTTTTAAAGTACTTTATTTCTTTCTAAATAAGATTATATTTGACTTTAAACTGTATTTAAAGGGATAGTTTACCCAAAAATGAAAATTCTGTCATCATTTACTCACCCTCATGTTGTTCAAAACCTGTATGACTTTCTGTCTTCTGCAGAACACAAAAGATGATATTTTGAAGCCAAACAGTTTTGGTAACAGTTGACTCCATTGAATGGACAAAAAAACAAGTATTTAAGATATTTCTCAAAATACCTTCTTTTATGTTATGGAACGACACAAGGGTTAGTAAATGATGACAGAATTGTAATTTCTTTGCAAACTACCCCTTTAACGTACCACCAATTAAGCTAGGACTGATAATTCTGACTTACTCGTCAAGTGTGTTTCGGATTCAGGATGGTCCCAACCTGATTCCCTCTTCTCCCTCACACATTTCTCTCAGTTCTCCTGCATGTACCACCCCTCCCTCCACCCCTCTCTCCATCTCCCTCTCACTGCAATGAAATTCAGCATGTTTCCTATCGCTCCCTCTCACTTTCCAGCTTATTTCAACGTGCAACACGATACCACAAGAGCATCTCTCTAACAATAGAAATTTTCACTCTGCAATCGCCGTAAACAAGCTCTATCACTGCATTTCATCCCTCTATCATCGCTGCCTCCCACACACAGAGACCTTGCAGTAGCATAAATCAAGAGATGTGGGTTGGAATCCTCACACACAAACACACATGCAAGCTCGCTCACGCCAGTGAACGCACAGTGTGACAGCTTGGATGTTTGACGTTTCCCTCCACCAAATTCGTTTCACACATCTTAAACGTGCAGTGAAAATCGCCAGCCACACATCAGCAACCCCCTTCCCGGCACGGTAATTACCCCTCACACTTGATACACCGGTTCACGTGCACCCTGCCAGAAAGTAGAAGAAAAGAAGAGGGTCTTACTGAGGGTTCGGGAGCCGATACATCCCATGGTTTATTCACAAAGGCCCTGGATACAAGCAAGGAAGCGCCAGCCTTTCACCATACATTCTCTCCTCCTCTCTCTCCTTTCTCTTTTCTGGCTGCTGATTCTCTCCACTCATGCTGCTCCCTCCCTCCCTCTCTCTCTCTCCTCCTCCTCTCATTCTCTCTCTGTCTGTGCAGTTTTACCTTTTAGCCTGTGAGTCAATGTATCGGAAATGAACAATATTATCACTTATTATGACACTGATATAGTTATAATCACAGATTATGGGTATCATAATCATTTTATTCAATTAATTAGGTTTGGAAAATGTGTAAACATTTTATTTAGGTGTATTAGTAAATTTCACAAATAATTACAAAGAATCATTTTGAAATTTTGAAGCAGAAATATTCTAAAACATAGCCCAGTAATGTTTGTTTCATTTACAACATTGAAAAAATAAATTTTGCATTGTAATAGATAATGGTGTAAAATCTTAATATAACCTCACAGAGAACTGGAAATGCGAAGAAAGTTTTTTTTATTTTTATGTATTATTGTTATTGCCGCAACTGTGCACTCCTGCATGGCTGGGATTCTCTCGGCTTGTATTACTAGAGCTCTCACAATGCAGTACAGATGTCTCTCTTTCTTTCCCTGACCACTGAACCAAACTCGCACAAACACTCATTACCACAATACTGGAAAATCATGAGATCTCGCCACAGGATATTCCTGTAAGGCTCTCAAAACTTGAAAGCTCTCTCTCCTGTCATTCTGTTCATTCTGGTCCCTCCCTCTGTCTTGGTGGCAAAAACACACACAGGAGGAGTGGCTTTGTTATCTGGAGATCACCGCCGCCCACTCTATCTCTTTCGCTCTGCTTTTTCCTGTCCTTCTTTCCATCCTGACCGGCATATTCGTTTAATTACCATGAGGTGATGTCTTTATCTTTGCTTCTCTCTTTCTCATGTATAATACATGTACTGGGCTGTTTCTCTATGTATTTGTCATAAGCTCAGTGATGCAGACTGGGTATAAAATAGGGAGGGTCAATCCTTTTTTCCTTGAGTTCAGCCAGGGAGAGATGGAGGGATTAAGGATTTCAAACAGAACTGTTTAACGATGAGATGAGTAAATTAGTATTCAAAGTGAAACAATGAGACAAAGTAGAAGAGAGTAAGAGAAAGGGGCAAAGGAGGAGAGAATGAGAGGTGGGGGAGGGAGTTGAGGCATAAGAGGAAATTTAGGCAGAGATAGAGTGAGAAAGAGAGAGAGAGAAAGAGAGATGGAGGGAGGAGGGAGGGAGGGGGATGGTTAATTCTGTATGTACACAAAAAGACGGCTAGACGCAGCAGTCCAGCTGTAATCTACCCAATCCTGGAGAGTTGACTGTGCCCTGGCTATTTATAGATTATCATCTCTCATACTATCTGTGTGTGTTCTAATGTGATGCAGTATGGCTTTGAAAATCAGCATGCCCTATTGTATGAGCCAATGAATTTGTCCTGATCGAATTAATTAGAATTTTCTATTGGATCTGTAGACAATAATATATGTTAATTGCTAGACTGTGAAAGCAGGATCTCTTCAACCTCTCTCTCTCTCTCTCTGTGTGTGTGTGTGTGTGTGTCAGATTTTAAATACATTGTGAGGACCAAATGCCCCTCAAGAATAAGAAAACAAATTAATAAACATATCTAAAAATCTAAAATAATAAACATATCTACAATGTAAAATAATTTCTTAATGAAAATCGTGCCATTTTACAGTAGCTTTAAATCGTTAACATTAGTTATGAACTAACAATGAACACATTTTTACAGCATTTGTTAATCTAAGTAAACATTAATTAATAAATATTATAAAACAATATTAACTAGATAATGATCAATGTGATTAATAATGAATAAATATTAAAATAAATATTGTTTATTGTTAATTTGTTTTTGTTCACAATACATATAGTTTAATATAAATTTATACAGCTTGATATGTTAAAGGGTTAATTCACCCAAAAATGAAAATTCTGTCATTACACTTTCAATGCCCAGAAAGCTACTAAAGACGTATATAAAACAGTTCATGTGGCTACAGTGGTTCAACCTTAATGTTATGAAGCGACGAGAATACTTTTTGTGTGCCAAAAAAGCAAAATAACGACTTTATTCAACAATATCTAGTGATGGGCGATTTCCAAACACTGCTTCATGAAGCTTTATGAATCTTTTGTTTCGAATCAGTGGTTTGGAGCGTGTATTAAACTGCCAAAGTCACGCCCCCCAGTGGTGAACCACTGAAATTTCGAAACACTTATGACGTAACGAAGCCTCATTCACTGAAATCACGTGACTTAGGTAGTTTGATACACGCTCCGAACCACTGATTCGAAACAAAAGATTTGTAAAGCTTCGAAGCTTCATGAAGCAGTGTTTTGAAATCGCCCATCACTAGATATTGTTGTCGTTATTTAGTTTTTTTGGCGCACAAAAAGTATTCTCGTCGCTTCATAACATTAAGGTTGAACCACTGTAGTCACATGAACTGTTTTAAATATGTCTTTAGTAGCTTTCTGGGCATTGAAAGTGTAAATTGCTGTAAATGGAGGCCTCATTGAGCCATCGGATTTTATCAAAAATATCTTAATTTGTGTTCCGAAGTTGAACGAAGGTCTTACGGGTGTGGAACGACATGAGGGTGAGTAATTAATGACAGAATTTTCATTTTTGGGTAATTATTGTAAGGTGTTGAAAAAAATAGATAACCAAACTAATGGGATGTCCCTACCATGCCAAAACAACAAACGTGTGTTTCACATGTGTTATGTAGTGCATGTTCGCTTGACACTGTGAATGACACTCATAAAAAGGGAAATGTTAACACGACACAGATTTACAACCTTCACCACACAGGTCTAGGAGAGTACACACTGACCTATAAGGCATCAATCTATAAGGATAGTAAAAAAAAAAAAAAAATGACCAACATTTCCCCATTATCTACTTATCTGCTAGTGTTATCTGCTAGTATTCTGCCCATCTACAAACATACAATATGTCAGTACCCTAACACACATACAATCTCTCAGTGTGCTATGATTAATGTCTGTTCTCTGTCAGAGCACAGAAAAGGAAGGAGCTCAGGGCAGAGAGTGGAAGACCCACACTATGTGTAATCTCATGCTAACATGGCCACCCAACGGCCCATTTTAAGGATGAGCAAACCAATTTCAATTCAAATGTAAACAGAACCATGAACTCATAATATAGCTATACTTTATTCTTATTAAAGTAGGATCCTATTCATATAAAAAACCCAGACCTGAGCCTGTATTGAAGACCTTCGGAATTAATTGGAACAACCAACTTCAATGTCTGACCTCACTGATGCTCTTGTATCTTGTTGAACATTTAATTTCAAAAGCATGGCGAAAAGCATTAATCCATCCCTTTCGCTGCTATAACAGCTTCCACTCCTCTTAAAACCAGTCTTAGTCAGTGATGTGGCCCAGCAGACATTGCACAGAACTGCATAACCAAAAATATGCGGACACCCCCTTTGAAGTTTGATTAAGTTAAATTTGATTCATTTGGATGAGGACATCTTTAAACAACAATATCATTATGAAAGTGTGTGATTTCAAAGTTTTGCAACAGGGTCCATTTAATTCACAAGTGAGATCCATATTGAAAAAGTTTACTGAGTCCAGTGTGGAAGAACTTGACCTGACACACCTATGGAATAAATTTTACTGCAGACTGCGAGCCAAACCGCATCGCTCGACAATAGTGCCTGACATCCCTGAAGCTTTCGTGTCTGAATGGGAGCAAGTCCCGACAGCCACCATGTTCCAACATGGTGTAGAAATCCTTCCCAGAGGAGTGGAAGCTGTTATAGCAGCGAAAGGGATGGATTAATGCTTTTCGCCATGCTTTTGAAATTAAATGTTCAACAAGATACAAGAGCATCAGTGAGGTCAGACACTGAAGTTGGCTGTTCCAATTAATTCCGAAGGTCTTCAATACAGGCTCAGGTCTGGGTTTTTGCAGGCCAATCACGTTTTTCCACATCAGACATAGTAAACCATTTATTTTATGGACCCAGTTGCACAGTGGGCTGCTATTTTGGAACACAAAAGGCCCAACACAAGCTGACGCAATAAATTTAAAAGCACTCAGTTCTCTAGAATGGCATTTGATAAAGATTTGTTTTCACTGAAATTACGGGAATTGCCAAATTAGGTAGGGGTGTCATATCATTTTGATCATATAGTGTAGATTTGGGTATCTTGGAGGTGAGTAGTGTCTAAGTCACATCAACCTGTAACCAGAGTACCCCAGGGTTCGCTCCCAGGACCTCTTCTCTTTTCAATATAAACAGCATTGCTGGGACTTATTATCCTGATACATATTTTTTCCTACAGCTGTTACAGAAATAACACAGAGCTGTACTTCTCGTTCCATGCTGACAACCCCACATAGCTGCATGGATATCAGCCTGCCTGGTAGACAGTTTGGCCTAAATGATCGAACAATATGTCCAATTCAATCTACCAAAGATAGAGTACTCTTGTCAGTCAGTTTAGCAATGCAACACAATTTCACCATTCAGCTAGGCTCATGTACAATAATGCAATTCAGGACACCTGAACTTTACAGAGTACACTGCGAAGACAGCCAGGTCATACAGATTTGCATTGTTCAACAACAGGAAGATCTGGCCATTCCTATCTAAGCATGCTGCATAGCACTTTGTCCAGGGTCTTGTAATCTCTAGACTGGTTAACTGCAGTGCTCTTCTAACTAGCCTTCCGTCATGCACAATCAAATCTCAGCAAATGATGCAGAGCACATTTGGTCTTCAATGAGCCAATGAGAGTGCATATTACACCTCTCTTTGTCTTGCTCCAGAGACTGCCAGTTTCCTCTCATATCAAGTTCAAGATACTGATGCTTGGAAATAGAAAAACTCAAACTATTTATTCAACTTAATGTCTCACTTTCATCTCTACTCTAGCCTGTACTTCTCTGACTAATCTAGGAATTTGTATAGCAGCACATCTCATGTTACTGCCTCTTTGGATGAATCACTTACTGTATGCTGTCTTCTAAGTCACTTTGGATAAAAGTATCTGCCAATGAATAAATGGAAATGGGAGTGCTTGTGTATGTGCAACCCAAGTTTGTTTCCATCTTACCCTCCAAAAATGGCAGAAATGGCAAAAAAAAAAAAAAAAAAAGCAGTCACATAACACCATCATTGCTCAAGCTGGTAATAGTTCTCTCTTATCTGTTTTTTGCGTCAGGACTTATATTGTATTTGAATGGAGTGTGTGTGTAAGTGTATATATCTTGCAATTAACTTTTTAAAAAACAAGCTTGTCTCAGAGTAGTGCAGTGGGTTTTTCCACTGAGTTGGTGGCTCTCAGGGACCCAGGTTCAAAACTGGTGTACTCAACTATATATAGCCTCATCATATTATACCTCACATGGCCTTGTCTTCATGGACTGGCACCAACAAGAAAAGTAGTAGACAAAAAGTAATTCATATGATCCTTTTTTGATAATCTATATTACAGTTAACCTTTAAAGTTGCGATGTAACAGAAGTAGCGACAGATCATTTCTTTCTCATTACATCTGAGCGAAACAGATTATGGAAAATAAAATAAAAAAATGTAGGGCAAGGACTTGTTTCAATTCTTCGGTTGTTGAATGGATGGAGGGAGATCTTAAAGCTGCAGTCCGTAATTTTGCCTCTTTGTCGCCATCTCTGTTTGAAACCTGCAATTGCGAATTAATCTAATGTTTGCAGTCAATCACCACATCGGTGTGGATACTGTACTTCGGAATCACAGATTGTAGTCTTGGAAGTATGACCAATATAAGAATTTTTACCAGAAAATGTCATCTGAACAAGTAACATGTCTGCCACTTTTGTTCTGATTGAGGAAAAAAAAGCATTACAGTAAATCGCGCTGCCAATGATGATTAAATCTAACGATCGCTTAGCTCATATCACGTCAAACCATGCAAATTATTATTATTGTTATATTTTGTTCTCAAATTTTTAATGTTAACAACATCAGCATTGAGTGACTGTGTGTATTTAGTGTGTATCAGCGTTACCTGTAGATTTCAATTTCTGTACAGTCTCATTTCTAACGTTAATTTGTCATACCATACAATCCATACCATACAATGCAGCTGCTGTAAGAAAAGGCTATAAATGATCCGCCTCACATGCGATGTAGTGTACTAGCTGGGACTCGTTCTTTGTTTACAAATGTGCTGTAATGATGCAAAGACAAACAGCGACATGCTCGAATTTCCCGCGAAAACCTACCAGTACCACCCAAATTATAAAACATTATTACAAGCTTACTGTTGTGAATCGGGCTAAGGTAAGTAGATAGTTTTGAACACTGCCTGATTATGTACATGCTCAAAAATTGATTTTGGATAATTTGTAACCAAAAAAAATTACGGACAGCAGGTTTAATGCGAGCTTGCAGTCAATTTAGGGCAAAGGTTTATTGTGGACTAAATGAAGTCCTGCATACGTTAGCAGACAGAAATATAGAGTTATTGAGCTAAACAGATGAAGGATGTACATGGATGAATTATTCACAATAAATTTACAAAATTGTAAAGGTTGGGGCGAATTTTCATTTCATGCCAACTTTAATAATCCCATTCACATTTATTATTTAGCCACAACAAAAAAATAGAGCCAAGATGATACTCTCACTTGCAGCATTCACTGTGTTCAGTTCACAACATTTATAAACCCAAGATCGAGAACAAACCGCATGGTTGAGTATTCCCAGCTCTTGAATATGACAAGCAATTGTACAACAAACTGAATGTCCCTTAATTAGGCAAGGATGTGTAATACACAACAGGGTGGTTATTACCTCAGTATGGAGTGTTGCTGCCCTGTGAGTGATCTTTCTGTGAACTCTGTTGTACTTGGGTCTTAACACAAATGTGGTTGGATAATGAGACTGAGATAATTAGGACCACCTGTCACCTCTCTCGCATGTACACACCTTTGCACGTAATAATGTAGGACTCTGTACCCTATAACCTCAATTTTCTTTCTCACGCACATGTGCACACAAAAACAAATGGAAAGGGGTCTCTGGATCGATATGCATTTGTTGTCTTTTTGAAGGCTCTCTTCGACAGTGCTCATTCAATTCTACTTACTTTGAAAGTGAGCAAAGGAGGAGGCTGGTTTGATACAGTACATAGGCAACTCTAGGGCACTGATTTATATCTTTAGCGGTGGGCATACTGATCCTCACACACAAGCACACAGCTGTGGATAACATACCCTTCTGAAGCATGAGGTGCGTGCTAGATTTAGACAGCTGTGATTAGCATGATGGATATGTCATTTATCAAACTTGTGCACATGTAAACATACATGCAAAGCAAATCCCCATACTGGATAAAGGTAAAATCTTGTGTTTTAAACAGGATTTAGATGGGCCCAACGGACATATGCACCCTACAGATGAAGTTTGACTCATTATTTGACCTAATCGTGAGGACATATTCAAAGGTAGTCTTTTTGAATCCTCTTTTAAATTGGTGTCTCTGTGTCACTTACTTGGAATGCTCAAAGAGCTCCCATCCCTCCTTTATAATTTAGATGTTCCCTCTCTCTTCAAGTTAACCTACATTCCCTTCCTTCTTGTCTAGTCTCCTGTCTATCTGTTCATCATCATCACTTCCATGTATCTGTCCGAACTACTTCATGTATAAGACATGTCAACTGTCCATACTCTAAACGTTGTTGTCCATCAAACATTTCCTGTGGTGTATCTGTTTTACTTTTAACTTTCCCTACGGCAAAACCACTTTACATCTTTCTTTTCTGTTTCTTCTTCTCCTAGTGAAAAAACTGAACTTTAAGCAGAGACTGTGTGCTGGCATCTGGTGGACAGTGATGGTAATACAACCATGTTTAACTATGATTTAAAGCAGCATTATGTCAACTCAAGGAGGTCTATTATACCGTAGAGAGCTATCCCTATCTGTTATCTGTCAGCTGAATCTTAGATGCCATGTGACTAATGACAATGGAACTGAACAAAAATGACGTCCTGATGCTGATTGGCTGGTGGCAACACAAGAACACACAGTCTCAAGCTGTGTATATTGTAAAGAAATATTAAGTTGCATTCAAAATAAATAAATAAAACAATAAGAAAAACATGCAAAAAAAAAAGCTATACACATCTACTTTTTATTGGTTGTCAATGGAGAAACCAGCTTTTTGCCCATAGAATGATGTCATTACAGCATCTACAGCAGGCTGAAACTAACCATCTATCCCTGAACTAACCATCTATCCCTATTCCTGAATCAACATATTTTGTTGATCCTGGAACAAGATTACCATCTGAAAATGTAGTCCTACCCCTATCGCTACCCTTAAACCTAAACCTACAACTTATACCTAAAATCAGAGGGAAATGATAGGTGAATAACACTGAGGTAGAAGCACCTAACCCAGGTTTTATGCCTAAACTTGACATAAACTGTAATCTTGTCCCTCAAATCTGATTGGTTGATTGGAATGTTGTTCCAGGATCAACAAAGATGTTGATCCAGGAACATGTTGTACAAGTCTCTAAGATATTGTGCAAGATATGGCTTGGGTACGTCTCTCAATTTAATGTTATTTATGTATTTATTTTATTGTCCATTAGAAGAAAATCATAAATACCAATTGAAATCCAATTACTTTTCCAATAGCTTAACTAGTTGAGCATGGCATTAGCAACAAGGTTATGGGTTTGATTCCCAGGTGACATTCCTACTAATAAAATACTTTACATGCATGGTAAGTTCCTTTAGATAAATCTGCAGTTTGTTATTTGGATAAATCCTCTGCAAAAAAAAAATGACAGAAAAAGAAATACTACAGTAAAAACCAGATAATTGGTTAACTGTACGATATACAGCGAAAAACTGTAAATGGTTTAACATTGCATTCTACACTTTTAAGAAAAGGTTATATAATATAGGGATTCCCATCATTGGATCAATATATGGATGTGGATTTAATTAATTAATTTTGCTTCAATAATTTTTAAATTTTAATTACATTTTATGAATTAAATATTATAAAAAATTAAATAGCCCTGAAATTAAACCCCTGAAAGTATTATGTAATCATTTAAGACATTTCTCCATATATAGAACCTTTTTAGTGAACCATAAAGTGAATTACCATATACTCTATGGTGAAAAACAGTAAAAGGTCCCTGTTTGACAGCACATAGCCTGTGATCATAATTTGTATAAATAATTTTGTTTCTTCTCATTATTATAACAAATAATGTACATTAGGGCGTTTAATTTTCTGTTATTTAGTTACTGTTTACTGCATTATTTTATGTGTTACCCTGATAGTGTTTTGTTTTTGTGTGTATGACCCTGCATGTGCACCATCTATATATAAGTATTAGATATGTTTTATGGACAGGCAATGTATAGTGAACATTTGTGGCATTTTAAGGTAATCATATTTCAGTAGTTCAAGTGGACTTCAAAATAACATTACATCACTTAATGAAATGTACGGCTATAAGCTCATATACAGGCAGTAATTTACCATCCCAATGAAATGAAACATTGTCACTGTATTTTTTATGGTGATTTTCTGGCAACAACAGCTTCCATTTTTTCAGGAAGTTTTTTACATTAGAAAAGTAATGGCATGTCACTCCTCAACAAGCTGCAGGATTTGAGATATCAATTATGTTTATAACACAGTGTGGGACGGGTTGCGCAGTTTAATACTTATGATTAGAGGATTGGAATTCCCCGAACTGTGAACAATAGTAACAATGAAGCTTGTCATGGCATGCAAAACTGAAGTGTAAATTTTGGTTGTTGTAAACTTTGGATATGTGAAGCAAGTTTCCATCTACTTTCTATGAGTGATGGGAATTGTAAGTACATTTGTTTGTTGTATACATTATGTGATTATGCACATTTCTATTAAAGAACACACAAAAACAGTTTTTCTGAATGCACAGTCTCTCTGCCTAAAAGAAAAGGCATTGCAATGAGGCCAAACAGTAATATGACTCTTCTGTTTCCAGTAAATTAGGCTGAGTATGTCACCGAATGTGCATGCTAAAGTTTTGCTGTACGGTACATGCACACTGTGACTCATAGGAGGGGGTGGGAGAGGGATTGTTCCATGCTAAGTCTTGGCTCAACTCCAGGCTCCACTTTGATGCCAGAGGGTATCCTTCTGTGCATTCTTACCTTCACACTGAGGGATCCCAAGGCTTGCAGAAAGCAGCCAGTACGTTTACCTCTCCCAACCTCATAATCTACAGACATTAAGCATGATGTCTTTGTTTTTTTAAAGACTCAGTCTTTTTTATTTTTAAATGGCTTAAACTGTTATTTTACTGTCCTCCATAACCAAGTAACCAAACCGGATGTTGACTGGGATTTGAAGAATCAAAACAAGTACTGTGTTTAATGACGGCTTTTTCCCTAGAAACAAAATCCTGTTGTTGTTGTTTTGAAGCACTGATTTTCAGTGACGGCCATACTGTATGTTCCCCTGATAGTTCCTTCAGTGTCTAAAAGCTAAAGAGAGTCTGCGATGGAGAGTTGTGCAGTCAGAATGAACAGCAGATATTTTCCAGGCCACTGTGTGAAAAAAGAAAAAACATAATGCACCTGAATCATTAATAGGCCTCAGGAGGATAAAGAGTGTTAGAGAGAAAGAGACTGAAAGAGAGAGCAAGAGAGATTAAAACAAACAGATGTGCAGGATGGGTGGAATTGCCTTCCTGAAGAGTGGTCAAAGAACAGCCACATCTTTATATTGTATTCTCTATAATGAACCTTGAGTTTACTAAGCAAATTCCCTGTTAAAATGTTCAGTATTGCTAGTCACCAGCATATGTTGTGTTTTGGACGGGATGTTAGTGTGCTGGTGTCCCTACCAGTCTTTTAACTAGCTTAACCAGCTTCAGCAGAAAGAATTTTCTGATTGGCTAGCTTGTTTTTTTTGCTTTTAAAACAGTATGGCTATATGCTGATTCACTAATTCAACCAGGGTTTTCATCAGGGTTAGAGAACAACAACAATGCCATTGATACATGTTAATATGAAGGAACTTTACGTGGTTAAGGGTTAAACGAAACTGCAGTAAAATTAACTGATAAAATCCTGGCAGAAAAATTACCAGTACCTTTTCCATTTTTCTACTAATTTTCTTACAGTGCTGTTTTCAGACACTTAAATTGTAATTAAATAAAAATGTATTATAGTTTAAATTTATATTAAAATGCAATTAGTTAAACTTTAGAATGATTCTTTGTCCCACTTAAGTAGAACTTAAGTACTGTATTGGTTATAGTTAGTTATGTTCTGTTTCATTGTTTTTTGGTTTTGTTCCTATTTGCCTGCATTTGACCTAGTTTCCCAGTGTGTTTGATCAATGATTCCGTTCACCTGCTCTGTTAATTATCTTATTATTTATCCTTGTTATTTAAGCCCTGTGTTTCCTGAGTTCATTGTTTGGTGTCGTTGTTATGTGGATGTGTTTCCCTGTGATTCCCCTATGTATTTGTTGGACTTTTGGATTAAAGACTATTTGAGTTGAACTGTTCTTTTTTTTTTTTTTTTTTTTGCAGTTGCTTATACACCCCTGCGTGACATCTTTGTATGTAATTTTATATTTCTATTTTCTTTGAAATGTGGTGTACTGCCAAATGTATTTATGTAAACTAAAACTGTTATGATCACCAGCTGGAGTGCCCTGGTTGTCCACCAGAGGGCACTACCCTCTTGTTCATTGCCATTTACATATGGACTACATCCCCCATAATTCCACACCAGAGCCTGATCACAACATGGCCGCCATACCTGAGCTTTCAGTCAACATGGACGCCACGTCAATGTTTCCGGTCGTCATGAACGTCACATCTGAAGCTATCAAGGCGATTCCTAGGCATTTGAGACTGGCTTCCAGTTTAGAGGACACACTGCTTACGTCAGTGTGAGCAACTGGAGTTTCTGCAGTGAGGTCAAGTCTGGGAATCTCAGAGGTGGTCCCACTGTCAACCGCATTCCTTGTTACGGTGATGGGCATTTTATGTGTTTAGGCCGCACCCAATCCAGTCCATGAGTCCACTCCAGATCCAACTTCTGCCTATGAGTTTGCTCCAGAGACGGCTCCAGCCCATGAGTCTGCTCCAGAGCCCTATCCAGCCCATGAGTCCGCTCCTGAGCCTGCTCCAGCACAAGAGTCCACTCCAGAGCCCACCCCAGCCCATGAGTCCGCTCCAGAGCCCGCTCCAGCCAATGAGTCCACTCCAGAGCCCACTCCAACCAATGAGTCCGCTCCAGAGCCCTCTCCAGCCCATGAGTCCGCTCCAGAGCCTGCTCCAGCCCAAGAGTCCACTCCAGAGCCCACCCCAGCCCATGAGTCCACTCCAGAGATTGCTCCAGCCCATGAGTCCGCTCCAGACCAAGAGTCCGCTCCAAAGCCCGCTCCAGACCAAGAGTCCACTCCAGAGCCCACCCCAGCCCATGAGTCCGCTCCAGAGCCCGCTCCAGCCAATGAGTCCACTCCAGAGCCCACTCCAGCCAATGAGTCCGCTCCAGAGCCCTCTCCAGCCCATGAGTCCACTTCAGAGCCTGCTCCAGCCCAAGAGTCCACTCCAGAGCCCACCCCAGCCCATGAGTCCACTCCAGAGCTTGCTCCAGCCCATGAGTCCGCTCCAGAGCCCGCTCCAGACCAAGAGTCCACTCCAGAGCCCGCTCCAGCCTATGAGTCTGCTCCACAGCCTGCTCCAGCCCATGAGTCTGCTCCAGCCCATGAGTCCTCTCCAGAGCCCACTCCAGCCTATGAGTCTGCTCCACAGCCTGCTCCAGCCCATGAGTCTGCTCCAGAGCCCACTCCAGCCAATGAGTCTGCTCCAGAAACCACTCCTGCCCCAGAGTTTCCTTTCTGTCCTGATGCGACCACGGAGGTCATCCCTGAGTTTCCAGTCTGCCTTGATGCGACCACAAAGGTCATCCCAGAGTTTCTAGTCTTCCTCGATACGACCACAGAGGTCATCCCTGAGATTTCAGCCTGCTTCGACATGACCGCAGAGATCTGCTCCGCCGTGGGGGTCTTCAGTCCCATCTGATCTGCTGTGGTAGTCATCTGCTCTACCATGGCCACCTGTCCAGCCTGCTCAACCTTGGTCTTCTGCTCAGCCTGATCCACTCTAGCCACCAGTTCAGCCTGCTCTGTCCTGGCCACCTGCACTACCTCCTTCTCCACTTCTTTCACCACACGTGCCTGGCCCACCATCCTGCCCCCAGGTCCGCCTCTGCTGCACCTCCCTCCTGGACTTGTTTTTAGGAGCGTCTGGAAGCCGCTTCTTTGAGGGGGTGCTATGTCAAGATCACCAGCTGGAGTGCCCTGGTTGTCTAACAGAGGGCACTCCCCTCTTGTTCACTGCCATTCACACATGGACTACATCCCCCATAATCCTCTGCATGGTCTCATCATCGCTGATTGTCTACAGCTGTGTATCATTGTTAGTCCCAGCCTATATAAACTATGTTCACTCTGTCAGTCATGGCTAAGTCTTGTACTGCATTTCTGAGCATTCTCCCTGGTTTCATGTCTCTTGTTTTTTTTTTTATTCTCTGCCTGTTCCCCTGGATTTTTCTGTTCTGCCTCTACCCTGGATTCTGTTATTGTTTGGACTGTTTGCCTGTGTTTTGACCTTTGCCTGGATTAAGATTATTTTGTGGATAATGATTGTGGATTACCCTTGTAATAAATACTGCAATTAA
This sequence comes from Hypophthalmichthys nobilis, assembly GCA_037950665.1. Taxonomy (NCBI): domain Eukaryota; kingdom Metazoa; phylum Chordata; class Actinopteri; order Cypriniformes; family Xenocyprididae; genus Hypophthalmichthys; species Hypophthalmichthys nobilis. The sequence goes on along the minus strand of CM075481.1, from coordinate 23,572,733 downwards.
GCACACTTCTATTTCACAATGTGACCATGGCTGTCAGGCAAGATTTTCTGCTGACAAAGCTCTAATATGGCTTCAGACATCTCTGAATATAGTGCATATATTGTACAGACTAATATTATGATGCTTTATAGTGTTTTAGTCCCTTTTGCAGCTTGACGACCCCTGGTCCCCATTCTCTTTCATTGAATGGAAGAGAGCAGCTCACACATTGTGCTAAACTTCTTTTGTGTTGTATGGAAGAACGATAGTCATGAGTCAACCTAATGACATTAGGCTAAATAAATAATGATTGAATGTTCACTTTTTTTAAAGGTGAACTATACCTTTAATGCCTTTCGGATGACCCTGTTTGCTTTGAATTAAACTGGAACCGGCAGTGGAAAATAGTGTGTGCAGCAGTTAGTGGTTGACCACAACTATTAAAACTAACTTGAATTTGTAAGTGTTGTTTTAGAGCAAGGCTCAAGGTTTTGTGTCAGTTTGATTCGTCTAACTGAGCACTGCATGTTCCCGTCCCTTTTCTTCTGTCTCCTGCCAACCATTCCATGTGTCTGTATCTAATAAACCCCCAAACTCCTTTATCTCTCTCTTTCTTTCCCTCTCTCTCTCCCTCTGGCTCTCTTTCTCAGTCACTTACTCACCCACTCTGCCCTTACAAGGAAAGGCAGGCAGGGTTGATGTCATAGACTGAAGAATGTTTAAAGAATCCAAAGGGGGGAGAGACAGAGAGAGGTGTTTGGATTGTAATACGCATGACCTGTGCGAAAGACAAACGAGAAAGAACTTGTTTAGATGGAGGGATGGTGTCATTCTTTTAAGAGACATGTAGGGGGAGGTTTCAACAGCTGTGAATCTGAAAGTAACAGGGGTAGAGACTGCAGAAAAAGTTATCATTGAAAACACACCGTTTTTTTTAGGCTCACAGAAAAAGAGAAACAAGAAAGAGGTAGGCAAATAGGTAAGTCAAAGCTGTTTTCAATACAACAAGACTGCTGTAGCTTGTTTAACCATCTTATTTAATAACCATCCAATGGCTTAGGTCAGGGGTGGGGAACGTTGATCCTGGAGGGCCATTGTCCTGCAGAGTTTAGCCCCAACCCTAATTAAACACACCAAAAGCTAATCAAGGTCTTCAGGATTCCTAAAGTAACAGGCAGGTGAGTGTTTTTTTTTAGGGTTGGAGCTAAACTCTGCAGGACCATGGCCCTCCAGGATCAATGTTATGGGTGAGGTAACTAATGAACTTTTTTGTTTCTTTTTTCCCTTTATTAAACCTCTTCATATAAGAAACAGGCATTATCATTGTTAAACACAAACAATAAATCCAGGTTGTATACACTGAAAGAGAATATACACTACCAGTCAAAAGTTTGGACACGGTAAGATTTTTAATGTTTTTAAAAGAAGTTTCATCTGCTCCCCAAGGCTACATGTATTTTATTAAAAATACAGTAAAAACAGTAATATTGTGAAATATTATTACAATTTAAAATAACTGTTTTCTGTTTGAATATATTTTACAAAGTAATTTATTCATGTGATCAAAGCTGAATTTTCAGCATCATTACTCCAGTCTTCAGTGTCACATGATCCTTCAGAAATCATTCTAATATGCTGATCTGCTGCTCAAGAAACATTTATTGTGTACAATTGTACAAAATATTTGTGTACAATATTTTTTTTTTCAGGATTCTTTGATGAATAGAAAGTTCAAAAGAACAGCATTTATTTGAAATATAATCTTTTGTAACATTATAAATGTCTTTACTGTCACTTTTGATCGATTTAATGCATCCTTTCTGAATAAAAGTATTAATTTCTTTAATTTCTTTTCAAAAAATAAAATAAAAATTCTTACTGACCCCAAACTTTTGAACGGTAGTGTATAATGTTACAAAAGCTTTGTATTTCAGATAAATGCTGTTCTTTTGAACTTTCTATTCATCAAGGAATCCTGAAAAAAAAGTACACAACTGTTTTCAACATTGATAATAATCATAAATGTTTCTTGAGCAGCAGATCAGCATATTAGAATGATTTCTGAAGGATCATGTGACACTGAAGACTGGAGTAATGATGCTGAAAATTCAGCTTTGCCATCACAGGAATAAATTACTTTATAAAATATATTCAAACAGAAAACAGTTATTTTAAATTGTAATAATATTTCACAATATTACTGTTTTTACTGTATTTTTAATTAAATAAATGTAGCCTTGGTGAGCAGATGAAACTTCTTACCGTGTCCAAACTTTTGACTGGTAGTGTATATAATACACACACACAGACACACACACACACACACACACACACACACACACATAACCTATATACACACATACAATAATATTGAAATACATAAAAGCAAATTATATATTCAAATGTAAGGGGGTATCAATATGATTGAAGTTTTTTAGAGAGTTTTAAGGCATTTTTTGTTCAGCTGCTTTAAACCCAATTTTCAAAAAAAAAAAAATTATAGTATAATTTTAGATTTTATAACAAAACCTAACAATGTTTTTGGTGAAACGTTTTGCTTGTAAAATGTGCTTTTGCTATTTTTGCTATTAGGCATGTTGTTTTATGAGCCCATTATTTCTATGATACAAGTAATATTTCTGCTAAAATTCATTTGTCACAGCATTTAAAATAGTTAAACTATTTACTAAAGAAGGCAAAAGGGTAAATAAAACGCTAATAACGTATTAACTAAATGAATAAATACTGTGCAGATCTCTAACAGCAGTGTAGTCATCATTGGCCGCGGATTTTGTCCCACCTCCAGCGGTCAGGAGAATGCGGAAGCGTCAACCGGAAGTGTGACTAGAGTCGGTACATTTGGAAAAAGTTCATGTGGGCGGATCAGATTCGCTGATGATCGTCCCCACGAGAGCTTGTCAGAACTAGCAGAATGGTGCCTAACGCCAACACAGCACCGTAAAGTGATATAAAATAAGAAAGGGCGATATTTATCCATAAAAAAAAGTAGGGATTGAAATTAGACGCGTTGTCTGACTGTACGTTATCTGTACTGTTTTTGCCATAACTACACCTTTCCAGAGGAAAACGAATAGTAAGTGCCTTTATTTCACCTTTTCTATAATGTGTAACTGTAACGACACATTTGTCACATAGTAAACTGCTATCTGTATTCGCATCAAAACCACAAACCATGTTTGCATTCACAGTGGTTTTTAGTAATGTAGCCTATAGATGTTTTAAAATAGCCTTAATGTAATGATATGTGTTTGAATGGCTTTAAGTATTTTGACTCTGAGCATCTTTCATAGTGTTTTTGAAAACGATTCCGTCCTCAGTCAAAAATGTTTTATAAAATAGCCTAACCATGGATGTAAAGTGAGGGTGGGGCGGATGTATACAATGTTAACTAAATCTTAATAATATGCATCCACCTAAAGATTCAGGGCTGGAGTTTGTCAAGTACTATTGTACTATTCACTGAGAGCTTTACCTCTCTTGTTACTGTCTGGGTTTTCAGTCAGATATCCATATAAGGTTAAAGCAACTTGTTTTAGCTCGTAGTCCTGCTCTTGCGTCTGATAAGCGACCATGAGGAATAGCTACACAAACTTTTCCGCGTCTGAAGAAAGAGACCGCAATTACGTGTTATGTGTCAATTGAGTATTTAAGGCGAGAATGTCGTAATGAACGCGGGATTTCTCTGGGTGTTGTCCCTAAAGATGACAAAAGGGTTTACTGGCCTTTAGGCGACGCCAGAGTGATTTAGGATTTTCCACCTCAATAAGATTTATGTGCTGAATGCGCCTGTAGGACTGGATATAATCAGCGCGAATTATAACATGATACCTCCAAAAAAATGCACTGTCATGTTATTAAAGCTATTTCTCTCCCATTATAGTTCAATATAAAAATATGAATATTCAATGCAACAGTTTGTAATGAGGAGTGTAGCCTTGTTGGTGTTAACAATTTCATTATAAAACGGATCGTTCCCATTGAATTCTGATTGGATAAGCTGCAGTTAACAGATTGGCAACCAACCACCCTACTGTTAGATTAGGGAACTATATTATTTATATCACTTTCAAAACAAGCAGCTTTCTGTTGGTCAGCATGGTGAATCCATTCGACCCACCCTGTGCGAAATCTGCGTGGGAAAATCTTTTCCCCTCCCATGAAAATTCTCTATTATGTGGATTCTGAATGAAGTGACTGGATTTTGCCCTTGAAAATTTGCCAAACAACTGTAAAGGTGTGGTCACTTTAGCGATATTTCACCAAAATTTTGCGTGCAAAAAAAGTCTGTTGTCAATAGTGTAGCGACGTATAGGGGTGGTGTAATGGGAAAGCGAGTTCAACAGGGGCTCTGGACAATAAACAGTCCTGGGGGGCCCAGAAACCATAGCAGCCCCTCTGGCAGTGTGTGAAGCACTGTTCACACAGAACTCACTTTCAAACCAAGCAGTTTTCAGTGTGATGAATTTGCATGAACAACTTAAAGGTGCAGTAAGTGATTTCTGGGAAACGCTGTTGATATTTGAAATCACCAAAACGAACACGCCCCTACCCAAAAGTATCACACCTTGATAGCTCTGCCCCCAAATTCAAGCAAACACAAGCTATGCAACACAGGCACCTCCCCCCTCATGAGTGTATACACCCCTTACTGCTGATTGGCTACAAGTGTGTTTTGGTGCTCGGTCCGATCCACTTTCAACAGCGTTTCTCAGAATTCACTTACTGCACCTTTTAAACATCAGTGAAATCTGCATTGGAAACTTTTTCATCCTCACGGAAAACTCCCAAACACATGGAGTCCTATTGAAATGACTGGATTTCGCTGAGCAGTGGTAAATGTGTTCACACATTAAGTATTAATAAATTTATTAAAGGGTTAGTTCTGTCATTAATTAATCACCCTCATGTTGTTCCAAACTCGTAAGACTTTTCATCTTCGGAACACGAATGAAGATCTTTTGATATAATCTGGGAGCTTTCTGTCCCTCCATGGACAGCTATGCAACTAAAACTTTGAGCATATGAATTGAGAGGTTTAGTCCAAACTTTTCTGAAGAGAAACTTTATATTGATGAACAGATTGAATTTAGGCTTTTATTCACAAAAACATTAATCAAATAAACGGAAGATCAAGCATGTTCACATGACATGTAAGAACCAATGAGGTTCATTCTCGTGTTATGCAGCACGTTTGAGGTTCCACGAGGTTTGTTCTAGCAGGTCAAGAAGGTTTGGTTTGAGCTTCTGTTTATGTTCGCTCATCAGTGTTTATATGAGAATAAAAGCCTAAATTCAATCTGTTAATCATATAAAGTGATCGAGTCTCTTCAGAAAATTTGGACTACACCGCTCAATTCATATGGATTAGTTTTACGATCTCTTTATGAACTTTTTGAAGCGTCAAAGTTTCAGTTGCTTAGGCTGTCTATGGAGGGACAGAAAGCTCTCAGATTTCAACAAAAATATCTTAATTCGTGTTCCGAAGATGAACGAAGGTCTTACGGGTGTGGAACGACATGAAGGTGAGTAATAAATGACAGAATTTTCATTTTTGGGTGAGCTATCCCTTTTTATTGAACTACTCATTGGTGTCTTTATCATATTACCGTTTTACTTCATGTACTAGTAAAGAAAGTTATTTCTTGTGGCTTTTTTAACAACTTATAGTAAATTATTTTCATGTTAAGTATGTTTTTAGCCACCATAGAAAGCAAGCATGTAACTGACAGACCTTATGACGTAATCACCCACAATATACGCACCCCCCATGATGTAATCATGCGATCCGAGTGAGCTGTATGCGAGCCAAGCGTAACCCAGACAGATTGTGGGCGTGCCATATGCTTTTCACCACAGTCGCCCAACACAATAGAATCCTGCTGCGTCTGGAGTTGTCTGTACTAAATTCCAACCGAGTGTCTTTGTACATGTTTAAACTGGATTTGGGAAAGGAAGTGATTCTCTTATTAGTCATTGTAGACAAAGCATTGTGATAGGAGTTGTTTATGATGTCATAGGTGACATTATCTTTGGAAACATACTGCTATTGTGGTGTCATACTGTGTGGTAAGTTGACAGCTCACTGTTTGTCGAGAGCTATTTCGCTTCCCAAAAAATACAAGTTATCAAGATCAGTGTGCTATTCAGGCACACAGCACTCTTAATATAGTTGTGAACTCTTATCTACATACTGTGTTAGTTGCAGCTACTCTGTGACTTGTTGGATCTGAGATTACATCTGTAGAGGAAGCCAGAAAACTGCAATGCAGAAAAATACTGTGTTTGCAGCCAGAGAGGTACTATGACACATTTGCTTTGGTCTATAGTTGATGTGATGGACTTTTTATAAAGAGCTATTTGCCCATCTGCAGTCACAGTAGAACATTACTCACTGTAATTTCAGCATATCCTGTTGTTTATTTCTAAACGTCTCCAGTGTGGCAAACAAAATGTTGAAGAATTTACATCATTTACATCTCATGCAATGATCCTCAAATAGTTCCCATTGTTTCCCTCTGAGGGTAACGTTTACAGGCCACATTATCCATCAAGGCTGCACAAGGAGGCCTCATGGAGCCAGATCAGCTGCTTCTCCTTTCCACAGAAAAAGAGCCAGACTCCCTATATGACATAGTCATTCTGATCAAGTGATGAAATGCAGACACATGCGTAAGGCCACTGGAATCTTTATATTGCAGCTGTTTCTCTTTCCATGGCGTGCACACACTGTGAGAAGGTCCTAGTTCGATCAGATCTAATCCTTTGCTGGAACTCCGTAGCGGGTAATGAAAGTCACAGAGTGTTTTCCCTGGATAGTGTTTATACTGGTTTAGACTACATTGCGTTACAGTTAGACTGTTAGTTTTGGATGAGATGGATTTTCTCTCACTAATGTATTGTCTACCTTCTTCACATTATCAGAGTGTGTAGCAGTGTATCTAAACCATTACAGTATCCATAGAGACCAAAAACACCAGCCAGACTGGCAGCTGGTGACCTCAACAAGCAGAGCTTTTAGTTTGTACTAGGGCTCGAGCAAGTACAGCTTTTAGTTTGAACTAGGGCAGGACGGTTAAAAAAATGATTCACAATATATTCGGAGTGGTTTTGTTGGTGAGATAAAATTAGGCAACATCATGAATATTTTTAGTGTTCTTTTTATTTTACCATTAAAGGGTTAGTTCACCCAAAAATGAAAATTCTGTCATTAAGTACTCACCCTCATGTCGTTCCAAACCTGCAAGACCTTTGTTGATCTTTAGAACACAAATTAAGATATTTTTGATGAAATCCAAGAGGTTTTTTTTTAATCCTCAATAGAAAGCAATGAAATTACCAAGGTCCAGAAAAGTAGTAAAGACATTGTTAAAATAGTCAACATGACTACAGTTGTTCAACCTTAATGTTATTAAGCGTCAAGAATACTTTTTGTGTCAACAATTTCTTCTTTTATCTGTCAGTCTTCTATGCAGTTGATTTATTGAAAGCAGTGCAGCGCTTTCAGGTTCTACGTCCGAACGCCGACTCATTATTGGCCGTCTCCATCATCACAGGCATGTGTCATGCTGTTCACATGAATAGCATGAATGTGTCATGCATGAATGTGTCATGCTGTTCACATGAATAGCATCGGTCAATACTGAGCTGGCGTTTGGACTTAAACACGGAAGCTCTGTACTGCATCAACCGTGTAGGAGACTGACGGGGTAGAATAAAGTCACTATTTTTGTTTTGTCTTTGCGCACAAAAAGTATTCTTGTCACTTCATAACATTAAGGTTGAACCACTGCAGTCACGTTGACTATTTTAACTTTACTACTTCTAGACCTTTGAATGTGGTAATTTCATTGCTTTCTATGGGAGATTAAAAAAAAAAAAACCTCGGATTTCATCAAAAATATCTTAGTTTGTGTTCCGAAGATGAACAAATTGCTTGCGGGTTTGGAACGACATGAAGGTGAGTACTTAATGACAGAAATTTAATTTTTTGGTGAACTAGCCCTTTAAGTGTCTTTAAGAGACAGAAGAACTATAACGATAATGATAGTTCACACCAAGAGCAATAACTATAAAGATAACTGTAAGAATCAGTGTCCACACCAAAGCACAATAAAGTTTTATTTATTATAAGCACATGTTGCTTTTATGTCATTTGCCACTTTAAATGCTCCAGCACATGTTGTTTGGATTCTGATAGGCTATTGATTTTTATTTATTTTTTTATAATTATTCATCTGCTGGAAAAAATGGTATAGTCTCTCTGATTTAAACTTATAGCAGAAACGCAGTCAGTATGATGTTAATGTGTATTGTTCCATATAAATATAAACATGCAATTAATAATTGTAATAAATGTAAAATTTAAATGTGTTAATGTAATATTGTAATATATGTAGTACTTATTTAATAATTATTTATTTACTGTAATTTAATCGTCAAAAATTACTGAAGCATTTTCACAGAAGTCATTTTTTTTAATACATTTTCTATAATTATAATATGTTATAATCATATGTTTTACTAAAAATACTGTATGAAGATAAATGTTGTATATTAACAGTGTATTTTATATGGAATGAAAATTTATTTAAAGGTGGGGTAAGTCATATTTCAAAAACGTTGTTGGACATTGTTGATATTTGAAATCAACCCAAACACACCCACCTCTCTCTTCATTGCTCCACCTCCAAAACTCACCCTCCAATCCTAACCACCCTGCCCCGAGTCGGTCTCGAACCAGATCGCTGCTGGCAGGCGAGGTCAGGGCACTAACAATGGCGCTAAACATAGCATTCTCTAGTGGTCGTCAGTGCGCAGTGGTTTACCTGCACAGCTCTGGCCACTGTTACTCATGCAATGCGAGTGGATGTCTGTTTATCACAGCTGACGCACAACAAAATTATGCTTCACGAAAAATAAAGTGCAGATGAACGACAAGGAAGCACAAAAAATGAATGTACAGAACACAAGAGTAAATACAAACAAGTGTTCGTTGTTAGTCGCCAACAGCACAGCATCTCCAGACATTCAATGACACTCAAACCCAGTGTTACTCACGTGTGAAGCGGAATCAAAGCAGCCTCCGCGTCTGATTTCAGGTTTTCCCGCTTAGCTCTGTCTCGCGCTGGAACGCTTTTCTAATATTAACGCAGGTCCTAAAGCGCTTGCCCAGTTATAAACCTTCATTCCAGTGATATTCTTTTGAACTCTTTTGTATTGTCTCATCTCTCTCTCTGCAGTGTTTCTTCAAATCTCCCTCTTGCTCGTTTCCTCTCCTCGACCATCATATGTCCCCTAATGCTGATTGGCTAAACGTTTGTTGTTGTCGTCGGCCCGCCTAACTTCCAAACAGTGTTTTTGAGAAATGGCTTACCCCACCTTTAATGTTCTTTGTCCTTTTAGTGAAAAATCATTGTGGAAAATCATTTTTACTGTATATAGGCCTTGTCTTTTGTAAAGTAGATTCTTGAAAAGCCCTAATTTGAACTAAAGAAAATCAGGAATAAAGGAATGAATCTTTCGCCGAACATGCACTGATTGTCAAAGAAGGATGGATGGTTGTACCACCACCAAAATTAACAGAAGATGTGGCCAGATTGTGGGTCTCTTGTTCTTTTTGGTTAGCTTGAAAGGGAACTCAGAATTAAGGATGTGATTATCTTTTCCATTTTGCTGCAGAGGACACTCTCAAAAGTAAGTCATTGCTGTTTGTTTTGAGCATCAATGTGCTTTGCTGAGGATCGGTTACTGGAACAGCTCAATGGAACGTTTCATGCAAGTTTATTGTAAGTACCCGCAAGCTTGTAATGATCTGGAGATGGGGGCCATGAGGAGAATAAATCATCTTTTGAACTTCAGGGTTTATGGCTTGTTTTCTGTCCTTTGTGAATATTTTATTAGCGCATGCACCTCTGCATTATTAAACTCTACATCTGAACCAGAGGAAAAAGGTGAAGAATTTGCACTTTACATGTCACTGCCTCTCATGGCACACTCAGAACTGGGAACTAAAAATACTTAGCTTCTCTTTTTTTGGCCTTAAATTGTGCTTCCACTTATGGTTATGCAGAATCTGCTAAGAGCTTCTTGGATTTTGATTGAAATGGTTTGGTGGACCACATCAAAGCATTTTTAACTGTTAGCATCTTAAAGGTAGGGCAGAAGGGATCTTTACCACTTGTCAGATGTTTAGGGAATATTTGTGTAAACTGAAGCTCTTCTGCTCATGCCAGAACATGGAATCTGCTGGAGTTTGTGGTTGTGGTTATGTGTGGGACTCAACTGCTAAACGATTCACAATTACTCCTCTTGATAAAATCATTTACCGTCGTAGATTTGTATGGCTGTCATTGGACCAGACTGCTTTGCAGTATTTACACTTGTGTCATGTGTGACGAAGAAACTGAGTTGGATGTGGCCCAAACAAGGTGAAGAGGAACTTGCTATTAAGGGGTGTTTGTTTGTTGTGTGGCACAGCATGAAGTGTGAACGATTATTTATGGATACTTAGAAATGTGGCTTCAGTAATGTGGCATTCAATTTATATTTTTACAATGGCTTTGAATGAGGCTCATTTTAGCAGAATTTACAGTCAGAACTATGGCTGCATGATTAATTGAAATAAATCCAAAATCAGAATATGGCTTTGTGTGATTATCAAATCACAAAGGGTGTGATTTAATAAAATATACGTGCTGTGTGTTTCAGAGTGAAGCACGTCACTAGCTGTTTCCATCCACCTATTTTTATGCGCATTTTGGGATATTGCATAAAAAAACGCTGGATTGAAACGCCAAGATGCGCATAAATTCTAAAAATGTGCACAAAAAACTTATGCGCTCAGATGATTCAGATAAATTTTTATGCATTACGAAAACATGCGCATAAACTACGATGGAAACACTTTTACCTTGATGTGCATCAAAAAAGACGTGACAATACTGGACCAATCGGATCTCGTTGCACAGCAACTGAACTAAAATGCTGTTTTGGTCATTCTGTAATGCCCAAGCAAAGCCTGTCGTTAAAGTGGTCGGTATAAGGCACCACGTGCTTCACCATCTGAATGCAAGACAACATGACAGCTTTTATTGCGTTTCGTCTGAGCGCTCTGAGACACAAATCATTTATTATATACAAAAATTATTGGCTTCTACTGCAGCAACTTCCATTTTTCTTAGTGATATTTAGTGCCAGTTTTTTTAAGGAAGTGACAATTTTGTTCTCTTTGACTCACTGGATGGAAACAGTGCTTTATTCGCAAATGTTTGATGCGATATTCCAAAAAGTTAAATTGGCAGCTTTGGATGGAACCATAGCTAATGTGTTCTTACATGTGAGCAGCTCACTATCTGCCAGTGTTTGCATATAAACAAGTGCAGCAAACCTGGAATTTTTTAAATTGGATTTAAAATTTTAGGGGGAAAAAAATCCATAAATCGTGCAGCCCTAGTCAGAACTATTGGTAAGTTGTGTCAGATCTTTAAAAAAGGCAGATCAACAGAATGCAGATTAGATTTTAGGGCTGCCAAAGTTATCGTTAACTTTAGAAATTAATTGAATCTTTAATTTAGTAATTGAATGCTTATCAATTTGTTATTGTTTTATTCATTCAAGGTAGGATGGTAAAATCAATTATTTTATTTAATAATTTATAATTATCCTTTTTTATACATGTCTTTAAGATGTCATATTTAATATTTTGCAAACTCATTTATACTGTACTACAAGTTCTACTAATTTTTACATAACTTTTTGGATGATTTCATTTGACTATTTACTTTAATTTCTCTTATATTTGTACTACAGAGCACTTTTCAAGTGAGAAGTTGTCAGTTCATTTTGAGATGCTGAACCGAAACAATGTGAATGATAAAGGACTGGCAATGACATGCATTGCATGTTTCCTTCCTACCTGATTTAGTATAACATGATTCGACAGGAAAGAATATAATTAGGATAGAGTAACAAAAATGTGGCTCCAATTAGTAAAGCTAGAAATGAAAGATGTTCTTTTGTCATGAAATCCATGTATACATCATCTGCCTCAGAAAGCAACAGTGGGTTGAAGTAGAGAGAGCTAATTGGCAAGGACAGACCAGGCTGCATTTGATGCCTTTAAAGTGTTTTCCATCATCCGTAATTCATAGTTACAAAGTAGGAGTCTTATGGTTCACTGGCTGTATTACGAGAACTATAGAGGGAAAAAAAAGTTATGACTTAGTCATAGGGTCAAATGAGACTTGGCTCAGCTGCAGCAGCAGCAGGAGGAGGGAAATGAGGTAATGCCGTCATTTTTAATGGCAAACATGCTTGAGGTAAATATTTGCACATAGCTCATGCCATGATAGCACTTCTGCGGTATATCACATCCATATGTCTCAAGCACTTTTAACTGTTTCTAGAAGAAGCTCAGTTGACCGTACCCTGAGGCCTCGTAATGGGAAAGCCATGGTATGACTTCAGCCCTGATAACCTCGGTTTGGAGAGCTTGCTTGTGTGCACGCAAAATCAAAACAGAAATTAAATCCTCCACAAGAGAACATTGTATCTTTGTACTGTTTCTGACCTTCTGTGTTCTGCTGAGTCCTGTACATAATTTTAAGGGGTCCTATTATGACGAATTGGATTTTTCTTTTTGATATTTTTTTTTTTTTTTTTTTTTTGAAAACGTATCGCAACTTTCAGAACTCAAAACATCTTTTGAAACTAAGCTGCAAAAATTACTCATTCTCAACTTCGCAACTTTGTCATACTGATGAATTCATGAACACATGATGATTCAAAGTTGCATGTCAGTGATACCGTTGTATCATCAGAAACTTGATGCTCCCATTCACAGTGAGATAACATGAACACAGGATAGATTAGCACTGTCACAATACCAACATTTCAGTAGTCTGTACAAACACCAGTAAAATTTCATGGTTCTCTGTATCAATTCCCATGCCTGAGCTCTGCACTCTTGCGAAAACATGCTATAATCAAAAACAACTATTGGTTTAAAGTCACAATGAATCAGAAGTAGTGTCAGATCTTTTCTTTCATATTGCTTCATACATTTGAGTGAAATGGATTATCAAAAAAGAAATAAATGTTAGATGGGACTTGGCTCTATCCATCGGTTGTTGATTGGAAGGAGGCAAATCTACTCAATGCAAATTGTTTTTACAAAATGAGATTTTATAGCTGCCAAAGTTAAGAGTACCTTTAGATATTAATTGAACGTTTAATGTAATAAAACAAAAGCTATAACAAAAAAAACACCACACAAAGAATCTCATATATCATAAACACTTTTACACTGTTGGTTATAATGAAAGGGTTCATGGGCGTGATCAGCTAATTGAAAGCTCAGTCGTATTGAGTAGATTCTGTCTAACTTAACCTCTGGTTGGCCATTGCGTTCACATGATCAACAGACGTGTCTGTGATTGGCTACAAAGCTCAACGCTTCAAAAAACACATTGTAAATAGAAACCTCTGATGCTCTTCACAGAGCGCTCGGACAGACAAACGTTTGAAAGCAGCACTTATCTGTGGATACTGAATGGAGTCGGTATTCAGTACTACAGGTACTGCAGAAATGGTATTATTGTTATTTTATTATTTTTATACTTGTTACCAAAGTACCATTACTTTTGACAGCACTAGGATAGATACTATTATTCATAAACACCACATAAACTAAGCTAATGAAGTTAAATGTGTAAAATTTGCCAAACTTTGTGCTTACTGGTTGTGTGTATATCCTTCTACAGTAAATGGTAGGAATGAGTGATTTATTTTAAAAAGGTTCCTGTTAATTGTGGTCTGAGCATGAACAAAGTGGCTTTTGCACCGTAGGAACTTTTCATAGTTCCTATAATTAATGGTGGAAGTACCCCCTTTTTCTGGCACCAGACAACAGAACTGGGAACGATTTTAGTTCAAGGAACGCCTTTTGGGGGAACTAAATTGGCTCCTACTTGAGTGTATGGTCTAACCCAGCACTATAGGAACTACTAGTGGCGGAAGTGTGTGTTGATTGGCTGATAGCATGCAAAAAAATATATATACTTATATACTTACTCCACGATCATAGAAAACATTGACAGATGGACCGACGCCGAAGTCCAGGCACTTCTCAACCTTTACGCTAAGGAGGAAATCCAGCATGACTTTGAAGGGACCAAGCGAAACATGATGATCATTTATTTCTGCTCAGCTAGCGACATTGGGCATCAACCACACGGCAAAGGCTATCATACTTTTTCATATACCATTTACTTTCTTTGTTTAACAGTTCTATCTAATAATGTATGAGATAGGACTGTTAAACAGAGCGTAAACTAATGAAGATGAAGAATGAGAGCACTATGTGCTCAGGCTCTGGTTAAGTCGTTCTCAGCGCTGCAAACTTAAAGTCCTGCACAACAACCAGAGCGGCAGGACGTAAGTGACTGCTTAGGCCATTTCCAACTGGTGGTGCGAATACAACCAGGAAAATGGTCCTTGGCTAGGGGAACATTTAGTTCTTGGGTGACTGGTTCCTATAACTACCCGATGTGAAATCTCCTATACTTTGCAAAGAGGCTGTTATTGAAGGATGGTGCAGTTAAAAATGTATTGCTCATTTTCACATTTGAAGGCTGTGACTGTTTAAATCCAAAGCTTTAGATAAAGGGTGAAAACACTACAAAATGACACAAGTGATGATTATAATAAAAAAACATGTGTGATCCCTTTAAGAAATGAACAGCTGAAAGCTGATTTCTGAGAGTGAGACTTTTCTCTGGATATGAAACCAAGTTAAACAAGGAGTGGATATGAAACAAGCCAAAATAGACAACATAGAAGTACCTGAGAATGCAATTTACGTAAAAGGAAGTGAAATGCTTTGCATTCAATTTGTGAAATTCCCTCTTCCAATATTTTGGTGAAGGATTTCCTTGTTATACCTCACCCAAGTGATGCAAAACAGTTGGGAGAAACATAAGGTACACATAACTTTTGTTTCTGTGCACCGTTTCATGCTAGTTTACAGAAGATAAAAACCTTCTCTTAAAACCAGTTATGTTTTTTTTAGTTATGACAAAACGGGGAACAACATTGATGTATTTACTTCCCTGTAATTTCTGAGATGTTCACCACATCTTCAGTATAACTCAATGGTGATTTTAAACGTCTACCAGCCAGACCAGATGTTATTATATAATGCTAAAAATAATAAAGAGAAATTTTCTGCTCATGTTCAGGGTGTTTCAAAGCTGGAGACATGTAGGAGAGGTCTTTCAAATTTAACCCAGATGGTTGACTAACCTACATACAGGTGGGCGGCTCTCTTGAGAAATGATTCTGCATGAACAAAGTGGTTTCAGGCACCAAAGCTACAGACCACTTACTAAACGTTAAGATTTTCCATGTGCTATCCACCAAACTATGCAACCAAGATCAGTCCTGGTGGTCTTGAATTAGTTTATTTTTTGCATTGGAAATTTTTGCACATAAATTGTGCAGAAATAGTAATCTGAACTGTAACACTTCTTTGACTATATAATGTTGTATTTTTCAGCTCAAGATGTCTGACTCCAGTAGCGGCAAGCCCCTTGTGGTAACTTCCTCTGTCTCCCTCAAAGTTACCGCTCCTTCTTTCTACAACCAGCCCAAAAAGTTTGCATCCGTCGCTCCTCCACGGCCCAAAGTACAGATGGCCCCATCACAGCCCTCATCATTTGCAAGCACTGGTGTGATTGGACGAGTTGGAGAGATGCCCCCGCCCCCTTCAGCTGTTTGTGAGGGTAAGTCAATTTCAATGAAAGATGAAGTGTGTCATTTCTAATATGAGACAATCCATGATTAAAAAAAAACATTTGTCTTTTATTTAAAAAAACTGCTTTAGAACACATGGCAAATTCTTTGAAATGTATAAATGTTGTTTTATAGGGTTTTGGAAAACATTTACAGTTTTATTTCAATAACCCTAAAAATGTCATAGCGTAGCCATCAAAGTAATAATATATTTTCGTTACACCTTGAATACATGTTAGTGTACACATCTTATTTTTTACAAATATCATACATTTATTCATTCATAAATATTTTAACTTTTCAGGGAGTTGAACTAACCTAGCCTTATCATAAAAATGTGAAATTATTTGATATTTTAAGAGATTTTTTTCACCTTGACTCGCAGTCATGAGGGTCTACAGGGGTCTTCTCTCTGATATTTCCTGTTTTCTTTTTTTTTCAACATGTTTCATGATGTTAGTTGCACCACATGACATTGTTTTCAAATGTTAATAAGCAGTGAAGCAGTTGTTAACTTTTTTTTTTTTTTTTTTTTTTTCAAATTACAAATGAAATGTAATGAAAAATAAAAGATTATGCCAAACTATTTAAGTTTTCTCAAAATATTTTTGAGGTTTTATTCTTCATTATGATATCACTAGTGGGACAATGATCCTTCATTATACATTGAACATGAGGTTCTTTTAAGAAAGCTCACTCTGCTTGTTGTAGCGAATGTAGTAATTCTCTCCTCACCAGAATTACAACACATGCGCTTGGCAACAGTGCATTTTCAGACATGACTGTTAAAGAATTCACTTTTGCGCCAAGTGTTGAAAGAGTTTTGCAGATAAAGGATTAAACTGAATTGCATTTCTGTCTTTACTGATATGTGGCATATTCAATATCTGCATTGTCCTTCAAATGCCAGTCCTGATGATCTTCTAAAGAGTTGTTTTTCACATGTGAGAGAAGCAATGTATGCTAATGTACATGCAGATAAGCTAGGCTATCATGCTTTGTGTTAAGGTGAAAGAACAATGCAGAAAGGGATTGTTTTGTCATTGTGAATTGGTGCGAGTGTAATGAAATTCCCTGCCTCCGTTCATTAGACTTCCCACCCCCTCCTCCTCCTCCGCTGGATGACGCCGAGCTCCCAGCCCCTCCTCCAGAATGCCAAATCACACCCCCTGCATCTGATGCCCTTCCTCCTGCATTCCCAGCCCCACCCCCAGTTGCAGAAGACCTGCACCTCCCTGCACCTCCTGAGGAGTTTATCTCTGTACCTTCTGCCTCCTTCCCCCCACCCCCACCACCACCACCACCTCCTCCTCTCCCTGAGACCGGTGCAGGTGTCAACTCTCAGGTAGGTTACGCAATATTTGATTTAATTTCAATTTGATTTTAATCTTAACAAGTCTTTACATGCCCTTATGTCATTCCCAGCCTTTATAACTTTCTTATTTCTGGTCATTTAAGCTTTCGCACTACCGACCACAAAAAACTCCATTCTGACTAACAATGCACTAAAAAAAAGTCACCAAAACCAAAAATAAAAGTTAATAATCAATCAACTTTAATTAATAATCAGCACTCAAATAAAAACTTTAGATTTAAATTGGACAGTAGGCAGTTTTTATATCAGTTTTATTAATGCTGTAATAATGTTTCTACTCCTATTGAAATATAAACATTTAAACAGTGGCTATTAATAACTTTACTTTCATGACAGATTTATTAAAACATACTTTAAATAATGAAGACATCACTAACAGGTTAAGTATATGTAATATAGTGCATATATTTAGCAAAATGCTCCTCTCGAGTTGTTTTTTTTTTCTTTTTTTCAGCTAATGAGCTATGGACATTTAATATAAACTGAGATAAATGCAACGATATGTGAAATTGTTTATAAGCTGTTGTATTGACGTCATCTTTTCACGGTTGAAACACTAATTGAGTGATTACATGAGACATGATACATTTCAGTAAGTAGTACTGCTTCTTTCAATTGCTTCTGATATTCATTCATGTTTATTTTGTGCTGTAACTATTAGTAAAGATGATCGGTTTATGTCCGTTTCCGCTCTGTCGGCTACAGCGATCTGTCATGCCACATTTAAGAGCCCCAAAACATCACTGTATTGTTTGAATTTCATCACAAAATTGACCATTTCATATCAAAAGTCCACTCAGCTGACATTTTTACCTGGTGTTATCGTCGTTGTGCACAAAATAGACAGACAAAAGGTGTCATCGGAGAAGTGATCATTAAATATCACTGTTTGGTTAATGATTTCAATGGTTCTTTAATTTATTTTTTAATTGTTTTTTCTGATTGAAAGTTTCGGTTGATGAAATTTTGGTGCATCACTAATTCTTACTTTTTATGGCCTGATGTGGCATGCCAGATTTTCTACAGTCTTCTGTTATTCTAGTGACTCTCTTTGTGTAAATAGAGAAAATGGTTAAGTGGAATTGAGCAGTTTGCTGCAGTCAACTCTTCCGTACTGTGAGACACAGTTATGCATGCTGTCTGCTGACATGTCCAAATAAGCCCTGGCTCTATTTATGGATGTGTTATTGTGGTGAGTGCGATGTAATTGGGCTACATCATCACTCTCACAGGGCCTCGTTCAATCAAACAGACATGCTGTTGCTACTGACAGCAATGCAAACATTTTTTGTGAAATATTTCCTTATTATAGAAGTTTTTAGGGATGGACAAAATTTACTGACCTTTTGCCTTAAAAACTAGTTTACTAATTTGTCTGAAGAAAGCTGTGTGGTGACCTGACCCCAATAAGATGCTTTAGGTAATTGTAACAAGGTTTAAAGTTCAGAGAAAAAGGAGGTCAGAACCGGCGTATGTTCAACGTAATTTAGTAGTAAACAAAAATGAACAAACAACAAAACAAAAGTAAAGCAGCAGCCCCTCATGGATGTCTGCCTCATAAAACATAATAAAACAACAACATAAATAATCCAGGCCTGGTCTTCTCTCATCCTTCACTGTCGTCGTTCCTCCTTTTATCCTCCTGGAGCTCCTCTGTGAGAAAATCTGCTCCCATGGCTCTTGGCGCCGCCCTGAGATTTTATTTTATTTAGCTATTTTATTTTGGGTTATCGCATAAAAAAAAAAACAACACTGGATGGAAACACAAAGATGCGCATAAATTCTAAAAATGTGCATAAAAAAATGTATGCGCTCAATTGAGGCGCATATATGTATATATGTGTATATTTTATTGTGTATAATATATATATTTTTTTTATCCGATAAGAAGACATGCGCATAAACTATAATGGAAACACATTTACCGAATAAATCCCTTGATGCACAACAAAAAACTTTTGCTTGGATGTGATTGGATAAGTGGACTTACAAGTGGACCAATTTCATTACATTGCTTTGGTCATTCTGAAATGCCTGAGCCATCATGAGTCATCAAAATGATTTGGTATAATGACCTCCCAGAACTGTATAACACGATTGCGTTCCCAAACACCAGGCATCCGCCTCTGAATGCAAGATAACAAGACAGCATTTGTTGCGTTTCATTTTCGAGCTTTGAGGCGCAAGTCATTTATGATATATGAAAAAATAGCCACAGTGGCGTCTTGCAGCAACTTTCATTTTTATTACAGATATTTTGCACCAATTTTCCAGGAAGTAACAATTTTGTTCTCTTGAACACATGGCATTGGAAATGGTGCTTTATTCACAAATTTTTTTTTATGCGATGTTCGCAATTTTGGATGGAAACAGCTATAGAAAATGCATGCTTCTTTGAAGATTGTGTAGTGATTGAACAGTGCTGTGGTTTTCTGAGAGCAAGACTGTAATTTGTTTGTCTTTCTCAGCTCTTCCAAATTTCTAAGAGCTTTGTGGATTCATTCACACACACATTCTGCCCTTTTATTTTCTCATATAATTTGATCAAATGACTTTAACTAGGCATTAATTATAATCTAGAAACACTTCTCAAAAGGCACAGTTTTCTTCATCTTTTTTTTTATGTCTGTTCTTCACACGTTTAATGTTCTTTGGATTGTTTTTCAGCTCTGATCCTGTCATTTTATGTTTCACATATTCCTTTTTTTATTGCTTTGTACTCCGTCCCACCCTTTTATTGCCTCACGTTTATATAGTCGCACACTCTTTCCAACACTACATCTGATTTCATGGCTGATTCACCCTTTCTTGTTGTTCTCCTCTCCTAAACCACATCCTCTCCAACCTCTCCTCCTCACCTTTTTTTCCCTAAATTTCTCTCTCCCACAATGTCTCTCATTTTGTTCTCCATAGAGGCTGTTCGAGAAACAGACAAGTTTTGACAGGCAGCTTGGCTCTTTGACCAATATGTTATCAGAGATGGAGACTAGTGGACCTTTCAACCCAAAGGTAAACACACAACCTTTAACCTGACGTTCTAAACTTGACCTTCAGGATTCAGTTTATTTCCCTTTAATTTTTCAACCTTAATGGAATAGTTCACCCAAATTAAAATCCTGTCAATATTTACTCACCCTAATGCCATTCCGAGGCTTGCTTACTTTAGAAGAACACAAAAGGAGATGTTTTGACTAATGTTCATGCTGCTCTTTTATTTTTTGGTAGAGCTGCTCTACCAATGACGGATGCTGATATTTTAGTGATTTCTAGGGTGGCCAATGACTAATATAACCTGAGAGATATATATATATATATATATATATATATATATATATGAGCAATATCACACGAGTAGCCGTGCGATATGGCTGTATATCAGCACAGCTGTGATTCGTCCGTAGGCACGAGGGTCGCAGGTAATCACAGCGTGCTGATATACAGCCATATCGCACGGCTACACGTGTGATATTGCTTTATATATATATATATATATATATATATATATATAATTTTATATGGTTTAACCACTCTAAGAGCCAGTGGCAAATCCCCAAAGCACTGGCCGAGATGAAGCTGTTCTCGGTGGTTATACGACCCCTGAATGGCCGTTGACGGTCTGGAGCACACATCTCCGAAAACGTCTTAACAAATTGTAAAATAGGCACTATGATTAAATATAAGTCACATAATTCATGTCTAAACAACTACATTCTCACCTAAAAAACTCTTAAAACTACAGTTCGTGGTACAACAAGTGTTGTATTCGCAAAAATTTTGGTGGATTGCTCGGCCGCCATGACAGTCGCTTCAAGCAGAGTGATACAAACGGTGAAAAGGTAGAAGTGCTGTTATCACTAAAATATAGCAATATAGCAAATATAGCAATATTAGCCAATCAGATTCGAGAACCAGAAAGAACTGTTGTGTGTGTATGTGTGTGTGTGTATATATATATATATATATATATATATATATATCACACTAAAACAGTAAATAACACATTCTGCAATAAAATTTTTATTTACATACTATTTACTAAATTAGGAATAATTCATTTGAAAATGAATCAATATGAAAACATATAATTTGAACTTGATGCAGACATTCTTCTTGATTTTGTAATCCTTTTATAGTATTTTTCACAAATAAACTAATTTTTAAATAAGGAAAGTAAAAATAAATAATAATAATCCACTAATCTTTGGGTGAAGTAACCTTTAAAGTAAGCATTTTGTTTTAGCTTAAGTTGCCATGACTAATAACTGGATAATAGAGGAACAATTATTTTTCACAATCTTAATCTTACAAAATCTCTCGATTGTGGAATCAGAATGTTGCAAGCCTTTTAAGTTCCCTTTTCCCCATCTGATGTATGATGTACTTCTGTGTGTGTTTGTTTGCTCAGTTGCCAAGCCAGTTTTCATCAGCACCAGCTCCGAAGCCAGTAGCACCACCACCAACCGCCCCTAAGCCCACCCTTTCCTTTCTGCCCCCTCCTGAGATGCAGGATCGTCCTCCCCCCGCCCCTTGGGCTGAGGAGCTCCGTGCCCGAACACGGCCGGCCAATCAGAGCACAGCCTCTGCCCCCGCTCCTGTACAGTCACTGGCTAAAGGCCCAGCTGTTGCTCCAAAGACCAACTTCCCTCCCAGTCAGCTGAATTCAAATTTTGGTTCCAAAACAGTTAGCCCTGCACCTTCTGGAGGCGCAAGAGTGTTTAACCATGCCGTTAAAACCCCCGCCCAAAGCTCTTTCCCACCACCTCCTCCTGCCGCTCCTCCTGCCGCTCCTCCTGCCGCACCTCCTGCCCCTGTTGCTCCACCAGTGAATATTCCCGCCCCCACACCTGCTTTCAATCACTCTGAAACATCTCCCATTGGCAGTCAGCAGAGATTTGCTCCGCCTTCTCCTGCTGCACCTAAGAAGTCACCCATCTCATCATACAGCAGACCAGCTGGAAACACTGTTCCACCAAAGGTGGGTGCGTCTTAGATTATAATGTGATGCAGTAATTTAAATAAAGCTAAGGTAAGGTAATATAAGGTAACAAGGCAAAAAGAAAAAGAAAAATAAAAAGCAATGAATGCTAATAACTGTGGAAATAAATGTATATTTCCTGAAGTAAGACTAGTTTTACAGTTTTGGTAAGCTTAAAGTGTTATTTCACCCAAAAATGAAAATTCTGTCATTAATTACTCACCCTCATGTCGTTCCGTGTTCTGAAGATGAATGAAGGTCTTGCGGGTGTGGAACGACATGAGGGTGAGTAATTAATGACAGAATTTTCAGCTTTGGGTGAAATAACACTTTAAGGCTTTAGTTTGGTAAATGAAATGCTGACTTAAATTTAGCTGTTGTCATGACAATCACAGCACATGATATGTTATCATAAACAGATTTGAAATGGCAAGCATTTTGTCAATGTACAAAAGTTTTAAAGTTTGGGGTCAATAAGATTTATTCAGAAAAGACTATTAAATAAATGCTTCATTTTATCTATAATAATGTATTATAATTTCCACACACACAAAAAAAAAAATAATATTTTTTTCTTCAGCATCAATTCAGCATATTAGAATGATTTCTGAAGGATCATGTGACACTGAAGACTGGAGTAATGATGCTGAAAATTCAGCTTCGCAGGAATACATTATATTTTAAAATATATATAAAATAGAAAACAATTATTTTAAATTGCATTAATATTTCACAATATTACTGTTTTTACTGTAGTTTTTACTACATATTCTGCTTGGTGAACAAAAGAGACTTCTTTCAAAAACATTTTGAATGGTACAGTAAGTCATAAGATAAATAAAATCATAAATAAAAATAAAGCACACCTAAAGCTTATGTTGAAGTATAGCGTTTATAGCAGGGTTCCTCAAATCCGGTCCTGGAGGGCCACTGCCCTGCAGAGTTTAGTTCCAACCCTAATCAAACACCCCTGAACAAGCTAGTCAAGGTCTTCAGAGTTACTAGAAAACTGCAGGCAAGTGAGTGAAGTAAACTGCAGGACAGTGGCCTGGATTTGAGGAACCCTGGTTTATAGTTTTATAGTTTTGGGACAGCTTAGGTTTATCTTTTGCATATGCATATATTCTGCATAATCTTTTTTACTGTGAGCTGTGTGGAGCAATCGACATAATGCAACACTAGCCGCGTTTCCATTACACTTCAAATTGCAATTGCGAATTAAAATTACATTTAATGGAAACACATGACTTTCTCAAAAACTGCCAAATATCGCAAAAAAGTTTTTACGCTCGCATGAGGTGGTTTTTCAGGCAATTCAAAAAATGAATATTTCGCAAAACTGCAATGGAAACAGTTTTTTCGCATTTACAGGTCACCTGACATACAGTCATATCATTCTTTAAAGATAGTGCTGTATGTTTGTACAGAAGATGAGACAGGGTGTGCTCTTCTTTTCTTATTTATGCATCTCTTTCCTCGCGCCTCAGCTTCACCCCATAGATGCAACGGGAGGATGCAAAAAAAAAAGAAAGGAAAAAAGAAAACGAGGACTGGGTAATCGAATGAAATCTTATTTGTATATTGGAATATTCTTGATCCCTCAAGCGTCAGTTTAAAGCGTCATCAGCTGTGCTCGAGCCTCGAGGGATCTTAAGCTATTTAAGTTTGACATCTAATACTAATAGTAGGCTAGACTATTAATATATTAATAATTAATAATTAACATACTAGAAACTAATAGCACTAGATGTCTATGCACCTGTGCATCCTCGCTCATAGCTCCTCAGGAAGCTTTCTCACTCCTCGTTCCTCACCTCCTCGTGGTGCATTTATAGAATTGAAAAAAAAAAAAAAAGGTTTCCAGGTCACAGGCTGGAGGATGGAGCAGTGAAGAAATAAGGAAGCATCCATTGGAGTATTGAGAAGCACCCAGAGAAGCATATTTGAGGGAGAAGGGCTTCCAGAAGCCGTGGCAAATATTAAGCTCCAAATAAAGCTCTCAGAAAGAAGTATCTTTTAGAAAATGACTCATCGCGAGAGTTTTAGTCGCATAACATCGGTTAATGGAAACGGCGTCATATCGCAATAGTTTTTTATCGACATTTAGAAAATATCGCAAAAGTTTTGCGCAAATCTGTAATGGAAACGCGGCTATTGTCTGTGCGGAATAAAGGCAGCTATAGATGGTTAAATAGATGTAAGAAAAGACCAGTCACATTTCAAGAGAACAGCCAATTGCAGTTCATATGCAAATATTACAGTTACTCATGGTGATTGGTTACATTTTGAATACTGAAAATTCATCAATATAAACCAATGGACGTTTTTCAGATGTTTACATTACTTAAAAAGTATAAAGTTGCCAAAAAAAAATCATAAAACTAAAATGTCTGAATGTCTGAGTCATTTCTGTAAAATGGCAAACAGAAATCATAAAGGTCTTGTTGCTGTTGTTTTTTTAGGTGTCTGGTTCTGGTGGAGCTCCTCTCACTATGAGGGAGGTAGAAGAGCTGGAGAAAATGACTAAGGACTTTATCAAAGACATGGACAAGCATCCTCCTGTGATCAGCTCTCCAGCTACAGGTACACAAACACACTATGACTTCACCTACACACAAACTGAACTTCACCTATCCTTGTATACACACCCACACCCTTAAGATTTGATTGGTCTTTTTCAGTGATTTCATGGTTTTGACGATAATTTAAGCCTTAGTCCCAGACATCCATATGGCTCTTGTTTAACACACAGCAGACAAGCTGCGATAAACATTGACTGTGCAATGGTCCCAGGCTTCTCTTGCTCTTTTTCTGTCTCGCTCTCTCTTTATCTGTGTAGGTGTTTAGCTCAATGTAGCTTCTCTATCTCAGTTTATTACTCTATTATCAGTGTCTAAACACCACGGCGCTTCACCTCTCCCGTGTCTGGATCTCTCTGGATGAGTGTTGTAATGATCTCACTCTGTCTTTGTCAGCATTGAGGGGTTTTTTTTTTTGTTTTTTTAGGTTTCTTAGTAGCTTAGATGTGTGTACAGGTGAAAACTAAAAATACTTTTTGATCAGTTTTTGATTTGATCAACCTACTTTCACATACAACTGAAATAAACAGTTTGATTTGTGTGTTCATGTTCTGTGTTTTATGGTTTATTTTTAAGTCTAATATATTCTTGGTCATAGATTGATTTAGTTCTTTATTGCCCGGCTTGTTGTGTTGACCCTTTGCAAAGATGACAATTTAGCTTCATCACAAGAATAATTTACATTTTTAAATGTATTAAAATAGAAAACAATTCTTTTAAATTGTAATCAGTGTTGGGGAAAGTTACTTTTAAAAGTAATGAGTTGCAATATTGCGTTACTCCCTAAAAAAGTAACTAATTGCGATACTTAGTTACTTTTTATGAAAGGTAATGTGTTACATTACTTTTGCGTTAATTTTTCTCATCTGGGCTGGACTGTTTGTGTGTTTGTTTTTATAACAACAAAAAAGTTCTATTTTTGGCAAATGTAAAGGCCCTTTCACACGAAAAGTGAAATGAATAAGCCTCAGGCTGAAGGAAATGCAAATTCACGCCTATACAGTAGAGGGCACAGCTCAAACAAACCTCTCAGCTGTGCTGCCATTCTGGATTAAAGAATAGGACACAGGAGAAGTAAATGAGTAAATGTATGCTCACATTTAGTCTAGAATAATGATCACGTTCACACAGCGCACACAATGCCTCTGCACTTACTCCCAATTTCTCTCAACATGGAGACACTCAGATATTTTGTTGTAAATTTAAAAGTAATGCGTTATTTTACTAGTTACTTGAAAAAAGTAATCTGATTACGTAACTCGAGTTACTTGTAATTAGTGCTGTCAAAAGATTTGTTGCGATTAATCACATCCAAAATAAAAGTTTGTTTACATAATATATGTGTGTGTGTGTATAATTATCATGTGTATATATAAATACACACCCATTCATGTATATATTTAAGAAATATTTGCGTGTATGTGTGTGTGTGTGTGTGTGTGTGTGTATATATATATATATATATATATATATATATATATATATATATATATATATAATATAACGATTTTTCTTAAATATATACATGAATGTGTGTGTATTTATATATACACGATAATTATACACACATATATTATGTAAACAAACTTTTATTTTGGATGTGATTAATCTTTTGACAGCACTATTAGTAATAGTAACACTGATTGTAATAATATTTCACAATATTACTACTTTACTGTATTTTTGATTAAATAAATGCAGCCTTGGTGAGCATAAGAGACTTCTTTCAAATACTTTACAAAATTGTAATGTTTCCAAACTTTTAACAGATACTGTATGCATATATAAGTATTTAAGTAGTTTGAGAGCGTAGGGAGATTGACTCGATTACATCATTCACAGTACTTAAATGGGAGTGAACTGGCGCTAAAGTTATGGTGAGCTTTGCTTGTTGGAAATTTTTGATTGGTGGAGTTTTTTGTAGAATCGTGGGTAATGTAGTCTTTCACCAAGAATTTCACTGTTAAAGATGATTGTTTTAAAAATATTAAAGTAATGCTGGCTGATGGCTTTAACAAAAGCATATAGCATCAATTAACCTTGTAGCTCATAGGTCTGTCTTTAAAGGTATACAAGTTATCGTTAAAAATCTGCTCTAAATGGCAACAGTTGCTAAGGTAGGATTGGCCAGGAATGCTTTTAAGGTGGGGCTTAGGATCAATTAGTGAGGCTGTGCTGTTAAACTGAGACCTTTAGAGTACAATAGTACAACCTCTCCAGTCACCCAATTATCACCCTGGAGACAGATGGTGTACTATGTACTATGTACTTGTACTATGTTTGCTCTATATTTGAAGGAACTTCTCTATCTCATAAATCTCTCATTATCCCCAATCTCTATTTCTCTTTCCTAATATAAACACATTTTTCCTTTCAGAAGTGTGTGGTAAATGTGGAGAAGCTCTATCTAGATCTCAGCCAGCAGTAAGAGCGATGGAGAAACTCTTCCACTCCCATTGTTTCTGCTGCATGACCTGCCAGCGCCCCCTGCAGGGCATGCAGTTCTACGACCACAACGGCACGCCCCAGTGTGAGGACTGCTACATGGTGAGATGGACACGTTTAGACACGTGAAATTTCAGTCACAATTTTCATTTTTAGAATTGACACATCACCTTTTTTGGTATCAGATAAACTTTAATAATAGTCAGTGTTATCAGACTTTATGAACATGTGGGGACTTTTTTTTTTCCATTGCATTTTCTTACCGTTTGTCTTTGGGTGTGATTGTGTGTTTCCAGAGTTCTCTGACTGTGTGTTCCCGCTGTGGGGAGCGGATCACAGATCGCGTCCTGAAGGCGGTGGGCCAGTGTTTCCATTCCCACTGTTTCCGCTGCACTACCTGCAGCTGCACACTGGAGGGCGCTCCATTCATCACCGATGACAACAACAACCCCTACTGTGTCAAAGATTACCATCGGTGAGCCATCACACTAATCACAGACCAATCAAAGCACTCAGTTGTACTGGTATATTCTAGAGCATTTTTAACTAATTATCCTAATTATTTTAGCTAATTATTAAATAATAATCAGTTATCAATGTAATGAACAAAAAAAGTGGTATTTTATATGAGGATTTCTTCAACTAAGGACACTTTTAGCAATGTAAAATGAAACTTTCTTACAACACAAGCTTCACAGTTAATTTATTTAAAGTGGAATTAGTTTTGAAATCTTAATTTCAGACACTTTTTGTCTTGCTTTTTAGGTAACACTTTATTTTAGTGTTCTTTTTACACATTACATGTAGTAACTATGGTAATTACTATAAACTGTGCATAATTGCATGCAACTAACCCTAAACCCTAATCCTAACCCTATAGTAAGTACATGTAGTTAATTCTTATTACTCAGTACTTAAATGTATAATTACACTGCAACACGGACACCTTAAAATAAAGTGTAACTGCTTTTTATGTATCCTAAATACACACAATTAAATAGTATTTTCATACTTTTTAGTAATTTAATAGCAGCTTGACTGGAAAATTATGCACAGTTTTTGTTCACAAGCAATAACTTCGTATTTAACATGCTTTTCACATCCTTATAAAGTGCACTACTTTTGAGAGAAATTTTTGGGGGCAAAATAGTTGGTTACACTTTATTTTAAGGTGTCAGTATTACAGTGTAATTATACATTTAAGTACTGAGTAATAATAATTAACGTATAATTAATAATTAATGTACTTACTATAGGGTTAGAATGAGGGTTTGGTTAATAGCATGTAATTATTCATAATTTATAGTTATTACTACAGTAACTACATGTAATGTGTGTAACAATGCCACTGTAAAATAAAGTGTTACCAAACAGTTTATTGTGATGGACTCCACAACCTGGGCATTGTTGTAATTTGTATAAAAACTGTATATAAATCATTCCCACACAATATATATCGAAATGGTTTATGAATATTTCACTTTGTGTTATCATGGGGTTTTTTTATTGTCATGTTATGATGAATTTTTTTTATATTTTAAGATTGAAAGTTTGACTAGGATAAGAGAACAAAATCTATACACAAAAATAGAAAAATTAATGTATTGTAAAATAAATTGTCATATAGCAAAAAAAGTTTAATAGTATTTTAATAATTTCTATTAAAATATATGATACTAACACTTGAAACATGAAGATAAATGAAGTTGATATATAAAGTGATATTAAATTATATAAATGTAATATAATATTAAAAAATGTTGGTAACACTTTAAAATAAGGTTCCATTAGTTAACATTATTTAACTACTTTAGTTAACATGAACTAACAATAAACAATAGCTTACTTCTTACCTTTTATTAATCTTACTTAAAGGGATAGTTCATCCAAAAATGAAAATTCTGTCATTTACTCACCCTTAAGTTGTTCCAAACCTGTATGAATTTCTTTCTTCTGCTGAACACAAAAGATCTTTTGAAGAAAATGGATAACCAAACAATTGACGGGCCCCACTGACTTCCATAGTGTTTTTTCAATACTGTTGGTTACCCATTTATTAATGTTAATTTCAACATTTACTGATACATTTTTAAAATCAAAAGCTGTTATTGCACAATTAATGCACTGTGAACTAACATGAACAAACAATGAAGTACTGTATTTTTATTAACTAATTATGTAACAAAAGTATTGCTCATTGTTAGTACATGTTAGTTAATACATTAATTAATGTTAACAAATGAGACCTTTATTGTAAAGTTTTTTTTTTCTCAGTGTTTTATCTTACCCTCTCTCCTTCTTTTTCTGTTTCTCAGCCGTTTCTCTCCACTTTGCGTAAGCTGCAATGAGCCGATTGTTCCCGACCCTGGAAGTGAAGAGACAATCAGGGTTGTTGCTTTAGAGAAGAACTTTCATCTGAAGTGCTACCGATGTGAGGTACGAAGACTCTTCCTTTTGTTATCTTTACCTGTTCTAGCCTCAAATTAGAAGAATCATGTTTTAAAATAAGAAATTGTTTATTGCAGGATTGTGCTCGTCCTCTTTCAATCGAGGCAGATGCTGATGGCTGCTACCCATTGGATGGCAGAATTCTGTGCATGAAGTGCCACGCCCAGCGTGCCAAGCAGGCCAAGCAGTGATTGGTGGAAACTTATACAAAACCTAAACCAAATTTAAGACACATAATTGGCTCAGCTTTGAAAATGTATGTGTTATAATTCTCTCTTCTGTTTCACATTCTCATTTTCCTCATGTTTCCTCAGTCAGTTAGCCTTTTCCTGACAAAGCTCTGCTGCTTTTTCTGAATGGCCTTATTCAGAGCCCAGCCCATAGCTTGCCCTGTTTGTCCTGGCGTCTTTCTGCTAGGGCCTGATGTGTGCGAGCACAACGTTAGTGCCTCCATGTTGACAGTTACATACAACACAATTTTTTACCCCTAGATTGTTTGATATGTAAGGTGTCGGAGAAGTGATTTTTAGGAATTTTTTTTTTTGTGGCTTGAATTTTTACTGTAGTGGCTGACTCTGTGCAGAGGTAATGTACTGCACTGCCGTTTGAACTGCGCAGTTCAGCGAGACATACAACTCCCAGCATGCCTTTAAAAAAAACTCAGAACATCCATAAATTGTACCACAGCTGACTACTGAGGCAAGACGTATAGTTTGTATATCCACAGCCATCCATGCACTTTCAATAAGGCTTTTCTGAAACATACATTGTAGTTGATGAGAAGGGCTTTTTGTGAAATTGTAGTCACAACAAATGTAAAATAAGCAAAAACAAAGGCAGGGAAAGATGCATGCTTTACTTATAGAACTGCTTACCTGTAAATGAACAAATATTTTAAAAAAGCACATCCACTCCTAAAACATGTTGAACAAAATATGTGATGATACAGTTAAGTAAGTTTGCATTGATTATCATGCCAGTATCAGTTCAGTTGTTTTTCATTCCATATATTGCCAGAGGTATTTAGCGATTGCAAAATTGGTAGATTTGACAATTAAGTATTTCCAAAGAAAAGAACATCAATCACTGAGCCTGTTGTTAATATTGTAATAAGTCTATGACATCGTAGCTAAAGCTGTTTTAAAAACATCTGGATTGTGGAGTAGATAGTATTGTCTACACAAGAGCTTCAGAATATCTTTAACTAGAGCCTCCTGGTTATATTCAGCAAAATTCAACATCACAATACTGTAGTGTTTGGTAAAAACCAACAGTGTTACTGTAGACAAACTAACATGATTCTGAGCAAACTGAACTCTTAAATGTTTCTCAGAAATATTACATTTTTAACAGTCACCATTCCCCGTGATTAATGCACAGAATTCCAGTTTTCCAACATTGACATTTTAGCTCATTTGTGTTTACGATAGCAACTACTGTCTAACTAAGACCACTCATTTTGGCTTCAGGGTAGCACTCATAGTATTTTGAATATTGCATTGCATCTGTGTGTTTCTCTTCTTGGCCTCGTCCCTTGACTATATTATGTCCAAGAAATTCTAGTATTTCATGCAATCAAATGAAACAATGGCTCCAATAATAAAAACATTACATGACCAAATCGAACACGTTATGCATGATTTGTTGTTATTGTTATTACAGTGTTTTTATACATCATGTTTCACGGTTGCCTCATTTTCATGCTGGTATCACAATACTGCTGAATTCAGTAAGGACCATTTGAACGTGTGGTTTAGCCTCCATGTATTTACCATTTAACATTACTTTTTTTGTAAACGCAACATCTAATTTTCTCTCTTAATATGTGAATGTGTGTATGTTTACTGTTTGAAAGTATGCCAACGTGTTATTTTTGCTATCATTGTTTTTCTTCCACATTTGTACTGTATTCTGAACTAATAAAACTATAAAATTGACTGTTTTTTGTTTTAACTTTCATTGGATTTAAAAGAAAATGTTTCTTGTTTCCCATCTTTTTCAGTTTCATTTTCTTCTTATAGTAATGTGTATTTTTGATGGTCCGTATGCGTTTACGTTTTCATCATGTGACGGCTTCCAAACATGTTCGTTCCCACGCAATGTGTGACGTGCTCTTTTGTGGTTTTGCTCCTCTCACTCCCCCTCAATTCTTATCAGCCCGCACCAGCTTCACACACGTCACTGATAGTCAGGAGTGTCGACGTCTGTGTATGTAAAAATGTGAATATTTATGAAAATTAACTATGACACTTCCTATACTGATGAAGCTTTAAAAATGTACTTGCAGCTTTTTTTCCCATTTAGTGTTTGTTTTCCCAAGTTTGACTTGGGTGACTTGATGGATTTTGGAGCAAAATCATCTTCTGGCCCTCATAAATTTAAGAAATGGTGAAGTTCAGGAAATGCATCCAGAAATGCCCCATTTATGTATGTGTAAAAGAGAGGGGTCTTGTGGGAAGCCAGGTCATTACATGTTTATCAGTCAGTGAAAGTGAACAGAGAACGTGATGAGGGAAGATAGTAGTTGGATGACTTGTGGTTGACGGAGGGAGAGATAGAAAGAGGAACTGTGTGACGAAATAGAAAGCTTCGCTGGAAGACTAACATGTTGGAAGAATTCTAATCAAACAGCCACAAAAGAAGAACAAGATGGACGAACACCCAGCTGTTCATCAGGTGAGGCTTTCAAGATATACCCAATTTTTCATTTTTAGGCTTTAGCCAGTTGTATTAATATAACAGTGGTAGTCACAGGACATGACAGAAGAAGATGGGCTGGGATCAGGGAATGCCATGAATCAGATTCAAACCCTAGTCACCCACATAAGTACCACCGTGCACTTGTAACTGTGCTGGAGATATGCATTTAAGTTGTTGCATAAATGGTGAAGTTTTGCTTTATATCAGAAAGGTCTCTAGTAGGCTTACATAATAGATGAGTGGCGTGGTGTAGTTAAAAGACTCCTGGTTCATTGTCCGCCACCAACATTATGCTCGGGTTGTTGCGATGGAAATTCATGATGCTGTTCTATTACACGGCTCGCTGGAATACTTGATTCTGATTGGTCAATCACAAGAATAGGCGGTGTGATATTTCGTACCGTCGTCCATGGCTCTTGAGGTAACTGAAATCGGCGCTACTTTAATGCGCGGTCAAATTAACCGTTGCTTTGCTAAATTTCACGAGTGAAATGCGGCCATTTTAATTTGTGGGACCCGCGCAAAAAGGTTCCCTACGTAGCAGATTTCGCAGACAGGTCACGCAAATTTGAAGCATTCACCAACGCAAAGCTGCTGGTTTGATAATAGTTACCTCTGTGAGCTGTTTTATATATCTACTGAAAAATTTACTTTTCGCCACTATTAAAATCTCGAACTTTCGATGTGACACGCGAAATCCGCGTCTCTTCTTACGTATATAACTGCCGCCATTTCGTCTTTATCGCTGTACCAAAGTGTCACTCGTATTGTTTTGAATGGGAGAAAGTGCAACCAGAGATTTTATAATATGGAGATGAGAGGGTCTGTATCTTACCATTGGAGAAAGCATAACAGCTAACTTAATCACGTGCAGCACCTCTCAGCCTATCATGTAATGGCAGTGACATCAGTCGCAACATTCCCTAGTCTGCCTTCTCTTAAAAAAATACATTTTTATCAAGCTAAAATCTACATATAGTTCCCAACGAAAGTATTATTTACTGTAAAACATGCTGAAGATTAGCAAACAGGATGTCGATTAATTAAATGATTAGCAGGTCTGCGCATGCGCATTAGCTTGATCCAGCCTAAAAAATAGTTTTTTGTCATGATTTGAGCGTTTAGAAAAAAAATTATGAGACAGATTTCTGTTGTCAGATTTCATTGGTGATTTCAAATATTAAATTTAATCGAAAGCTTGGCGAACAGCTTTGGAGAATTTGATGTTTCCCCATTCAAAGAGATAGGAGCTGCACTTGCATGCCTGAGAGGCGTTTCAAAGATGGCCGCCGAGTGAAATGATTTGTCTTAAAGGGACTTTGGCTGTACTGAGAATCAGACTTATTTTTTATATTGTTGTAATATTGTTGTCGAGTTTGTCTTATTGCTTGCCCGATTGTTTGGACTGTTTTTCTTCGCGAATGCTAGAACGAGTTGCGCTTCAGGCAACATGAGTTTAAATCCTGGGGCACGTTCAAGCGCAAACCGGTGGGCAATGTTTTGCTACAGTTTCCGGGTTGAACGACATGTTTCCTGGAAACGGTGTGCAACGGGTTTGAGATACGTTTTCTCTTGTTTGGTGGTTGTGTCAAAAATGTCAGCCCAATCAGCAGCAGCATGTATATAAACCATGCGGGATTAAAGAAACAGCTCGCACAATGGCGTAAAGTCGTTTACAAACGTGTTCTCTTTTATTCTGGACGGCAAGGGCAGTGACTGTAACATCGAGCGTATTTTGCAGTATTAAACACGTATTTATACCGATTTCATCAGACTCCGAAAATTCTTCAAAAAGAACACAAAGAATGGCCTTCTCAGCTGCCATAGTTGCTCTTGCGTCATCAGAACAGGGTGTTCAATGCACCACCATTTCCGTTTAAAAAATGTTTTGCAACGTTTTGTGGTCCTTCCCTTTCCCAGTAAGCTTCCTGTCAGTTATGCAACTAACATAATAAAAGCAAAAAATCACAACATAAGATAATATAGCCTGCATGAATAATTATAAAATAACTCAAATAAATATTTAATGTCCACATGTTTATTTAATAGTGGAATGTAGAAACATGAAAGTCATTGACGCAAATTTCACTTTTCTAACTTTTAATGATACAATTGTATTCATTTTCATTGTTCTTTAGTGAACATTCCTTGGCTCTCATTGTGGTTGGATGTTTGACTGGCAATTTAATTTCAATCCATCAGAAAGTCTGAGTTATGCATTCCAGCTATTCCCAGTGGTGCTTTTAAAATTGATATTTCTGTACAACACGTTCATCTCAATATGTACCCACAGGAAATGGTCACGACACCAGAGGAACAGCCTCGTTCTGATGAGTCAAATCCAATGGGCTGCAACAAGTACTGCAGTCTCTTATTGGTCCTCTTTGCCTTCTCTCTCTTTGCAACTACGTTAGGTTTGGCTATCTATTCCCACCTGCAAAAGGAATCACAATGGAAATCAGGTACAAGCTTATGGAACTAGGCCTTTATTCTGGTATAATTTAATTTCATTGGTTACAGTGGTTGTGATTTCTATCTCTTGTGTTTCAGCTCCTCCTCCTTGCCTTTCTCCCGCCTGTCTAAAAGCATCAGCGCATTTTTCTCTTGACATGGATCCCTTTTCTCGCCCCTGTGACTACTTCCTATATGCCTGTGGAGCAGGTGGATCTTCCACCGACAAGGGGAGACAGAGTGTCAGTGGGTTCTCCAATGAAGACAATGGAGAACTGGACAAAAAACGAGAAGTGAGCATGGGTGGACTAGTGAGGATGAGAAGAGAGGCAGATGTTCAAGGAAAAAGTGATGGACGGCTAGATAAATTTCCAGACAGACAGACTGCTTTACTGAAAGCCATTAAAGAAATACTAGGTGAGTGAAATTCCACTATGTCTTTTGTACCTAAAACAGAACCAATGACATGGTTTCATAGTGTCTTCAGTTTTCATGTCTGCTTTTATTTGTCTATCTTCCTGAGAGCCTAAGCTGGTTTGCTGGTCTTCTAGTCAGTTAGACTGGTCGGTTTTAAAGGGTTTTTGGGCACTTATCACCTGATCAAGCTGGGAGACCAGCTAGACTTGGATCTATACATTGGTTATTGATTATCTATCTATCTATCTATCTATCTAATGTCATTCTATGTATGCATTGCTCTATGTGTCTATCATTCTATTGTTAGTTCTGTCATTCTCTCTGTCTTTCCCTCTGTCCAAGGCTTAACTTTTTTCAATTATCAGGCAAGACTTTGTCAACATTTATGCTTTTACTGTTTGTTTGTCAACACATTGCAGTGCAATGTATTTGTGATTACAGCAATACAAAATGAGAAAGGTAAAATGCCCCTTAGGCAGAACTGTACATGCAGAGCTATATGGGGAATTACAGTGAAGTCTTTCTACATGACATCCTCCTGATGTCCCGGTCTGTCGGGCCACAGATTCTCATCCACATCAGATATCTTCCCTTGCAAAGCGGTGTGGGAAAAATCTAACGCTTCACACAGTCCCCTTAAATGGTGAAAATCAAGAATCCCCTGAAAGTAATTCATCAATTCAGGGCACATTTACAAAAAAAGTCATGGAAAATATGCTTGACAGATTATGACAACCTTTTTGCATTTAATGCCACATGTGTCAGACTCCACTCCACTCCTGCAGAGTTTAGCTCCAACCACCTCCAAAACTCCTGCCTGGAAGTTTCTAGTAATCCTGAAGACCTTGGCTGTGTCAGAAAACTTAGGCAGCTGACTTGTTGCCTCGCTGCCCTATCAGGCAATGAATTTGCGGTCCGTGTTTGCACATGAAGGTACCTCACGAAACTGATTTGGGACAGCCTTCTAAGGCAGCGTAACGGTTTAATGATCTACATCAAAATAGCGTGAGCTTTGGTGATAACTAAGTGAATATTTAATTACTACAACAGTAATTTCTCGCTAGAAATGACATCAAAAGTGGAAAACAATGGTCAAAAACATACATCTACACACAAGCTGACCACCAACTGCAACTTTTAGACAAAATCTTTATTTTTTAGTTCAGCTGTCATGGAATAGAAAGCACAGGATTGTGGGATATCAAAGGCAGCAAAGGATACATCTATGCTGCCTTCAAAAATCGATCAGATGTAGGAATCTCATGAGAAAGGAAGTGAAGCTAACTTTGGATTCGGACGTGCCTTGATTCCTTTCTTCCTTGGGATGCGTCCTCTGAAGGAAGCATTTTTCAGTTTTTGGATGTAGCTCTTGATTAGCTGGTTCAGGTATGTTTAATTAGGGTTGGAGCTAAACTCTGCTGGACAGGAACTGAGTTTGACACCCTTATCTTATGCAATGAACTAATGTCTCATTTAGGGGTTCTCACCTCTGGCCCTCGAGGTCCACTTTCCTGCAGAGTTTAGCTAAAACCTTGATCAAACTGGTTCAAGCTTGATCAAGCTGGTTCACATGTGTTTGTTTAGGGTTGGAGCTGAACTCTACAGGAAAGTGGATCTCAAGGGCCAGAGTTGAGAACCCCTGGTCTAGATGTTTTGGGGGGTAAGAATATTTGAACCTGTATTATATATTTTGATCAACATGACATAATGTACCAAAGCATTGGCCATTTCAATCTATATGATCTCTGTGTGATCAGAGTCTCCTGAGGAGGGTGTTTCTATAAGTGCTGCAGAACAGAAAGCAAAGAAATTCTACAAGACCTGCATGGATGCAGAATCCCCAGAGAAAGTGGGTCCAGAACGCTTCCTCACACTACTCCAGCAGGTACACACACTTTTTAGGATAAGAGACAGTACAAAAACACTTATGTTGCATCATGTATTTTGCTCCAGTGTTATTTTATTCTCTCTCTCTCTTTCTCTCTCTCTCTCTCTCTGTGTAGTTAGGTGGCTGGGCAGTATCAGGTGGATGGAATCAGAAAGATTTTAACACCACCCTCGCCCTGCTGATGAGCCAGTACTCCACATTTCCTTTCTTCAGTGTGTATGTAGGACCAGACCCTGGTGAAGAGCAAAATGCTTCCAATAAACACTACATACAGGTGATCACTAATACTAATTTACAATTTTTTTTAATATAATAGCTAGGACCCATTTCTCAATGTAAAGGTCACGTTTTCAAAACTCTTCATACAGTGGGCATTAAGCAGTTTAAGTAGGCTAAACCGTGGATCATTTTCCATTGCTTTGGCACAAAATGCATTCACTGATTACATCTTTCAAATGACATGAATTCTTTTCTCACTCAGACACAATCACCACCAAAATTACCTACAGGCCAATTTGCACGTTTACATACTCTAGGGGTGCACCGGTCATGATTTTTCATTTCCGATTCTAATTCTGATTCTGATATTTGTTATTTGTTTGCTCTATAACAGGCCAAACTGACCTTAAACAAAAATATCTAGCCATTTGAAATTCGAGACAAACACTTAATTTAATCTTGATCCAAATAAAGTTGCTACACACATAGTACCAGCAGTTGTTTTTTTATTTAGATTAGATGGAACAGCAGAAATATAGTGCTTATAAACAGGCATTATATGGAGGTAAGAGGAAAATAAAATGCCATCAAAACATTTCTGAAGACATTTCTGAAACCGCCACTCCCAATTCAATATTTATTTTCTTCTTCTAATATTTTGGGAATCGCAAGCAGTGAGCTTGCTGTGCCTGGTACAGTATTTCCTCTGCTGGCGCGTCTGTGTTCTCTTCTTTGCTCCCGTCTTCAGCATGTTCTGTCTCTGGCCTGTGTTAACGTCCTGTTTACAGACTTCATAATATTTCCACACAAATTACATTTTGGGAAATGATTGCAATGCAGTTTGTGCACGTCCGGAATAGAGAAAACGTCCGGTTCTGATTTATGGCCGGTCGACCGGTGCATCTCAAGGTTCAAGGTTATTTTATTTATGTAGCACATTTAAGAACAGCAAACATGGCTAACCAAAGTGCTGAAGAAAACAGAAGGCAAAGAAAAAAAAAAAACACAAAGCAAACCACACATTCATACCAGATGCTCACAATGAATTAAAAGCTAAGGGGGAAAAAAGGTTTTAAGAGAATATTTAAAAACAGTTAAAGACTGTGCCGATCTGATATAATCTGGGAGGCTGTTCCATAGCCTAGGGCCAGCAATAGCAAAGGCTCTATCTCCTCTATGCTTTAATCGCGATCTGGGGACAAAGAGAAGCCTTATCCCCGGACCTCAGATTTTGTGTGGGATTGTAGGGATAGAGTAGCTCAGACAAATAGCTCGGTGCCTGGTTATTTAAAGATTTAAAAACATAAAGAAGAATTTTAAATTAAATTTTAAAATGCACAGGTAACCAATGCAGCGATTTCAAAATTGGAGTAACATGATCAAATTTGCGTTTTCTTTTGAGGAATTTTTGAGGAAAAGTTTTCTCAGAGAGAGAGGATTTAATCTTAAAGAGAAGACAGAGCTGAAAAAAACAAGAACTAATCAACAAATTTATTAGTTTTTTTTTTTTTAAATGCAGGATTCGGTAAAAGAAGCAAGGTAGTCCAGGTCAATGCTTCTGCTCCCAGCGCTTTCATTGGGGCCAAAGACTATAATCTCGGTTTTTGATTCATTCAGAAATAAAAAGAAATTGAGAGAACCACATTTTCACTTCATCAAGGCATGCAAAAAGAGATTTCAGAGCAGCATTTATGTTGCATTTCAGAATTAAAGAGTATCTCTAACATACTATTTCAAAACTGTTAAAGGGGTCATGAACTGCATTTTTTTATTATTTTATAATGTTTCCTGAGGGGCACTTATAATGTTAGTATAATTTTTTTACATCAAAAAGGGTCATAATTTAGAAATAATTGGTAATTTTCTACCCTGATTTTAGCCTCTGATTTGAACGCTCTATTTGAAGGGGCGTGTCTGCTGTGAGACTTCAATGTAAACATCCACTGCTATGATTGGCTAACATCTTTGCATATGACATATTATTACCTGGTTTTGGATTAACAAGAAAGTTTTGAGTTCTGAAACTTACAGGATGTTTTTATAGTACAATGACCTCTTGCATGTCAAAAGACCTGGAGCTGAACACTTACACGAGTGTTAGTCTTTCAATTTCATTACCATCAATACAAAAGAGGACAATTTAAGAACTGGAATTAAGGAATTAATTTTGTACTGTAATGTAAAAATGGACCATGTAACATATATTGCAGTGAATACATTTTTATATTGTATAAAGCTTCCTGTTGTTAGAGTTTAAGTCATTTTTAATGAGTTTTAAGTGTGTTTGTTGGGTGTCAACCTTTATTAGTGTTATGGGACAGTGACTTGATTTGAGACATGTTTTTGTAGTTTTAGTGCATTTTGGATGTGAAATTTACTGCTGTGCCAAGCAGAAAGTTGGTTGGTACTGTGTGAAAAACTGTGTGAAGAGTTTTGAAAAATGATGTAAGTATTGAGAAATTTGTCTTAGTGATTGTAATAAACTGTAAAGAAATGTGAATTTGTATTACATCCCTGTGTACATGAATCCTCAATATTTTGGCCCATTTTCATTGTTTTTGAGATTGTTTTGTCCTCTGTATGTTGGTTAAAAATGTCAGTTTACATTTCCATAGATTGATGAGCCTCATTTTCAATTCCCTATTGACTGGAATAGCAAGACACATAAATCCAAAGCTAGCACTCGGGTAGGTATTTCCTGTTCAGTTTAGCACCAGATTTCACATATAACTAGCAGCTAATGCTCATAATGCATTATTATACTGGGTTATTTGGTATTTTGGTAACATCTCTTTTGTTGTCTGTCTCTGTTCCTATTTCTCAGTATTTGCGTCCATTCTATTCGTCCTGTGGTCAGTATTTGGCTCTCTTGGGTGTTCCCTCCAATGAAACCACTCAGCACTGTGGTCTTTACATATCTCTGTCCACAACTCTTGCTGTGGCCACATCACCTCTTCCCTACCGCCTCAGTCAGAAGTTGCTCTACCACAGAATTACCATTCGAGAGCTACAGGTCTGTGTGTTTGTGTGTAAATTGGTTTTCCTGTTCATGATCACAAATATCTAGATTAACCTGTTAATTGTCACACACACACACACAAACTTTTTTTTTTTTTTGGCCGGTCTTAAGGTTAAGGTTGACTTAAGGTTGGTCTCTTTTTAAAGACGACACTCAGCAGATTATTGCAGAAGTGAAAGCACTTCAAAAAATGAAAGTGTAGTTATAGAAATTCACTGTAAAACAAATGTACTGAACATTTTCCAAAATAATTTGGAGTCTAAAATTGTTAGAAAATCAATGCCATATGTCTATAACCAAATTGTGTTCCAAATTTGAAATTGATATTCCAAAAATTGAGTCTGCTAAAAGGTTTTAAAGAACCGTTTCCATAGTAATGCATTGTCCAATTTCAAAACTGTTTTCACAGAATGAGTGAATTTTGAGTGTTTAAGCTTTCAAATAATACATAATTTATGATGATTACTATAATATGTCATAGAGAAAAAAGCATTAAAAAGCACACCATGTGTTCCACTACACTGACAGTAACAGGCGTACAACATTCTAAGAAATGTTCTCTTTGTATTCATGTTTGTTTTATATGGTTTTGGAAAAACTTTTATTCCTTTTTCAAGATTTTATTCCTTTTCAAGCTTAAATTTAATGACTCATGATATAATGTGATATTCTGATACTTATTACAAGTCTTATTATTTTCAAAAGTGTCTTTAATCATTTTAAATAATAATAAAAGGTGAAAAGTTGTTGTTGAAATTAGGCTTTTTTCATAAAAAAAAAATATCAGGACAGTTGTATCACACATTTACACATTTCCCCCCAAAATAGCAAAATATGTAAATTCTATTTCAGAAATTAAAAACATGCTCATCATAGAAGATGTGATTCAAGTTATTGTGTGAATAAATATAATTTTTGAGTACATAGAATAGATCTGGATAAAAAATGAACATCATGTCATTAACCCAAATAATGTATAACTGAATTGTGTTCTGATAGAGTTGTTTTTCCTGTGCCTCACAGACTCGGGCTTCAGCCATTGATTGGCTTGCTTGCCTACAAGCCATATTTCAGCCTCTTCCTATCAGCCAATCAGATATTGTTTTAGTCCACAATCTCCCATACATTATCCACATGTCTCAGACAATCAGCCAATGGCAATTCCAGCATGATATGATGGGCACGTAAGTCACTTTTTGGCATGATTTCTTAATATGTGATAGATCTTGATAAATGATACAAATATTGTTGTTGTTTTTTTTTTGTTTTTTTTTGTCCGTATGTGCCTGTGTATAAATCTGCAGCGGTCCTCTTCACACGTACATGATCTTTAGTCTTTTGCAAACACTCATACCTGCGCTGGACTCGAGGTTCTTCCAAACAATGAAAAACTATTCCATTGCAACTGGAGACACGCAGGAGGTGGGTCGGCATTGAATTAATTCCTCACAAAGCCTATTTGTGTGAAGTGAAGTTTCAGTTCAGACTGCATGATATATTTCATTCGCTTACACTGTCTGCGTTTTTAGGAGATGCCACGCTGGTGGCGATGTGTTCAGCAGACAGAGCGAGGATTTGATGTCTTACTCAGTCATGTAATTAGAGAACGACATGCACAAAAAGAGGTACATTTTGGTTGGACTCGTGAACAAAAATAAAGGACTAATTCTGCACGAACATGTATTTAATAGAGCAATGACACAAGTGTATTTCTCTCTCTGCCAGGGTGAAGAGTTGATTCATGATGTTTATTCATCTCTCAAGAAGAAACTAACAGATTTGAGCTGGAGGAACAAAACATATTCAGGCTTTATTTTGAATAAGGTATGTTGTGAATCATATTCAAAACAATATCCAAATGAAACTGCGTATGGATTTTGTTCTGATAATCTTGTGTCTTTTTCAGATAAAATCTCTTAATCCAAGACTCTCTACTAAAACAAATAACCTCAGTCATACAGAACTCAACCATCTCTATGCAGAGGTAGCTTGATTTGAAGAAACATAAATGGACAGTCTGTGTAGTGGGATGAGTGAATGAAATATTCTTCATTCGCTGTGTTTCTCTTCCTCTTTGCACTAGATGGTTTTGAAAGAGGAGGATTTTTTCTCCAACTACCTGCAGATGCTGGTGCTGGAGCAGAAGAGCAGGTGCAGACTGCTCTCACACGGCACACGGACTGAAGGGTGAGTGCTCGCATATTAGCAATGAAATTTAAGGTTATGTTTTGTCACAATGTCAAATATGAAAAACAAAAATTAGTTGGATTTTTATATTATTTCATAGTAATCTATTTAAAATCACAGTTTTTATACATAGAACTATGTGTATAGTTTTTTTTTACAGTAATATAAATATATTATATTTATTTTTTAATATTTATTATTATATTTGTAATTTATTTATATTTATTTTTATATATATTTTATTTTATATATAATATTTTATTATTTATATATTATGCAAAGGTTTTACATTTATTTCTTAACTAATATACTTTAAAATATATGTGACATGTTATTTGCAGTACATATTATTTTATATTTATGGATTATGCAAATAGTGTTTACCTTCAAAAGACTCAACTAATTTGATCTGAATGTCAAATTTTAGTTCACATTAACTAAATCGCTAATTAACTTAACATTAAAGGTGCAATATGTAATATTTTCTGTCCGCTAGAGGTCGCTAGAGGCCTATTCAAAACAAAGGCGTAGCTTGATGCGCAAGTTTGAGCGCGGAATCTTGGGACATGTGGTCTTCACATCACAGCCGGTGGAAAATAATCAGGATAGGACTCGGGTAGAAATCATGTTCATGGATACGATTATTAACGTTATTGTAGTATGAAGCAGAGCAGGACCGAGTGTTGTGGGAGCTGAACGAGGCCGCTGGAGCAATTGCGCAACACGCCACTTGCAGCGGGACTTTTATTATGCCACAGTCGCCAGCGCTGCTTCCGCTTTTCCGGTCATGAGTATGAGGTAACGCAGCTCTGTTTATCATATTAGATATATTTGAGAGTGTTGAAAATTATGTTATAACGTTACTCTGTGCGTTCACTCGGCTGCTGCTGTGAGACACTTGTTGCACACTGCAGTAAGATAGATCGATTTTAGAATAACATATTAAAAGCTGGATGGCTTGTGTTGATAAATGGCTTGCAATTAATTTTAATACGTATTGTATGATGGAGAAAATGCTGTATTACTGTTACTAAAAATAAGGCTGCATCTGATTATGCTATGTTAGCTACTTCACAAAATAGTGTTTTTCTCTGAGGCATGGTAGAAGCATGGTAAGTTACTCAAGAAAATTAGATTTAAACAATAAGGCTAAACGTGTTGAGCTATATATCAATAATTAGTTTTCTGTCTATAAATATATCAAAACAGTTGTTCCCTTGTCTATTAAAACATGTACACTACCAGTCAAAAATTTGGAACCGTAAGATTTTTATTGTTTTTAAAAGAAGTTTCGTCTGCTCACCAAGGCTGCATTTATTTAATTAAAAATACAGTAAAAACAGTAATATTGTGAAATATTATTACAATTTAAAATAACTGTTTTCTGTTTGAATATATTTTATAAAATAATTTATTCCTGTGATCAAAGCTGAATTTTCAGCATCATTACTCCAGTCTTCAGGGTCACATGATCCTTCAGAAATCATTCTAATATGCTGATCTGCTGCTCAAGAAACATTTATTGTGTACAATTGTACAAAATATTTGTGTACAAT
The DNA here is from genome assembly GCA_037950665.1 of Hypophthalmichthys nobilis. Lineage (NCBI taxonomy): Eukaryota > Metazoa > Chordata > Actinopteri > Cypriniformes > Xenocyprididae > Hypophthalmichthys > Hypophthalmichthys nobilis. The sequence goes on along the minus strand of CM075481.1, from coordinate 23,528,685 downwards.
ATTTTTTTTTTTCAGGATTCTTTGATGAATAGAAAGTTTAAAAGAACAGCATTTATTTGAAATATAATCTTTTGTAACATTATAAATGTCTTTACTGTCACTTTTGATCGATTTAATGCATCCTTGCGGAATAAAAGTATTAATTTCTTTAATTTCTTTTCAAAAAAATAAAAATTCTTACTGACCCCAAACTTTTGAACGGTAGTGTATAATGTTACAAAAGCGTTGTATTTCAGATAAATGCTGTTCTTTTGAACTTTCTATTCATCAAGGAATCCTGAAAAAAAAAAAGTACACAACTGTTTTTAACATTGATAATAATCATAAATGTTTCTTGAGCAGCAAATAATCATATCAGAATGATTTCTGAAGGATCATGTGACACTGAAGACTGGAGTAATGATGCTGAAAATTCAGCTTTGATCACAGGAATAAATTACTTTATAAAATATATTCAAACAGAAAACAGTTATTTTAAATTGTAATAATATTTCACAATATTACTGTTTTTTTTAATTAAATAAATGCAGCCTTGGTGAGCAGACGAAACTTCTTTTAAAAACATTAAAAATCTTACTGTGTCCAAACTTTTGACTGGTAGTGTATATTATAGCGTCTTTGGTGTTTCCATGGTTTCTACAAAATAAAACCGGAAACCGAGGGTAACGCAGGTATGACGCAATTGACAGGCGACTCCTCACAGGTCCCGGAGCCTTGGTTTAAATTGCAATTTTCTCACGATTTACAAATAGTTGCAAACATTTGGGATATTGTAAGTACTTAAGTGAACAAAATATATAACACTGGCCTAGTGGTTTTTGGATATTTTACTGCAAAATTCTTACATATTGCACCTTTAAGTTCACATTTAACTAATGGCTCATTTCCACCGAGTGGTACGGTTCAGTTCAGTACAGTCCAGTATGAATCGGGACGGTAAACCCTGATCCAGCTTGCGTTTCTACCGCAACAGTACCCTCACTTGATAGGAGTGGTGTATGCCAGAAAGTAGCAATCGACATCATTCTCACGTGAAGAAGAAGTGACAGTAAACAACAATGGAGGACATACAGCAGCTTTGTTTGAGCAAAGGCTGAATGCTGCAAGGAAAAACAGCCAAAAAATACACATTGTGTTGCAACGGTATTGTTGTCATTCCCTTTGTAGCGCGCACAAATGACTATTCTCTGTCAACCAGTCAACGTTCTGCAGTGTCTAGCTCCTCCCTTTTGGTACCAGTAATATTGGTACTATTGTGCTAGGTACCCCAACGGAAGGGTCCCAAAAAAGTGGTACGGAATGGTTCGGAATTAGGGTACCATTCACAACAAAAATTGCGTGCCATACTGTACTATACTGAACCGTACTTTTTAGTCTCATGTTTTTGTTTTTTATATCCTTTTTTACTGGGTTATCATTATTCTCATATTAAAGTCATGACGTAATAGAGCAACATCTTTTTTTTCCATATTGTGCATACATACGAGTGAAACAGATTAACGAAAATGAAAAAAAAAAATGTAGGGCCGGGACTTGGATCTATCTATCGGTTGTTGAAGGGATGGAGGAAGCTCTGAATGTGAGCATGAGGTTGATTGCAAAAAAGGTCGGGGTTTAAGTGGACTAAATGATTGGAAACATCTGTCATTTCACTGGAAGATCAAGTTGTGACATTTTGATTAAAATGAAACGTACAGGGATGAATCATTTTCAGTAAGATCAATAAAAGGCATTTTGAAAATAGATAGGGTGGATAATCATTCCATGCCAACTTTAAGTCATCATCCATTTTACATTTCTGTCTTTCCTCTCCTCTAGTTTGTCTATCACTCCATCCATCTCTGGTAATGACATCATCATCCCTGTTGGAATGTTTGTTTTGCCTTTCTTCCATTCTTCATATCCCAGGTATCTTTTTACAACATAAACACAGAATATTTATTCAATGGTAAAAATATTAGTGTGGGTATATCTTGATATACTTTGCACCGCTGTTAGTAAAATGTTATTATTTTATTGTGTAATTTTACTGTGATTATTCCTCATTCTTTGAATGCACTCTTCTAGTTTTTATGTGTTGAAGATGTATGATGCATAAATATGAATGTATGAAAGTTAGATAAAAATGTTTACATAAGGGATAATCCACAGCTAGCTGTGCATTAAACGATTTTAATGCACAACGTGGAGGCAAAGAACTTTTTGAAAAGTGAATTATGACATTTATTTGAATGAATTAGCCTATCGAGAGAGAGAGAGAGAGAGAGAGGGATGTGTGTGTGTGTGTGTGAATTACCTGTGTCTGTGCAGCATCTCTCTAACAATGAAACTGTGAGATTAATTACTTCAAAAACAGTTACATTGACAAGTTTCTGTGCTCCTGTTTCTGTGTGTGCAACGTGATCTCCGATCTCTGTGTGCAAGTGACGTGTGTGTGTGTGTGTGCTCTGAAAGCAGCGCATTAACATTGACCGGTGATTCAACTGACTTGGAACTACCTGTACATTTAAACTGTTTTATTGCACAAATTCCAGCCAATCAGAATAGAGTATTCAGACAAACTATGGTATAAAATTTAAATTATAAATTTAAATAATATTCTCTAGGGCACTGTATTATGGGACTTTGGGATCTCTGATGGCTAAAGATCTTCTCCACCTTCTGCTTCCTAATAGTAAGTCAGTATGGATTTCAATATGAATATGCATGCATAATGTGTTTTTGAGTGTTTTTAATCCTCTTCTATGTTTCTCGTCACTAGTCCACACACAGGCCGACAACCCAGAGTCAGAGAGTATGTGCGTGTGGTCTCATTATCTGAGTGTGACCAAGGGTTCGGGACAGGCTGGCACATTCTCCCTTCCCCCCTCTAAACAGCAGGAGGTTTGGGTGCAGTACTCTGCTCTACAGGTGGCACTGGATGTAAGTTAGCTTACTCTAGTCTAGGGGGTTTTTAGTCTTAGATGCCACCCCCAAATATGATCACCCCATACTAAAATTCAACAGACATCTTATGTAATTTCTTGTACAAAACACCCCATTTATATCGTGCAAAAATTAATTGCAAAAAAATATTTGGAATTTTTTATTTTCTACCCAGTTAACAGGGAATCTTCTCAGAACTTTGGCTAATGTTCTCTCAAAGTTATGAACAAACGTTCTTCCAGTAACGGTAAAGTTATTTGTTCTTTAGTAATGTTCTCAAAATATTAGCACAAAAATGTAATTTATTGCATCGTTCATAGAACGTTTTCTGAAACGTTTTAGTTGGATGTTCATCTAATGTTTTTTTTTTTTTTAAATGTCACTGCTTGTTTTAGACTGTTAGAGGATGTTCAAAACTAACGTTTTCATAATTTCTGCAAAATTATAAAATGGAATGTTCCCTTAAAGGATTAGTTCACTTCAGAATTAAATTTTCCTGATAGTTTACTCACCCCCATGTCATCCAAGATGTTTGTCTTTCTTTCTTTAGTCAAAAAGAAGTTAAGGTTTTTGAGGAAAACATTCCAGGATTTTTCTCCATATAGTGGACTTCAATGACTTGAATTTGTTCCAAATTGCAGTTTCAATGCAGCTTCAAAGGGCTTTACACAATCCCAGCCGAGGAATAAGGGTCTTATCTAGCGAAACGATCAGTCATTTTCTAAAAAAAAAAAAAAAAAAATTATATACTTTTTAACCACAAATGCTTGTCTTGCACTAGCTCTGCAATGCACCACACATTATGTAATCACGTTGGAAAGGTCACGCTTGATGTAGGCGGAAGTAGCAAGATAGAGCGAAAAACTCCATCTCATTTTCTCCTCCAACTTCAAAATCGTCCGACATCTTTGATTTACCTTTTTTTGTAAAGGCCGTTTGACTTAATCTTTGCACGATCGCTTTGTAAACACTTGCTCGGTACTTCCACCTACGTCACACGTGACCTTTCCAACGTGATGATTGCATCGCAGAGCAGTGGAAGACGAGCATTTGTGGTTAAGAAGTGTGTATACAGGTGCTGGTCATATAATTAGAATATCATCAAAAAGTTGATTTATTTCACTAATTCCATTCAAAAAGTGAAACTTGTATATTATATACATTCATTACACACAGATTGATATATTTCAAATGTTTATTTCTTTTAATTTTGATGATTATAACTGACAACTAAGGAAAATCCCAAATTCAGTATCTCAGAAAATTAGTATATTACTTAAGACCAATACAAAGAAAGGATTTTTAGAAATCTTGGCCAACTGAAAAGTATGAACATGAAAAGTATGAGCATGTACAGCACTCAATACTTAGTTGGGGCTCCTTTTGCCTGAATTACTGCAGCAATGCGGCGTGGCATGGAGTCGATCAGTCTGTGGCACTGCTCAGGTGTTATAAGAGCCCAGGTTGCTCTGATAGTGGCCTTCAGCTCTTCTGCATTGTTGGGTCTGGCATATCGCATCTTCCTCTTCACAATACCCCATAGATTTTCTATGGGGTTAAGGTCAGGCGAGTTTGCTGGCCAATTAAGAACAGGGATACCATGGTCCTTAAACCAGGTACTGGTAGCTTTGGCACTGTGTGCAGGTGCCAAGTCCTGTTGGAAAATGAAATCTGCATCTCCATAAAGTTGGTCAGCAGCAGGAAGCATGAAGTGCTCTAAAACTTCCTGGTATATGGCTACGTTGACCTTGGACCTCAGAAAACACAGTGGACCAACACCAGCAGATGACATGGCACCCCAAACCATCACTGACTGTGGAAACTTTACACTGGACCTCAAGCAACGTGGATTGTGTGCCTCTCCTCTCTTCCTCCAGACTCTGGGACCCTGATTTCCAAAGGAAATGCAAAATTTACTTTCATCAGAAAACATAACTTTGGACCACTCAGCAGCAGTCCAGTCCTTTTTGTCTTTAGCCCAGGCAAGACGCTTCTGACGCTGTCTGTTGTTCAAGAGTGGCTTGACACAAGAAATGCGACAGCTGAAACCCATGTCTTGCATACGTCTGTGCGTAGTGGTTCTTGAAGCACTGACTCCAGCTGCAGTCCACTCTTTGTGAATCTCCCCCACATTTTTGAATGGGTTTTGTTTCACAGTCCTCTCCAGGGTGCGGTTATCCCTATTGCTTGTACACTTTTTTCTACCACATCTTTTCCTTCCCTTCAACTCTCTATTAATGTGCTTGGACACAGAGCTCTGTGAACAGCCAGCCTCTTTTGCAATGACCTTTTGTGTCTTGCCCTCCTTGTGCAAGGTGTCAATGGTCGTCTTTTGGACAACTGTCAAGTCAGCAGTCTTCCCCATGATTGTGTAGCCTACAGAACTAGACTGAGAGACCATTTAAAGGCCTTTGCAGGTGTTTTGAGTTAATTAGCTGATTAGAGTGTGGCACCAGGTGTCTTCAATATTGAACCTTTTCACAATATTCTAATTTTCTGAGATACTGAATTTGGGATTTTCCTTAGTTGTCAGTTATAATCATCAAAATTAAAAGAAATAAACATTTGAAATATATCAGTCTGTGTGTAATGAATGAATATAATATACAAGTTTCACTTTTTGAATGGAATTAGTGAAATAAATCAACTTTTTGATGATATTCTAATTATATGACCAGCACCTGTGTATATATATTTATATATATAATTTTTTTTTGTTGTTTTTTGTTTTTTTGGAAAATGACTGATCGTTTCACTAGATACTGATCGTTTCACTAGATCCTCGTCTGGGATCGTGTAGAGCCCTTTGAAGCTGCATTGAAACTGCAATTTGGACCTTTAACCCGTTGGTCCCCACTGAAGTCCACTATATGGAGAAAAATCCTGGAATGTTTTCCTCAAAAACCTTAATTTCTTTTCGACTGAAGTAAGAAAGACAAACATCTTGGATGACATGGGGGTGAGTAAAATATTGGGAAATTAATTCTGAAGTGAACTAATCCTTTACTGTTCGCATATCCAAAAAAAAAAAAAAGGTTATAAAACAATAAAAATACTTGACATTTTGGATGTTCATAGAACATTCAGAAATAACGTTTTCATATTTAATAAGAACGTTAGAAAAATGTTCATAGAATATAATTTTATTAGCTGGGTATTAAGTACTATTAACAGGGTTCTTACAAGGTGCTTAAAGTGCTTGAAGATATTGTTTTGATGAGTGAGATCTCTGATTGTAGTCCTTGAAAGCCAAAAAAGTAGTGCTTAAAGTCCTTGAATGTTTTGGAATTTCATTTTACAGTGTCTATACAAACCGTGTTCAAATTATGTTGTTTTTCTACTCATTTTAGTACTGTGGTGTTAGATTTATTATTTATTCATTTATTTTAATCAAATTTTTATTTATTTTTATTTTAATATTTTTTTAACTAAATTAATTTATTTATTGACATTTTTCCACTGTTTTTCTTGAAACTTTTCAATAGAGCCCTAGCACTTCCCCCTACTTGAAAAACCTCTGCTCTAGTCTGAACCCAACATTTGTCTTTGTCAACCTTTTATATTCCATATTTGTTCCTTACAGGCTTATAAGATGAGTTTCACAAGGCATCCAACAGACTCATCTCTATCAGGCCTCTCTTACATTCACCTGTTCCTCTCATCCTTTACTAAGGTACAGAGAAAATCTCAAAGAGAATTACACAGGCACTCAAGCATGTGTGCTAATCAAACATTCAAATCAAATGTTACAGGTATCGTGTGACGCTGACTCCTACCGCGAGTTCATGCCTTTTGAACCTTCCTTCCTGGTGACTGTCCTGTGTTCGAACTCAGGCTTCTGCCCCAAACCGCTGACCTGCCTGAATAAATCTCAGAGTTCTCCTCATGAGATGTGTCAGAGTCGAACGCTGCACTGAATCTGTGAGAAACATCTGTGAGATCTCCACTGAGACCTGTTGGAGCTGGTTTGGGACTATTGAACCATTGGAGCTGCTCAATGTTTAGTGAAAATATGAGAAAGTCATTCCAGAGATCATTAACCTTTTTATATTCAAGTTATGGGTTTAGAAATGTCACATACATTTAGGCAATATTATCACATTTGATAAGTGATGTACAGTATGATGAACAGTTAAAATCAAATTTTTTAGTCAAACAGTCAAAAGCATGAAAAAGTACCATGCTTTTACAGTATTGAATTTTGGGGGTTAAGTGTTGTAGATTCATGCAAACTAATATATTAGGGGAGGGAGGAAATCTCATGCATTTTTATAACACCTATGGCAGTAGTATTTCCTAGTTTGTTTACAAAGTTACACTGGTTTTAAATGTGGTAACTATAGTTTTACTATAAATACCACAGTTAAACTGGTTACTACAATTTAGTAATTCATTAATGATGAATGTTTTGTACGTTTATTCTCTCTAGTGTAAATACAGTTTGTGGTCTGATGTTTGAATGTATCATAAATGCCACTCTTATATTTGAAAGAAACGTTGAGGTGTGTTTTGCATGTGTCCTTTTCTGGTGTGTAGCGATTGTGAAAGTTCTGGGTTTATTTTGATAAGACTAGCAAACAATTCTTGGTGTTTTTGGTATGTAAAAATGTATTTTTAATTTTTTTTTTTCATAATAATAATGTCATTTAATAGGTGGTCAAGTACAGTATTTTACAATACATTATTAACTATGCAGAGAGACCGTCATCAGCGTGCGCCACTCTGAACAAACGTGTTGTTGTGACGCACATTTGATATGTCGTAGTTCTGTGTCAACATGGCTGCACGCGCTGGAGACAAGCGTGGTCTGGAGCATTTAGATGAATATGAACCAAAACCGGCCAAACAGCAAAGAAGTCTGCACGATCAGATGACGGAAAAGCGTCTTGTTGTTGTTTTAGAAGGAGCGACGCTTGAAACCGTAAAGGTAAAAGGCAGCGAGGCTCGGCAGAGATAAAAACTTTAAAGTGTTGGAGCGGGTGTTATTCACTGGATTGCCACTAATAGTTGTCATAACCGTATGTTTAAACAATTATATATGAACGTTTGTCTGTGCAGGTTGGAAAGACATTCGAGTTGCTGAACTGTGATCAGCATAAGAGTATGATAATAAAGAGTGGAAGAGACCCTGGAAAGATTCGCCCCGATATCACACATCAGGTAAAGTCATCTGATCTAAGTGTTTGAAATGCGCGTTCATGTATTTAGTTTTCATCATCTAAACAATTTATTTCAATATTACCATGCCCGTTTTAACCTCCATTATGCACTGGGGTTCGTTTTTAGAGATGCATACAAATTATTTAGTTTTAAAAGAGTTATTAAAGATTTTTTTTTTTTTTTTTTTTTTTAATAAAGTTACACCTTTTTCCAGACATCAACTGAGGCTTTACAAAATGATGTCGTTCTATTTTTGTCTCAAAATACTTTTGTAATATATATTTATCCCATATTCCATATCTCTCATATACTTTTGGGACTGAATTTTGTTGCTAAACAATGCAACATGACAAATTGATATTCTTTTCCTCTGAAAGTGAAAGGTTATGCAAGTAAATTGAATATATTCTGTTTTGAAACATGCTGGAGTAATGCTGATATTGTTTTGTTTGAAAATGAGTAGGTTTCATAAATTTGGACTGTTTTTGAGCAGTCATTGGTTTTAAATTCACAATAATTCAAGTTGATACTGTTCATTCTTAGATTGTTTTTATAAATTTATTAAAATATTTTTTTTATGAATATTAAAAATTTTAATTTCTTGTATTACAGTGTTTTTCTGTAGTTAATGTAACATTTGACATTTTAAAGAATTTAAAAAGGTGTAAACTTACTAATAATATGGCAATAATACGCTAACATTTTTGCACATTTATTCATTAATGAAGTTATTGATGAGATAAAATACAATAAAATAAAAATACAAAGTTATGACTGTTTTATAAGCTTACATTCCATGGGGTCCAAATGGTATGCAGGGTTTGAATACATTATGAGGGTTAATTGAAGAAAATAAGCCATCTTGTGGGGGTTTTCTGATGATTTTGACCATTGGTGTTGGTTTGAAACCATGAGATTTTTTTTTTTTTTTTGTCCCACATCTGCCTTCTGAATGTCATGTCTGCTTTCCCACAGTGCCTGCTGATGTTACTGGACAGTCCTTTGAACAGAGCTGGACTTCTGCAAGTGTACATTCACACAGAGAAGAACGTTTTGATCGAGATCAACCCACAGACAAGAATTCCTCGCACCTTTGCACGATTTTGTGGACTCATGGGTAAATTCACATGGAGGCTCCGTTTGCACATTGACTCTAATATCAGTATTGTAATGGGTTACACTATTTTAAAGTTAAGGTTGTTACAGTGTAATTACACATAACATTAATTAATTACATGTATTTACTATAGGGTATGTTTAGGGTTAGTTACTTGTAATTATACATAATTTACTATTATTACTACTATTGTAAGTACATGTGACTACACCTAAAAACAGTGTTACCTTGTAACAGCAAAAAAAAAAGGCTGTAATGCTGTATTTTGAATTCAGAATAAGTTTAGTTTCCTACTATTTGTCCTCCTATAGTCCAGCTCCTGCACAAGATGAGTGTGAGAGCAGCTGATGGCTCTCAACGTTTGTTGAAGCTCATTAAAAATCCAGTGTCAGACCACCTGCCACCTGGATGCCCCCGATTTTCCACATCGTTCAAAGCAGGAGATGCTGTATGTCCCAGAACAATCGTCCCTAAAGATGGACCTGCCGCTATTGTCATTGGAGCATTTGCACATGGAACAGTGAGTCTGAAATATACTCTCCATGCATAGAAAATTATTTCATAAATGTCAATTATGTCATCGCTTTTCAAGTAAATCAGCATACTAAACTCTGTCACTCCATCCTGACGTAGGTGAATGCCGACTACACAGAGAAGACAGTGTCCATCAGTAACTATCCTTTATCTGCAGCTCTGACCTGTGCCAAGATGTGTTCAGCATTTGAGGAGGTCTGGGGAGTGTTATGACAAAACCAAACTGTTATGAACTGTCATGTTTATGCCTGATTGAGGAACAGACCTTTGGATTGCATTCTGTGTGTATGCGTTTCATTCCTTTGAGCAAAAATTGTTATGTGACGTCACAACAGAGGAGAACATTTCCAAGTCAAACAATTTTAACACACACTGAAGCAAACAGTTATACTCTTTAAAATGTGGAGTATTAAACCTAAATGTCTTTTTGTATAAGTATAAACATTTAGTAATAAACCCAGATTTGCATTTAAATCTATTCCTGATATGTAAAACAACACTTTTTCGCCTTACAATAAACAATAAGAACTTGTTTTATTCAGCACTATACTAAGATGGATGTTTAAAAATTCTCTTTTAAAACCATGTTGAACTCCAGCTTTATCCTTATATTCTCTAATCTCACTATGAGTCTACACAACTTCAAAAACAGTCTCTCCTCTTGTGTTCAGTCTCTCTGGCCCCTTTAGCTTCCTTTATCCTGAACTGTGCTTTAGATGTTATTTATACAGTTTTTTTCTGTTTAGGCTTGATGTTGATTCTCCCTACTGGGTTTGTTCTTTCTTTTGCTTGTTCTTTGTCCACACCTGGCACCTTTCCTAACAGGATTCAGGCTCACTCAGTTTTTTTCATTTCAGTTTTCAGTGCATTTAAACATTTGAGTTCCTACTGCAGATTTTGTATTTTTGCCATCTGTGCATTTTGGCAAGTTGCTTTTGTAGTTTTTCTATTATTTGGGACATTTATTTCCACATGCAACACAAAATTACACTACCGTTATTTCTACATTCTGGAGTCTAAAATGTTCGTAAGTTCAGTTCACACAGGAAAAAAACTTGCAATTAATACCCTTAAACAGTGAGCTGAAATCTGCTAAAATATAAAAGTAATGGAATATTTGAAGAGTTCCACTGCAAAAACCTCTAAGTGCCATCTGAAATGTTTGGTAACACTTTACAATAAGGTTCATTAGTTAAACATTAATGTATTAACTAACATGAACTAGCCATGAGCAATACATTTGTTACTTTATTTACTAATCTTCGTTAATGTCAGTTAATGAAAATACAGTTGTTCATTGTTTGTTCATGTTAGTTCACAGTGCATTAACTAATGTTAACAAGATTTTAATAATGTATTAGTAAATGTTGAAATTAACATGAACAAAGATCGATAAATGCTGTAGAAGTGCAGTTCATTATTAGTTCATGTTAACTAATGTCGTTAACTAATGTTAACTAATGAACCTTGAATTGTAAAGTGTTACCAAATTTTCTTTTAAAATGATCATTTTTATCAGGCTCCAATGATTGTTCAGTTATTTCACTTTAATGGCAATGAAAAAGACTTATTGATTGCCATTAAAGTGAAATTACTGAACCTAAACATAGGAGTCTGATAAAAATGATCATTTTAGAAGATAATTTCAGATGGCACTTAGAGGCTTTTGCATCTAAAGTCTTCATTTATATTTACTATTTTTTTTTCCGGTTATTGAATTAACCTTTCTGAAATATTTCATTGTCTAGATCAGAGGTGACATTGCAACTTTATTATGATTTCTAATGTCTTTAATGATTAGATTAATGGCTTTTAGTTCATTATATTTTGTTTCTCCTCAGGTTTATACATCTATGGTCAGTAAAAAAAAAAAAAAAAAAAAAAAAAAGGATACAGTGTCAATATAAACTAACAGGGTTCCCACTCGTCCTGGAAAACCTTGAAAACCTAGAAAATGGATGACGCATTTTCCAGTCCTGGAAAACACATGGAAATTTGGAGAAAATGCAAAATATCCTGGAAAATCTTGTTGTTGTCCTGGAAAATTATTTTTTAAAAAGTTCTTGGATTTTTCTTTAGTCGAGAACAAAGAGTTTATCACTGGCCTAAAACATTTGACATTAGTGAGAGTAGTATTTTCAATGATGTTTAGTTTTGTGTTGCCACTTGCAGCAGTTACCTATAATGTTATTAACTGCTCAAATGCATGCAGCAAATGTTAACTGGTAAGCAGCAATGTAATTTAGTGACTTGCTAACTACAAGTGCGTGCATAATTATTATGCAAGTTGATTTTCTTATATTTTTTTTTTCCAAGCACATTTTACCAATCAGTAATAATAACTACTATTTTGTATTTAATCATTTGTAAGTGATATATAATTGTTCATGAAGGCTGGAAATTAAAAATGCCTTATATTCAGGTGTGCAGAATTATTAGGTATGTTTTCTTTTACAGATAAAATGAGCCAAAAGAGATTTAACTCAGATTGAAAGGTCAAAAATTAATAAATGCCCATGAGAAGGATGCAATACTAATGCAATACTAGGAATTGCAGTTAAGGCATGACCAATGGACAGCAAAACGCTCAGCAGGGTCAGACAAAAACAGGTGGAGGAGAAATACGTGAATTGTAGTAAAATACAAGAAGACTGATTTTTTTTAGGCTTTATAGACAGACAGATTGAGAGTGACTCTTGAAGGACCAGCACCATATACTCTTGTACCACTGTTTGAAGAATTTATCTTCCAGAATCTGGCATTAAGGTGTGTGAGTTCATTTTCAGTCCATCTCTTATCCTGAAAAGTCCATCTTGCAGACATAATGATCTTCCAAAACCTACTGCCAAAAAATAGATGTGAGCATTAAGTGTAAATGCAGACTAATAGACCTGCCACATATTTTATTACGTGTTATGGATTTCTTTGTTGTTCACTGATTTTATCTTTGACTAATATTTTTATTTTCAAATAGTAAAACAAAACATTAAAATAGTTCCAATGATTGATACTGGCAACAAGAACAATTTGTCATAATGTATGATTAATAATTTAAAAAAAAAAAAAAGTTTTTATATCACGCAATTCTGACCTTTTTTTCTCACAATTCTGATTTTTTTCTGGAGTTTATATCTAGCAATTCTTAATTCTTTTCTTAGAATTGTGAGACGTAAACTCGCAAATCTTGCGAGAAAAAGTCAGAATTGCGAGATAAAAGTTAAAGTAAGTCTCAATTACCTTTTATTTTTTATTCTGTTAGCAGAAACAAGCTTCCATAATAATAATGTATGATTAAGAGCTCTTATTAAAAACTGATTTTATTGTTAAGTCGTGGCAATAAACTGTAGCTACACCTTTTACAGACTTATAGAGCAATATATTAGGCTACTTTAGTACGTGACCCCAGTCTTTTATTCCCGTTGTGGTAAAATTGAAAAAGTCCTGGAAAATGATCGCTGAAAAAGAGTGGGAACCCTAACTAAGAATAGAAAGCATTTTCCAGACAATACTGTACATATATTTCTAGCATTTTTTTAGTGTGTGTGTGTGTGTGTGTGTGAATAGAGAGAGAGAGTTAAGAAAGGTGTCCTTCGCAAAGGTAACATATTTAGGGGCCCGTGGCTCTAAAACGTTTGAAAACCTCTGATCTAGATGGTGATTTGTGAGAATCGTTCATTCGAGTCAGTTCGTTCCGTTTAACCTGAATAATTCAAATTCATTTAGAATGATTTTAAAAACAACATCCTTTACGGGGGACCTATAATGCCCGTTTTACAAGATATAATGTAAGTCTCTGGTGTCCCCAGAATGTGTCTGTGAAGTTTCAGCTCAAAATACCCCACAGATCATTTATTATAGCTTGTCAAAAGGTCAGAGCAAAAACACGCCGTTTTTGTGTGTCCCTTTAAATGCAAATGAGCTGCTGCCCCATTTCCAGGAGAAGGCGGAGCTTTAACAGCTTCAGTTGCTCAACAACAACAAAGCTGGAGAATCTCACACAGCTAAAATGAGGACTGTCAGTAACGGTGTTCAGCCTTACATTGATCAAACCGGAGTCGGACACTGATGGAGAGACTCAGGAAGAGGTTATAACTTTCAGAATGAAACTGGACGTTTCTGAATGGTTAGAGGATAAATTTATGTAGTTGCTGTGGAGTTGTTTCAACTCATCGAATAGCATGTGCCGTCATGTTAATCTTTTGTGCAAATCCAGCATTGAATTGACCCTCGTTTGTGAAGCAGTCCGGCGTAAAATGACCACATGGTAACATTGCAAATGTTGTTTATGCTCCAACAGCAACATAACACACTAACTAAAGTTAAAAAAAACTGAACTCATAATCAACCACCCCTTTAAAGTCTTAGAACAATAAGGTGTGTAATATCTAATTATATATAATAATTATATTATATATAATAATAAATAACAATAAAACGATAGATAGACAGACAGATAGTTCTGTTGTGCATAGATGTATGCATCTATTATTTATAACAGTTATAAAAAATAATACGGAAATAGGACAAATATCCATTCCGGACTACAAAATACAAAACTTTTATTAACCAGAAAGCATATATTTACACGACGCAGAATGTCCATCGTCAGAAATCAAGCAGTCTTTCAAGAACCATCGTCCCCTTCTTGTATAGCCGTCAGTACAGAAGAGCTGCTGGCGTTAATCGTCTCTTCAGAGGAGTTGTCCAAAAGCGTGGCTCCCGCGTCAGTCTCAGTCTCTTCCATTTCATCCGCTGATTCGTCGCTCATCTCTGGGTCATCGCAGTCTTTAGGTTCATCTAGCACCGATTTCTCTGTGTCTATCGGATCCAGGTAGTGACAAACTGCACTCTTCCGGCCGAACGACTCTTCTTCGTGGAGAGCCAGCACCTCTATGCGGTTAGAGACGGGCTCGTCCTCTTTCCTCTCGGACAGAAACGTCCGCTGCAGCATCAGTTTCTTCATTGTGTGACATTTGTATTTAAGGGCTGGTTTAGAGTCTGCACCATCCTCTTCAAAAATCACACATGTGCCGATGGCGTCCTCGTATTCTCCAGCGAACAGATACCGACCCACCTGCATCATGGGCTGCTCGCTGTCAATGTCCACTATCTTACAGGTGCTCTGCCGACTGGAGAGTAGATCAGAGCTGATCATTCCAGACAGTTCCGCCACAACCATCTGCTCCTCCTCCTCCCATTCGTCCTCCATGGCAGAAGCTGAAGGGGTAGTTGTATTCATGCAAATTCCAAGAAATTTTAGTTTTAATTTACGAAAGTTGCCAGCTTTCTTGAGTTAAAGCTCTCCGACACCTTCAAGTAGCGAATTGCTTTCGCAGAATGTGCGCGACGGAAGTAGTAATCGGGTGTCTGATTCATTTACGCGAATCGATTCTTTCAAACAGTTCGGTTTCAAGAACCGGTTCAAAAACGATTAATCTTTTACGTCAACTTTTGTTAGCTAAGAATTTTATTCACAAATGTAGATTTGTGAATCACCCCCCCAATAATTTTGAGACAATACTCAAAAACTTACTTGTTAAAAACAAAAAATAAAAAAGCTGGAATTTTGTTAGATTTATTTGATAAATATAATTCATTATAATGTTTTTATTTTATCCCCTGTGTTTAATCTATATTTATTAATATGGATTTTTTTAAAGACTTTTTTTGTATTCTATGTTAAGTCTAAGCCCCTCTTAATATTGATGTCTTTGAATGTAAGTTATATGCCAGTTTGTTTTGTAAATTTGTAATATTTTTGTCATGTGTCCCACTTAAGTTTGTTGCAACCATAATTCAGTTTGGACATTTTGAACATTTACGTCAGTCAGTACTTAATTTCATCTTTTGGCTAGAAACGTTTTTGCATATTTAAATAAATAAAAATACTTGTTATTAAAACTGTCTTTCATGTGTGTGTTTGTGTTGTACTAATTTAAACCTCGGTTTATCTAAAAAATACTAAGAAAAAAAAAATCAACGGATTTAGAAAAGATCCGACTCCGAAGAATGAATCGTTCACCAATCGGGCATCGCTAACAACTTCCGGAAATCCAACGTGTGCAGCTGAAGTCACATGTGCGCTAGTTCACGGCAGCATGAGAGACGCACATGTACTCTGGCAACTTAAGTAAATTAAAACTAAAATTTCTCGGAGTGTTGTTGAGAAGATCGGGATAATCGCGAGAACTTGTCTTTGTTAAACAGTAAGTATCTTTTGGGTTTACAGTTACTATTTTTTGTGTCTTAATCGCTTGTAAGCTAGTCTCATGGTTTGCAGCGTGCTAGTAAACGGTGCGCAGAATACAACCTAATGTATTCTATCTAAACATGGTATTGAATTTACTGCAGTATTATAAACACAATGGGTCTGCATATTGTTGACCTTATGAATGTTATCATAACCTGTGTTAAATTGTGGAAGCCGCATCACGCTCCTATCTGACAATCAAACATCAAGTTATCCAAGTAAAACTTGTGTTTGTCACGATTACAAGCCAGACATCTATTTTAATACAATGATAGCTTTGAATTGTGTTGATAAGTATGTTTTTATTAAAGTGCTATCATACAGTATGAAAGCCACATGGGGTATGGCCACATGGGGCGGACTGGTTTATGCGTTTCTAACCTTATAATTATCATGTGTGTGTTGTTTTTTGTTTGTTTTTTAGTACTTCTGGTGAAATCTGCTCAATTAATTACTTTTATTGTTACCCCAGAACAACTTTGTAGGTGTCAGTCATGGGCAGGAGGTTGGATCCCACCATTAAGGTGAAAAGAGGACCTGGACGTAAGGCCAGGAAACAGAAGGGAGCAGAAACTGAGCTGTCCAAGTTTTTGGTTGATGGTAAATCACACATACTTGGAGTGATTTGTTTATTGGCCTTTGTGTTATTCATTCATTTATTGTTAATATGTATTCATAACCATTATTACAATGTATTATATAACTTATAACAATGGTTTTCTTCTATTCACAGATGATGGGCCCAAAAAACTTTCAAGCAGAGCAAGAAAACGGTAAAATTATTTTTTCCTTTTTTCTTAGCTGTCTGATGATAACTTGTCTATTATTAATATTAATATTATTATTATTTTTACATTTTGACAGAGCTGTAAAGAGAACTCAAGTGACCAAAGAACCCAAACAAGAGGAAAAGCCCAAAAAAGGTACATAAAGGTTTAAGAATTAAAAAGTACCAATGTTTATACACCGTTGAATTTGTAAATTAATTTACATTTATTGCAGGATTCTCAGATGAGAATAGTGAATGGCTCAAACTAGCACAGAGGAAACGAAAGATTGAACAATGTGAGGAAGATGAGGACAGCGACAGCCAATGGGAAGAAGATGATGATGATGATGTAGAGGGCTTAGAGCACAAGGGAATGGAGGAAGGGGTGGAGGATGATGATGATGAAGATATGGTGGATGACTATGGTGCTGATGAAGGGGATGAACAAGACAGTGATGGAGAAGAGGTATGAAACGAAATCAGTAGCATACTACTTTTGCACAGTATGTAAAATTTCTTCATTAATCATCTGGATGTCCTACTACTTTTAAAAAATGTGAAGTTTGGAGCACAAAATACTGTATCCCACAGTGGAGTGTGCTTGACTTTCCATTTCCATGTGATATAACTGCAAGTGATATCAAGAGCAATTTTTAACATCTCTTTCTTGACTAGTTATTTAATCAGATTCAAGCAATGAAAATGGTTTTAAAATGCAAAATAATTATTTACTTCAGAAGTATACAACTTAGAGAGGTTATGACAAAGACTGCTGTTTGAAATGTCTATCGTTACATAATGTTCTATACTATATATATTTAAAAAACAGACAGCATAGAATTCTAAACATGGCCAATTCCTTATTGTGTGCCATCATCCTTTGCCCTCTCAGCTTCTGCCAATAGAGAAAGCTGCAAGAAAACAGAAAAAACAAGCAAGCATGAAACCAGAGAGTGATGATGATGATGATGATGATGACGAAGAAGAGGAAAAGGATGATTTAAAGGAAGATGATGAGGAGGAAGAGGATACTGTGCAGGCAAATTTTGACGAGTCGGAGCAATTCAAACTCCCTGCTGCAGCGGAGAGAGCCAAGGAGGGTGAGTCCAACTTTATTATGCCATCAAACTACAGCTCATTTGATCTAAAGGTGTATTTTAACCCTCCATCTCGCATGCATGTAGGTCTTTTACTGATGGACCTACAGACCATCCATCAGAGGATCAAAGATAATGTGGATGTGCTGTCTCACTTCAGTGAGAAGAGAGAGGAGGGCAAGGAGAGATCAGAGTATCTCTCTCTGCTGCGCTCTGACCTCTGCACCTATTACAGCTACAACGAGTTCCTCATCAGCAAACTCATGGACCTTTTCTCTCTCTCCGAGGTGTGTTTGTGTATGTGCTCTTGCTTTTTAGTCTGTGATAATGAGAAACTTGGTATGACGGCTTTTATTACAAGTTAAATTGCTGAAGTGTAGATGCTTCCTGTTTTAGTACCACCCATCTGCTTCCTCACAAGGTGTGTGGCTATGCTAACAGGATAAAGCAACTGTCTGTCATGATCAGAAGGGGTGGATGGTCACACCCCTTCCACCTCTATATGAATTGGCAGTACATCTATATCAGAAAACAATTCTTTGTAAAACTTTGGAAAGGTTTTGTATGTTGATTGACATACAAATACAATTTTCAATTTCAGCTGATTGATTTTCTTGAGGCCAATGAAATTCACCGGCCAGTCACCATCAGAACCAACACCCTGAAAACCAGAAGGAGAGACTTGGCTCAGGTCTGGAAAGTCTTCTTTCTTTTTCCAAAATGTTGTGATATTTTGTATCAGAGATGTAATTATGCCTGGTTTGTGATTGAATTGTGTTAAATATGGGTTCCAAAATTTGATCCAATTACAGAAACCTCATTAGAGCTAGTCGAAAACGCATCTTATTTGTTAAATGCTACTGCATCCGGATGCATCTGGAAAAGTTAATGCCGATAAGGCCTGGGACACAAAATTCCAAATATTAACCGATTTTAAAACTGCGGTGGACCAAAGACATAATGACAGTTTCAACCGATTTTTAGCATTATAATCCTCTGAACGCACACACTACATCTTATCTCTGTATAAAGTAGTACCCTATTTATAAATGCAGCTTTGTGTATAGCTGTAACCAAGGAAACGCTATATCACTGCTGTTCCATAAGCGCCACCTACTGTCAGAGAGCGAATTTGTATTTTCATTCAGTCTGTCTGCTGATTTTGTTTTGTGCAAGTCTCTTATGTCGCATAATTTCACAAAGCTTAAGTCAGACCATGCTGTTTTTGCGTTTAATTTTGAAATTATACAATAAAAACAACTGCTCATGTACATAACATTTTTGTTGGGATTGTGATAAATGCAGTGTTTGCCTCTAATATGAAAGAGCTACACATTTTTTTGAACAAATAAATTTGCTTTAAAAAAAAGTCTGCAAACAGTATCAGAATCGGCCAATTTGCTTCTAAAAAATTGAAATTGGCCATGAAAAATCAAAATAGGTGCATCACTAATAAAAAAAATATTAAATAAAGCTTTATTTTAAAAATCAAATAGTATTTTCGCTGTAGAAACATGCAGTTTTAAAGAGCAGTGTACTAGTTTTCTTGCAAATTAATTTATTGTTTATATGTTTAATATTAATGCAACTATCAGTGCACTAAGGTTTTTTAAAAAAAGGTAATTCGGCCCACACATGGTCAATTTTTTTTCCAATCCGGCCCTCACCCTAAAATGAGTTTGACACCCCTGCACTACATGATTCGACCGGACTACGAGACCACACACATGTTGATTGCAGGAATGATTTCACAGTGACCCGAGATCTCACAGAGACTCGCAAGATCAAACGTGACTTGAGGAGAAAAACAAATGGAGGACAATCGATGTTGTCAGCAGGCTCTCCTGCAATGCATTCTGCTTTACAGTGAAAAACAAAATAGAAAAAAAGAATATAGGTTAAGTTCTTTCTCAATACTCCACTTTCGAGGCATGTTTGTAGCTGCTAAGTTTTAGCTAAAGAAGCACGCAACATCCGGTAGGTGACGCCTGCTCACTCTCATTGGCTCACGATCAAGAGTTTGAGATCGGGGAGGCTCCGTCTCGATCGGGAGCAGTTAAATAATCATAATGACACTACACAATAGACAAGCTTGTTGTTCCCTTATAGTTTTTAATCCTTTAGACATATACAATAATGCTGACACTTACATTTGTTTACATTTTAAGAGAGAGAACATTGTGAATACTTTTTTGTTGTTGTTGTTAGAGGCTCTTCAACACAAACCAAAATATATTCAAATCAAGGATAAAGTAAAATTCACAGTATTTCACCATAGCTTCTGCTCACATTGCTGTTGGATCATTGAGGGTAAATGTCATATGCGACTACGAATTCCTTTATGGAGTGCTTATGACCTCCTAGCTAATTTTTTTTTTTTTTCTTTTTCTTCAGAACAAATGGTGCACCTGTATGCAAGCGCATGTTTTCTCACGTGAAGCGTGCAGATCCAAAGTTTGATTAAAATAGAACTTTGTCTTAAAATATCAAGCCTCTCACTTGAAATAATAAAATTTGTGATTATTACAAAGTTAATAATGTAACTATGTGCAAAGCACCCCTCACACAGAGGTCACTTCTAAATCAAGGAGCTTTCTGTTGGTCAACGTGGCGAATTTGTCAATAAACCGAATACAAAATCTGCATAGGGAAATTTTGTCCTCACAAAATTTCTGGTTACACGGACACCCATTGATGAGATTTCGCTCATGAAATTTCACAGTGCAAAGGAAAATATTACTGCACCTTAAAGTCGCAATGAAATTGAAGTAGTGAGATATTTTATTGGATTGGATAATGGATTGTTGAAAAAGAAAACATGTAGGGTGAGAACTTGGTTCTATGCATCAGTTGTAGATTTGATTTAGAGATGTGAATGTTGCACTGAAAAATGAATGCAAGCTTGCAGTCAATTATGGGGGGCGGAGTTTAAGCGGACTAAATGATTGGAGAAGTCCAGCATACGTCACCAGAGAGGAGTTTGTCATTTTCACTGGAAGGTCCAGTTGTGACATTTTAATTTGACATTACAAGGTCAAAAAAATAAATAAATTAAGCGTGCTAGACGAATCATTCGTAATAGATCTACTTGCAAAATTGAGTGAATTTTTTTTATTTTATGCTGACTTCAACACTTATTGGGAATACTGTGTACAGTCACAAAATCTGAGACAAGTGGTCACATGAGATGCGTTTGAGACTCATTTTAATACACACTTAAAAATAAAGGTTCTTTATTGGCATCTATAGTTTCATAAAATTTTATTCCACAAAAGGTTCTTTATAGAAGAAAGAGGTTCTTTAGATTTTTAAAATGTTATTTACACTAAGAAAAGAGGTTCTCTTAAGACCTGTTCACAGAAATGTTCTTTAGGGAACCAAAAAATGGTTCTTCTATGACATCACTGCAAAACCCCCCTTTTTGGAACCTTTATTTTTAAGAATGTACCATGCATTCTGTGACTGACTGACCACTTCTGATTGGAAGACCTGAAATGGACGTTAATAATAGGTGTAATCAAACCTAAAATATCATTTACACATGTTAGACTGGTTCAGAAATGGCTTCTGGTTCTAATAGCTTGTTTTTTTTTAACACAGGCTTTGATTAACAGAGGAGTAAACCTGGATCCATTGGGGAAATGGTCCAAAGTGGGGCTGGTTATCTATGACTCTTCTGTTCCCATAGGTCAGTTCCAGTGTCATTTCCAAATAAGATTATTTTTTTCTTCATTCTTGATGATTATAAGTGTTAATTGTAATTCTCTCGTTCATACAGGAGCAACTCCAGAATATTTGGCAGGCCAGTACATGCTGCAAGGTGCATCATCATTTCTTCCTGTAATGGCGCTGTCTCCCCAGGAGGGGGAGTCAGTGTTAGACATGAGTGCCGCTCCAGGAGGCAAGACCACATATATGGGTGAGCATATGCTTCTCCATGGCAGTCGCACCAACTGCTGTTTTTGTAAAGCGGCTCATCGCGGTGTCTCTTTTTTTTTTTTTATTGGCACAAAATACACCAAAGAATAAAAGTCATGTGGAAATAATGCACATTATTGCCTTTCTACATTGTTATGTGAAAAAGTAAGCATCAGGAAATGTTTTTGGAGTGTGTGTAAAGCCAAAATATGTATCTTTTGTGTGATTCAGCTCAGCTCATGAGGAACACAGGCATGATTGTGGCTAATGACGCTAATGCAGACAGACTGAAGAGTGTGGTGGGAAACATCCATCGTCTCGGTGTCACTAACGCTGTCATCTGCAACTATGATGGCAGACAATTCCCAAAGGTCCGCATCATCCTTTTTTTTTCATTTTCTTTCTTAGAAAAAAGCATTTTTAATGACAACATGGTTAACTGAGAATTAAATATTCTGTTTTGTTTTTGGTATATGTATTGGTTTTCTGTACATTCCCATAAGCATGTCTAATCTGAGGTGTTGTATTTTGTATTGTAGGTGATGGGAGGTTTCGACAGAGTGCTTTTGGATGCTCCTTGCTCAGGTACAGGAGTCATTTCCAAAGATCCAGCAGTTAAAACTAGCAAGGTAATTCTGTTCTGAAAGTCACCTGTTTTCATTCTTTTTAGCCTTTTTTCTGAAGGATTTGTTTAGTTTCAGAATTCTGAAATATTTCTCTCTCTCTCAGGATGAGGCTGATATTCTTCGCTCGGCTCACCTGCAGAAAGAGCTCATCCTGTCTGCTATTGACTCTGTCAATGCTGATTCTTCATCTGGCGGATACCTTGTTTACTGCACATGCTCTATTATGGTGAGTTTCACACGGAGTCAAGTTGATTTTTACATTGATTTAATACAGATTAATTAATTTATTAATTAAAAAAATGATTTATTATTTTAGTATTTGATATCCAGTATGCAGAACATATCTGATATTTAATAGTTTTATTTTTTGCACATTGGTAACTGAAGAATAGTAATTTTAATAAAAAATACAATAAACAAAATTTTAGGTTTATATATTAAATATTAGTTTTATATATGAAAAATTAGGTTTGAAGACTTGCACTACCATTACTACAAAAATTTGGGTTTGTTTTTTGAAAGAAGTCTTTTATGGTTACTAAGGCTGCATTTATTTGCGCAAAAATACAGTAAAAGGGCGTGATCAGCTCTAAATGCGTTTTCAAATCCATATTAAATTTTGCCACATCGCGTGATATTTAATAAAAATCTTGTGTCTTAACTTGAGTGTAAATGCAATTAAGAAAAAAATGTATAGAAAAGTTATTTTGCTTAAACATATTTAATAATTTCTGTAATACATTTTCATTTTGCAATATATAAAATGTTAAAATATATATTCAAATTATATAAATGGTAAATGTAAATTAATATTACTGAATTTGAATGATCATTTTGCTCCAAACGTTGCACATGGTATGGAAAATGTAAAATTAAATATAGAAATACATTGCCACTTTACATATTGCATTGCAATTTTGCATATTACATTTCAAATTGAATATTGCTACCCATATGCTTCCATACGAGACGTTTTTCAGGATGATTTGATGAGTAGAAAGTTCAAAAGAACAGCATTTATTTGAAATAGAAATCATTTGTAACATTGTAAATGTCTTTACTGTCACACTTGATCAATTTAATGTATTCTTGCTGAATAAAAATATCAATTTCTTTAAAAAGAAATTTATATGCACCCCAAACCTTTGAACAGTAATGTATGTCCTTGGAGCTTTCCAAGATTCTCCAAAGGACTCCAAATGTTAATCTCACATTTTATGAAAATATTTGTGTCTCAGAGGAGACTGAAAACCATTTGTGCTTGACTAGAGCAAATGACCAATTCCATAGAGGCAGCAATCACAATACTTGAGACATCATACCCTGAACATGGCTTCCCACATGAGACTTTTGGCCTGGAAATAATGAATACTTCAGGGGCCTGAAAGTGTTAGAATCTACAAGAAATATTTGGCGGACCTTAGTTTTACCACCAACAACAAATAAGCAACCGATGAGCTAAATCTGAGTCTGTGCAGCAAAAACCTTTTTTAATTGCCTGATTTGACATGGACTGACCCAGATATTGCATTTTAAACCAGCGCTATAATGCCATATTTAGAGGAAAGGTGGAAGAGATGGATGGAGAGTAATTGTATGAAAACCTACGGAAATGTCTGGATGATTGCATTTTATGTTCTCCTAAATATGCTCATTTTTTGAAGTGAATTTCTTATTAAGATTTGATTTTTGTCTTCTCCATAGGTGGAGGAGAATGAGTGGGTGGTGGACTATGCTCTGAAGAAGAGAAATGTTAAGCTGGTCCCCACTGGACTAGACTTTGGCAAGGAGGGATTCACCAGGTAATGAGGCCTTATTTGAGATCCATCTACAGTAATAAAGGCTGTTCTCCCAGAAATTGAGTTACATGAGTGAGTTTGCCTGAGAAAGCATAATAAATTATGAAGTGCACTTAGAAAATAAGATATCTTTTCCACAGATTCAAAGAGAGACGTTTCCATCCCTCTCTGAAACTGTCTCGCCGATTCTACCCTCATTCCCACAACATGGATGGATTTTTTGTGGCCAAGCTAAAGAAGCTGTCTAACACCATCCCCACAGCACCAAAAGAAACAGGTACGCACTTATTTCCCATGTTTTCCCCAACTCGTTTATTTGCTATCTGATTTTAGCATTTCAAATTTATTTTTCAGAAAATGAAGTAGAATCTACAAAAATGGAGACTGCAGCCTCATCAAAGCATATCCAAAAGCCAGAATCTAAGGAACAGAAGCCTGCTTCAACTCCAGCGAAAAGCAACATGGGCAAGAATCAGAAATTAAAACAGAAAAAATTTGAGTCACCCATCATCACGAAGAAAGCCGGAGTGAAATCTCAGAATAAAAAAGCTGATGGTCCCAAAAAAGCCAAAATTGCCAAGTTGGATGGTGATGCATCCAAAAAGGTTGAGAAACCTGACAAAAAGCAGAAAGTAAAAGAACAGAATGGAGATTCAACGAAAGGGGTAGAAAAGGAGAAGAAAAAGGGGAGCCAGTTTGAGAACAAAAACAAAATGAGAAGGAAGAATTTGAAGAAGAAAAGAATAGGGAAAAACAAATTTAAGAAGTTAAAAAAGATGCTTGGACAACAAGAAAGTGGCCAGTGAGATTCATTGCTATGAATTGACATGGACCTGTATGCTCAGGACTGGGATCTGTCTGTGGTTTGACACAAGACAGGAAGTTAAACCAATCTCAGCGTGCTCTTGGGACTCAAAAGATCATCCTTCAGAAATGTACACAGATTTTGTGTATTTATCTTGCTTCTCAATACTTTTTTCAACCTTATTACTTTACCGCAAGGTTTTCTTCAAATTTGTGGTACAAGTGTTATAAATGTATATTGTCCATTTTAATGGATTTTGTTTTGAAAAAGAAACATTTAACTGAATGCGAGTATGTGGTCTGTTTTTATCCTCATACCTATTAAAAAAAGACATTTTCAAAAAAGAGGTATGGTGTCTGAAATAGTGAAGTCTGAAACCTTGATGTACTTTGGTTATTGCTTTCCCTGGAAGAGAGTGCCTGAAATGACGTTTTTCGGCTTGTCTTAACCTGACCTTTCCTTTAAGCCTTTCAGAACATCACCTCAGAAATCAGATCAAAAACTGTTGAGGTAGAAGTGAAATCTTCTTTTGAGCCTGAGTGCATCACGACTGCTATACAGCAAAGCCTATTGACTTCACTTTTCACATCGCTTAGCTCCCGCCACAGAGCATTTATCAACGCGCAAAAACTTTTCTTCAGGTTCAAATGGCTAAAACGCTCAGTAGATGAACTTCAGCTATGTGTGATCTTTCTTCCCACCCTTTTGGCCCAGTGCCTGTGTAGCCATGGCAACGCACTTATCGTATTGTGTGTCGCAAAGCCCTGAGCTCACACCCTCTGAACTGCGATGTTTTCTCTGTGCTTGCATGAGATCCTTCTGTCTCCACAAAAGATGGCCCAAAACACCACAATTATCACCACTTGTTCCTCCCAAAGCTGTTAATTCTGTTGAAATGTAGTGCATGTGTAGGCAAAGCGTTTATTTTAATCACATTGCAGTGATTACATGCAAGGAGATAATTTAAGGTTGTGCCTGAAGGGTAAACGAAGCCATTCAGCAGGCCTGTAGGGAAAGCAGTTTAGATCAGACTAGTTTGACACCCCACTGATTAAGTGGTATTGTAGAAGGGTAATTATCATGATCACCTGCACATATGATTGCAGGGGTAGGAGAGTCCAGTCTATCTTTAATATATACTGCTTCTTCCATTTTGTACTGTACAAATGAGTTTTCACTAAGTGTGTATCACCATTATTTCCACAATAACGTTTTCAGGTTAGTTAATGGTGCTTACTAA
This sequence comes from Hypophthalmichthys nobilis, assembly GCA_037950665.1. Classification (NCBI taxonomy): domain Eukaryota; kingdom Metazoa; phylum Chordata; class Actinopteri; order Cypriniformes; family Xenocyprididae; genus Hypophthalmichthys; species Hypophthalmichthys nobilis. Next base: position 23,502,445 of record CM075481.1, on the reverse strand, counting down.
GACAGGTAACAATTAATATTAGTAGTGTTCATTTGCACAAACCCGTAATCATAAATGGTCAATGACAAGTTCTTAGAAATGTTTGTATGGTTTTGAAAAACCTTTGGGGAAAAAAAAAAAAAAAAACGTTTCATAACTAAAATTGTGTGATTTAATCCTCAAGTAAAAATTACTTTTTCAATGTATAATAGAAACATTTTTCTTATACATTGAATACAGATTAGTGCACTAATTTTCACAAACTGTTTGCAAAGTTTTACCAATTTTAAGAATCATCAACTAAATATTACATTTTTGGGGCTTTACACCTGACACGCAGTGAAAGTGTGCACTCTCTAGGGTTGTTTTTGTTTCTTTTTTGCAAAGTAAGTGGCATACTCAATACTGTTGCACTGTCAATACAAGATCTTGACCAAAAATTAATGCACCTCTTGATGGAATTAACATCACAATATTTATTTACATTAAGAGGTGCATCAATTTTTGGTCAAGATCTTGTATTGACAATGTAAGAGGTGAGCACTCTGGGATGTGCTGGAGGAGACTTTACAAACACTTTCAATGAAATTAAAGGGTTAGTTCACCCAAAAATGAAAATAATGTCATTTATTACTCACCCGTAAGACCTTTGTTAATCTTCGGAACGCAAATTAAGATATTTTTGTTGAAATCCGATGGCTCAGTGAGGCCTGCATAGCCAGCAATGACATTTCCTCTCTCAAGATCCATAAATGTACTAAAAACATATTTAAATCAGTTCATGTGAGTACAGTGGTTCAATAGCTATATTATAAAGCAACAAGAATATTTTTTTGTGCACCAAAAAAAACAAAATAACGACTTATATAGTGATGGCCGATTTCAAAACACTGCTTCAGGAAGCTTCGGAGCGTTATGAATCAGCGTTATGAATCAGCGGTTCGGAGCGCCAAAGTCATGTGATTTCAGCAGTTTGAAACGCGATCCGAATCATGAGTCGACACAAAAGATTCATAACGCTCCGAAGCTTACTGAAGCTGTTTTGAAATCGGCCATAGTCGTTATTTTGTTTTTTTGGCGCACCAAAAATATTCTTGTCGCTTTTTAATATTAATATTGAACCACTGTACTCACATGAACTGATTTAAATATGTTTTTAGTACATAATGGATCTTGAGAGAGGAAATGTCATTGCTGGTTATGCAGGCCACACTGAGCCATCGGATTTCAACAAAAATATCTTAATTTGCGTTCTGAAGATGAACGAAGGTCTTACGGGTGAGTAATAAATGACATTATTTTCATTTTTGGGTAAACTAACCCTTTAAGGTCTGGACTCAGAGGCGCCAATTCATGTGCGAAGTCTGTGAACATGAATCTTCACGCTACTCCCAACCATTCTTTCACAATTTGAGCCTGATGAATCTTGAGATTGTCGTCCTGGAATATGGCCATGATGTGTCTTCCTACATGGTTGTTTAAGAAATGAAAAGCTACACATTCCATCAATCAGGGTGGACTACAGTTACTACCTAGCAATAGTCACATGAGGGTCGGCAGTGGTTTTCTCTGATATAATTTCCTTCTTTGTTTTGTTTTTTCTAAATGTTTTCGCACATTAGTTGGACCAAAAGTGAGAAAAACTGAAAGAAGGTCCATATTTTAGAGATATGGAGGTGGGTTCTTTTGACTCAAGCCAAAAAACAGTAGCAGAAGAACAATTTAGCACATGAAACATACTTAATTAACAGCATTTCCATGGTGCATGGGGGTGTTGCCGATATGTAAATGTGCCATCCCATCCGCCCATTTAATTTATGTTCCGCTACATTTCCCATTGCCTCAGCCTCTCTGCAGTGCATCTATGAGCATGTTTGTTTCTTGTCGTGACTGCATAATTTGACCGTGTAGTTAATCCTTTCACAGCTGGGAAATGCGCCAGAGTCTTCATTATATCCTCCAGCTACCTATATGAGGAATGACTGCAGAAACGTGTAGGCCTTCGCTGAAGTCTGTACCTTGCAAATGGATGCCCACCGGTCCTGGTGTGTGTTCATGGTGTGTGTGTGTGTTCAGTACTCACTGCTGTGTGTGTGCACTTGGATGGGTGAAATGCAGAGCACAAATTCCGAGTATGGGACACCATACTTGGCTACACGTCACTTTCACTTTTTTCACTTTTATTCTAAAAAAAGTATTGTTAAAGGGGACCTATAATGCCCCTTTTACAAGATGTAATATAAGTCTCTAGTGTCCCCAGAATGTATCTGTGAAGTTTCAGCTCAAAATACCCCACAGATAATTTATTATAGTTGTCAAATTTGCCCGTATTTGGGTGTGAGCTGTTTTTGTGAGTGCCCCTTTAAATGCAAATGAGCTGCTGCTCCCAGCTCGCTGTCCAGAAAAGGGGTGGATCTTTAACAGCCTGCACTTCGGTTGCTCAACAACAACAAAGCTGGAGAATCTCACGCAGCCAAAATGAGGACTGTCAGTAACGGTGTTCAGCTTTACATTGTTCAAACCGGAGTCGGACACTGATGGAGAGACTCAGGAAGAAGTTACATCTTTTAGAATAAAACTGGATGCTTCTGAATGGTTAGTCGACTAGCATGTGCCGTCATGTTAATCTTTTGTGTAAATCCAGCGTTGAAATAACCCTCGTTTGTGAAGTGGAGTAAAATGACGGCATGGCAACAATACTCTACTACAACAACTCTTCTCTAAAGCAGCCCAACATGACCTCGCCCCCTTTGTTGCGTGTTCTCGGGGCAGGGTTTATGTAAATTTTAGGGTTAGTGATGTCTAACAGATCTCTAACAGCAACATTAAACACTAACTAAAGTTAAAAATGTGAAATCATAATCCACCACCACTTTAAAAGTTTTCATTCCACTACTCTGCATTTCACTTTTTTAAATGCAAAAACACCTGTGGTGTGAACGGCCCTTTAAAGGCCGTGAGACAACGAGCCGACGGTCAGCCGTCGAGTCTTTGGGCCCAGTTTTTGCTGCGTTTTCCACACCGTTGGCACTAGTTAGATCACCGTTGGTGGCTTTTTGGCTGATTAAGCAGGTTGAACTGGTGTTGAAGCCATCGGTGAGAGATCACTCTGATTGGTTGTTCAGTGAACTAGTGCACAAGAAAAAAGTGACAAAATTCCAGTATGCAATTATTTTTTTAACAACATGGCGACTAAAGAAGAAAGTGAAAGTCAGTTGATCAGCATTATTCATATTCAAAATAGTAAGAAAGCGCTGCTTTGTTTAGGGCTTGCATATCCGCAGTCCTAGTTTCCCTTTTTGAAGACGAATAGAGACTACTGCCACCTGCTGGTATTGTACGTTATTTCATCTCATGCAGACACAGAATATCGTGGGTCTAAAGCCGGGGATACACTGCACGATTTTTGGCTGTCCCAGACGAAAGATTGCCATCGTGGAACAATCGTGGCGATTTCTGTGATCGTGGCTCTTAATCAGTGGTCCTATGTCGTACAGTGAGAGTGGTTCAAAGATGGCTGGTTTCCTGGTCTTGCGACCAAAGATAGCCTACAGTGTCAGAAATTCAGCCTGATCAATGCACAGTGCGCTTGCTGCTACGACCTACGTCTACTGACCAAAATGCGACATGAAATCAACGCGACATGGCGCTAAAACTTAAAACTGCTTACCTCAAGCTCTTTTCCCTTGTTCTTTCACTGCTTCCTTTTTTTCCCAGCCCACATAAAAACTCCAACTGCCAAAATGTGATTCAACATGGTTTTTTGTTTACCACTAGCGCATGCTGATGACGTTTTATTCTTCTATAGAAACTTGCATCGTAGCCTACGAGTCAACAGGTGTCATCATCGTACAATCTACATAGCATGTCGTACCCAAGTTTAGTAGATCCATGTCGCAGAGTGTGATAAAGTAATGATCTTATAGGATTGCTAAAATCGTGCAGTGTATCCCGGGCTTAAAACTCAGTTCATGGAGGCCACAGCCCTGCAGAGTTCAGCTCCAATCCTAATTAAACACATCTGATCCAGCTAATCAAGGTCTTCAGGATTACTAGAAAGTAAGGTGAGTTGGAGCTGGTTTGAGCTAAACTCTGCCGTGCTGTGGCCCTCCAGGAGCTGAGTTTGAGACCATTGATGTACATGTTAGATGGTTGTTGGCTGTCATCTTTGTGGTGTGTTCACGAAGCAACACAAGGCAACAATACAGTCATCTTTCATCACTGCTAGTTCTTTGATGTTGGCTTGGCCTTTCATGACCTTGCAATTTTCACAGAGACAACAAACAGATATTCAATTTTGATAGCTACAGGTTTACTGCTAATTAGAGAAAACAATTAATCAAAGAGCTTGAGAGCCCTTTTCCCAATTCACTTTTCATTTTATGGAACTGAGCAGCAACATTATGCAAAACATCTCCTTTGTGCCCCACAAAATTATATTGATATGATATTAAATGATTACAATGATATTAAATACAAAATGAGGTCAGAATTTTAATTTTTGGGTTTAATTCATGCAAAATATCTGGAGTAATGTGTCATGAATGATATTCCCAAAATTGTTTCTGCTTGCTGCCTGTAGCCCTTAAAATGTACAGCATTTGTTGATCTGTCTTTGCTCAATTTTGTTCTGCACACAGGGAAGCCTTAAGGTCTGTCAATCACAGCTGGCTCTAACAGAATCACTACCCATCTCAGGCCATCACATCCTCTTTCTTTCTCTCTCCATCTCACTCCAAACTTTCTGACCTCGAAAACCTTTATTTTGAAATTTAGTGCTCTTCTCAGGGTCTGTTGTCCTCTCACCCACCCAAACGCCTACACAGATGAATCTGCCCACTCTTATTTCTCACCATATATGCACACACACACACACACACTGCTAGATTCCCTGCCTACAGAACTTCAGAAAACACACATACTCACATGTACCACCTTCGCCTCTTTCTCTCACTCAAAGGTGACACACTGGTGGGCTCTAGCCGTATCCTACCATACCCTCGTTTTTCATCCTTGTCTCATCCCTCTCTTTTCGCCCACCCGTCCTCCTACACACCTTCTCTCTCGTTCTAGCACTCTCTCTCTGTCTTGCTTTGGCTCTTTCTCTGTCTCTTGAGTGACAGTCAGAGAGGACTGTAGAGGCCAATTACTCTTCTGCTGTTTTGGTGAGTGTGTTATATAAAATAAGAGCACCTTCTGCTGTCTGCAAGAGGCAGACATCTCTACTTCTGTGTGTATTCACTGCATTCACGTCCCGCTACTTGGCTAAACTTTTCGAGTCACCTATAATATTTCTTTGTATTAGTTTGGAATTTAAAGGGGCCTTATAATAACTGATGTTTTGAGCTCTAATACAGAGGTTTTCAAAGAATAAACTCCCACACCCCAAGGATGCTACAAAGTTTCGCCAGGGGGTCCACAGGAAAAAAAAAAAAAAAAATTATAATTAAAGTAAATATGTTTAACTATTTCTGTATCACAGTCACTTAGCTCCCAGTAATCAGTAAATGTTGAAGACTTTCGTTCACCCCAAAATGAAAGGTCTGTCATCCTTTACTCACCTTCAGGATATTCTAAACCTGTATGACTTTCTTTCTTCTGTGGAATGTAAAAAAGAAAATATTTTGAGAAATGTTTTGGGGGTTTTTTTCCCTCACACAATGGAAGCCAGTGGTAACCAAAACTGTTTGTTTGGACATTTCATTTTTGAAACTCTTGAGAGTTTGAATTTCCTGTCTGCTTTGATGAATTTTGAGAAATGCAGAATCTGGGGCCTGGGATATCAAAGGGCCACTATAGAACCTTAAAGGGTTTTTGTCAGAATTTTGGAAATGTGTTTATAAAATCATGCTTAGAATATTTCATGTTCAATATAAATTGCTTTTAGGGAGAAAGATCCTTATATTTGGTGTAGTCCTTTGAAATGTTTGAAAACACCTCTATTAAAACATTCATGTCTTGTTTAGTTCATAGTCATGTTCTGTTTAGTTTCTAGTTTGTTGTCATGGTTTCTAATTAGTGCACACCTGTTCCCTGTTCTGTTGATTATCATTCCTTGTGTATTTAAGTCCCCAATTTCCTCAGCTCTGTTTTTTGTTAAAGTTGGTATATGTGTGGTGTTCTTGCTTTTTATATAAATTAAACACTTGTTTCATCATTATTCTGCGTCATGCATGTCTCTCGTTGTTGGAGTATACTACACTTAATCGTTACAGAACAATGAACCCAGATTAGATATTATACAAAGAAAAAGTGTGGATATATCTGCAGTCTGCCTGCTTCTCCTCAAGCAGGGAGATTGCTCCCTTGAAGATCGACACAAGGGACTTCTTAGATCTGGCATGCCTCACCCATTATCCCGACCGCTCGTTATGCACCTGCCCGTGGATGGTCCTTGAGGGAGCTTTGCTGAATATGTGGAGTGGGTGCTGGACTCACCATTCACCATCTGTCACACTGTTGAGGACAATGCCAGCCCCACTTCGGACCCAGAACCCAGCCCGCCTTCAGCCAAGCCTGCCAGAGATGACAACCCAGAGCCCACCATTGACTCGGGGCCCAAGTCCAACATGAAAACAAAGCCAGAGCGATTGCCAGAGGCTACGTTTATCCCAGAGCCCGAGCCCATTACGGAGTCTGTTCCAAGTCGTCTTCATTGCCACTGGATAAGCCCAATCCCAAGTCGCCCTCGTCTCTGCTGGTTAAGACCAGTCTTAAGTTGTCTTTGTTGCCGCTGGTTCAGGCCAGCCACAAGTCTTAATTGCACACTCAACACACCACATGAACATTTTGCTGGATTATGAAATGTTTCCTGGTCTACCATCTCCGTTAGTCTCATCCAGCTCCAAGTCACCTTCGTCACCATTGGCTCTTCCCAGCTCCAAGTCTCCTTCGTCATGGATGGTCACACCCAGCCTCCCTCTCCATTAACCTCTGCCTAAGCCAGGTGTCCAGACTTACTCCTGGAAGGCCAATGTCCTGCAGAGTTTAGCTCCAACTTGCTTCAACACACCTGCCTGGAAGTTTCTAGTATGCCTAGTAAGACCTTGATTACCTGGTTCAGGTGTGTTTAATTGGGGTTGGAGCAGAACTCTGCAGGGCAGTGGCCTTACAGGAGCAAGATTGGACACTCCTGGCCCATCCATCTAGTTCCTCTGCCTCGCCTCCATTGTCTCCCTTCAGCCCCCAGGCCCCTCTTTCTGTGGTTCCATCCAGCAACTCTGATCTGCCTGGGGCTTTCCAGACATCAGCACCGCATTGGCCTGTGGATCCCTCAGCTCCACCTCAAGCCTCTGGCCCTGGACTATAACCCCACAACCCACTTGCTCCAACTTGGCTCAACACTCCCTTGGCTCCACCATGGTCTGTCATCCCTCAGGCTCTGTGGGGCTCCCTCATCCCTCTGGCTCCATCATGGTCTATCATTGCTCTGGCTCCGCCTCAGACTTCTGAGTCTTAGTCTTCAGCTGTGCCTCGAGCCTCCACCCTTCTGGCTCCGCAAGTCTCCTCCTTCCCTACGGCACCCTTATTGTGTTCAGGCGCACAGACTCCGCCCAGGTCTGCCAAGCCCACATCTCCACCGAACACGTTGTTACCTCTATCGGCCGGGCTGTGTGTAGCACCTACAGCTCTGCATATATCCTTCTGAAGGATCCCACTGTTAGAAATGAGCTACTAAAGATCCCTGATCATTTAGGTCAAAATTACACAGTCTGGAATGATACGTTGCAGTGTGTGGATTGTTTTTTTAAACTGTCATAGTGTAACACAGCAGAGGCTTTGCAGAGGCTGTTACAGAAGGATGCATATCAAACTGGATAGAAAAGTGTTGCAAAGTGCTTTTACGCATTTAAATTGTGAATTGTAATTACAGCAAATAAGCACTGTAATGTAAATAAAGTAATTAGATCTTTTAAATGGCTCTATTGCTAGGTTCCTGCTGGATTGGTTGCTAGTGGCAGCAGCTGGCTGGATAAACCTGCGATCCTTCACAGTGTGAGAAACTCAGACAGGGTACACAACCATAAAAACACTGGCTTCAACCTGATCAAACACAAGAGCCCCTCTCTGGACGCTGATGCTTTTATGAAGCCAGGGATACCTCAGGGTGTGTGTGTGTGGTTTTTTAGAAGTGTTCTTGCCAGACTATTGTGTTAGACCACTGTTGTCTGTATGATGAGAGTTGGTTAAGAAATTAATTGTATATTGCATTTGTGCTATAGTAAAGTGAAATGATTATGTTGGGTTGTGACATTGCATTATATTAACACGCTTAAGGTTGTCTTTGTGACTGAAGTCAGTGGTTCTCAAACTTTTGACTCCAAGGCCTCTATTGTCCACAACAATATTTGGAAAAAAAAAAAACCTGGCCCTAGTTTGTTTTCAAAACATTTATTTAATGCATGGGTATTCCTAGTTTCTGTAAGTAAAAAAATGTAACAAATAATTCTAATTAAAATAATTGAATTTCAGGATTCCAGAAGTTTTAGGAGCTGAATGTTGTTCAGGGTTTCCACTCTTTTTAAAAAATTAATTTACATGACTCTTACAGTTGTTCCTGATTTAATGGATAAGGATTAAGCATACAGATTTTTAAAAATGTATTTCCTCACAATTTCTATATGATAAAATATGGCATAACAAAAATGTATATTCATTATTAAAAAATACCCATGGCATTTGATCTTGTTAATTTGCATGACTTTTCCAGGTCTTGAAATCACACTTCTAAAATCTCATAAATCCAGATTTTTCAATACTAAAGGAACACTGCTTCTTCAAACAGCCAGTTGTTAAAGGGGGTGAATTAAAATAAAAAGATTTTGATTTTTAGTTGTTTTAGCTTATTTCAATGCTTGTTTCATCTTGTTTTGAATCATCTTGAGGCTCTCTTGGAAGTTAGGTTCCTCAGCCCTGTGATTGAGGAACATTGAATGTATAAATACTTTAAAAAAAAATTTTTTGTTGTTGTTGTTGAAATTAAAATATATTTACGAAAATTACAATAATATTAGAATTATACTTTCTCTATTCCCGAAAACGCTCTGGTTTAAAAACAACAACAACAACAAAAACAATAGCACAGTGTCATGATTACCAGTGGGAGTGCCCTTGATAGCCACCAGAGGGCACTCCACCCAGGACTACTGCCTCACTATCACAGACTCAATTTCCCATAACCCACTGCCCAGACTATCAGCCATGATTTCATTCAGCTGTTGCTCATTTCATTGTTAGTGTCTGTCTATATAAACCTAGTTCTTTCAGTCACTCTTCGCTAGGTCTTGCTTTATTGTGCTGCACTTCTGAGCCATTGTATCTTGTTCTCCTGTGTACCCTGCCTTGTTCTCCTGTGTACCCTGCCTTGTTCTCCTGTGTACCCTGCCTTGTTCTCCTGTGTACCCTGCCTTGTTCTCCTGTGTACCCTGCCTTGTTCTGTGTTTGTTATTGTTTGGACTGCCTGCCTGTGTTTAGACCTGTTGCCTGTTTTTTTTGGATTATGATTGTGGATCACCCTCTGAATAAAACACTGCGTTTGGATTCTCAACCATTCATGTCTCGGAGCAGTATTGTTACACAGTTTCCTGAGAATTACCCATATATATGTATGTTGTGACACAGTAAATCACTGTAAATGATGTGATACTTTTTTAATATCTGAATGCACATGATGATCGTGAAGACTTTATTGATGCAGTTATAAATGTTTATGTTGTGACATAGTAAACAACTGCTAAAACAGTTTTTCTGTTATATTCTTGTGAAACGCGTGTAAGGTTGTGTGTGGTCTTGTACTTTATGGTGACAAAATGCCCCCAGTAAGATGACAATATCCGAAATGAGGAAAACAGCTTAGAAATCATACTAAGTGATGTTTTTTGAAAATGCAGAAAGTTTTCTGTGATGGGCATGTTCAGGGTTAGGGGATAGAATTTACAGTTTGTACAGTATAAAAATCAATGTGTGTGTAGGCTCTTGTATCATGTTCTTGAGGCCGGGGGGAGCAGTAAGCAGATGGCACTGGCAGGCTGTGATGGCACTCACAGAGAGAGAAAAAAAAATAAAAGGAAAGACACAAAGACATTTCTCACAGTGACCCACAAGAGCAGATTAATGGGGAAATCAAGGTTTCATATTCAATAAATGACTTACAATGCAAATGCACTTTAAAAATGAGCTTTATTCTCATGCAGTTCTGATGATGGACATCAACCATGACATTAGGACTCAAGCATTTGCTTTACATGTGCGTATGACACAGGAACAGCAAGAAATGTCTCTTTACTATCCAAACAGACACTGAAAGCTCTATATATCACCTTGAGTTAAGTCCACTAAAAAAGTGTTGGCATCCTCTCAACAGACACAATATTCTGCCAGCCTGTGGTGCTTTTGGCAGCCAAAGTCACACCTTGCAAACAGAAGGATGCGAGGAGACAAGAGATGGATGGACGAGGAATGAAAAAAGGAAGGATGAGATCATTTAAAGTAGAGAATGGAGGGAGGCAACACCTGGTTGTGGTGCCCTGCATTTGTGTCACGACCTATTTTGCGATGTGCGTGCATATGATGTCATATTCCAGGCAGAAGGTGGCATCCCCCTGCCTGATCACCCCGACAACATCAAACACCCCCTCGATACCTCTGACATCATCCGAGAGACATTAAGATAAGGAGAGAGAGAAAAGGGAGGGAAAAGAGGTGTGTGTTGTATGAGTGGAAGGGGGGACCAGCAAAGCATATATAGACACCTCATCGTTACTATTAACATACTTACCAAGCTCACACAAACACACACTGACATACAAACACCACTTGCATTAAATCAAATTCCTGCACTCAGAGGAAGGAAGAGAGAGGAAAGGGAAAGACAGGGATGCTCTTAGCAGGTGCCAAAAACTGAGACGAGAGAGAGAGAAAGAGAGGGATGGAGCAGGACTAAAACATTCAGTCAGGTTTTAGAAGATCCTCGAACTGTTATTGGTGAGTAAAACAAAACTTTATCTTCTTATTTTCACTTCAGATTTTTACTATGAATTTTACTGAATACTATTATTTTTTTGTGTAACTTATTAACTATATTTTTTTTAGATATATATCATTTAGACTCCATTACTTTATAATTATAAAATGATTTTGGCATTTTTGCAAGCAATTTTTTCTGCACAGCATATGGGTGAATCTTATAAAACCTGCCAAGAACATGTCCGGGTCATATTTTACCCCAAAATAAAAATAATATTATATATGTTTATAGAAAATGAAGGCTATTTTTTATCTTTAAGGATCTTTTTTTTTTTTTGCATTGTTAATCATGTTATATTTGGTTTTTTTATGAAAATTTAGCACTCCCTCAAATTCTCATTATCGTAATGCACAAAGAAACAAATAAATAATTTTTTTAAATAATTTTTATTCCTGTAATGTGAAAAAGTTAATGTCATCAGATGTTTTTATACATCATAGTTGTATTTTTTGTACTGTCTTTATGCTGATTTAAATAGAAAATCATTGTCATTTTTAGTGTACTGCATTAAACTATTCTAATGAGAATAATTTTTGTAATGGTAAATAAATAAAAATTTGAGGGGGAAATGTATTTACATGAAAACGTAATTTAAATGTAATTTAATTTAATTTTATAAAATTGTTTCTTTGTTATTTTTAGTACTCTTGGACTATAATGTCATAGTGTACTCCAAGATTCTATTTTGTTTTATCTGAATAATATCTGTTTGTTCAAAATGGTTTAATGCATGACATTAACACAAACTAACCTCTTTCTGTGTTTTGTGTTTCTTTGTATGTACTGTGTAGTATTTTCTGCAGAATGTTTTTTTTTTTGTTTGTATTTCCATGCGTCTCTCTCCTTTATCCGTGTTTGAGTGTATTCATCTAAATCTGTTCATCTAAATCTGTCCATACCGACTCTCATTAGTGGTGTATCTGGGGCCAATATCACTTGCACCATGCTGTGCTCCTCTGTATTTGTGGTGCTTCTAGTCCTTCTGGCCAATCCGCTGCCGGGCCACACCCGAGCCCTGCACACCCCTGACAAAGCCATGCAGGTGGGCTTCCTCAGTACTTGTATTCATATATATTTAAAGTCATTGAAACATCATTGAAACATATTTCCTATCTCTACAATGCAGGTCATTGAACAGTTCCTTGAGCGCTACAATGACCTTTTGACCCTTGATGATCTTGAGAACCTCACGAGTGACCAGTCGGAAGAGCCCATGCAGACTTTCAGCTCTGGGCTAAAGGTTGCAGAATATCCCAAGTGGATTGACATACCTGTGCAGAGTGAGAATGCATGGCTCCGCCTCTTGAAGGGGGCTTTGGCCAATCAGAAGCGAGCTCCACCGGACCGGTTGCGGAGGGGATGGAATCGCGGCTGTTTTGGCTTGAAACTGGATCGGATCGGCTCTATGAGTGGCCTCGGCTGCTAATAATGAACTGAGAGATGGACCGAGACGATGAGATGACTGTTGTCCTGCTTAGCTTTAGGTATAGAGGTCATTACCAAACTCTTGTCTAGTCTGGGACCCTATGAAAAAAAGTTGTACAAAGTTAGGTGGACAAATTCATTATGTCGTGTCTTTCAATATACTTATTTTTACATTGGATTTAATGTAACATGTTGTTTAGCTGTATTTGTATATTTATTTCTTAATGAAGGTAGCAAAATGTTTTACTTGTTCCTTGAGATGTAGATGAGTTACAATGACCTTCATTTTGATATTCTGCTAGTTTACTAGTCAAAAAAAGGTTATGGAACGTAATGGAAATGTCTCAAATAGTTTAAAAAATGCATGAGTTAGAGAACGTAAACATATACTGCTCACCTTCTGTACTTTTTTGCATGAATAAAATTTCTCCCATCATGTTTCTTTTTGCATTCTGCATGTATCTTAATTGTGTTTTTATTATGCTTTTCTAAACCCATGCAGGTTATTATCAATGTGTTCTCCCACACACTGCAAATCAAGGAGTTCCACCTGTTTCTGCATCATTTTTTTCTTTTGGGCTTCAAATATGCAAATTTGAAAATGTGGCAGGATTTTCACAGTCTTAATCAGCTCCCATTGAACAAGAACACGCAGGCTGACACACATCCTATGGAAGTCTAGGGTTTAGTGGTGGCTATGTGAGGTGCAATATATTTAGTTTTAATTAAGGAACTTAATAATTACTCGTGGAAACAATTTATTGAACAATGTGATGTACTATTAGCAATTATTGTAAATGGATTTAAACAATTTCCTCTTCTAATGCTGACAAGCAATTGGTAGTGTCACATACATCCATAACCATTAAATCATTTGGGAACTGCATGAAAAATCCCTTCAATTCTTACCACTAAATCAGCCTGTGAAATGTGTGTGTGGGTGTTAGGATTATAGCTTGTATGAAAAAAAAAAAATCCTTACTATGTTTAGCCATAAAATCTTAACTTGAACTACATATTTTATTAGTATAGGAATAAATTCTCTTTCTAAGAACTGATTAGTGTTTTGTGTCGGCCATAAGTAATAAGTATCTGGCACTAACCATGTTTAAAATAATTTGGTGAACTGTTCTGTTATTAAGATCGCTGTCCTCTGTTCTGTCCTTTATTTTTACAGTATATGATTCAGTCATGAAAAGTAATTTACTTTTAATTTACTCTTAAATATCATTAAACTACCCGAAAGTGAGTATAAAGCCATGGTGTTTTTATAGGTGTTCTTTTACTTGCAATTCTTTATAGGAACATTTCATCCAAAAATGAAAATTCTGTCATTATTCCCAACTTATATTAATTTCTGTTTCAAATGTAACACAAAAGACATTATGCAGAATGTTGCAGAATAATGCAGAATGCCCAAGCAATACAGTGAATGTGAATGGGCACCAGAGAATACAAAATGTACATATTAAATGTACATATTTAAGCCATGGTCAACCTTTACTTTCACTGGATAGAAAAAAGTGAATATTCTAAATAATTTATTTTGTGCTGAACAGAAAGAAAGACAGTCATAAAGGTGTCTAAATATCTTCCTTTGTGTTCAGCAGAACAAAGAAATTCATACAGGTTTTGAACAGCTTGAGGGTTAGAAAATGATGACAGAATGTTCATTTTTGGGTGAACTATCCCTTTAAAGGCATCCCATTGTACAACACAATATTCAAAGGCCCCTCATATTGTCACAGATTCTCTGTTTCTGTGTACTTTAAGCGAAATCGAAGAACGAACAAGTGTGACGTCATTTCAAACAAAATCAAGTTAATTTTGTGTTCATTTCAAGAGTTCGAAACAGCTTGCTTTCTGGAAAAGTTCACTCTGGCTGGTAAACACCAACACCTTCGAACTACCATTGGTCCGTTGTAATAGGATAATAGTTAGATGTAGCTCTAAGGCTCCACCTTGTTTGACGTGGAAATCTTCTTCGGTTAATTTCTTCTGTTCAGTCCCTTGAGGACAGACGGTCACAAGTAAAAATATGAACACACTGGAGAGCTGCTTTATAGTAGAAAAATGACACTGACACTGTTTTTTCATGTTTAATACTGTAAAGCTGCTTGTTTTAAAACTATCTATTGTATGAAGTGGCATATAAAGAACTGTTACTTGACTACTGGAGTGCCAAATTGCAGAGCTTGATGTTTTCTCAGCACTGTCATTTTTTTTGTTGTGTTTATTTAATTGAAAGGAAAGTGCGCAGCACATATTTACATTTTTATCTAAACCTGCTCTCAGAAGTGTGGGTGGCATCAGGATGTTGCTAACAGCATACCGCTACTCACATATTTCGAACTTCTTTTTACCCCAAAGCAAAGAATGAAAAAGAACTTTGCCATGATTATATTGGGGCCTTTAGGGTACATTTATACAATGTACTAAAAATGGAAAAGTTTTACGTACATACGACAACAAAAATCTGCGTAAATGACTAAATGATGTATTAATCTATTACATAACACTAAATTATGTATCTATCTGTATTATGCATGCCAGGCCAGTAGTTGGCGATGTCACTTTGTAAAGAAACACTACACGCCTAGACTGAACACATAATACGCATGCGCATGATCACACAGTTTTTACAAGTTTGCGTTTTTGCAATTTACATTGTTTTCAAAAACTTGCACTTTGAAACCCTTTTTCAAAAGTTTGCATTTTCAGGCCCCCAAAATGCCGTAGTCGTGTAAATAAACAGCCAAAACTCATAAAAAGTTTTTAGTTGAAAATGGTGTTGTGTAAACACACCCTTATTTTGAGTATTTTTAGTTCCCTGTGTTTCTGTTGTCATAATTATTGACTTTGTTTTCTTTGCTAGTTTGTTTCTATAGTTTCTGATTTGTTAATTGATTATGTTCACCTGTGTCTTGTTTGGTTCCTCATTCAGCCTTGTGTGCATGTATAGCCCTCAGTTTCAGTTGTGTTTTGTTTGTTCTGGTTGCGTTAATGTGTGGGTTCTGTTTCTCCAGCATTTCCCAGAGTATTTTGTTTCTGCTGCAACTATCCTCATCTCCTTGCCTTTGTTTACCATGCCATGAAACATATATATTTCACTATATATTTCCTCCGGTATGTTCTGCTGTAATTATGATAAAGCAGAACTTTTTAATTAACAAGAGGGAGTGTCAATATATTAAATTAATTAACTAGATTACTTCTTGATTCCAGAAGTTACAAGAGCTATATTGTTTAAAAAAAATGTTTGTAATAATTATAATTGCATTTTGCAACGAAATAAAGCTTACATTTTTATTAAAAACACTTTACACATTGATATGCTTTTAGAATTATATTAAGTTAGGTTATTTTAAAAGTCATCCTGAGGCCAAATTGAAAGACTCCTGGTTGAGAACAACTACTTTAAAGGAACATTTCTTAACCCTGATATAACATAAATCTAACTTCAGATCAATCCTCCACCCAGTATTCTTTCCTATTATTAACATCCATATATTTGCTCATTGTAACACATTTGTATAAGTACAGTTTAAATGATGAAAATCAGCTCAGACAGTCTTAAATGCATTATTTGAATTTGACCACAAGATAGCACTATACCACGAAGCTTGAGACACTAGACTTGTCTGGACAGATCAGATCCTGGACTCTGAGCTCAAACAGCTATGCCACTTTATGGTTAGAAGTTAATATGTAACACCCTCACATACCAACGCACAGAGCCAAGAATGATCCACAACAGCATTTAAACAAACAACCACTTGTCACTAGAGATCAACGAATCACAAACTGGTCGACAAATCTTCCAGCTGAAGAATCTGAGCTATCTGGGGTAAACCTGGAAATATGACGTGACAGACGTGCTGTTTGTGTCTCTCAGTGTTACTTTCAGAAGCTTGTCTGATTCTGTCTGAATCATGTGAGTCAGTCGACACAGGGCGAAGTGGATCGTGCAGGTCACTCCACAGAAGCACAAGATAGCTGCAGTGGAAAGGGTGCGGGGTCAGCCTTCGAGTGTTTGTGTATTTTTAGCCTGACCCTGGCGACAGTCCAGCACATTCTCTCTGGTGGCTGGGAAGCAGATAGCAGGGATATGCATACACTATTCTGAGGGGCAGTTGCTGAGAGCTCTCCACCTCTTTTCAAAAGAAGGATGATTTAGAAATTAATATGTAATACAAGTATACATTACAGTTACCCCATTTAATAAGGACGTTATGATGATTAAAGGGTGAGATGGCAATTTTAAAACTATCACACCCCACTTCAATATCCTGTGACGAACGCAGTTTGGCCTCTTCATCTCTGTGACCCCTGAACTATCAAAAGAAGCCAAAAGACCACAGCTGCAGTCACGACAGTCCAAAATGTCAACAGTGCAAACTCAAATGATACTTAACAGGACAAGACTAATTTAATTCAAAGTGAAAAGGAAAAAAACAGGACAAATCTGTAGTTTTGCAAAGTTACAGATCATATCTTGCAACAAAAGTGCAGATTTACTGTGGAAGATTGCACTATGACAGCTAATTGCTTTAAAGCATGAATCTGTCCTCATGCAATGATGGAGCACCTAATCTCCTGGATCATGTCGGTGTTAATTACTAGTATAACCCTGTGATTAATTGCAGGAAAAGAGACAAAGAGTCAACTACTGTTCATTTAAAATAATTAACACCAACGCTAAATTTGACAGATAACATAAGATTATAATGCGATTAATCAAATGTACTTTGTGATGAAACTGACTATATAAATTTATAAACCAAGCTATTAATCTACCCTGTCACTCTCTGAAAGATTGTTCTTGTTTTAAACAGTGTCCTGTTTAAAACAAGAACAATGTTTCTTCAATCATTTTTTTTTCTGGTTTGCTTGGATTTACAACTTTTCTGCAGGTGCAAAGGCAGTGGATTTCCTACCGATGTGAGGGATTCTGGGATGCAGGAATGGTTGGGTAAAAGGGAAGGGTCATGGTCTTTCCTGTAAATGTCACACACTCACGATGAGGGCGATTTGATCCCCTGCTTCATCTCGCTCTCAGTCTGGGACAGTTACTGTTAGAAGGTCAAGGTGGACAGATATGCTCAAATCAGATTTTCTTTTAAGAGAATACCATTAGCAAGGACATTTCATCATAAATGTCTTTTTTTTTTTTTTTTTTTTTGCAGGGTTAGTGCACCTGCAAAAATATGCAGTAATTGCACGGGATGGAAAGCACAGGAAGTCCATATTTTTGGTTTCCTTTACTTAGGATTTAATCTTAAGTCTTTGTGTTGGCACCTAGATCAATAACAATGTATATACTGAATCATTTCATCCATGCCAAATGATGTTTTATTAAAAAAAAAAAAAAAGCCTATTCAAATGCACTATTTACTACTTAAGAAGTTACAGGAAAAAGGCCTGGCCTATTACTGAAGACATTAAACTTGAACTTATTCACTGCTACTTTCACAACGGGACAAAGGAAAACTCTAAACATGTCTATAATATATTTAATATAATATATAAATACTTTCTGTTAACTTGGTTGCATTTGTTATAATTATTTAAGAAATGCAGTTGTTTCATCCAACTTCCCCCGAATATGACCTTGACATTCTAAGGGGGCGTGGCAATTATGGCCTAAAGTCCAAGGGGCGTGGCCACTGCTATCGCACCAGATATAAATTAACCTCACGCTTATGATCAGCCCACTCACACCAAGTGTCAGGACGAACAGAGGCTTCTCACAAACGGTAAATTAACATTCATACCAGCTTGAAATACACTTTTTTTTTTTTTTTTTTTAGATCATGTAATGTATTTGAGTGTTTTATTATGCAGCCGTAGTTCATAATGTAGTGGCAGAAGTTCCTTATTGAGGTTCTAAATTAAATATTTAACTATACATGCGTGGAACACAGTTGAAAGTGTGGGAGAGATTGCGACAATGTTCCATTAAAGCCGGTTGTTCAGGCCCAAATTAAAATGATTTCTCAATGAGCATGTTTTAGGACTAAAGGGAAATTTTTGAACATAATGCGCAATAGGTTACTATAAACCTAAGTTTATAGGGGCATTACGTTTACACTCACTCTCTGGAATTCAGCTTTGCTAGTTCACAACCTGTACTTTGTGCTTTGACTGACGCAATGTAGCTAGTCAAATAATTGAGTGTTTTCTTTTTTTTCTCTTCTCCAGAGGACATCCCAAATTAGACATCATGGTTAAAGTTGGTATCAACGGGTAAGAACTCCTATACATACAAATGCAACACCGTTATTGTCCAGAAATCAACATTTGTTATTTGGAAGTGTTTACTTTGAGTCACTCATAGGAGAGCCTTGCATACTAACTCTATTTAGCCTATAATAGTAATGTTTTGGCGAGTTGAATAGTATAAATGTAAAGATGCCAATAAATCGAAGAAAGCCACCCTAAATATTCAAACTTTTTTGAAAGATTTCAATGTCCTCCATACTGGACTGCTTATTGATTCTGATGAATGATTGGCGGGGGCGTCGGCTGCGCGAGCCAGTCGCGCCGCTGTGTTGGGATTGTGCCATCGCTGTGTACGTTGTTACGTCATCGCGGCGTCAAATAATGGCACCTTTTATCTGTGTGTACTTGGCCTCTTTGACTCACTTTTTACTCCAGGGTCAGAGTTTGCTTCGAGTCTGCATTTCAAAGCCATTTCTTACACCTGTCACAATGCAGTATCCAACAATCAATTCAAGCCTCTGACTGACCAGCTAATGCGTCTCTGCAATGGGAGACCCCAGCACCAGCTGTGACCTTTCCAAAGCTTATAGAGTTATGCAACAAGACATGTGATCCTTAAGCGACATGCATAGGTCGCGTACATCAATGTCCATGCATGCACATGTAGACCCAATATTTTGCAACATCTTTAGAGCTTCTGAAGGACTTGACCTATACTGTCCTGCGAAGTTATGTGCAGCTTAATGTTACTTGGGAAAGTTCATTCACGTTCACAGTAATGATAACATCTTTTTGATCTAATGTTAACACAAGTGAGTTAAAGTGTTAAAGTAATTTAAAAAAAAAAAAAAAAAAAAGTATGCTAAAATATAGGCTACCTTTTCAAAGGGTTTTGTCTCATTCACCTTTTTATAGACATTACAACTTTGCTTTTGCAAGCTTTGATTTAACCTGAAGATTTAAAGTCTAACTCCACTGATCAGATGGTCAACCCCATTTACCAAGAGCATTGTATCTACGTGACTTTATACCTTTGGCCAGTTTCTCAATCTTTACGGACTTCATGCAAATGTTTTGTTGTTGTACTTTCACCGTATCAGTAGGCCTTATCAGTGCAAAGAAGCATGTACTGTGATCCCTGTTTTTTCTTTGACTTATTGATTTTAATGTGTAGCTGAAAGTGTTGCAATGGAAGAGGATTTTATGCAGTCAGTCCTCCTGTCTTTTGTGCATCAGTGGCGTTATGTGTACCAAAATAGCTCACAATGACAGCTGGGGGCCTACAGAAGTTCTTTATCAAAGTCTGGATGGCAGAGGGCAAGCCTTCTGGCGCTCTGGCTAACTGTCTCTGATGCTTTGGTAGGATCACTTATCTAAATGATACAAAGCCATTCTTCAGGGTTTAGTTTATTAGCACAGTAAATGGTTGGAAGGTTGGGACCTTTTTCTATATTTGGTAAAAGGTGGAGCTGTTCACTGGCTGTCTCTTGACATGTGGGTTACAAGATCACAGGACTCATGAGGACAGGAAGTGGATCTATTCAGAAATGTGACATGTGTGCCATCTAGTGATGAGATGCAGACTAACTGTTGTAGATATTTGCTCTCACTGGAAACGTGGAAACCCGAAACTTGTTTTTGTAAATTCCAATTTTATATTGAAAATGTTTGCTTCATTTGTAAGAACTATACAAATATCCTACAATTTGAAGTGTGGATTATGGTCTTTGCTCACAAAGGCTGCATTTTAATTGATCAAATACAATAAAATATAACATGCTTAAGTATTTCAATGTGTAAACTTACTCTGCTGGAGTAATGATGCTGAAAATCCAGTCTTCAGTGTCACATGATCCTTCAGAAATTGAGTCTAACATGCTGATTTGGTGCTCAAGAAACACTTGTTCCATTGTGCTCTCTGAACTGTAGTGTATACTTTGAAATAATATCGGTAACCGTTGCAGAAAATGGTTCAAAATGAGTTTTTCCTTCTGTCTCAGATTTGGTCGCATTGGGCGTCTGGTGACCCGTGCTGCTTTCCAGTCCAAGAAAGTAGAGATTGTGGCCATCAATGACCCATTCATTGACCTTGATTACATGGCAAGTTCCTAATTTTGGTTTTCCTCTGAGTGGTAGTACTGAATTTTCTGAATTATAACTTGGAGTTTTTACACTGTTTTGAATATTTTTTTTTTTTTTTTTTTTTTAAATCCAAAAAATCATTCCCTTCTCTTCACAGGTTTATATGTTCCAGTATGACTCCACCCATGGCAAGTACAAGGGCGAGGTTAAGGCAGAAGGCGGCAAGTTGGTCATTGACGGTCACGCCATCACCGTTTTCAGCGAGTGAGTGCTGTCCTGACAAACATTACATGTGGCATTCAGTGCTGTACACTCAGATGTGCTCATGATCTCTCCATCTGTATGATCTCTCCATGCAGGAGGGACCCAGCCAACATTAAATGGGGTGATGCAGGTGCCACATACGTTGTGGAGTCTACCGGTGTCTTCACTACCATTGAGAAGGCTTCTGTATGTAGTCATTACATCAGCCATCAAAGCTACTGTGCACTTCCTGTGTCTGAACCTTTGCTCTCTGTTAGGCTCACCTTAAGGGCGGTGCCAAGAGAGTCATCATCTCTGCCCCCAGTGCAGATGCCCCTATGTTTGTCATGGGCGTCAACCATGAGAAATATGATAATTCCCTTAAAGTGGTCAGGTAAGGATATGTAGTTGTATAAAGTGCATTTAATTGATTATATTATATATTATATTATATATTATTATATTATATTATATATTATATATTAATTATATTATAATTTGTGACCCAGAAAGTAACTAGTAAATTATTAGCTAGCCTTTAAACTGGTTAAAATTAAAAAGCATGCACCAGGTTACCCCCCCCCCTTTTTAAATTTATTGGATTTTATTTATTTTTTTATTTTTTAAAATTGTCAGTTTAAATTAAATTACACATTTTAAATGTATTTTTTTACTTTTTCAATTTCACTTAAACTAATTGGCCATTATCTGTATATTATACAGGTTTATGATTGTTAATTGTTTAAATTTAGAAAATGCCAAAGTGTAATTATTTTATTTACTTAACATCTCTGCCAGAGTATGAAATATGGTGCAGAGATATGCAATCATGGTTATGTCCTGTAGGGGGTGTACTAAAGCAAACTATTTAACTTGTGTGATTGAACATGTCTCTTCCACATAGATAAAATCCCTGCATTTCATTAAATGATTCATCAAGTTCTTTTTGTGACTGATTCCACCTGTCTTTTTTTTTTTTTTTTTTTTTTTTTAAAAGCAATGCCTCTTGCACCACCAACTGCCTGGCTCCCTTGGCCAAGGTCATCAATGACAACTTTGTCATCATTGAAGGTCTTATGGTAAGATTAAATGGCCTTTCCAATCTCAACAAAAAGCCTTTTGACCTAAAATGATGCGTCTGACAGTTTCTGTTCTACTTTTTCCTGGCCAAGCTATACACTAGGCTCTTATTGAAATGCATCAGTTGATGCAAGTAGAGCTTTGGTTTTATAATCGTTCCCAGAACACTAACTCTCACCCCTCTCCTACTTAGAGCACTGTTCATGCCATCACAGCCACACAGAAGACCGTTGATGGGCCCTCTGGGAAACTGTGGAGGGATGGCCGTGGTGCCAGTCAGAACATTATCCCAGCCTCCACTGGGGCTGCCAAGGCTGTGGGCAAAGTCATTCCTGAGCTCAATGGGTCAGTGCCACACTCCCATCTGTCCGTCACGACTGAGACGTTTAAAGAACGCATCTATTAGTTGCAATTTCACTCATTTCCCAAATGTACTTTAAAACCCAATATCCACTTCCACAAAAGTAGTCCGCATGCCCACTTTTTAAAGGTCAGAGTTGACTGAACTACATCACATAGAAGTGTCTTGTGATATTTACTCAAAAGTGGAATGTTCTGTTTGGGGAAGTTTGCGTATTTGATGTCCTTTAATTTTTTTGCTTCCCCTTTCTATGATCCAAACCTATTCTGATGCTTCCTGTTTTAGCAAGCTTACTGGTATGGCCTTCCGTGTCCCCACCCCCAATGTGTCTGTGGTGGATCTGACTGTCCGCCTTGAGAAACCTGTGAGTTTATTTTACAAACCTTCATGATAAAAATGGTTTCAGTTGAACAACCTCAATTTGACTTTTGTTGGCTCTTCATGTCTCATCTGTTGACTACAGGCCAAGTATGATGATATCAAGAAAGTGGTCAAGGCTGCAGCTGATGGACCCATGAAAGGCATTCTGGGATACACAGAGCACCAAGTATGCACATCAAATTGTCAAGGTTGTGAGTGTAAAGGTTTGAAAAGTCTTTAGCATTATTTTTGTGTGTGCAGGTTGTGTCCACTGACTTCAACGGGGATTGTCGCTCATCTATCTTTGATGCTGGTGCTGGCATCGCCCTCAACGATCACTTTGTCAAGCTGGTCACATGGTAAGATTCTGCCTTCAAGGGCTCCTAGAAAATGTGTACCTCAGTGACACGTCGTAATACTTAACTCCCGTCTTGAGCAAACCCAAATGACTACATATTAATTCAAAGTACAGCATGTAAAACTTGCAGGATCAGTCATTTTTCAATGTAGAGTTCTCTCACTGATCTCTATAGATTTATTGGTCTTATGCTGAAGTGCTTGATTCTGATTAGTCAGTTGTGGCATTTTTGTGGGTCTGTTCACTGCTCATGATTGTCAATAGCAACTCTGTATAATCAACCGCTCATCTGGGTATCAGAAGCCGGCTCTCGTATCACACCACACTCTCATTTCATACAAATGCAGCTGGTGCCATTTTGCATCCGTTATTGATTTATATTGAATGAAAGGCCTTCAGTATTGATTTTACTGTTAATATTTGAAGTTATCTTGCCACCCTTTCCAGTGGCACAACTCTGCTACTTGTGTATCATGCAGAATTCGGCTTCCTCTATCATTCGTTTCCACAATTATAGATTTCTGACTCCACTTGAAGGGCACAAGAAATGGTGCTTTTAGAAACTCTTTGCTTGTGTGCTTTTGAATGGGACTAATCCATTCTCTTCCTTCCACAGGTATGACAATGAGTTCGGGTACAGCAACCGTGTTTGTGACCTGATGGCACACATGGCCTCCAAGGAATAGATGTGACCTTTCTGCCATATTTTGATACATGACCCACCTCTCATCTGGTTGGATGTTTGCACCACATGCCTGGAAGGAAATTACATGTTTGACTTGAAGACCAATGTTATTTTTATATGAAGACACTCTGTTCTGTTTTTGTGAGATTTACAAATGGATGTTGACTTCAAAAGGCTTTTCTGTCTGCTAACAACCTGTGACAGAATAAAGTCCTCTGTTTGTGAGAAATGGATGGAAGCTATTGTCTTTGTTTCATCTAAATCTAGTGACTTATTTGGTTCTGAGCACTCATTCTAAAATTGTCAATTTTCATTTAAAGGAAGCCAGCATTTTAATTGGTTTTCATTGAGACTTATTGCCATAGGGCTGTGAATATATTTGGGTAGACTTCAATTCAAGAACGATTTTTGCAAATTCAACACCATTCAGTTTAAGACTTAACAAAACTTGATGCAATGTCCCACCCTGCATAATCAACATAATCAGAATGCAGGTGGTCAGACTCACTTGAAATGCATGATGTAAGAGCATGTTGGGAAGGTTCAACAAATGAGTAAAGGCGGGAGATCCAATTAAATAGCTTCACAATGCTCTTTAAAGTGTTCACACAAAAGAATTCTAACAATTGCACTTGGTTATAGAAACTCAATCATGGAGTTTCTTGCCATTGGGGCAAATGTGAATTTAAAAATTTATTTTTTTGTAAGAATCCCTGTGAAAAGGGTCTATCATAAACTCAACTCTTGCCTGAATATTCATTTGCTTTCTACAGTTTCTGTAACTTTCACTTGCCATTTTGTTTTTGTATGGAAGCTTGTTCCTGCTGCTGAATATAGAACAAAGGGTAGTTGAGACTTCTCTATTCTGACACTTTTTTTCTTTTTTCTCAGAAACGTGAGTTTACATCTCGCATTTTCTTTTTTTTTTTTTTTTTCTTAATTGCAAGGTATAAACTTGGAATTGCGAGAGATCAATTGACTTGACTTTTTTTTTTTTTTTTTTTTTTTTTTTTTGTGTGTGTCAGAATTGAGATGTAAACTTGCAATTGTGAGGAAAAATAATCAACTGTGAGAAAGTCACGATTACCTTATGTATTTTATTCCGGCTTGGGAACAAGCTTCCATATTACAGCTGTGAGGAAATCATTTGAGATTTCTTTTCTCATTCTTAAAGGGTTAGTTCACCCAAAATAATTACTGACCCTCATATCGTTCCAAAACCATAAGACTTTCGTTCATCTTTGGAACACAAATGAAGATCTTTTTTATTAAATCTGAGAGATTTCTGTTCCTCCACTGAAAGTCTACGCAACTACCACTTTCAAGCCCCAGAAAGGTAGTAAATATCATTAAAGTAATCCATGTGACTCCAGTGGTTTAACCTCAATTTAATGAAGCGACATAGTGTTTGTTTGGTTTTTTTTGCACCACCAAAGCACTCATTTGCAAAATATGAATCTCCAAACATTCACATCGTGTCAACACAACACTCGTGTGTCAAGGTTAAACCACTGGAGTCACATGGATTATTTTGATGATGTCTTTACTACCTTACTGGTAAGTTGAGTAGACTGTTAGTGGAAAAAGAAAGCTCTCAGATTTCATTAAAAATATCTTCATTTGTGTT
This sequence comes from Hypophthalmichthys nobilis, assembly GCA_037950665.1. Lineage (NCBI taxonomy): Eukaryota > Metazoa > Chordata > Actinopteri > Cypriniformes > Xenocyprididae > Hypophthalmichthys > Hypophthalmichthys nobilis. Next base: position 23,476,997 of record CM075481.1, on the reverse strand, counting down.
TCGAAAATAAACAAGTCTTACCGGTTTGGAACGACACGAGTAATTGACAGAATTTTCATTTTTGGGTGAACTAACCCTTAAGGGCCATTCAAATCAGGCAATAACAAAAGAGGAACAATATCATTAGAATCACTTTCAGAATGTGTATTTGTTTTCAGCTGATGAACGATAAAAATGACCACTCGACTAATTAAAGAACTTGAGCATTTTATAGTATAGTTATCACTCTTGGTGGGAACGAATATACAAGCCCAACTGATGCTCAAGATTGAAATAAAGCTGTTATTAAACTGCCCAGTCATGTGTGCTCCGCTTGTCCAGTCAATATGGACACTGCAAAATAATATTAACTAAGGTTTATGAATGCAAAACATGACAAAGATAAACTTTCACAGTTAACCCTAATTTTAAGAGTGAAAGGGCCTCGATCAATGACGTCACCAATCATGGGAATATTACCAGGTAAGTTTAATTAGACCTGGTCTAATGTTTAATGATTTTAAAATATTCTAACCTCTTACTGTTTGTAATTAAATACAGTTTCCCTGCTCTCATTTAAGCACTCTGTTACATTCTCCTTTGCTCCCTGACACACTCTGTTAGTTCAATACTCTGTCCATTTGTGCATCGGGGGTAGTTTTCCATGAATAATGCACCCTGACACAGACATGCCATTATTTCACCTGATGGGCCTTTATGAAATATGTCTATCAATGTTATTGATGTGGAAGTCAGAAGACCAATAGACGTTTCAACATTAATGCATTGCATTAGCATGGCACAGATTTACCAATGATGAGCGTGATGCTTTAGGGTGGAAAAAACTTTATCACTCAAGAGCGCACAACATTATTAACCATGCATCATATTAGAGTTGACGTTTTCTAAAATAATGCAAATTGAAATAGTTGTTTACAGTGCTAGGGTCCAAACAATCATCTTTTAACAAAATTAATGTTTTAGTTGACTCATGATTTAGCCTTGAGACATATAGGATTGTGGGATTTATGGTACATGTGCATTTATGTGTGTGTGTGTACTTTAAAGCGGTTCAATTCTGTTGATAAGAATGCGGACAGAGGATTAAGAGACTTTAGTTGCTGCTTTGTTCAGATGGCTGTTATACTTGCACATTTACTCTTACATATGCAAGGCTCACCCCTCTCTCTCTCTCACCCACATACACAGATTATGCCTCTAGTCTATTATTCTTATAGCACCAAAAGTGCTGTGTCTGCCATGATGTTCTTTCATCTCACTAAAACATCATTTACGCCTCCCAGTTGTCTATAAAAACTAACTTCCATCTGTGGCATCCTCTAATCACAGAGGTAAACTGCTAAGGAGTGTGAAAGAGGGATGAGAGGAAGGTAGAGGTGCTCATGAAGAGAGAGGTGGGGGTGTTCAAAAGGAAGGGAGGGTTACTGTTGAATCCTGATGGTCCTCTGCCAGATTGACCACAGCGAAATTGATTCGCTCCTGCCGTATAAACAGAGAGCAACAGAAACAAAAGAGGCTTAAGACTGAAAAGCGAGCATTTCACTTTGAGATTAACTGAGAGCGGCAGACTGAAAAAGACAGAGAAATAAACAAAGAAGAGGTGATTGACAAAGAAGGTGAGTAAAAAACTTTCACCTTGTCCTTTGCTCAGATGTGACCATATTTTATTTGACACTTTAAAGAATTATGAATTTAAATTATCAAATAGTTTGAATTATGTTGGACTCAGCAAGTGTCAGTGAAATAACACATCATACATGAACATTTTTTATAGTTTTCTCCATGAATATTTTCTAAGTGAGAATGTTTTTAGTAACACTATACAACAAGCTATATATCAACACTATTTATTAAAATAATGCGATATTTACAGCATTTATTTATCTGTTAATATCCATTTCTAATTTTAATAAGACATTTTATATATTAAAATAGGAATTATAATAGGAACTAACAGTGAACAAAGGTATATTTATAAATAAAAAAAAATTAATTAATTATAAAAATTATAATAAAATATCTTAAATTTTTTTTAATATTTAAAAAATATTGTTCCTTGTTCATGTTAGTTTATGATATCTAATGAATTAACTAAAGTTATAGAACATTACTGTAAAGTGATACTGTTTCAAATGCCACACGTAATAATTTTCAGTAAGTAAGTTGCATTTTCTTGGTTATTTAGCCTTTTGTTACAAGGTCTAGTTAATATCTCTAACATTGAGGTATCAAATTAATATTTTTTTCTAATAATTTGATAACATGCTTCAACAGTCACGCAACAGAGGATTAATGCTTCGATAATATTTGTTTTGAAATACTTAAATTAATTTAAAGCGAAAAACAGGATCATTTTGAACTATTCTACTATTTTTATACAAAAATCATTATGGTCTTAAAGGGATAGTTCACCCAAAAATTAAAAATTCTGTCATCATTTACTTCCCCCTCAAGTTGTTCCAAACCTGTAAATTTCTTTGTTCTGCTGAACACAAAGGAAGATATTTGGAAGAATGTTTGTAACTAAGCAGATTTCGCCCCATTGATTGAAGGTTAAGTTAAAGAAAGTTAAAGGTGCAATATGTAAGATTTTTGCAGTAAAATATCCAAAAACCACTAGGCCAGTGTTATATATTTTGTTCACTTGAGTACTTACAATATCCCAAATATTTCCAAATATTTGTAAATCGTGAGAAAATTGCAATTTTAACGAAGGCTCCGGGACATGTGAAGAGTCGCCTGTCAATTGCGCCATATCTGCGTTTACCTCGGTTTGCGGTTTTATTTTGTAGAAACCATGGAAACACCAAAGATGCTTTAATATTTACATGTTTTAATAGACAAAGGAACAACTGTTTGGTTACGTTTATAGACAGAAAACTAATTGTTGTTATATAGCTCAACAAATTTAGTCTTATTGTTTAAATCTAATTTTCTTGATTTTTTTGCGAGTACCATGCTTTACCATGCCTCAGAGAAAAACAAGTAGCTAACACAGCATAATCAGATGCAGCTTTATTTTTAGTAACAGTAATACAGAATTTCCTCCATCATACAATACGTTTTAAAATTAATTGCATGCCATTTATCAACACAAGCCATCCAGCATTTAATATGATATTCAAAAATCAATCTTACTGCAGTGTGTCTCAGACAAGTGTCTAACAGCAGCCGCCGAGCGAATGCACAGAGTAACGTTATAACATTTTCAACACACTCAAATGTATCTAAACAGAGCTGCGTTACCTCATACTCATGACCGGAAAAGCGGAAGCGGCGCCGGTGACTGTGGCATAATAAAAGTTCTGCTGCTCGCAGCGTGTGTTGCGCAATCGCTCCAGCGGCCTCGTTCAGCTTCCACAACACTCGGTCCTGCTCCGCTTCATACAGTAACGTTAATAATCGCATCCATGAACATGATTTCTTCCTGAGTCCTATCCCGATTGTTTCCACCGGCTGTGATGTGAAGACCACATGTCCCAAGATTCCAGGCTCAAACTTGCCGTCATCTAGTTACGCCTTTGTTTTGAATAGGCCTCTAGCACCTCTAGCGGACAGAAATCTTACATACTGCACCTTTAATGGGGGGTGAGATCTGCTTGGTTACAAACATTCTTCCAAATATCTTTTTTTATGTTCAGCAGAACAAAGAAATTCATACAGGTTTGGAACTTGAGGGGGAGTAAATGATGACAGAATTTTCATTTTTGGGTGAACTATCCCTTTGAAGTCCCAAACATAAAGCCAGTATCAGAACATGAGCTTTAATACTTATGTTTGAATATGCTACTGTATTTTTTGCAGATTTGTTTGATTTTCATGTAAGTTCATCATTTTAGTTAATGGATTTCATCGTGGTACTGTTTCATTATGTCTCTGTCTTTCTCTGTCCTTTCCTTTCTCTGTCTCTGTTAGTTCATGTCTAAGAGCGTGAATGGCTCATGGATGGGGTCTATCTCTGTCCCGTCCTCCGTCCCTCATGCCTTCCGCTCACAACTCTCTTCATCCGCTGACCTCAGCATAGCCATCTTCCTCATCATTGCGGGTCTGTTTTCTGTTTCTATGTCATTATTAATGCTACATTATTATTTTGAAGATATCTTTTATATTATTATTGTTTAATATATAGCGGGCTTTAGCAAAATTAGCAAGACCACAATTGAAAATACTTCTAATGTCCATTCTCTTTTATTTTTTCATCACAGATCATTATCAGCATAACAATTTATACCCCCATTTAACAGATGCTTGAATCCAATGTGACAGTAATAATGCACACATAAACTGCATATTAAAACCTATTAATTATATTTTTTAAAGGTTACTAATTTTGTTTTGGAGGTCTCCTATAATAGGTCTACATACATTCAAGATAAAAAAAAACAAAAAAACACTTTAATTTTCTCATTGCATAAATTGCAGCACCTCTATTCTCAGTGTCTAAAATTGTTTGATAATGGATTCGATCTCTCTAAACTCCTCCTTTCCGAGCGCCTGCTCTGCTCTGATTGGTCAGATGGCCCAGTCTGTTGCGATTGCTCTACCGCTTATGGCGCATGTCGGAAACTAAACACCCTTTACCATATCTGAATTTCAGCCCAGGAGGCTTCCTCGGTGGTTTTGTTTTCGTAGCGCAGAAAACAGTGTCTTCTTGAAATGTCGACAACACAAACCAAACTCTTCCACGCCTCAGCTACAACTACAGCCTTTGAGGGCGGGGCAAAGTAGATGTTCTTCCCAGGCAGCCAATGAAGACCATAGGCTGCAAATTCGTTACAAACCTATATAGGTTTGTGCAGGAAGTAAGGCTGAAATTACTGAAGACTCGTTTTAGGCAGTTGAGAATCAGTTCTTTCTTTTGGGAGACAGTAACTCCATTTATCGTGCACTTTGATCATTGAAACTTTGCTGACCTTTACATTCACAAACAGCTATATAACACACTACATGAAAAGTAATATTCAAAAAAGCATATGAGGCGCATCAATAAATGGTAACACTATATATCATTTTTTGTTTTGCTTTATGTAAAGTAAGTGTTTTCTGGCAGTGTTTACATTCATTAACTATTTTTTTTTTTACTGTATATTTAATATTAAAATGTTCATTTTAATTTATGATGAAATTCTTGCTTTTTTATCACCTTAAATATGAGGATAACTGAACTTTTGGTTGTGTTAGATGACAGTTGACACTATGATCTACATTTCTGTCCCAGGTGTGGTGTCTGTGGTTGGGAATGGGCTGGTATTGGTGGTTTACGGTCAGAGGAGAAAGAAGCTCAGAGCGCACGAGCTGATGACAATCAATCTGGCTGTTTGTGATTTCGGCTACAGCCTGCTGGGGGCGCCATGTCTCATCATCTCAAGGTACCGCCACTGTACTGAGTGCAATTTTATTAGAAGGAACATTTACATAGAGCATGATTTTTGAAGGGTTAAACTAAGTTTGCTTGGCATGTCAATCGTGTACATTGTAAGTATATAAAAGCTCCTCTTTGCTATTAGTCTATGATATCGTCTGCATCACTCGCTCTTGTTATTATCCCTCTGTATCTTCTGGAGTGTGTGAGTGTCAGTCAAGGTCAAAATATTGTGTTGGTTAAGAAAGAAGATTGACAGTCCGAATATAAGCCATTGATGATGCTATTACATAATGTAGAACATCTACACAAGGAATAATATTGATCTGATTTGATTTTAGAGAGGATTTAACAGGGACATTTGGTCAAGGGAAAACACTTTAGATGTACTCTTGAATCAGTTTTATTGCTTTATTTAATTCATGTCTTTATATATTTAATTCCTGTCTTTATACTTCTCTGAATGACAGGAATAGATTTTTGAGGAAAAAGAAAACAAAATCCTTTGAAATCTCGAGCAAACACTTTCAAAAGAATTTGGAGTGGATTCTCAAGGGGCCAAATGGGTCTCACTTTAATATTACTGAAAGTATTTTTTCCTCACACAAACCACCAAAACATGCCCTCAGGAGAAGGAAATAGAGAAATACATTTGTGAAGAAAATGAAGAGAAAAATCTTTGGGCATCTAAAATCTTGTGTCAATACAATATGTGGATAAAAATCATTATGCCTGACTTTTTAGCTTGTGGACTTATATAGCCTATACATATACAACATAACCTAAGTTTTTAAGAAACAAGTGTAGTCTTAGAGAATATAAACTCAGAAAAACCCTTATAACTGCAGAATGTAAGCATATTAAATATGTAGTTCTTCTGGATATTTTTGGATTTGCTGTGCTCAGGATTTTGTTAGTGTTCTAAAAAAAAAAAAAAAAAAAAAAATGTTTTTCTCCCTATTTGTCTCTTTTAGTCTGTCCCATGCATGGATTTTTGGGGAAACAGGATGTTTGTGGTATGGGATGCAGGGCTTTGTTTTTGGTATTGGGTCTCTCATCACCACCTGCCTTATCTCCCTCGACCGCTGCTTCAAGATCTGTAGCGTTCGATATGGTAATTCTCCCTATTTTATTGTTTGAAGTGTAATTTTATTTAGATTTTGTACATCAGTTTGAATTCTTGTACATTACTGAGATTAAGGTACAATTAAGGCCTACACGGTCATTAATTTCCACAGCAGGATGAAACTGCAGAATTTGGTTGTCATGGGATAAAAGCACGAAATCGCTCATAACTCCTAAACCATTAGGCGAAAGCTCTTGTATCGTTGAAATCCTTGGCTCAAGACAGATAAAATGCATGGAATTCGATCATCGAAATGTTTGGGTATTTTGGATTTTTTGAAAAACCTACATTTGCGAACTAGTCCTACGTTTTTTTTCCGATCAGAACCAAACCAGTGCAGTAAGATTCTCCAGATTCTGATTGTCAGTAATTATCAAAAAAGTTGAAATTTCCATTTACAGTCCCTAAGGGCTGCCAAAATATTCGAAGTGGGTGGAGCTATTTTCACTAAAATGGCTCATGAACGGAATGAGATATTTTCACCAAACTCAGCACACCTATGAAAGAGCTCATTCTGTGATTGTGTGAAAAAGGATGCTGTGACTGGCCACTTGGTGGTGCTATAACAGGAATAAAAACACGAAAATGGCTATAACTACTTCACCGTTAGTCTGATTGCCTTGAAAATTAGCACGCTTTTGTCCAAGGTGCCATGATTGTCTATGACAGGGGTGTCCAAGCTCGGTCCTGGAGGGCCGCTGTCCTGCAGAGTTTAGCTCTAACTTGCCTCAACACACCTGCCTGAAAGTTTCTAGTATGCCTAATTAGACCTTGATTAGCTGGTTCAGGTGTGTTTAATTGGGGTTGGAGCTAAACTCTGCAGGACAGTGGCCCTCCAGGACCGAGTTTGGACACCCCTGGTCTATGAGGACATTGACGTTTCTCAAAAAACATGTCCGCCATTGGCCAATGAATTTGAGCAGCTATCAGACAAGGTTAATGGAGGTCGAACAAAACTTGCTGGGCCTGTTTGACTCATGGCCCTAGAGCAGGGGTTTCCAAACCCATTCCTGGAGCCTCCCCCGCACTGCATATATTGCATGTCTCCTTTGTCTGACACACCCATTTCAGGTGTTGGAGCAGGGGTGTCCAATCCTGCTCCTGGAGGGCCACTGTCCTGCAGAGTTTAGCTCCAACCCCAATTAAACACACCTAAACCAGCTAATCAAGGTTTTTAGGCATACAGGAAACTTCCGGGCAGGTGTGTTGAGGTAAGTTGGAGCTAAACTCTACAGGAGAGTGGCCCTCCAGGACCGAGTATGGACACCCCTGTCTTGGAGTCTCGACTAATGAGCTGATGATCTGAATCAGGTGTGTTTGATTAAGGAGACATGGAAAATATGCAGTGTTGGGGAGACTCCAGGAATGTGTTTGGGAACCCCTGCCCTAGAGGCCTGTGAGAAATTAGATAAAAATCGACCACTGGGGGGCACCTTTCACGTGCGTTAAGCATTGTACATCACACATCATTCTGAGCAACTTTGCCTCTAGGACCGCCGCTGTCCATCAAATCATTCGTTAAATATTGGAGATTATTTCAAAAAACAACTTTGGCGAACTAGTCCTACGTTTTTGGCTCAACCTCGATAACTGTTAAAAAGCTTTAAAAACCATGTATTTCCTATAGTAAATTGCCTGTATAGGCTGTTTGGTCTTTTCCATCTGTGATCGAGATGGTTACAGGGTAATAGTTTTTTACGCATGTGCTTAAAGGCCTTAAAGCTCTTGAACCCTGATAATTGCTGCTTGCAGATTTATTTGTTTTTGAAATTTTTCCCAAAAAATCATTCAACAGCACTTTTTTTTTTTTTTTTCAGGCAGAGAGAGAGAACAGAGCATATGCTGAGAAAATGAGATTACTTAAGCTGATTTGTGATTGAAGAGATTTATTGCAATACATTTGCCAATTACAATTTGCCTCCCTACTTGAAAGTATAGTATATCATTGCACAAACTCAGCACGGAGATTATAGTTGTCATTTATGCATTTTCAGTGCAAAATAGAGATCTCTATTTTTGATGGACTGCGCATCTTTCTCTCAGCTAACAGAATCAGGCTGTGACAATCGATACAATAATACCAGTACATTTCAATCCTTTGCGGCAAACAATGGAGCCATCAAGCAAGCTTTTAGATGATTACTAATGTACCTTCTCCCTTTTCTCAGGTCAGTGGATTGAGAGAAAACATGCCTCTCTGTCTGTTGCTCTGGTGTGGATCTATACATTGTTCTGGGCCTCACTTCCTGTGTTTGGGTTTGGTAGTTATGGCCCGGAACCGTTTGGAACCAGCTGCACCATAAACTGGTAATGAACCATAGCACTGTAAAGGGGTTGCTAACCATTTCCCCAGTGATTTGTTGGTGTTTTCAGAATTCATTCTCTAGGGCTTTCAAAAGGCTTTCACTTTTAACCAGCTCAAAGTTATTTTACCCACAAACCAGCTGAATATGCCCACAGCACAGAAAATATGTGTTGATGTGTTCATGCATTGATTCCTGTGACCACAGGTGGAGGATGAAGTCATCACTCAATGATAGAGTCTATATTTTCCTGATCCTGTTACTCTGCTTTGGAGTTCCCACCCTCACTATCATCGCTTCATACCTTGCTATTATCATCAGGGTGAGTTAAACAGTAGAGATTATCAGTATTATTAAGGATTATAAAACAGCAAAGACATGTCAAGATCATTTTACTTCACTCTGATATAAAAATTTGATGTTTACAATCAATTGTTATTTGACAGTTTAATCCAAATGTTGACTGAAGAACAATTAAGGTGAATTAAAGTGTTGCTACAGTGTTGTGTGATTTCAGGTGTATTGGTCTGGTCGTCTATTGGCTTCAATCCCTTCATCCAGTGTTACTCACAGCAGCAAAGATCTTCGGCTGACAAAGGTATAAGCTCATCACCCATAATACTTTTGGAAAGGACCCTCTTCTCAGACATAACTATTTTATGAATGGGCAATTTTGTAAGAATTCATACAATTTGATTTGTACGAAAACATTTTTGAGAGAAAAAAAGTAATTATGAAGGTCCTAAACCTAACCCTTAGTGGTGTGTAAGCAATGGCGTAACTTTGTTTTAAAAAAGTGGGTGGGACAGGAGTGTGTGTGTTGGGGTGGGGGGGTTAATCAATAATAAATGAACATTTATTGACATAGAACTCATGTTTAATGTGATAGTTTCATCCTTACATCCACAACAATACACTATGTTGTTAATCTCAAGAGTATTTACACTAGTGAATAAATACGTAGATCCCCTTTAAAACTGCATATGGCCTAATGGTCCGGTGGTAGAATTTTTGTCAAGCGTGCCAGAGGTTCTGGGTTCTAATCCCCACTCATATAGTTTATTTAATTTTTTCCTCATTAAAAACCAAAGCAGTGATTGTATATCAAGAGTAGGGACATGTTTGTGTGCATTTTGTTTTGTGATTTCACCGGAACGGATAGAGTCTCCGCAACAGCGTTAAGCGATAGATTGAACGAACACTCAGCATGATTTCAAAAACAACACATCCCGGTAACAGATCGCCTCTTATTTAACACAAGCGTGCGATTTGCTAATCAACTAGAGATGTTTCCTTTGTATTAGATACATCCGTGCTGTGAGATGTTTCAAAAAGTGGTGGGGACAATATCGACCCTGACTATAAGTGGTGGGGACATATCCCACCTGTTCCACCCGCAAATTAAGCAGGTTGTACAAAAATGTACGAATGAGATTGTACAAATTCGTATGAATTCGCCACCAATTTGCCAAAACGTTAAATAGTTATAAAATGCCATGAAAGTGTATTGCACTCTAAAAAGTAATTCACTGGACCTGTTACCACAACTTAAATAAATGCATAGTTGCAAGTTAAAAATTCTAATTTATTGTTTTAATTAAAACTTTTAAGTCACAAACATTATTTTCTAAAGTTCTGTTGTTATAATAATGTTGATCATTACATCAACTTAATATCATCTGTAATTTAAACTCAAATATCTGCATTAATTGGCTTTTTTTTTCTTTAATTAGGTTGTAGTAACTTAATAAGCAATGACTGCGCTGATCCCAGTGACAGTAATATCTTAAAATAAATATACATGTTAAAAAAGTTAAGTTTGTATGTGCTATGATAGCTGTTGATTTGAACTGAAATAGATAAGATTAATTGGTTCCAGGGCTACAACTCTGGTAGTTGGAACGACTTAATTTTTTCTAAGTAATCAACTTAAAAATTTGTGTTTATGCTACAAATTAAGTTCCTCTAACTCAATGTAGCTTGTTGGTTGAATGTAAATTCACTCAAACTCAAAAAAATTGATGCAAACTGTTGCGTTATTTTTTTTTTATTGAGCCAACACATTATTTTTTAGAGTTAATGTTCACATAAAAATAAATAAAACAATAGATAAATAAATTACTGTGAAACAAATGGAACTAAATTAAATAAATGAAAAAAAAGGCTACAAATTAATTTTAGTTTTTGATGTGTGATATATGGTATACCTTGACAACCTGCTTGCTTTAAAGTTGGTATGAAAAGGTAGTGTGATCATCTAAAAATGCCTCTAAATAACTATGCTGAGAATTTTAACATTGTTAAAAATTTTAAATGATACACCACAACTTTGAAGGCCTTAAAACACTAAAAAAACTAAAATGGACAAAGTTCAAATTAAGTTGAAAATACCATCTAAAAATAAAAATAAAAAGAGACTTAAAAAAATAAAAAACAACTATAAATAGCCTTGCTACTGTATGACTCACATACAATTTCTCATTTCCTCCTTGTATAACGGTACACAGTTTCTGAAACTTTCCGTTGCAGATAGCAGCAGTGGTGTGTTCCTCATTTCTGATTGCCTGGACCCCCTATGCTATTGTTTCGCTCTACTCCGCTTTGACTGCCAGAGAAGAGCACCTCTGGGAAGATGGAGGAACGCCTCTCCCGGGCGGAATATCAGGAGCAGCCGTCGGCCATGGTGGAGGAGGGTTCTCTGATGTCTTTGGGTTTCCCTTCCTCATTAACTGGACCTCTTCAGAACACTTCGGAGATGCTTTTGGTACCTGGAAGAACATGACTTCAGATCGTTCCCATTCAGTAGAGCATCATGGATCCAGTTCATCTGTGGGTTCTGCACATGGAGGAATGGATGAACACCAGTCACATCTTGTGTCCATCCTGAAGCCAGAGGTCACACTCATTCCTGCTATTTTTGCAAAGTCCCACTGCATGATAAACCCCTTCATCTACCAGATCATGAACCGCGACTTCAGGGAGGACGTCTATGATCTCCTATGCTTGAGAGGAAAAGATAGAGAGAGAAGGAGAGGAAGAAGCACAAGTGGAAGTGATTCTTATGGTCAGGAGCTAAATGATTAGATTACTATTAGATCTATCTATCTATCTATCTATCTATCTATCTGTCTGTCTGTCTGCTTGTCTATCTATTTATCTATCTATCTATCTCTATCTATCTATCTATCTGTCTGTCTGTCTGTCTGTCTGTCTATCTATCTATCTATCTATCTGTCTGTCTGTCTGCTTGTCTATCTATCTATTTGTCTGTCTGTCTGCTTGCTTGTCTATCTATCTATCTATCTATCTATCTATCTATATCTATCTATCTGTCTGTCTGTCTGTCTGCTTGTCTATCTATCTATCTATCTATCTGTCTGTCTGTCTGTCTGCTTGTCTATCTATCTGTCTGTCTGCTTGTCTATCTATCTATCTATCTATCTATCTGTCTGTCTGTCTGCTTGTCTATCTATCTATCCATCTATCTATCTGTCTATCAATCTATCTATCTATCTATCTGTCTGCCTATCTATCTATCTATCTATCTGTCTGTCTGCTTGTCTATCTATCTATCTGTCTGCCTATCTATCTATCTATCTATCTGTCTGTCTGTCTGCTTGTCTATCTATCTGTCTGTCTATCTATCTATCTGTCTGTCTGCTTGTCTATCTATCTATCTATTTGTCTGTCTGTCTGCTTGCTTGTCTATCTATCTATCTATCTATCTATCTATCTGTCTGCTTGTCTATCTATCTATCTATCTGTCTGTCTGTTTGTCTATCTATCTGTCTGTCTGCTTGTCTATCTATCTATCTATCTATCTATCTATCTGTCTGTCTGTCTGCTTGTCTATCTATCTATCTGTCTGTCTGCTTGTCTATCTATCTATCTGTCTGCCTATCTATCTATCTATCTGTCTGTCTGTCTGCTTGTCTATCTATCTGTCTGTCTGTCTGCTTGTCTATCTATCTATCTGTCTGTCTGCTTGTCTATCTATCTATCTGTCTGCCTATCTATCTATCTATCTATCTATCTGTCTGTCTGTCTGTCTGTCTGCTTGTCTGTCTGCCTATCTATCTATCTATTCTATATTTATAGATTTTTATTCATTTTAATTTCTCTGTATTTTCTCACATTTCTGTTTCTGCCTCTGTATTTTCCACACATGCAGGGCATGGTGGAAGCGTCACTCTCTCTTATATTCACAGCTGGAGAAGAAGAAGCACACCTACTAGGCAGCCATCTGGGGAGCGAGTGAAAAAAGATTCCTCACGGAAGAGTAGAGGGAAGAGAGGATCCTGTCAGGACAATGCGTCAGTCGGGTGGGCATCCTTGGATACTACAGCCTTAGATACACAGGCCAACTTAGATAGAGAGAGAGGGAAGGAGGTGGAAAGAGAGAAAAAAGATTTAGAGAATCCACCTTTAGCAGCTTGTTGACGGGCGAGGAGTGATGCCTGCTGATATCTAAGACAAAAACAGTAGTTCCTAATGCAGTAATTTAGCTCAAAGTAGGCCTATCTGTCTTTTAGTTAAAATAAAGTCTTTTTTTTTCTGTGTCATCCAGTGTGCGATTTTACACGCTAACAAATGCATCCATTCAGTTTAACACTGGTTCTTTGACAAATGATATAGGCTATAGTAAGTATTTTCATATGTATTTTGCCCTTTGTATAATTATTGAATCCAGTGTACTTATTTATTTATTAATCTTTTATGTAACCAAATATTTTATGAATTGTCATATTGTATTTATGTTTTTACGTATTTAGAGAGCACTATCGATTCCAAAGTATTGCAACTATTTCTGAATAAATGTGAAATGTAAATAAAGTTTACGATTATGAAAAGACTTTGATGTTTATTTTGTAGTTTGCAAATAAATAATAATAATAAAGAACAATCCTAAATCAGAAGCCCTATAAGACCCAATGAATTACAAGGGCTATTTGTTGCAGATTTATGACGTCAGTGTTGCTTTGTTATTATGATGCATGAGGTAATATGTTTTTACCTTAAGTACCCCTCTAGAGCAAACACAGAAGGGGAATAGCATACAGAGAGCTGCTATTCGCTTTCGAACACTGATATATTATATATAAATACACTTTTCCGTAATGTCATCTACCAAATATTATTTTGCGGCTCTGGAATATTCAAGTAAACAGACACAAGACGCGAGCTACTGCTGATATTACGGTTGTGTCCGCATTAAAGCGCTGCAGACACTCGAGCGCTCAAGCATATTCAGGTTTCCAGGCAGGGAAGCCACAAGACTTTGATTTGGACCTATTTTAAACATATTCCATTAACGTTTTTACAATATAATTTGCTTGTTAGAATAGAGGTATCGCATGCTTCTGTAATTACTCCACATTTTTCTCTTTCATCGTTTGCTGCAGTGAGAGTCGCTTCATCTCCATCAGCGTCTATTCATCCTTAGCCTACTCAGCATTCACGCGCAAGCTGTAATACTCTTATCTCGTTACATAAGGCTTTAACGAGTTAAATGTGGATATTGTCGTGTCACTGGGTCGCTAAACACCACTGACCTTTGAAATCAAGCCGTTAATTGTTTTGACGTCAGACTGTTGAAGTCAGACATAGCTGGTGTTCATGCCCGATCTGCAGCGCTTCAGTTTTCCGTACCGTAGCATGAATTCTCCTCTCCATCATCATCATCAGCAGCAGCATCAGCAGTACCAGCAGTACCAACAGCATCAGAATCCAGAAGGTCCCGGTCATCCTGATTCTCCCTCCGGTTTACTCCCCGAGGCTGCTATCCTCGGAGCTCCTGACCCATCCTCTTTTTTCCTCGGAGAACAACCTAGCCCTGCTGGCATCCCCCAAACCGCACTTGACCTTACGGCATCTTCTTACCTGCACTTCAATCCATCTCTCCACTGGTCCCAACCTCCTCCACCTACAGCAATGGCATTGAGAAACGACCTGGGATCCAATATAAGTGTCCTGAAGACCCTCAATCTGCGGTTCAGATGCTTTCTGGCTAAAGTGCATGAACTGGAGAGACGCAATAAGATATTGGAGTTACAGCTTCAGCAGGCTTTAAACAGCAACAATGCGGGTGGATGCATGGAAGACGGAAAGACTAAAGAAATGGGTGTCCAGACTGGGTTTATTGGGCCTATCGCTGTCCGGCCTGGGTCTCTGTCCTTCCAAAACACTAACAACTCTGCCAAAAGACCCACTACGTTGTTTATGCCTTCTCTCACGACTGTCCTCAAACTTGAGCCCAATAAAGCTGACGATGGGACCACAACTGACCCAAACACCAACAGAAATCCAACCATCACGGTTAGTCTGTCAACACCCACCACCGAATCCGCCTCGGCCAACACCAACAACTCTAATAATACTCCACAAGTGAGCAGCATTGGCATCGGGACGTCTCCCAACCCTCCTCCTCGCTTCCTCCCGGGCACTATCTGGTCCTACAACCACACTCGAAAACTGGGAAGCGGGTCAGAGACTCGGGTCACCAGTCCCGGAGTATCGTGGGTCCACCCGGACGGCGTGGGTGTCCAGATAGACACCATCACTCCAGAGATCAGAGCACTTTACAACGTCCTGGCCAAAATCAAAAGGGAGAGGGATGAGTACAAGCGAAGGTGAATATATATATATATATATATATATATATATATATATAGATGATTATTATGGCTAAATGTTTGTTTATGAGAAAAGGTTTCTGTGTTGGGCCCTCTGCTTTTCAGGAGTGTAGAGAGTCATGATGGATTTGAGATATAATTGCCAGATTGAACGACCTCCTGGGATCTAGAAACAACTGAAATTTGAATTGTTTGATAATATAATTTGCAATGAAAATGTACTGAATTGGAAAAATGCAATATTTTCACTAGTGGACTTTTCCCATTGTATTTATTGTCAAATCTCAATGCCAAAACCTTATTGTTGGATCTCAGAAGGATAAGACACCTGTACACTGGGCTATTTCAGCATGTTCCAATGTTCTGCATGTTCTGCCCTTCTGGTGCTGAGGGGAACCTGACTCGCATTGACCTCTGATAACCTGTGCTTCAGTCACGAACAAACCGTTTTTCAATGCAGAGCAGGCTGCAGTCACTTTGCACTTCTTGCATGAAGTGGTTACTTTTCAAACCTGAAAAGAGTCAAACCTGCAGGTGTTTAAAACCACAACAAAAAGCGTTAGTGGAATCTGTTAAAAAAGGAGAACGAGTTGTGACTTGCAGCTGTTGTGGGATAAAATAGAGCATAAATCTTCTGCTGGCAGTCATGTGCAGAGACATGAAGTAGACATATATCTACTATAAAGGCTGCTGAAGTTATTTGAACCATTCTGAGGTTATTGAATAGACTATTGTGAAATCTATGGGATAAATATACTCTTAGTAATCTGTGAAGGTGATATGAGGTGGTGTTTAGGATGGGTGGAGATAAATGGACTTTAAAAAGGACTCTAACTTTTTCAGATGTACATCATATGACACTCATGTACAGTATCATATACCTAGTTGCCAAGCTAGAGTTGAACATGAGAAGCAAAAGGAAGGGAGATCATATGTACAGTATTTAGAAGATAAAAATCAGCTGGAGGGAAAATAAGGTCTATAATAGTGGTATTCAGTCAGGCCCACGGCTCTTTTATGTCCAAACCTGCAGCAGCCCGAGCGCCACATTCCACCTGCTGTCAGTCACTTATAGCAGCTTTATTTAGAGCTGGACGGACTGTCAGTTCGCATACTCATTACTGTCTGTTGACTCATCAGGACAGGTAAAAACACTGTTGAAAAGCACAAAAGTCATTTTGGCTCTCTGTCCTAAAACCGCCTGCTTCACAACTGATGTTATCATGTGTTCAGCGTCTCTCCATCTGACTGCTTTGTCATTTGCCCTGGTAATGGTTTCAGCTCTTCTCAGACTTTCTTGTCTATATTTATTTTCTGTTTTGGCTTTCTAATTTAGTAAGCAGCCTTTCAATGTCTGTTGCTCTCATCCTCGAAAGTGTTTTTCTAAAAATTATATCTCATTTGTTTCGGCTTATTCCAGTATTTATGCAACCATCATTTCAACCATGCGGATTCAAAATTGAATACTATGAAAATGTAGTTAAAAATAATCAAGGCATGTTTTCCAAATTTGTTTTTTCCATTCAAACGTTTGGGGTTGGTAAAATTGTTTAATGTTTTTGGAAGACGTCTCACTGAGGCTGCATGTATTTGATAAAAAATACAGTAAAACAGTAATACAGTGAAATATTATTACAATTTAAAATAACTTATAAATATATTTTAAAATGTAGCTGAATGCAGAACTTTCAGCATCATTACTCCAGTCTTCAGTGTCACATAATCCTTCAGAAATCATTCTAATATGCTGATTTGCTGCTCAAGTAACATTTCTTATTATAATCAATGTGCTGCTTAATATTTTTGTGGAAACGATACATTTTCTTCAAGATTCTTTGATGAATAGAACAGTATTTATTTGAAAGAGCAATCTTTTGTAACATTATATGTCACTTTTTTATTAATGTTATGTGTACAGTAAATAAATAAAAGTATTAATTTACTTTAAACTTTTGAACTTTAGTGTATATGGCCAAAATTATGTGGGCACTCCTTTCTAAAACAAATCTAAAAGTGAAATTATAGACAATTCTGTGTGACAAAACAGTTTAGTGAAGAATTTCTAAAATGACCTGTTCACAAAGCAGGGAGCATAAAGAAATTGATTATTATGTCTGTTATGACTTAGTATCCTATTTGAACACCTTTGGGATGAATTGGAACTGCAAACCGGGTCCCATCAGTCAACATCAGTGCCTGACCTCCCTGATGCTCTTTTGTCTTAAAAAATTTAATTTCAAAAGTGTGGCAAAAGCATTAATCCCTCCCTTTGCTGCAATAACAGCTTCCTCTCTTCAGGGATGGATTTAGATGTTAAAACAAGGATGCAGGGATTTGCTTCTATTCAGACTCAAGAGCATCAGGAAGGTCATGCAGTGATGTTGAGTAATGGGGTCTGGCTCACAGTCGGCGTTCCGATTCATCCCTAAAGCATTCAGAACAGCTGAAAGCTCACAGCTCATATCCACAAATATAACAAAACATAGTCATAAACAGCAACATTTACCAATGTATACTTTAAAGCAGGGGTCTCCAAACTTGGTCCTGGAAGGCCATTGTCACAGTACACCTAAGTTTCTAATATGCCTAATTAGACCTTGATTAGCTGGTTGAGGTGTGTTTAATTGGGGTTGGAGTTAAATCCTGCAGGTCAGTGGCCCTCCAGGACCGAGTTTGGAGACCACTGCTTTAAAGGCACAATATGTAAATTTTCGCCACTAGAGGTCGCTTATTCAAAACAAAACGTTGCTTGATTTGGCGGAATCATGGGATGTGTTGTCTTCACGTCTACAGCCGGTGGAAAAGAATCGGGATGGGATTCGGGCAGAAATCATGTTCATGGATGAGATTATTAACGTTATTGAAGCTGAGCAGGGCCGAGTGTTGTGCGAGCAGAAATGAGGCCGATGGAGCGATTGCTAATGAGACGAGCATAACACGCCTCGAGAGCAGAGGAATTTTTATTATGCCGCAGTCGCCGCTTCTGCTTCTTCCAGTCAAGTGTATGTCGGGTAATGCAGCACTGTTTTGTCATATTAGATACATTTTTGTGTTTAAAAAGTTGTTATAGTGCTACTCTGCATTTGCTCTGCGGCTACTACGAGACACATTTTGCAAACTGCAGTAAGCTAGATTGATATTAGGCATGGTAAAACCATGGTACTCGCGGAAAATCAAGAAAACGAGATTTAAACAACAAGGGCCCTATTTTAACGATCTAAGCTCATGGTCTAAAGCGCACGGCGCAAGTGCACTTAGGGCGTGTCCGAATGCTAGTTTAAGGACGGGAAAAATGGTCGGTGCGCACGGCGCATTGTCTAAAGAGGTTGTCCATATTCTCTTAATGAGTCATAGGTGTGTTTTGGGCGTAACGTGCAATAAACCAATCAGAGTCTCATCTCCCATTCCCTTTAAAAGCCAGTTGTGCTCGCGCCATGGCGGATTCGCTATTTACAAGGCGGAATTTGAAAGCAGAATAACTGAACGCGTCTATAGAGAGGAAACGGATTTGCTCGTGCGCAAGGTTAAAGCGCGCGAGCAGACCATCTACGGCGCAGTCTACTTCAGTTGCCTCAAAATAGTAACGCGCCAACAATGCACCTGAACACACCTCGTTTTCAGACCAGCACACCCATGGGCGCACAAATAGGCACAAATGCATTTGCTATTTAAACAACGTGGCGCAGGACGTGGAAATGATAACTGCGTTGGGCTGAAACTAGCAAAAAACACTTGCGTCGCTCCTGGCACCACATTGCGCCAGGTGTATGATAGGGCCCTAAGACTCACTGTGTTAAGCTATATAACAATGACTAGTTCTTTGGATTTAAACATTCTTTTAAACATTTGGGATAATGTAAGTACACAAGTCAACAATATATATATATATAACTCTGTTCTAGTGGTTTTTGGATATTTTAATCCAAATATCTTACATATTGTGCCTTTATTGAACATTTTTGAGCAATGAGTGATGCAAATGAATCATTGAATTAGTGATTTGAGTTGATTCATTGATTCACAAAAATTAAATTAAACTTTTTTTAAAGTCACTATTACATTACATTATAACATTTTTCTCTTAATGCATTATACATGTAAATTGTGACATACACTAAAATTTGTGGTAAGATTTTTTTCTTTTTTTTATTCAGCTAGGACTTATTAAATTGATCAAACGTGACAGTAAAGAAAAATATTACAAAAACTTCTATTTCAATTAAATTCTGTTCAAAATTTCTATTCATCAAATAATCCTAAACAATTATTACAGTTTCCACAAAAATATCAAGCAGCACAATTGTCTTTAACATTGATTATAATAAGAAATGCTTCTTCTTGAGCAACAAATCAGCATATTAGAGACTGAAGACTGGAGTAATGATGCTGAAAATTCAGCTTTGACATCACAGGAATAAATTACATTTTAAAATATATTAATATGCAAAATTGATTTATATATGAAATAATATTTCACAATATCACTGTGTTTACTGTTTATTTGATCAAATAAATGCAGCTTTGGTGAGCCATAAGAGACTTCTTTTAAAAACATTAAAACATCTAACAGACCCTGTTAAACTTTTGAACGGTAATGTAGACTAAAATTATGTGCTCTTTTGGAAAATTATTGGTCCAATAATAAGCACATTAAATTCACATTAAAATTCTGCAGTTGAACACACTTGCGATTCGTATAATTTATCTCATTTAAGCTATTACAGCCACGGCATCCTGCAGCAGTGATCTGTTATATCTGCATTGCAGTACATACACAAGAGCTCAGGCTGCAGAGAAGCTCTCTCTCTCTCTCTCTCCACCCTCTCTCCTCCCGTCGCTTACGTTATCTGTCACTCCCTTCAGTAACTGTATGTTTGCACCTTGAATTGGCAGTAATGCACAGCCTCAAACTAACCTTGCAGTCCAGCGAGGATGTTTAATAAACATAGAGGCTGCTGCAATGCTCTGAATGTTAATTAACTCTTACATAAGGACAGGGCTTGTTTGGTTCCACCTCATTGCACTATACTACTGCACTGGACAATATTACTGTTGAACAGCCACACAGTAAATTACTGTAGAGCTGACTGGGCTGATGGATTTTCAAAGGACTGAATGGATGCACTTAAGCTGATCTAGCATACTCACAGAAACAAAAACACATACGCATGACGATTACAAATCAGCATTTTCTTCTGGAACAGGAACAATACATGTTTTTTCCTGCTTTACAAGATCTTCCATCTGTCTTTTATTGCTATGGATTTTATATAGCATAAAAAAAAAATGTTTAACCCAAAAATGAAACTTTTGCCATCATTTACTCACCCTCATGCCATTTATAACTTGTTTTCATATGTGGAACATGAAAGGAGAAATTTTGAAGAATGCATTAGTTGAATTTCTTCATACAAAGAGCCTACAAGGAATGGCTAGAGATTTTATGATATTTCTATTATTTATGATATTTAACATATTTCTGCCTCATCATTTGACCAATGTCCACATTGGATCGAAGTCAGAAATTATTACACACACTTTAGTGATTGATAGTGACTTTTAAGTAAAAGTGTTGTATTAATCTCATTAATTGTCACGTGTAGCTTGAAGCTAATTGTAGCTATAATTTCTCTATTACCCAAATACGATGATATTTCATAATGTATTTTATCAAAAGAAATTGCATAAGTTTGTAAGAAAGTGTTTTGTTTTCCAAAAAGATTTTTAAATATAGTAATATAATTTATATCGGGGTCAGACAGATGTGGGTGGGCAAGCCATGTAATGCTGGAGTAAAGTAATGCCACAACTTAGGCTACACAACGGTGTTCAGATCATCTTTTCTCCTGACAAAATCAATGTAATGGCAATATTTCAATCAGCTGAATGTAAGCTTTTCTATATTCCAAGCTTGCCTGCTGCACTGGTGACTTCATGTGCCTGTGCGAGTCGTGAAAATTATAAAAATAAATCTAAGAATTATTGGATTGTTGGATTTCAAATCAGTAGGGGTTGAGGCATCAAAAGTAATAAGCTGTTTTATGGATGGTAACTGTAATGTTGAAATCTTTTTAGTAATTAGTTACACTACTAGTTACTGCAAAAAGTAACGTTATTACTGTAACTAGTTACTGTCCACCACTGCTATGGTGCCCCTAAAGGGACATTGTTAGGCTTGCTGCGGTAGTCGGTTACATTACAGTACATCAGATTTCACTTATCATGTGAAGATGGTAAGGAGAGATGACTGACAGGACAATGTCGGAGGATTTGGTGCGCAACAGATCCTGAGCGCCATTGACAAATATCTTATCTTGTAAAATGTGTGGTCAGTACCGCCGCTCCCTATACAAAGAGTAGGCCTACGCATGATCGCGAATTTGAAGTGAAAGTGAAAAGCGAGCATTCTCAAAAACGATTTCAATACCCTGCATATTGATAGCGACTCCCTGATACCCAGAAATTATATTCAATATAATAACCCAACTATATAATTGTGAGAGAACACAAAAGCATTGAAATATTTCGTTTAGACCAGATCACCTGATTCACTGAAAGGTTTGATTTAGCTGCTTTTGAATGCACCAGAGAGAGCTAGGGTAGAAAGATTTTCAGTAAATAATGGCTGAAATTTTAGCCTATCTAATCTGAGGCTTCAGAGGCTTTAAATATATTGCACGAGTCGTATGGACCACTTTTAATTGTACTTGATGTGGTATATTCAGGTTTTTAGCTATAACTAAATTGAAAAGTTCCTGTTGTTGGGTCACATGCTCTGCTGTTGGTCCTAACGTTCTTGTTTTCTCCTCTCAGATGGGAAGAGGAATACACCATGAGAATGGACATGGAACAGAGAATGAATGATCTACAGGAGGTGAGGAACACCTTTTCAAGCCAAACCATCTCTTTACTTCTCTAACATGTGCTGTTTATAGATATTAATTGTGTCTACCACATTTAACTTCATTGTAACCTCATTGTCTGGACAGCTTTTTAATTTGATTCCTGTTTTAAGTTCAGTAGAATAATGTTGAAAACAAAGTCTTTAAATACATAACCATTCAAAAGTTTGCGGTTGGTAAAATCTATTTAATGTTTTTGAAAGAAATCTCTAATGCTCACCAAGGATGCATTTATTTGATCAAAAATACAATAAACAGTAATACAGTAATATTGTGAAATATTATTACAGTTTTAACAGTTTTTAAAATGTAATTTATTCATGTGACGGCAAAGCTGTCATCATTCTAATATGCTGATTTAGTGCATTTTAGAAATATTTCTTCAATGTTAAAAACGTTGCTGAATAGAATGTTCAAAAGAACAGAATTTATTTCAATTTTCAAATGTTACATTTTAAATGTCTTTACTGTCCTTTTTATCAGTTTAATGCATCCTTGCTGAATAAAAGTATTAATTTCTTTCAAAAAATCTTACTTTTGAGCAGAAGTGTGTACAGTACTGAGACTGAGTAAACAGATCAAGAAAATGATGTTGTCTGCGGTTTTAAGTTTTTGGCATGTTTTACCTTTGGGATCAAATGTTATTTACCTTTTATGAGATTTTTGGCATGTTTTACATTTGGGATCAAGTGTTATTTACCTTTTTATTATGTTTTTTTTCGGCATGTTTTACCTTTGGGATCAAGTGTTACTTGGATGAACTTGGATTCAGGAGATGCTCTCGAGACTGCAAAATATTGAAAAAATCAGTGTTTAGATGTTTTACATAGATGCAGTGTTTAGAAGCAGTTTTACTTTAGTAATAGGCTATATAAATATGCTGAAGTGTATTCAGGATAATGCTTAATGATATATTGTTTAATTGAAAGGTTCTCTGTTTATCTCTGTGTTACTTTAATATCTGAAATCTAGTGTTTATTCTTAGTTTCAATTGATTAGGTTAAACTAGTTTTGAACCAGTCTTAGAGCTGCATTGATTATTCTTAACTTAACTTAACACCACTTATTTTTTTTAACCCAGAATTTAAAATAAATAACTATCCTCTGTCAAATTGACAGTTCTTAAGCTCTTCTATAGTAACTTAATTATAAGTTACAGTTTCTAAATGTTCACCATGTTCAGATTGAAATTACTATATGTACATTTTTGCTCTATGAGGGTCAGTAGGTTTATTGTCATACTGTTAGACATGAAGTAGAGTTTTTTGGAATTATATGAGTAACATTGTGATGATTTTGGCCAAGAAAATTTGTACAGAACAATAATTGTTTATTAATATTAATAATAATAATGGATATGCATTTGTCTATGTGTGTAGGACCTACAGGAGAGTGAAGTATGTCAGGATGAGTTGGCCCTCAAGGTGCAACAGCTGAAAGCTGAACTCGTGCTCTTTAAAGGACTCATGAGCAATGTGAGAAGCAAAACACACTCTCAGTACACTCAAACAACAAACACATGCCCCAAACACACTGGACTGGACAGGAAATTACCACCCAAAATGAAAATGAAATTATTTACTTACCCTCATATTGTTCCGAACCTTTAAACCTTTTAAACATTTAACCAAAATCCCATTCAAAAAGCCCAATGACCTTGGGACGATGGAACCAGAAGTGTTAAAACTCCGGTATTGCTAACTTGTTTACGGCCTACAGAAATATGTCATTCCTGCACCACTCTATTTAAAAGAATGCTAAAGTTCTTTTCCAGGCAATAGCAGTGAATGGGTTTTTTGATTGATTGACCAGTACCAGAGCAGCACAAACCAGCACAATCCGGCCTGGACCAACACAGGAATTCATGTTGGTCTAAGCTGTGTTTTATAGCAGCCATTTGATTTCATTATATTGCTCATGTAGAGTTTAATTCAGCAAGTCACACACACTCGGGGGTTTGTTTCTGGCGAGCACATGAACAGTATGTGTATTTATAGCAGCTAAGCTCATAGCACTCACATTTTTCGAGAGTAGAAATGCTTCATAAGGGGATGGTTCACCCAAAAATTAAAACTGTGTCGTTACTTACTCACACTCAAGTGGTTCCAAATCTGTATGAGTTTCTTTCTTCTGTTGAACGCAAAAAGAAGATATTTTAAAGAATGTTGGTAACCAAACAGTTGACGGTACCCATTGACTTCCATAGTAGGAAAAAAAATGCTATGGAAGTCAATGGTTGCCATCAACTGTATGGTTACCAAAATTCTTTAAAATAACTTCTTTTGTGTTCAACAGAAGAATGAAACTCATACAGATTTGGAACAACATGAGGGTGAGTAACGTTAAATGATTTTCATTTTTGGGTGAACTATCCTTTTAAGGGAAATATATGAGCTTTGTGCTTTTGTGCACATGAACGCTCACACGCAAACACACTTTCCCACCTCGCCACTTTCCACAATTAACACTTTTTTTATTTAAATCTTCTGAATGTGTTTGATCTGAAAATGAGATATTACCCTTGTTTGTATCAAATACTTTTCCCAGAAAAGACTTATCACAGAGTTCAAAGAGTTAAAAATAGCTTGTTTTTGAGAATGAGTTAGCTGTATGTCCAAGGAACACAAACATCACAGTTTTCCTCATTGTGTACCAAAATAGACATACCACTGCAGTTTCAGTTTCACACCATCTGAAACTCCAGTGCCGTGATTACTAAACATGCTAAGTATTTTATAGAAATGAGTTAATAATTATCTGGTTATTCTTGCTTCAAATGACACACATATACTCACACAAATCTGCACACATACAGAACCTGTCGGAGCTGGACAGTAAGATCCAGGAGAAGGCCATGAAAGTGGACATGGACATCTGCAGACGTATTGACATCACAGCTCGTCTGTGTGATGTGGCCCAACAAAGAAACTGTGAAGATCCAATCAAGATCTTTAAGGTATTCACACCCTCAAACAAACATCTGCACTTCCTGATTTCTCTCTGTTATGCTGTCATTATTGTTGTGCTACACGTTTAAAAGGATAATTCACCCAAAAATGAAAATCACCCTGTAGCCAAATACTGGTTGTCGACTAAGCAGGGCTGAGCCTGGTCAGTACCTGGATGGGAGACCTCCTGGGAAAACCAGGTTGCTGCTGGAAGAGGTGTTAGTGAGGACAGCAGTGGGTGCTCACCCTGTGGTCTGTGTGGGTCCTAACACCCCAGTATAGTGACAGGGACACTATACTGTCAAAAAATGACGTTAAACCGAGGTCCTGACTCTCTGTGGTCATTAAAAATCCCAGGATGTCCTTTGTAAAAGAGTAGGGGTGTAACCCTGGCATTCTAGCCAAATTTGCCCATTGGCCTCTATTTATCATCATGGGCTCCTATAATCATCCCCATGCAAATATATACTGATTGGCTTCATCACTCTGTCTCCTCTACACCAATGAGCAGGTGGCCGTTTTGGCGCAATATGGCTGCTGTCGCATCATCCAGGTGGAGGCTGCTCATTGGTGGTGGTTGAGGAGATTCCCCCCTTCCATATGTAAAGAGCTTTGAGTGCCGAGAAAAAGTGCTATATAAATGTAACAAATTATTGTTATTATAATTTCTCTCATCATTTACTCACCCTCATGCCATCCCTGATGTATATGACTTTCTTTCTTCAGATAGATTTTTAGGAAAATAATCAATCTCTGTGAGTCTATATAATGCAATTGAATAGGTGTTGCCGAGTCAACGCTTGGAAAAACCGCACACAGCAATCGTGACGGTAATCCATATGACCCCAGTGGATGAATCAATCTCGTCTGAAGCTAAATGATAGGTGTGTAAGAAAAATGCTAACTTTTTAAGACTTTTTTAAACAATAAATCATTCCTTTCTGTCTACTGTCATACGGCATTCTTGAGAGAGACGTTGTGACATAAGTGCGTTGTGAATTTCACGTGAGAAGTAACGCTGAAGCACAGAGGACTGTCACTTCTCACGCGAGCTTCACAACGCACTTGAGACGGATTGAAAGACAGAGCCTCAGGTCGTATGGATTACCATCATGATTACGGTGTGTGGTTTTTCAAGCGTCAACCGAGCGGCACCCATTTTGTATTATATGGACTCACAGAGCTTGATTATTTAACTAAAAATATTTGATTGTGTTTATCTGAAGAAAGAAAGTCATATACATCGGGGATGGCATGAGGTTGAGTAAATGATGAGAGAATTTTCATTTTTGGGTGAACTATCCTTTTAAGCTCCACTGGCAATCAAGATAAAATGACCTATGTTAATTTCATAATTTTCAAATGTGGTTATGAAGGCTTTGAGAATGTGAAATAATTATTCAGACATCACTGCGAATGTGAGCAGGTGAGCTAAACTGAGCATTTAGCTTGCAAATTATAAGCTAACTAACAACAACTACAAAATTTCCCAGTTTATAGCCTTGATTACATAATATATGTAATATATACTACTGTTCAAAAGTTTGGCTATAAATACACAGGGACACACTAGGGACTAGGCGGCATATTTAACAAGACACAGGTGGAACACATGAGGGCAAATGATGAACAAAATAATAGGAAACTGAACTGGGAACAGTGTAACACATGAACATAATTAAAACAAAACTCAATCCCAAAACTGACGTGACATTTATATTGTGAAATATTATTAGGGCCTGAGCACCGATGGTGTGAGGACCCTATTGTAATTGCTCAGCCAATTTTTTTTCTTCTCCGAAATGAATCGCATTTTTGAGGGCCTAAACGTGCTCAAACTCATGAAACTTTGCACACGCATCAGAAGTGGTGAAAATTTATAGTATAATCTAAAGGCCTTTGGGATGTTAAATTGCGAAGATCTAGAGTTTTTGCTGAAGGGTGTGTCCATGGCGGCCTGACGAAATTCGATGTTTTGCCATGAAACAGGAAGTGGTTGTAACTCAGTCATACAATGTCCCGAACTTCACATGTGTGATAAGAGTCCTGGCCTGAAGACATCTATATGCCAATATTCAGTTAGTCATAGCATAGCGCCACCTGCTGGAAACAGGAAATGGCATGCTTCACACTGTAATTCAATCCCAGAAACACATTTCAATATGCCATGAAGTACCAAACATGCTAGAAACATGTTAAATCATACAACACTTGGCTAAGTGCTAATGTTTGCGAAAAACGCCACGAAACAGGAAGTTGTTGTAACTCAGGCATACAATGTCTGATCTCCTCCAAACTTCACGTTTGATAATAGTCCTGGCCTGAAGACATCTACATGGCAATATTCAGGTACAGTCAATGCGCCACCTGTTGGCAGCAGGAAGTGGAGCACTTTGAAATTACTTTGCCATAATTCTCCTGTATTTACTCGCTTACATGCATGTCGCCCACTGTTCACTGTTTTCCTAAGGCCAACGGGAGGTGGTGTGCCCGGGTGCAAGGGCCCTTTCATCGCTGCTTGCAGCTTTAATTACAATTGTATAAAATAATATATATATTTTAAAAATGTAACTTATTCCTGTGGTGGCAATGTTGAATTTTCAGCATCATTACTCCAGTCACATTAGTCCAGTATCACATGATCCTTCAGAAATCATTCTAATATGCTGATTTGCTGCTCAGAAAACATTTCTTATTATTATCAATGTTGAAAACAGTTGTTGTTGTTTGTTATTCGGTGAAAACTGATACATATTTTTCAGGTTCAAAAGAACAGCATGTATTTGAAATAGAAATCTTTTGTAACACCATAAATGTTACCGGTAAGTCTTTACTGTCACTTTTGACCAATTTAAAATTTATTTTAAAACAAACCTTAATGACTCTAAACCTTTAAAAGGTAGTGTATAATTTAAAGACATAAATGGTTGTAGTGACATGCATCATAAAGTAATTTTTGTAGGATTTCTAATCAGGAACGTTCTGAATGGCAGTCAGTGGAGTGAAAAGTCACTTTAAGATTTGTTTTCCAAAGAATATGTCTTTTTACTTACCCTGTTTTCTTACCAAATTATTTTTTTTTCGTGTTTTCAGCTTTATATAAAGTTGGATATATAGTATGTCCTACTTTATCCACATACATATAGTATAATCACGTAAAGCAACATATACTGTATAGCTCAACTGCTTAATTGCGTATATCGTCATGAAATGTAAACTATATTATCACAGAGATCTAATCTGCTAAATGCAACTATAAGGTATGAAAATATTAAGATATTATAAACATTAACATCATGATTTTCTGTAAGGCTGTTTTAAAAAAAAATGTGTATAGTGAGTGAAATGCGCTATACCAGGGGTGGTGAACTCCGGTCCTTGAGAGCCTCAGTCCTCAGTTTAGCTCCAACCCTGATTAAAAACTCACCTGCCTATAGCTTTCTAGCAACCCTTCAGACATTGATTAGCTTGTTCATGTGTGTTTGATTAGGGTTGGAGCTAAACTCTGCAGGACTGTGGCTCTCCAGGACTGACATTAGCCACCCCTGTGCCATACAAATAAATTTGAATTGACTTGACTTGCTTTCAGCACAAATCTAACAAAATTTTGTGAGGTTTATGCTTAATACAAGAACAATTTAATGCCTGCTGCTTCTCGAATAAACCTATTGTTTTCAGGTGATATGGTATCTTTTTACTGGAAAACAAAAAGAAAATGTTTTCCTGCAATGAATGTCATATACGTATGGTGTAATCTTGCACCCTTGTAATTCATACAACATCCCAGCCCCCTCTTTCTGTCTCTGACTCAGCTGCTGTGATTTTCTGCTGATGCCTGCTATAGTGTCTGAGGCACAGAGAACTGATGTGTATTGCATTATGGGTAGAAGAGGGAGTGGTCGAACCTATAATTCTATTTGTTTCAATGCTGTGTTGGGTCAAAAATGTTGAGGTTAAAGTTAATAATGGCCTAACCCTCTCTCTTTCTTGCCATCTCAGGTTCCCAGCCCTCAAAATGCCATCACCTCTCGTGCCCGTAAACAAACCTCGCAACCTGCCAATGGCAGCGAGACAGATGAGCCAGTCAGCACCTCTGAGAGTGATGGAGGTGGTGCGCGAGAGGATGAAGTGTGCACCCCTTCAACCCTCCAGATCAATGAAGAGATGCAGAGAATGTTAACCCAACTGTGAGAGATTAAAAATGCCTTGCAGTGATTGGTTCCTAATTGCTTTGTTCTTTTACAGTCTGTTATCTAATGTAATGACTAAACTGTGTATTTGCCAGGCGAGAGTGTGAGTTTGAAGATGACTGTGACTCTCTGGCTTGGGAAGAGACAGAGGAAACGCTCCTTCTGTGGGAGGATTTCCCAGGATGTACTTTCACAGCGGACACTAATCAGGGCGAGGTTAGTGCGCTGCATTCTGGGTCATGTGGTTTATGTGGTTGATATTTGTGGTTTTGTTTGAATGCATATTTTTGTTTACTGCTTCCTCATTTATTTACGCACATGGAAACTTTCCCACGATTAAAAGCCTTTTAAGAACTCAAGGGTTCATATCATATACTTCCTTTTTTTTAATCTTTTTGACTCACTTATAATATACAATAAAATAGGACATAATTATTTATATATATATATATATATATATTCCACCTTCTTTCCTACTTAAAATTAAACAGGCTGTTTTTGCTACCGATACATATAACAGTTGTATTTAAATTACCTCTGTTATGATTGGCTAACCTTTTTGCATGTGAAATGAATGGCAAATCTTTACTGATGATTTGCTGGCAGCTCCAAAATAATTGCCACTGGCCCATCTTTCAATAACTGCCTCTTCACAAAGCCATCATTACATTTTGACAGGTTCACAAAGTTGTTGAATTCTTGCTTTTTTCGAAATAACAAAAATGTTTTACCCCCTTAATAATAATTAATCAAAACTGACAAAAGAGTAAGTGGAGTGTTATAAAACATACATTTAAAAGTACAGTAGGTACAATAAATTTAATAATATTTAATATTTGAAAAATGTGCTGTCAAAATCACATGAGAGGCATAATTTATAGAAAAGACCTTTAAGACTTTTGGTTATAATCCAAGAATCTGGTTGGTTCACCTACTAAATACTTCTTAATGTTCATCTAAATTCATTCATTCATGTAAAAATAATTTTCTTACTCAGTATTTTGTCTTGTTTTCCAGTAAATTAACACAAGCATCTTTACAACAAGATTAATTTAGAAGCAAAATGAAATAAGCCTTTTTATAGAAATCTAACCCAATTTTGTGAGTTGAATTCTTATAAAAACATTTTTTTTAGTGATGTCAAATCAATTAATCGTGATTAATTGCATCTAACATGAAAGTTTGTAAATATATATATATTTACAAACTTTTATGTTAGATATGATTAATCATTAATCGATTTGGCAGCACTATTTTATTTTTACTTTTTTCTCTCTGTCTTTTAAAGTAACTTCAGTTACACTTTATTTCAATGGTCCATATTAGACATTCTACTAACAATTAGTAATGAGAGTTAGTTGACATTTTTAGAGTATTATATAGTAGACTGTAAAGGATAGGGTTTGGTTAGTAGAATAAGTTAATGGCATGTAATTGCAAAGTTACTTAAGGACAGTAGAATGTCTGTTGGGGGAGCATCAAAATAAAGTTTTAGCAGATATTAGCAGACAGTACAAATACTCTAATGAGAGTTAGTTGACATGTAGTTGCAAAGTTTTTTATAGTTAGTAGAATGTCTAAAGTGGACTATTGAAATAAACCATAACGTCCATTTAGCTTACCTTTTTCATCTCAGCATTACCCAGCATTATTACTCTCTTCTTAATATCATAAGTCATATCATTCCCAAATTTCCTCTGTCATTTGGTAACTCTATCTCTTTCTCCATTCTGTTCATTATGTAGGCACTCTCTCCCTCTCCTCCTGTCTCTCCCTCTATCCGTCTCACATTCTTTTTCATGGATTATTTCAATGTTTGTGGAAAACTGGTGAGTATTAGTTCATCTCAAAGGGTGGGCATCTCTAATTGAAGCCAGGAGGATTAAGACACAGAAAATGTGACACAGAATGAAGCTTAGGTGCACATGCTTGCTCATAGTGTCAAAGAGGTTTTCCAAAGGAGAATAGGATTCTACTGGTCATCCAGTCATGGGGTTCACTCATAGGACACATGCAAACACACACACACACACACACACACACACAGCTCATATTTAGGTCAGGGTACTCAGTCCAGTTTGCTGGGGGGTGGTTCGATACTGAACATTACTGACATTAGTTAATGCGATGTGGGCTGGAAGTGTGTCGCATTTCATGGAAAGCTCAAAGTGTTTAGAGTTTTCCATCAGCGGGGTCATTAATGTAGTATTTTATTTTCCCTCTGGTAAAATCTCATTTGCTGGTGAGTGCTTATGCTTCTGCAGTGAGATAATGTATCTGTGGGATTTCTCTCTCTCTTTTTCTGTCTGAACAGGAGGAGTGTTTGGAAAAGGTGATTAAGGACACTGAATGTCTTTTTAAGTCCAGGGAGAAGGAATATCAGGAGACTATAGACCAGATCGAGGTGAGAAGTTTGAATAGTTGACTTTAATTTCATGATTTATCAGATTATAGCTTTTTGATTCTGAAAGGCCAATTGCAACATTAAGTGAGATAATGTACAGTCAGCCGATCGTTATCGCAAAACAAACCCTTCTGGGGTTTTGGAAAAACACACTGTCAAGGTTTATATATATTACAGTAATTTGTTTTACACACACTGTTAATAGTATTGTTCTGC
Source organism: Hypophthalmichthys nobilis (assembly GCA_037950665.1). Lineage (NCBI taxonomy): Eukaryota > Metazoa > Chordata > Actinopteri > Cypriniformes > Xenocyprididae > Hypophthalmichthys > Hypophthalmichthys nobilis. The sequence goes on along the minus strand of CM075481.1, from coordinate 23,444,914 downwards.
TATTTTCTTGTTAGTTATGTTGGATAAAAGTGCTAAGTGAATAAATGTACATATAAATGTAAGTATAGAAGCCCATCAGCCTGGTTTGATGCGATCTGTTTCTCTGTAGTTTGAACTTGCCACAGCAAAGTCAGACATGAACCGCCATCTTCATGAGTATATGGAAATGTGCAGTATGAAGAGAGGACTGGATGTGCAGATGGAAACCTGCAGGAGACTCATCACTCAGAGTGGAAACAAGTATGCATATATACACAAACAAATGGGTTTTTAACATTTTTGAAACTGTTAACATGGTTATTCTTAACCCTGGGTTATCTTGTTGCACACTGTTCTGTATTCTTGGTACTAAGATTTTTAGATTTCACACTGTACATTTAACAGGGTTATTATTGTTAATTCAAAGTAAAACTAGGGCCGAATCTAGTCCCATTTTGAAAAACCGATATCAATACTTATATTCCAAGAATTTATCTTTTGGTCTTTGCTGTTTTAGGTTGATGAATAAACAAAACTTTGTAGTAAGTAAGTAAGTAAAGCTTCATTTATATAGCACCTTTTAAAAACAGTTTACAAAGTGCTTTACTGAATAGAAATACACAGAGAAGAAAAAAACATATACACATATAAAAATAAAATAAGATAAGATAATAAGATGATAAAATGAAATACAGACCAAAAATAAAGTCACATAATAGAAATAAGATAATAAAATACAACAATAAATATGAATCAAGGAAAGGTCCTAGTGACCAAATGTGTTTTGAGATACTTTTTAAAAGTGCGAAGTCAAATGGCTTCCGTTTTTTAGCCATGTCTTAGGCACAACCAACAAATTACTATTTGATGTTTGGAGTGATCTTGCTGGAGTATATTTATTCAACAAATTAGAAAGGTATATTGGGGCAGTCCTAAAATCTAATAAAAGGATCTTGAATTTAATTCTGAATGATACAGGCAGCCAGTGAAGGGATCTGAGTAATGTGATTTCTAGTTTTAGAGCGAGTTAGCATTTGTGCTGCTGCATTCTGAACTCTTTGTGAGTGTTTAATAGAGCTCTTTGGTAAACTAGAAAAACGCTATTGCAGTAGTCAAGTCTAGACATAACAAATGCATGAACAAGTTTCTTGTTGTCAGAAGAGGAAAGAATGTCACGTACTTTGGAGATGTTTCTGAGGTGATAATATGCTGTTTTAGTAACAGTGCTAATATGTTTTTTAAAACTGAGGTCACTGTCAAACATGATTCCTAAGTTCTTGGCCTGATTACTGGCTTTTAGTGATAGAGAGTCAAGATGTGGAAGAGCAATAGATGTTCTCCATGCGTCATTACCGATAACAAGTACCTCTGTCTTATCTTTGTTTAGCTGTAGAAAGTTCTGGGAAAGTTTTATGCTGTCTGTGCAGTCTATTAGGGTGGAAATTGAATTTTGGGCATCTGGTGCAAGTGAAAGATAGAATTGCATGTCATCTGCATACTGGTGAAATTAAATATTGTACTGGTTAATTACACCAGCTAAAGGATGTATATATCGGTTAAATTATAGAGGACCCAAAATTGAGCCTTGAGGAACACCATAGACATAACGCCTGGAGGTGTAGGTACCCAGTGCAACATAGTGTTCCCTGTTGCTTAAGTAGGATCTAAGCCAGTCTAAAACAGGACCTGATAGACCAACCCAGGTCTGAAGTCAGTCAAGTAGAATCTCATGATCAATGGTGTCAAAAGCAGCACTCAGATCTAAAAGAACATGGATTGCCAAGTTTCCTGAGTCCCGAATAACTTGCAGATCATTTAAAACCCTAAACAAGGCTGTTTCTGTAGTGTGGTTTGCCCGGAAGCCAGACTGAAATTTCTTATTCAAGTACAAGTGTATTGGGGCTGACAGTTAAGAAGGAGGACACTGCAAAGGACTAGCTGGGGAGTTGCTGACCTTACAAGTGCTGGCAATGTTTTGTCTAATCGAAGTAATATTGTCATTAAAAATTCTGCAAACTCATTGCACTTTGCACTTGTGAGAAGTTTTGATGATATTTGAGCTGAGGGGTTAAGTAGCCTATCGATAGTGAAGAATAAGAATCTAGGGTTTTCTTTGTTGCGGTCAATTAAACTTGAAAAATAAGCTTTTCTCGCAGATCTCATTACATTATTTAGCATTTTCAGATCAGTCTTATAGATATCATGTTGAACTGTAAGCTTTGTGCACTTCCATTGCCTTTCTGTTCTCCTGGAGTCTCTTCTTAATTTTACAATGGATGTACTATATCTCCATGGGGCTTAAACTGTCCCAGAGACAGTCTTTGTTTTTAAAGGAGCAACAAAGTTAATACATTCAGCCTGAGACTAAAATTCTCAACATAAGTGTCTACAGAAGGGGAAGTAAGAAGAGGGAGAGATAATGACATGAGCTTCATGAAGGTCATAGCAGAATCAGCCTGATTGACAGTTCTCTTATCACTCACAGTTTTGGTACATACTGAAATCTCAAAAAAGACACAGTAGCGGTCAGATATGGCAACATCTACTATCTGTGGGTGGCTGACAGTTAAGCCAAATGATATCACTAGATCGAGTATGTCACCATGTTTGTGTGTGGGGCCAGTTACATGCTGCATAAGGCCAAATGAGTTTAGTAACTTAACAAATTAACAGTCGATGGATCAGAAATTACATTCATATGGATATTAAAATCACCAGTGATTAAGACATTTTCAAAGTCAGTTAAAATCCTTGAAAGCAGTTCTTCAAGATCATCAAGAAAGCCTTTGTTGAGTCTAGGAGGATGATGGGGAACTAATAAAATAACAGACTGTTCACTCTTCAGATGCACTGCAAGGTATTCAAATATTTCAAAAATCTCCCAGAGAAATATGTTGACAGCACAAAGTATTGCGGAACAGGCAGGCAACTCTACCACCCTTCTTATTAAGTCTAGGGACAATGAAATATCTAAAACCTAGTGGAGATGTCTCATTTAGGACAAAATTATGATTACTGTCAAGCCATGTTTCTTCCAGGAAGATGATATCCAGCTTATGGTTTTCAACAATTTGGCTAATCACAAAAGACTAATTTGTTAATGACTTTACATTTAGAATAGCAGATTTAAGAAGCTGTGCTGTGACATTAATCTTTGTATGATTCACCCTGATTAGTTTACTTGTATTTAAGAACCTCTTGTTTTTTATGACCATGCCATCATGTACTGCAAATGACAGGAATATTCAGAAAAGAAGCATGGTTACCTACATGTCAGACACACTCACTGTCAGGGACCCCTGTAAGTGTGGTGGGAGAGGGAGAAGAGCCTGGTGTGTGGTACTTGCTGAGCTTGGTTAGAAGCTTATGCATACCATTAATTTCTTCAGCCAGATTTCTTAGAGTAGTGACAACTGGGCGGAGGGGTGATTGTGACAGTGGGATGAGCTGCTTGTTGGTGGTGCCAATCGTCCTGTAGCTGTTGTTGTTTAAAGCTGTCAAAGGTGGATGAGAGATGCTGTAGAGAAGGTTGGAAATGAGCATTCGAGTCCCAGAGATGTTTGGATGAAACCCGTCCGCTTTGAAAAGAGTTCTTCGCTCCCAAAACAAGTTGAAGTTGTCCATGAAGTGCACACCTCGAGCAGCACATGTGGAGGCTAGCCAAGTGTTAAGTCCCAGCAGCCTACTGAAGCATCCGCATCCCCATCCGATTGTGGGAATGGGGCCTGATATATATATTTTGAATGATGTAGAGATGAAAGAGTCCAGAAGGCGAGGAAAATCCTGTTTTAGAACTTCAGAATGCTGTTTAGGGATGTCATTTGAGCTTGCTTGGATAATGATTTCATCAGTTTTGGGGTTTTCCCTTATAGAATCTGGGGGGTATTTTCCATGATGTCACATACAGTACCCCTGGGAAAGCAAAACGTTTTAATTCTTTTGTTTCTAAAATCCCTGATTATTGAATCTATAACAAGTAAGGTGGTGGTGTCAGAGGATTTTAGTGCAAGCCTCTTGTGGGGAGAAGATATTTGATGCTGAGGATACTCTGATGGGTTGCCATGTTAGAGTAATCCAAGTTCTCAAAAGTAACACAAAGGAAAGTATCTGAAATAATGGTTTCCAAGTTAAAGTAGAGATTCAAAATAAATGTTTTAAGTTAAAATGGGGAGAGAAAGTTCAAATAGAACTTTGAAAAAAAACCTCAAATAGAGATAAAGAAAAATAGGCAGAGGAGAGAGAACAGGCTGGTCAGAAGCACAAGTCTCCCTCCCATAGCTCGCCTCCCATCAACTAAATCGCATTCTGTCAATCTTATTACGAAATTCAAACAATCAATATCATTTGATCATCTTTTCATCTTTTATAAATGTATGAACATCAGAAGGTATGTTGAAAGATACAGTACAACTTACTGAAATCCGTCTAATTGTAAAAATGTAAAATCGTAAAAATGTATTATTATAATGTTATTATTATAAAAACTTCCTTATGTGTAATTTAAATGTAAGTAGCCTGATAGGCCCTAATTAATCAATATCGAATAGAATTGAATCACATGCTTGTGAATCTAAATCAAATTGTGAAATTTGTGTCAAAAACAAATTCAAACTATTAATAAAAACTATAATAGCAACTCGATGATACTAAAATTACACTGCTATAAACCACGGATTTACATTCATATATGCATATTCATGAGGTCAGCAACATAGATACACATAGTTCACAGTTCACCCAAAAATTCTCTCATTAATTACTCACCCTCATGTCATTCCAAACCTGTATCCTTCTGTGGAACATAAAAGAAGATATTTTGAGAAATGTCCATACAATCAAAGTCAAAGGAATTGTTTGGTTACTAACATTTTTCAAAAATGTTCTTTGTTCCAAAGAAGAAATAAATAAATAAATACAGGTTTGGAATGACATGAGGGTGAGTAAATGATGGCAGAATTGTCATTTTTGGGTGAACTGTCCCTTTAAGTATTCTGAAATATACAGCAAAAATAATACTACTGTCTCTTCAGCAGTCCAGTTTAAACAGTTATGTCTTTCATCAACATTTACCATTTTTTTTCTGCTCAGATGCTGAAACTAAACTTCATCTGAAAGTTTGTGTGACTAATCAAAACTCATGAATGGCACAGTTTATATTTTACTATTTCCAAAAGCACAAGAAAGTATATTTTGTTGATTTATTCTTTTTACCACCTTACAGTAAATCCACTTCTTCTATACCTGGAGGAGGTACAGATGCGAACGGAGAAACAGAGAGGGATAAAACGGAAGAAGGAGGAAGATAATGATGATAATCTGTAGAAGGTGTTTGCAAGAAGAAGAAAAGGCGCCCCTCATCTCTTCACTGCACCCATCATCAGTACCATGATCAGATCAATCTGCTCATGTTTTTGCAGACTATCCAGTCACTGCCTCTAGTGGTGGTAAATGGAATTACATTGTGTGTGCTGAGTGCCCAAAAGAGAACATGTACTGACATTTCCCCTCTGGTACTGTTTTCACACCTACATAATCTTAAAGATGAGAGTCCTCATACGATTGTTTGCTTTTATCTGCTTTCAGCAAGCCCGTCCACCGGCGAGTATCAATCATGTTTTCCGTTCTCATCCCCAAATGTCTGAGTCATTATATTTTCAGCAGTGAATACAATCACTTTTGATTTTGTATGTCTGGCAGAAAATCATTGACAATGTTTTCACAAAGTTTCCATTTCCTAGAGACTCTGAGGGGACATTTGCTCACTTATTGTTGCCGCATGTACCGTTACGTGCCGCTGTAAGCCGTGGGTCAGTAGGTGTGTTGTGCTTCCTGTCTGAGCTGTTGTAAATACTGAGCTGTTTATGCTAGTGAAGGGTGGAGGTAACTGTAACCTGCACGTCCCCCATCTTTGTGCTCAAATTCACATGAAATAAACGACATTTCATGCTAACGGTATTGTGCTGATGCCAGGCTGCTTTGGAGTCTCGGCTGTATGCGCTCTTAGAATAATGAACTCTTTTACTTCCTCTCTTGCGGGTGGAAAACATGAGTGATGGGTGAGGTCAGACGAGTGAGATTCGAGGATGTTATGGCTCGGAGTACATGTCAGAGCGTTACGCATGTCAACCGCTATGTTATTTCCTTTTCACTTTTCCCCTCATTTTTCGTCTTTAAGATAAATGATATTGAGTCTTTTTCTCTGCCGGTGGAGGTACTTTTCCGAAAAAAAGAATTTCATGAAAATGCTGTATATGTATCGCTGCTATAGATATGAGAACTGCTCAGTCCATAAAAGTATCTAGTATTTCTATTTTGGATAGTGAAATCCTTCTAGTGTAGTTCACCCTTGGCGTTTTTCTGTTTTGTGTCCTTGCTGGTGCCTCTGATGGCTGAGGTTGATGCAAAGATCTATCCATTTGTCTGACCTGTTGTTTTCACTGGGAACAGTCTTGTAGTCTAGACTGGCTGTGATCTTTAAGGAACTGGTAGAGTAATCTGTAGAATAAGGTGATATGAGAGGAGTCCTTTATAGAGCAAGACCCTGAAGAGTTATTTTCATGCTAGTGGGGATAGTTCATGATAGTTTAAGCATCCTTTCATGTTAGATTCTACCAGTGATCCTTTAGAAAGAGAGATCCTGATGGGTTAATTCAGGGGTGTCCAAACCTGCTCCTGCAGAGTTTAGCTCCAACTTGTATCAACACACCTGCTTGGAAGTTTCTAGTATGCCTAATAAGGCCTTGAGTAGCTGGTTCAGGTGTGTTTAATTGGGGTTGGAGCTGAACGCTGCAGGACTGTGGCCCTCTGGGAGCTGGATAGGACACCTCTGGGTTAAACTCTTTGATGAATGATCTTAAAGACCCCATAAAATGTTTGACAAAATAAATATTATTTTCTGTCTATTTATCAGAGAGATCTTATGGAAACCCATTTCTGCCTCAGAGTAAAAAACAAGCAAACAAACAAAAAAGATAGTTTGCCGGATATCTCAAAGTTGCAACTTTATATCTTACAATTATTACTTTGTTTCGCACAATTGCCACTTTTTTTTTCAGAATTACGACTTCATATCTCACTATTTCAACATTGTTTCTCAAAATTCTGACATTATATCTCCCACTTGTGTCATTGTTTCTCGTAATTGCGATTTCATCTCTTACAATTTATACATTAAATCGTAATTTTACTTTGTTTCTCATAATTGCGACTTTTATTTCACAACATTAGCTACGTTTACATGGACACTTTTTGCTTCAATCTGAATGAATTCATTCCAATTGATGAATCCGAACATAGTGTTTATATGAACGCTAAATAAAGTGATCCGGTTGATATGCGCGTTTATGTCACAAGCTTCTGATCGGATTTAATCTTTTGACATGCGCTCACAGCACAAATATACAGTTTCCCGCTGTTGTTGCATACTAGCCATCCTTTTCTTTGTTTTAAAAATAATTATTATATATTTCAGGTCCTAATTAGGCGACGATGAGCACAGGAACCGTTGAGTCGTGCTGCTTGTCTTTATCAAGCAATAAAAGCGCCCATTCCCGCGCCCTTATTTATGATACTTTATTCAACAGGAAGAACAACTCATACTCCATTACGCGATTTCTACGTCATTGCACATGCGCAGTTCTCTCCAGTTTCGATTTTCAATCTGATCAAGTGTTTACATGTCCTCTTGATTGGATTACAAAAGGAATAAATCACCCCTTACAATCTGAATGAAATTTTAATCAGATCTGGCCAATTCATTCCAAATGACGTGGTTACATGTGACTTTTTTATTCCGATTGTGCTACTAGTCCGATTACAATCGAATTATTAGGGTCCATGTAAACGCAGCTATTGTTTCTCATAATTGTGACTTTATATTTCAAAATTGCAACTGTTTCTAGTAATTATGAGTTTATATCTCACAATTGTGACTTTGTTTCTCACAATTGCCACTTTTTTCAGAATTGCAACTTCATATCTCACAATTGTGTGACTGTTTCTTGTAATTGTGACTGTATCTCACAATTGCAGCTTTGTTTCTAGTAATTACGCCTTTGTTTCACAACATTGTTTCATGTAATTGTGACTTTATATCTCACAATCGCTTATTTATTTCACATAATTGCGACTTTGTTTCTTTTTCAATTTTGTACTCTGAGGTGGAAATGGGGAATATTTACTGGATTTGCAAGGATTAAGATTTGATGGGTGTCCCGCAGAGTTCGGCTCCAACCACATATGAACACACATAAACCTGCTAATCAAGGTCTTACTAGGCATACTTGAAACTTCCAGGCAGGTGTGTTGAGGTGAGTTGGAGTAAAACTCTGCAGGACAGTGGTCCTCCAGGACCAAGTTTAGACACCCCAGCATTTGAGTGTGAGAGCCTGATGGGTTTTATCAATTGAAGAATGATCTCATGGATTAGAAGACCCATTGAAGAATGATCTAAAGACCCCATGAATTGGTTTGATGAACATGTTTCCTTTCCTTTCCACCTACAAGAGTGAGATCATGATGGGTTTGATCAGGGGAGTCCAATCCTGTTCCTGGAGGGCCACTATCCTGCAGAGTTCAGTTCTAACCCCAATTAAACACACCTGAAACAGCTAATCAAGGTCTTACTAGGCATACTTGAAACTTCAAGGCAGGTGTGTTGAGGCGAGTTGGAGTAAAACTCTGCAGGACAGTGGTCCTCCAGGACCAAGTTTAGACACCCCAGCATTTGAGTGTGAGAGCCTGATGGGTTTTATCAATTGAAGAATGAACTCATGGATTAGAAGACCCATTGAAGAATGATCTAAAGACCCCATGAATTGGTTTGATGAACATGTTTCCTTTCCACCTACAAGAGTGAAATCCTAATGGTTTTGATCAGGGGTGTCCAATCCTGTTCCTGGAGGGCCACTATCCTGCAGAGTTCAGTTCTAACCCCAATTAAACACACCTGAAACAGCTAATCAAGGTCTTACTAGGCGTACTTGAAACTTCAAGGCAGGTGTGTTGAGGCAAGTTGGAGCAAAACTCTGCAGGACAGTGGCCCTCCAGGACCGAGTTTGGACACCCTTGGGTTAGATCTACTAGAGAAAGTTCTTTCAGTGATTGTCTTGCAAATTAATGTGCAATCTGATTCTAGAAAGTTCTAAAGTTCTTAAGAACCTCACGTGATTTGTAATAATCAGCTCTCCTTTTGGGAGAGCACTTTCTAATTCTAACCAAACGCCCACAGGGACTAATATAGTAGCTCTAGAAGAAACTGGCAAACCGACTTTATGTTTGTTGGTCATTCATATCTGTAGTCTGAGCGTAAAACCACAGCTTGAATTCAAGAATAGAGACTAAAACTCTTTGACAATGACATTTCGAGTGCCAAATGTGAAATAAAACATTCAGGAAAGATACTGCACACAGTGAAAATGAAAACCTCATGCTTTTGAAAACATGGTGCTGTACATCCAGCATGTAAATGTTCGCTGTTGAAAAACAAAAGAGTGAAAGCTTTAATAAACTTATCACACATATCACTTTCTATGATGAGCCAGAGCAGCATTTATTCATTTGAACAATATGTTATGAACCATCCTCAGGTTGTTTTTCTCTTCATCTTGTTCTATTTTTTGCATACTGACTGAGGAACAACATTGTGTGTCTGCCTTAGGTTTTTCCCTCTGACCACTGTGAAGTTCTGTCGGGGATTTGCAGATTCATTTGATTTTGCTGAATATTTCAGTTATTTCACATTATTTCAAAGATGTTCTGTGGGTACAAACTTATAGACAGCCTTATGATATTAATGTGTAAAAATCATTGAAAAAATATTAGCCCTGAAAAATCAATGGATGATTAACTGAAATGTTAAAATTTGATTTTGAGGAAAAGGTTTTGTATGTGAACAAAACATTGCTTATCATGTTGTTTGTGACATTTCTGCTGCCATTGCAAACACCTATGCCATTGTTCGTCCACAGAAAATCTTTTAATTGAGTTTTTTTGTTTTTGTTTTTGCAGCACTGAGCTGAACTACGTGTGTAAGACTTATGTATGCATGTGTATATGTATGGAGTGAGCACTCCAGGTTTCTGCAACGAGTAAGTGGTTGTTTTCTACAGCAATTTACTTCTTGTTTGTTGCTATATGACCTTAAAGTAAACGTCTTTTACAAGAATTCTCTTAATTCAATAACCACAAATCCTGTCTTGAATGAAAACGACAATAGTTATACAGTCAGGAAAATGACTCATTGGAACTGACTGAATTTTTCTTAAAGATTCTTCAGATTTGCAGTGGCTACAAACAATGAGTAAATTCCACACAATATCCTCACCAAATTAATAACAGATTTTGAAAAAAAGAAAAAAAAAAAAAGAGAGAAAAGTGCTTAGAAAGAATGCTTATTTGCAATAAATGTATGAATGCAATGATACTGTAACCTAGAAGAGACAAAGGGAGAGTCTTGTAATGCTTAAACGCTGGCTATGCAAGCAAGTCCTGAACCTTGACAAGAGAATTACAACATTTGAAATGAAAGCTTGGGACTCATTGAGAGTCTGGAAGAAGGTTTGAATGATCTCATAGTCATTCATAGCATCTCCGTGTCATTCTGTAACATCTCACAGGAATGAATCTCAACTTGAATGTTTATCTTTTATGGGTTCTCTTTAAATTTACACTGTGCCACCATGGTTGAGCCTATCAAATGCTGTCCAATGACAGCAGAACCCTTCTGAGTGTCTACAGGGAGGAAACAACCGAAACAATGTCACATGTGTATTTTGATTTAAAGAGTAACAGGACTATATGTATATATAAATATGTATGTGTAACCCAAAGCAGAACAGGAATTGCTCGCTTCACTGCAAGTGTACAGAAAGACTGGAGCTTTAAAAAGATTTCAGAATAAAGGTTACAGCTGAACACACATGGCGACGAGTGGAGTTTTTGTGTCATAGTGTGCGCGTTTTTTTTTCTTTTTTCAATCTATAGGTCATTTTTTCCTCTTAAGTATCTGTTTATCTGCCAGTCTGTTACGCACTTAGTTGCTTAATAAGGTGATAGTGGAAAAAAGGCCAAATGGTGTAAATTCAAAAGACATTTAAGATCAAAGCCACAGACATTTGTGTGAGTTAAAATAACTCAGTCTGACCTTTTGTCTTTAAACTGCTTCATGACGGTAGCTTTGGGTCTGGGTATGTACTACTAAAATGGAGTTTGTTCTACGTAAAATATAGAGAATTTCATTTTGTGTGCAGCTTCGTGCAAACAGACGAATGTGTATGTTTTTATGAGGCATTCCAAAACCTACTCCAATTAGAAATAATCACATTCTGAATGTGTCCAGGCCAATCAAACCAGTAATAATGAAACAACGAAACCGTGACAGCTGCACAGTATGTGAAGCTATTGCCTCTCTCTCTCTCTCTCTCCAAAACAGTAAGCAGGTGAAGAGCAGTTGAGAAAGAGAGGGAGGAGAATGACAGGAAGACACAGCAGGTGAGGAAACAATGAGATGTATTGAGCAGAACAGAATACAGACTGGTAGAAGACACAGAAACTGAGTTTGAAAGCATTTGATGACATTTTGGATTCTACTAACTGTGAGGTACTGACCAGTTTCACTTATACTGCAGTTATTGTTATGCTGTTTTGTGTTTTTCACTTTCTAAAATGCAGGTTTTTCTTATAAGATGCTGACTGAAATGTAAAATTTAGTAAAACAGGTAAAAGTAAACAAAACAAAAAGCTAGTCACGTATTTACTTGCTGTTTGCATCAGATCCACAAATCTACTTCCCCCTTTTTTTTTTTTTTTTTTTTTTTTGGCAAACTCAGCTGTTGCAAAATGTATTTTATTAGACATGTGAACACTGATGTGAAACTTAAATTTTTTCAAAAGTTTGATTGTGTATGCTTTATGTTCTCCGGTGAGTGACTGATGTAGGGTGTGTCATATGTTGTGTATATGGATCACTTCTTGTCTGATAAAATGTTTATTATTTACAGATGCTTGTGACAATATTATCTGTAGCCATGGTGATGCTGACAGGTCACCATATATACGGCCTCCCTATGGTAAATTATTATACTATACGTTATAATGTGTATGATATATATCATGTTAACATAAGACGCTGTGTTGTGCAAACTTTTAGTACGCTGCACGCTCAGATCTCTGTGTTCGCATTAATCAATGTGCGATCTGAAGTAGCACAGAACCGAACTCTAATGTGCACTTTAAAGGTACAGCGTGACTGAATTGGACTCATCTATTACTAACTTTCCTTTGTGTTGTCGTTTGCATTGAGCAGGACGGAAAAGTGAGAAATCCCAGAGCCGTCTTAGGAAATTGCTCTTCTTTGTGTCCAGCAGGTGAGAATGCATGTTTGGGCGTTGTATTTCTCAGAGCCTTTCATATCTGCCATCACTTTCTCTGAATTCAATCCCTGTTTGTGTGGAGTGCGTGAGCGTACTTTTCTGTCACCACACTTCCCAGTATTACTTGTGTGGTCTGAGCAAGAAATTGCTCAAGAAATCAGTGGTTATTTATTAAGTTTTTCTTCATCGTTCTTTCTTCTTCTTCCTTTCCCTCTCTTTCTTTTTCTCTCGTGATGGGAAATGGTATGTTCTGACACAGAAGCGTCAACCACTTCCTTCATTAGAATGCCACTGCCTGTTTGAGCTTCTTTGTAACGTCCTGTTTTTGATGCTATTTCTCATCTCTCCCCTTATGAGACCTCAGTCAGCAAGTATGAGTTTGTGCATATAAGTGTGTGTGTGCACGTACGTGAGTGTGTCTGTGCGCAAGCACCCACATCCGCCTTTAAAAACTTCAGAATGTGCCCTTTTGAGCTGAAGACTGTGCACAGTCAAATACAAATTTAGTTATTACTCCTTTAAATATGTTATGATAGTCATTTTACATCTATCTATTCTGTGCATTCATGTTTGTCAGTTATGTGTGCGTGCAATTTGTAAGTTAGGTGTAATTACCTTTTTAAGGAGAAAATATATGCTATTTACACTAAGTGCAAACAGCCATAGATGCTATTTACATTAAGTGAAAATAGCAGAATTTGTAAATAGTTGTTAGATGCTATTTATACCTAGTGCAAATAGTGTCAGATACTACTTGCATCTCAGTGTATTGTTGTAAACAATGTAATAATAATACTAACTTATTTAGTGTATATGATTATACTTATTCCATAAAGCCGTCCCCTACTACACCTACTGCTAATTATGCCTATTGAACACTTTATTCCCACTATTAAATTTCCTTTAGGCAATTTAATTCCACTTTTCAAACATTTTCATCATTTTTATTTAAAATAGATGCCTCGGCAAGCTGATGTATGATGGGAAAAGAGAGAATGAGTTTGCAAAATGGCAGATTTTGGGTTGGTCGCGTCAGAAGTTAGCCACCCACATTATTCTCATCACCACCGATTCTGTTATCAGGTTTCTTTTGTAATTTTTTTCTGGCTCAATCAGACATTGGCGGGCGGAGTTAGTTTAAATAGCCTCTGCCAACAAGGTGGGCTATTTGCACCCCGAAATTATATTTCAGTGCACCGTATTTTTCGACGTAAAAGTAAGCTGTTGTGAATGTGCAAGACCTTTGATTCATTAGCCGCTATAGGTAAAGAACTACAAGAATAACAGTGCAGTAAATTGTAAAATGAAATCTATTTGCGCTAGAAGTCATATTTGCTACGTCCGAAATCGCGTACTGTCTGAGTAGGTACTACATTTGTATTTGAATTTACTTTGTGACCGAATAGAATGAATATGGGTAGTGTGAATGAAATTCAGATGTTCTACATCCGCCATGTTGTTACTGTCACATGACCTACCAGCGTCAGTTGCGTCGCTTCACTTTTATTCATAAATCCTCTCCTGTGGCCTTATGGAATAGTAAAGTGTCCATCGAATGCACACTTCAGAATCTCAGCGGAGGACTTTTTGCCTACTTTTTTTCGAATACTATGTATTCGGACATACTCTTTTGGCGTACTGTTTTTCACAGTAGGGAAGTATTCGATTTCGGATGCAGCGAATGTGTTCATTATTACAATAATATATTAAAATAATATGATAACAAATACCAGTTTGTAATATAAAGCAGCATAACGGACAATTTTTGTACAGCTAAAATAAAAAGCTGGTTACACCAGAAGCCATACATGTTAAAAATGACTTCTCCAACAAGAAAAAATGTAGGGCGGGACTTAATTTTTTGTCTGTTGGGAATTGATTGGATGGTTGGTGTTTGCTATTGCTGTGATGTCATGTGACAGGTTGCCACAAAAATACCTGAATTGTTATCGTTTTTATTTTAGTTAACAAATTAGCATCATGTAATTACTTCAAATAAAATGTTTCTTTAAAAAATGAAAAAAAAAAAAAAAAATGTTTTTTGTTAGTTTTAATTCATTTGATCTTAATGTTGTTGTTGTTGTTTTTTTGTCTTCCACATTTCCATTTCCTCTTTTTCCTCTGTCTTCCTGACCATCCATCATCTCTCAGGATATCATTACCCGTCAGACTGTAAGTGTGTTCCTTGCGACCGTGGTTTCTTCACCAGTCAGGAGAACAGAGAAAGAACTTGCCACCGCTGCTTCCAGAACTGCAATGCTGGTATGAAGCTCTTTACACCTAATTTACCCATGATAGTATAAACAAGATGAAGTGAGAATAGAAACAGGAAGTATGGCAAAAAGTGCTTCATTTTGAAAACACGTTTGTTTGTGTGTGTGTGTGTGTGTGTGTGTTTTAGATTTCTATATGGAGGTGGAAAAGGAGTGTACGTTTACATCAGATGTAGTGTGTCGCTGTCAGAAGGGATATAAATGTACCGAAATAGACAAATACACAAATCAATGTCGGAGGTGTGTTCCTGTCACCACCCCAAGCTCGTCCTTCATCCCTCCTGACGGCCCTTCATCCACCTCTTCACCCAAAAGTGAACGGAGCTTTCTGGGTAAGCATGGCATCAGGGTTTCCCAAACGGGGATTTGCGAGGGAACTGCAGGGGGTTCGTGAGTTGATGAAAAGCTAATAATTAATTATATTTAATGTTAAATGAAAATAAATAAATGGGGCTGCATGATAATCATGATATAGCTTAGTATGATAAACAAATTAAAGGCTGCATTTTAATTAAATAATTGTATAGTCTGATGCGCTGCATGTTTCAGAGTTTTTCATTATTATAATTATCAAATATTCATTCTCTAATTTAAAACAGTAATATGTCTTTATTTTTATAATTAGATTTAAAACATACTACTACTAGTACTAATAATAATTATTATTATAAGTATGATTATTACTACTATACTATTATTGACATTAGAACACCATGAACATTAAATTATTGTAATATTAAAGAGTAAAATTACATTGTAAAATTAAGTGTGTTCAACTTTAAGTTTTGAGCCTTTTTCCAGAACGTACACATCACAATATTCCTCATTTAAATTATTCCCGCCCAAGGTATATACAAAAAAAAGGGCAAGGCCTGGTTGAGTTGCGTTAGTAGTGCCTTGAAACCACAGACTGTAAAAAAAGATGGACGACGCACCTTTACTCTCTTCCATTGTAGTTACTGAAGCCGCCAGTGTCTATATGGAGCTGACATCTTGAGTCTCGAGTCTGCGCATAGTGAACTTGAAACCCGAGTCTGCGCAGTAGTGAGCACGAAGTGGAGCCGCGATATCAAGGTCCCGCCAAACTCAGAACAACTCATTATTTCGGTGTGAAATAAGCAGTTATGGAAATGTAGAAATTAAAGTTAAAGCTCAAATCAGCTCACAAAGATCCAGAAAAAAGTCAGTTGACGCCTCAGTAACTACTTCGCTCAGAGAAGCTGTCAACTTCAGCTGTCAATCATGATGTCACACCCCAGTTTTTATAGCATCAAATAACTAACTAAAACCAAACTTATTAAAAGAACGAACACTTGAACTAACACCAGCATGATAAAAACTTTAAAATTTATCTTTGGAAAAAAATATTTAAAGTGTAATTTGATTTTAGTTTGTCTCTCGTCCCATTACATTTAATGGAGAGGGGTTTATGACCTATACTGGTGGCTGGAAGCAGTATAGGTCATAAACCCTGCCATCTCCATGTATTCCATGTATTCCATTGAGACAATTTCTGTCATTTTAGGCAGTTTTTATCACGCTGGTGTTAGTTGAAGTATTTGTTCTTTAAATAAGTTTGGTTTTAGTTAGTTATTTGATGCTATAAAAACGGGGTGTGACGTCATGATTGACAGCTGAGATTGACAGCTTCTCTGAGTGAAGTAGTCACTGAGGCACCAACAGAATTTTTTCTGGACCTTCACGAGGTGATTGGAGCTTTAACTTTAATTTCTACATTTCCATAACTGTTCATTTCACACCGAAATAATGAGTTGCTCTGAGTATCGCGGCTCCACTTCGTGCTGCGCAGACTCGGGTTTCAAGTTTACTACGCGCAGACTCAAGACTCAAGATGTCAGCGCCATATAGACACACTGGCGGCTTCACTTACTACAATAGAAGAGAGTCCATATTTTTTTACAGTCTATGGTTGAAACTCAGAAACACACTCGAATCAGTTGACCAATCAGAACGCACTGGTCCAGCCGACCAATCAGAGCGCACTGCGCTTTACGGATGGAATCTAAAAAGAGCGTTACTGACAAACTGGGAGGAGAGAATAGAAAATAATGTGTTTTTTTTAATATTCAAGCATGAAAACCTATTCTAGTAGACCCCAAAACAAAATCAAAACTTTGCAAAAAGGAAGAGTAGTATGCTTGAATCAAGACTGGACTGGGGACTGGGCCAATGGGGATGTTGCCCAGGGCCTCAGACTGTCAAGGCCTTCCAAAGCCTCAGTCCCCACGGCCGATAACTTTAGGGCCTGACAGCAAAGACCCCCCCGGGTTCCTCGTCACATACAGTGCATGCTGATCACTAGGACCCTCGGCTATTTATACTCATATTATCTGAAATTAGCCTATCAAAACACGCTTTTCCATTTTTGTTTTAGCCAAATAGGGGTCTGCCACTAGGGGGAGCAGGAGGTGGGCTTGAATCCTTATAGAGTGCTGCAGGGATGACCTATTTTTGTAGGCCAACCCAGAAGTTAGCATCACCCTGGTTCCTGCCACATAAAGCTAATAAGATTTTTGCTTTGGCTTTTAGATTATTGCAGAAAGCTTATGATTCATACACATTTTGTTTATCGTGATAATCTTCACAACCTTTAAAAACTTGGAAGTTATACAATCGCCTGAAGTAAAATATTGAAGTTAGGTTATAAAGTAAACATTCTACACCACGGTTACATGACTTCATCATCACCACCGCTAAACTTCTGCCAACTCTTTCAATCTAAATTTAAAAAACACCTTCCCTGATAAGAATCTAATGTGTTGTTTTTGTGGTATAGTAGAGGAATCCACCCCCACCTTTTTTTTTTCTCTCAGTTTTTTTTTTTTTGAGAATGCATTAATGAGAGAAAATTTGGATGGTCTGTTTTGGATATAGTTTTCTTTGTAGTATTATTTGGCTTCTAAAGTTTTGATACATTTAAATATAAATACTTTAAATCTGCCAGTGGGAGTTAGAATAGTCTGAAAAGTTTGCAAGATTGCAAGTATAAATACATATACGTATATTTTCTGTACAGTGTACTATTTTTATGTAAGGGATAATGTACATCCTGTCGGTTGTTATCTCAGAATAAACCCCGACAGGGTGATCAGTCTTGCATCAGCCTGAAGGGGTTTATTCTGAGATAACAACCAGCTGGATGTACATTATCCCGGTTATTACACGGCTACTTGCCACATAAGTAAATAATTAGACATGAAATATTTTATTAGCTCTTTAAATGCAAAGCTTTTGGGGAGAGAGCAGTTGCTAGCGCAGCAAGTTCAAACTAGACTGACATTTAAGAGATACGGTACAGTCATACCACATATCACACGGCATTTCGCCACTTAAGATAATTATGGGGATAAGAGGTATTGATCTGAGATGAAGCTGATTTAAAATCGTACATGTTTGTTTTCTTATAATCCATTACAGTGAACAAAACAATAGTCGCAAAATGGCAGCAGCTTTTAATCATTTACTATTGAAACGTTTTTGAAAATGCATGACGTTTAATGTCTCCGACAACCTTTATAGTGTCATTTAGCCACTTGTTTGCAGCCGCCTTTTTCAAGACATGTAAAAGTAAAAAAGAATCAAGTCGGCTATTACTGATGTATGTCATAGAATAAAACATGACAAAATATCTTGAGCTTGTGTTCACCACAGACCTTATTTCAGGCATTTAATCAAAAATCTATTGGAACCAGAAGTTGAAAAATGCTAACTCGTTTACAGTTTTTTATGACTTATTGGTTTTTTTATTCCTGCTGCACTCTATTTGTATTAACAGGAAGGCAAAGTAAGTCTCTGTCACTTCAACCTGGATATTCATAGGATTCAATAGAGGACACTCATTTTTGCCTATTTTTTAGATTTTAGACTAATGATAGCACCCTTTAAGAGCACTGTTTCTTGCAGAGCTCTTTCCCATATAGGAACTTTTTCATCTCACCTATTCATCTCAACATAAATAGTTATGCTTCCTTGTGCTTATTTCACAGGTGAAAATAATTTGTTGTGGATTTTATTTGGGTGCTTTTCTGTCATGTTATCTGTCATCATCCTTATACTCTTCTTCCGGCTGTGCAGAAAGAAAGAGAAGGAATGTTTTAAGCATTGTGAGTAACATCCACACATGAACACAAACACATTTCTTCTCAGAGGTTTTTTGGGTTAATCTCTGTCTTATCTCTCATTGTTTCTCCTCTTCATCAGTTGTCAGGCAGTGCTCTTTGGGTAATATAGAGGTAAGTAATGAGTGAGTGCACATTTTTGCAGTATTTTAACATGTATGTTGTGAATTATCTGACTTGCAGTCCTTCATTTTCTTAAGGTGGACAGCGAGACCACACCTCCTTCCAGCCAACCAGATAAGCAGCCCCACCCACAGGAGATGCTGTCACATGGCAGTACACCTACCAATCACAGCACAGACTGTTCTTTTCATAAGCCAGTCAGCTCAGAGCAGGCTGTGCCTCCACCTGGCAATTTAGGTACTATATAAAGTGATGCTTCTTGTGAATTTTGTCTTTCATGAAAAAGGTCAAACACACGATGCTCATTTTTTTCCAGATCTATTTATTTGTTAAAAAATATTACAAAGCTAAAATTACAAAGCTTTATGGCACGAAGTGAGTGCGTGAACTAAAAAATGTATACAATACCATAACAATTAAATTCTTGAAAAGAACATTAAAAGAATGCAATTCTTGAAAAGAAAACCTTATTTAGCATAATCTTTTATTATTTAACAAAACTGCTTCACTGCTTATTAATATTTGAAATTTTTTTGATTTGTCCGTGAAATCATGTCATGTGGTCAAACCAATATGCATAAACATGCAGTAAAAAAAAAACAACAAAAAAATAAAATGAAACAGGAAATGATATCATAGAGAGGACCCCTGCAGACCTTCATGACTGCATCACATGGTCAATACGTTTCTTAAAATATATAATTTGACATAATTTGACCTTATTATGACAAAGAAAGGTTAGTTCAGGTTGTAAAATGTCATGTGGTGCGACTCCCCAAAACTCAATGATATAATATTTATAAATATATATACAGTCAAACCAAAATTTATTCAGATACCTTTCAGACATGCAGTTTATTCACTATAGTTCAGGTTGTAAAATGTCATGTGGTGCGACTCCCCAAAATTAAATGATATAATGATGTTTATATATATATATATATATATATATATATATATAATTTCATTCATTAATTCAGTTTATTCACTATAGTTAAAAAATGGTAATAAAATATGTTAAACTGTGTCAGAAAAAATTAATCTTAATTATGTCAGATAACGCTTAAGCAAAACATGGTCAGGTCAAAGTGTCTGAATAATTTTTGGTCCCAAATTTTTTATCAATTTTACTGGTAGTCCACTGTATGAAGAATTTTTGGGTATAATATGTCACGGTTTACTTTATTTTGCTATCCTCACTTGTATAAATGAACTATAGTGTCCTGCACCCACTAGGAAAAAATATAAAAAATTATATCTAATGTCTGAATAATTTTTGGTTTGACTATATATATATATATATATAATGTAAGGTTTGCCAGGACACATGCAGAGGGACAAAATTTTCAAAATAACATGAAACCAATATGATAACAAACATTTCTAAACCAGACATTTATAACAACTTTAAGCTGTTTAAAATTTTCCAAAAATGTTTTTCCTTTTCTTGGACACTTGTCATTGACCCACAAAAATGTTAATGAAAAAACAAAACAAAAAAACAAGCAAACGTGCACAAATAGTCTGAAAGTTCACAAATTCTCTCTTTCTCTCAGGCCCTCTACACATCTATGGTCCCCAGACAGTTTTTGTTAGTTTGCTCAATCAGTTCGGATGGGATGGAGGAGAGAAAAAAGCACACAAACTCCAAGAAGAATCGCTAAATAACAGCAACGCGTCCTACCCTCAGTCTCCACCCGTCCATCTATCTGAGGAGGAACGGAGCAGAGAAAGCGACTTTATCTTCTTCCCGTCTCAGGAGCAAGGGAAAGAGTGCCACATATCTAAAGAAGAGGTGCTTTGAGGGATCATGGGAACTTTGTATCCGTTCTTCTTCCGTACTGTTCAACTGCTGTGTGGTTTGTTTTAACTGATGCTTCATGAGTACCTAGTATTAAAACTCTAACCTTGGCAGGGGATTTCATTGAGAGAAGCTGCATTAGGGGAAGACCTGGCTGTGTGACTGAAAGTATGGATGACAAAAGTGTTGCGTATGAGCTTGACCGTTCATGCCAGCTTTGAAATGTCACCCATACAGTACATTTATGCATAACCACTGACTCTAAACCATCAAAACAGCAGTGGGATCCTAAGGCTGATTTTGTGACGAGTCGTTACCACAGGCTTTCAGTTCACTGCAGGTCTTATGATGGCTGAATGACCCTCAGGAGCAAAGCGGAATCTCAGTGCCTCTTTTCAAAGTGTTTGAAGGCAAAAAGCAGCTCTAAAACACTCAGAAGATTCACATATTTGAGATATTTATTTTAAGTAAAGTTTGTTGGAGTTATTGTAACTGCAGTGTGCCCCATAATTTCCTTTAGATCTATCTATCTATCATCTGATGCTTTCTATCTATCTATCTATCATCTGACGCTATCTATCTATCTATCTATCATCTATCTAATTTACTGACTTATGGGGCATTCTGTGTCTTGACATATACCGTTATTAAATAGTAAACATGTTTATTTATTTATAACCATTATTAATTCTGTTACTGTTAATATCACAAAAAAAGTGTTTTTGCTCTCACGCGGTTTATCATTGTTCAATCACGTTAAGTCCCTGGTTGATGTTGTCAGTGTTCTTCCTCATTTCTTTGGTTTTTATGTGGCAGGCATGATGGATTGTGATGTGAAAAAAGCCCTGACATTTTGATGGTGGTCTGGAAATGTCAACATTGTTTCTTCGCTCAGATCTTAATAAGCACAGCACATGTGTCATCATGTATTATGTTGTATATTTACTGTAATACACATTTTATATACCTGATATTGATTGTAAAGTGCAATAGAAATCAATTAAAGTTTATTTTTTGATATGTTTCTCCGAGTACTTAATTTCACTGCAAGATGGACTCAAATATAATTCCCTTTTCTATTTTATGCAACTGGATAGATGAAATACTTGAATACATGAAATACTTCTGGGAAGTGACATGCTATATTCCCATCAAAAACTATTTTCAACATAATTAGTTAATTCTGTTATATTTTTATACATGCAGCTTCTATGACTTACTTATTTGATAAACATTATTTTTAAGGCGATTAAAAAAGCGAAAAGAAATGTTAAGCGGTTACATGACCTAACATATACACTTTCCCTTGTACAGTACATTCATACATACACGTGTTAACCTAAAGTCCATAAACTACCCAATTATAAATACAAACAAGTGTGCAGAGAAGAAAACCTACATTTGTTGAAAAAGATTAGCTCTATGTTGAATGTCGAGTGTGTCTTTATGTGCAGTGGGAAGTCAAATCTCTCTCTGTCAGCATTTCTCAGGATGGACAGTCATTCTCACGGATACTTCAGATGAGCCACATGAGTGCAGATTTGTCTCACTCTTCTCTTGAGTATATGGCAGCAGCAGGTTTGTTCTAGAGTAAATACTCAATCCGTAGACGCATCAGCGGCCTTCTTCCTCCTCCTCTCTCAGACATCCTCCAGTTTCTCTGTCTTTCCACACATCTCCTGCACTGGCGCCTTCTCTTCCTGTGTGCACTGACTGAATCCAGAGTTGCTCTTTTTGTAGGACCAGAGACCTGAAGACCCAGTACGGTACACATTATTAAAGGCTCATTCCTGTTATGCAGTACAATTTCATGCCATGTTTTAATATATTGAGTGAAATATTAAAATCAAAATGTATTAATATGCAAACCACATAAATTAGTTTTAATTTTAGTGACTATAGAGGTGCATTATAAATAATTTCACTACATTTGGAAATTTGAAATTTCACTCTGAACAGCTGGTCAGTCCATCACTGATATTATGTTATATTATATTATATTATTAATGAACATATTATAAACAACACTCTGAATGTCCATCACTGATATCATTATATTATATTATATTATATTATTACTAAACATATTATACTATTACTAAACATATTATAAACAACACTCTGAACAGTTGGTCAGCCCATCACTGATATCATTGTTATATTATATTTATGATATGATATTTTATTATATTATATTTCTAATAAATATATTATAAACAATACTCTGAACAGTTGGTCAGTCCATCACTGATATCATTGTTATATTATATTATATTATATTATTTTTTTAATAAATATATTATAAACAACACTCTGAACAGTTGGTCAGTCCATCACTGATATTATTATATTATATTATATTATATTTCTAATAAATATATTATAAACAACACTCTGAACAGTTGGTCAGTCCATCACTGATATTATTATATTATATTATATTATATTATATTATATTATATTATATTTCTAATAAATATATTATAAACAACACTCTGAACAGTTGGTCAGTCCATCACTGATATCATTGTTATATTATATTATATTATATTTTTTTAATAAATATATTATAAACAACACTCTGAACAGTTGGTCAGTCCATCACTGATATCATTGTTATATTATATTATATATATATTTTTTTTAATAAATATATTATAAACAACACTCTGAACAGTTGGTCAGTCCATCACTGATATCGTAATATTATATTATATTTCTAATAAATATATTATAAACAACACTCTGAACAGTTGGTCAGTCCATCACTGATATCATTGTTATAGTATATGATATGATATTATATTATATTTCTAATAAATATATTATAAATAACACTCTGAACAGTTGGTCAGTCCATCACTGATATCATTGTTATATTATATTATATTATATTTCTAATAAATATTTTATAAAGAACACTCTGAACAGTTGGTCAGTCCATCACTGATATCATTGTTATATTATATTATATTATACTATATTGTATTATTATATTATGTTATATTATATTATTACTAAACATATTATAAACAACACTCTGAACAGTTGGTCAGTCCATCACTGATATCGTTATGTTATATTATATTATATTACATTATATTATATTATATTATATTATACGCAAGAGTATAAAGAACAGTTTTATGGTTTTGTATTAGAGCATTTTTTATAGTGACACTGACCCTTTGATGCTGACATGATGCTTCCACATGATCGTGCATGTCTGCTGATGAGAAGGAAACAGGTGAACAGAGCGCACACACACACACATGCAAAACACAGACTCACCGAGATCCACACATTATCTGGAGGAGGTTGATAGAAAGGGAGCAAATGGATGGAGAAAAGGAGAGAGAAAGAGTAAACAGGTCAATGGAGAACTGTGTGTGTGACAGCCTGTCTTCTGGAAATACCACAACAGTCATAATTTTTGTAAATAGATATAAAATGAATATAACAGACAAAATGACAACAGCACATCTGGGTTCAGACACTCACCCTTTGTGGGCAGTGTTTTTGTAGTAGAAGCAGTAGAAGCTGGAGGAGCAGTAGTAGGAACAGTAGTAAGAGCAATAGTAGAAGCAGCAGTAGGAGCAATAGTTGTCGGGACTTTCACACACGTCTCGCATTTGATGTCACTGCATTGGTAGCCTTCATCACATGTACACTCGGCATCACTTGTCAGAGTACAATTCCTATTATACTTCATATCTGCAAAATCGAAAACGTGAAAAGGATTATACAGAACTGTATGTGTCCATCTGTGTTTATTCAACTGTGGTACTTCCTTAAATCACACTTTTCAAATGCACTAGTTCATTTAATTTTGTTTTCCCATGAAAATTTCATTAAAAATGTCATTTCCGCCTGCATCACCAGCAATGGTACTTCCTCTCTCAAGATCCATAAAGGTACTAAAAACATATTTAAATCAGTTCATGTGAGTTCAGTGGTTCTATCTTAATATTATAAAGCAACAAGAATATTTTTTGTGTGCCAAAAGAACAAAATAGTGACATTTTAACAATATCTAGTGATGGCCGATTTCAAAACACTGCTTCGGAGCGTTACGAATCGTTTGTGTCAAATCAGTGATTCGGATCGCGTATCAAACCGCCAAACTGCTGAAATCACGTGACTTTGGCGCTCTGAACCACTGATTCGATTCGTAAAACTCCGAAGCTTCATGAAGTAGTGTTTTGAAATCGGCCATCACTAGATATTGTTAAAAAGTCGTTATTTTGTTTTTTTGGTGGACAAAAAATATTCTCGTAGCTTTATCATATTAAGGTAGAACCACTGAACTCACATGAACTGATTTAAATATGTTTTTAGTACCTTCATGGATCTTGAGAGAGGAAGTGTCATTGCTGGCAATGCAGGCCTCACTGAGCCATCGGATTTCATCAAAAATATCTTAATTTGTGTTCTGAAGATGAACGAAGGTCTTACGGGTGTGGAATGACATGAGGGTGAGTAATAAATTACATTATTTTCATTTTTGTGTGAACTAACCCTTTAAGGTCTGGGACAAGAGTAAAAATTTAAAAAAATTAAAACACATTTGAAAAGTATACGAAAACAAAATATCTGTTAGTCTGAGTACAAAACCAAACCCCAAAGACATAAAAGCACCTGTACCCATATGTGATTGCTTACTAAAGTCACAGTCATTTCACCAAGACACAAGTGTCAAAATAAAACAGCAAGCTCGAACACACGTTTTTTTTTTTTCTTTTTTTCTGCTGACTCACAATTAACTTCTCAGGTCACCTCGGGATATTCACTTTTCATTTCTACTCATCTCTTTTTTTATCACAAGACTCAGCCTGGTTATGTGACCTTAAGCATCTACAATCTGAGCTAAAGCATCATTTAGCACAGGTTTCACAGAATCATGCGCAAACTTTCTGCATAATTTACAGGATTCAGCAGTCATTCCTATTGTAACCACGATAACAACATTAGTACAGAAGTCACTTCCACTGTTAAAAAAAAGATTGGCATTGCATGGGATACTGCTGCATAGTTTATCTAGTTTAACCAGCAAGTCTGCCTTTGGTCAATGGAAATTTATGCTTGTCTTTTCAGCAGGGTCCTAAATATATCATTTCTTTGTTCAGTTGCTTCAAACATCACTTGCACTTCCTCTCCTTTTTTTGCTACAAGTATTTTGTTTCTACTTGTTGTTAATCGTCAAATTGAATGTATTTAGCAGGCCATTTGCATATCAAAACATCTCAGACATCTCAGTAGGCAGTTATTTCCGTTCCAAATAATAAATTCCGTCACTCAGGTGCCATTTTTTTTCCAGAGCTACACGTGTATTTTTATCATTTGCTGTCCCATATCATGTTTGTTACCAGACATTCAGACGTTTCTCAGACCCCCACCTACCTCTGTACTGAAAACCCACCAAGGTCTGCTGAAGGGGAAGCCCCCATTTTGTTTTACTGTCATGTTTGGTATTTCTAGTTCACTGATTCATCTGAAGATTCAGAACACAGCCAAACTTATCATTGTATGAACATAAAACCTGTTTCGTGACATCACAAACAAAGAAATGAAGTGGACGTACGATCTTTGTTGCACTTTTTGCAATGATTGCACCAGCCGTAATTGACATTATAGTCTTCCATGAAGTAGCCTTTTCCGCAAGGCCTACACTGAGTATCAGGGATGTCTGTTCCGCACATCTGTTCCATAAACTGTCCTGTACAAACACACACAAAGGCAGAGAAACACGTGTAATGAGATGTACTGAGACATGAGTGTGGCAGAATCACGCTGACTCTGCTGCTGTACAGGCGAAATGATTACAGTGTGGCATTCAACGCTGACTAGTTTAAGACTTTACCAGGTTGAGTTCAGAGAACAAGTCATCCTCATACGAGAAACCTGATGTGTCATTCTAAGACATTAGATAAATGTCATCAAACCATACATCAACTGAACCCTGAAATATTCGTACATATTGCAATCAGTTTTTATATGTCGAAAGAGTACATCCAGTCTTTTTCAATTGAAATATGCCTCAAAAATATGAAAAAAAGTTGAAACTGTCTTGATTAAGTCTGCATAAACAGTCTGCAATCAATTTTGTCTCTAAAATTAGATTTGTCCTAATACAAACATTCCTATTTTAGATTTCCCTGCTCTATCACACATGTATTTGATTCATACATGTTTGTTTAACTCACTACAGCTCTCTAAACTCAACTCCATTTAATGCATATCATGGCTATCAACAGACTATATAATCTTATCTGATGATAGCTTAGATCAGTTTAACTCTTCTTAAGTTCAACTCTGACTCAACTGTGCTCATTTCCCTTAAACTGTCTTTGATTGCACTCACAGTGATGAGGCAGCATTTCATTTACCTGGTTCACATTTTTTGCAGCACTGACTGACTTGAAGGTACTCTGTTATTTCATTGCACGTCTGTGATTGGATGAGAGGAAGGACTTGTGACGAAAGCAGAAGGACACTGAGCAGGGCAAACATCTTACTGGAAGAGAAAAGGGTTCAGAATGACACATGACACCTGGAATGACTTTAAATGTGTTAGCAGAGAATGTAAAGAGTCATACAAATCATAAATGCATTACTTGGCTGTAAATGACTGATAAAGATGGCCTTACTGGTTAAATGCTTAATGTACTAATTATTGATAAATAACTTATCCATTATATTAAAGTTCTTCATTTATTTCAACATAGTTTAGTACTTAAGTTATGATCAATTACATATGTATAATCATTTGCTAAATTCAACAGACACGCACATATTGCATTTAGCATAAATATTATCTTCAACAAAATAACATATTTTTTACCACTTTATAGGCTACATATCATCGTTGTTGGGCGGAAACCTCCAAAAACACTACTTTTCAGAAAATGGAAGAAAAAAGAAAAGTCTTTTTTAAATAATTAATTACACAGCATTGGCAAAGTTGATATTGTGGCTTTATATATGGTCAGACATTTGCATGTGTCATTATATTATTAACATTTTACCAAAATCAAGCTTGGATAGAGTTACAAGGTTTTTGACCAGCGAATTTCTGAGAATTTGACCGTATCTGAGGCAGTAAGTGCATCTCATTAGGTTAAAGTTTACTGTAGCTATGTAGGTGCTCAATTTTTTCTATCATTTGGCCAAAAGCTTATCAGTGGTGTAAAGTATTTGAATAAATGTAATTAGTTACTGTACTTAAGTATCTTTTTGGCTACTTTGTAGTTGTACTGTGTATCAAAGGTATTAGCAACTTTTACTCTCTACTTGACTACATTTTTGAACAAGTAAATGTACTTTTTGTACACATTACATTTTGCATGGCACCTAACTTTTTCTGCAGCAGTTTGTTTCTGCTATAAAGATGCAATATCACCATCTAAGTGCATTAAAGGTACTATATCTTATGCCTTTACTCGCCCAAACTTGTCAACAAAGCTACTTTACGTGAATGCGAGTGCATTAGCAGGTAGTTGCTCAATCGCAGGGGTTTCATTTAGGAGATGAGGTCATGAAACAAACAGCTCTTTATTCAAACAGTTCTTTATTTACCCTTGCACTGCAAACAAGCAGAGACAATCCAAACTGTGTGCAGCACTTGTTGGAGGCAGGGTGGAGTTATGAGGATATTATAATGGAGTTACGAGGCTTAGTCACAAGCTCTACTTAATACTTCTCATTGGTTAAATATTTGCAAAACTCACAGGCAGACGTAAAGGGTGACCAAAAGGTGTGTTCGACTGGAAGCGGCGCTGCAAAGACCAATCGGTGACTGACATCAAAGTAGGCTACCGCGAGAGCGAAGAGATGTAGGCTCCATATGCTTTTGAATCATTCTTGCGGTACTTGGATGTCATTCACTGATCAGTCATTGCAGCACCACTTCAAGTCGAACATACCTGATGATTTATGAAAAAAAGACGATATGTATTTTTACTTACGTTATGATTTAATAATTTATCTTTATTCCAAAACAAAAATGTTGTTATAATGAACAACAGGTTAGTATTTCTCCATCATTTCTCCTCTACTGTATAAATAAGTGAGTGGAATAATATTATAGGGTACAACAATCTCAGTGATCATACAACATTTCGAGCATGGTTACAATAAACACCAGACAGATCCGGCCCCTCGCTGACTTCTCACTAAATTGAGTTTGACCTAGTTGTGTGTAGATTTGAGGCTATAACTGTTATATTCTTTAACTGTTAATAAACAACTATATAAACATTTGTACCCTTGCAATAAGATTATTATAGCTTGTGCTGCAACATCACATGATACATTTTAACTAGCTTGCTATTTTTTTACCTGTTAAACCATACATACTTTTAAATTCACACTGAGATAGAGTAAAGTCTTACCTTGAAGCTGTGTAGAAGCAGAGTCAATGAGAGAACGGCAGGAGATGTGAATTAGTCAGGCCCCTCTGAAACTTTGAAGATGAGGGGACAACATTTGAGCATTAAATCTTTATCAGAAATGTCACGATGAGTCATAACGTTCAACGAACTTTATGGATGACTCTGCCTTAGGACCCCCAACTGCAGCAGCACTGCTCTCTGTCAATATTTCTCCTGTGCCTTATTTTCCTCTACCCCAAACTTTCCATTAAATGTTTCTTGTCTTGTTTTAACTTTTAACTAGTTCCAAAACAAACTCTCTCTCCATCTCTCTTTGAAACAAATGCATACGCACAAAAAACACTCTAGATGAAAAGGGTCCTGTGTCTCATTCTGAGTAAACGCATGAGTAAAAAAAAAAAAAAGACTAGCTACTAAAGAACAGCTACTCATTCTGAGACATGAGATTAGTAGTGAGGTCAATGGTGATATAACATCCATCACACAGAATCCATGAAACTCATCATTTTATCCTGAGTTCAGATAAATGAAAATGAAGACAAAGTACATTATGTCTGAAATCTGCCTCAATGGTTTCTTTTTTAGGGTTTATTTTCCAAAACATATCTTCACTTTGTCTTATCCTAATCGGCTTCACACTCTGTCTCCCCAACTGTTGCTCACACTTATGAGCTGTTAACTCATTGGTTTTATTCATTGGAACTGACGATACCACAATGAGTGAAGTGTCATGTCCTTCTCATAGTTTGTAGATTAGAAATGCGACCACAGCACACGTGCACACACACTAGAGCAATTAGTGTTTACAGTAAAAGGAGGGCTTACCACAACATCTCTACAACCGCTAAGATATTGTGACATCGGCTCATGCAGATAACATCACCTGCTGACAGGCATGCAACCTTAAAGAACTCTAGTCTTTAAGTCAAAGAGTTTTTCCCCTTATGAGTGAGACCTCTCTTCAATGCTGTCATATTAGATCAAATTGAATTTCTATTCCATCACAAGTCTGTTACTGTGGAGGTGTGGCAGTGTACTTTGAATTTAAGTACTTTTCCTCTTAATGTTTTCACACTTCCCTCTATAAGGGACATCTGATTTTTTTGTGAATTGTGATATAACTGATGTCCTTCTCAGTTAAGGACTGAAAAGATGAAAACCCTGACTGATAATGGAATGTTTTCTTTTGGAATGTTTCTTTTAGCATTTATATTGTCATTTTAGTAAAACTGTCATCTCTTGCAGAGAACCTATTAACCTACTAACATATTTTATAAGAAGAAAATGGCGAGGCTTGATGGGAGTTCAGCGCTCTGAGTGGCATTTTTTAATGTGTTATGTTTTTTAAATAGTTATTTTTAAAGATCCTGTCTCAAGATGGAGTCTGATGGATTGCAGGAGCTCCAATAGGGGGTGGGATCTAGAAAAACTCAGAGAAGACATAGGGAGACCCTATCCCTATCCGTCACCATTTTTTTGGAGATCTCCAGCTTGCTCTCTATCCTCATCTTTGGCTGTAGCATCTGCAGGGCCTTGTACATGGTCTTACTTAGTTGGGCCAACTGATTATGATGCTCTCCAAGAAGGGTTTTCCAATCAAAGAACACTTTGAGGAGATCTACTTCATCTGCTGCATTATTACTAGGTAACATTCTGTAAGGCTTCCATAGTCGAATACATGCAGTTGCAGGCAGAGTTTAACTTTACAAGATTGCGCCGTGGACAGCTGGATTGATCAGACACACAATTTAATCTAGTTAATCTTTACAACCCCTCACCCATGCAGACTCCATGATGTCTGGTTGCCCCACTTAGAACTATCACCATTTGCTCCCCTCATACATTTCAAAGACACTTGGGAGATAAGGCCTGCTCAGAAAAATACAGGCTACAAGAAACAGACATGCATTTCCAAACAGAATCCTTTCCACTAATTCATTGACAAAATGAATGAACATGCATTTCCCCAGTACATTTTGTGTATTATTACTGTTTGTATATTATTCTTTTATATTGTATAGTGCATGCCCGATGATAGAACTACTAGATAATGTAGCCCATCTAGGTGGTGTCTCATATCAAAATACTTGTCTTTAATGATTCACACTTTGGTGGACATTACCTTCCCATAAAATGCAGTGTGTGTTTGTTATATTTATCAGAGTATAAATGGACACAAATTCCCAGCTTTCTCCCCTCAGGCAAATGAGTTTGCTTTTAAACAAAGGAACTTTCCAGTTTGAGAATTGCACCTTTCTCATTGGTCAAGCCAAAACTCAAAGGTGTGACCTCTGTGGAACCCAAATGCCCACACAAAGTTTCCTTCCTCCCTTGCTGCATCTACTGATTGCAGTTCATGCAAGACCTCACCTGGCCTGGAGCCGGGCGTGGCAAGCCATGCGCAACTTCCTCGAACAAAACAAGTTTGTCATCATTTCTTCATTCAATGCAGAAGATATTGATTACAACTTCAGCACCATCAGACCGAACCATCAAGAATTTCTCCAGAAACTGCATATCTGGACACTCTTTGGCAGCTAAGGCATTTGCAAGTATCGTATATTTGAACACTAAACAGCGATTCAGTATTAAGCTGTGAACCCCTTTGTTAACAAAGGTGCTTTATAGTTAGAAACTGATGGTTCTTTCATAAACGCGATACCTGTCATTTTGTGGCTGCATGACGCATTGCCAAGGAATTAATAGCCGTTCTAAAATAACGGTGGCCTTAAAAAATTCACGCTGGGGGCTCAGCTATAATATAGAGCCCCTAGAATATAAATACCCCAACACCACCACATCACTCCCGCTGGCCCCCTCCAGAATTATGAATGCCCCCCAGTTCGTGCGTCCTGGCACCAGCTCTGCTTGAGTTGTGTGTATGTGTCTGTTAGATTAGTTATGTGTTTGTGACTTAGGTAAATAACAATTTTGTACATATTCTTGCAAGTTGATTCTTATCTGCTTATAAACCAATGTCAATTTAACGATTATAGCTACATGCTATAAGAAAATATCCTTTCTGAAGAGTTGAGAGACAATCAATACTGAGTGTTCGCTTGCCGAACAGATTAATTGATCGTAACATTTTACAATACAGTTAAAACTGCACATTTTAGAGTGGCCTTTTATTGTGGCCAGCCTAAGGCACACCTGTGCAATAATCATGCTGTCTAATCAGCATCTTGATATGCCACACCTGTGAGGTGGATGGATTATCTCGGCAAAGGAGAAGTGCTCACTAACACAGATTTAGACAGATCTGTGTACAATATTTGAGAGAAATAGGCCTTTTGTGTACATAGAAAAAGTCTTTGAGTTCGGCTCATGAAAAATGGGGGCAAAAACTAAAGTGTTGCGTTCATAATTTTGTTCAGTGTACATAACATACCTGTACATACATATACCTTCTATTTTCCAATTTTGTATATTGTGTTGGCTATTTTTTTTTAAATATTTTTTTGTATATAGTTATTTCCTATTTACTTTTTCTATTTGTATTATTTTTATTATCTGTCTTGTCACTGTCATTCTGTTTGTGCTGTGGAAGCTTCTGTCATCAAAACAAATCCCTTGTATGTGTAAACATACCTGGCAATCAAGCTCATTCTGATTCTGATTAATAAAACCACACATGAGATGAAGGTACGAACTCAGCACTCAAAGTTAGAAATATCAACAAACAAAAAGAAAGACACAGACAAGCCATTTGTTACAGTACAGCTGGGTCGGAGGTAACAGGAAACAGGTAAGTGATGTTTATTGAACAACCAGCAGAGTTAGACAGGAATGCAGGTAAGTGAATGGCAGTTTTGCAGGTTAATGGTGAATATCGGAGTGTTAATACTGTCCTTTGTGTTGTAGAGATGGAGATCGTGGATGCAAGATGAATGGCGTTCGGAGCTGAGCAGAGAAGACACTTGGGAACTCACACAAAGACGGAAGGAGACTTGGGAAACGCTGGAGACGAGACAGTAGGTATACTGGAGTCCTTGAGGTGTCGTTGATTGGGTGTGAGTGAGTGTCTTTTATGTGGTGACTGATTGGGGTGCTGATGGAGTGCAGGTGCGTGTGATCAGTACTCTGGTGAGGGAGTGCGCTGTGATTGGGTGATGTTGGAGCCTGGCGTGTCTGTGACACCATTCAAGTCTGGAGCAAACAGTAGGACCTTCTGTGAGTCTAATGTCAAATGCCAACTAAAACTGAGAGTAGATATACCCTGAACTCTCAGTCCTTTTTATTAAGCACAGGTGTGTGGGAATTAGGAGCAGGTGATTACAATTTAGGCTGATGAAGATAATCTCTTGACAGGTACATGGACAGGTACATAAAGGAATTGAATGTGTTACAGTGGGCTTAAGTGTTTTTTGCTTGTCACAGTTCTCTGATTGGTGGATATTCCTTTGCAGAATGATGGGTAACAGTTTTTTATTAGGAATTCCACGATTATTTAAAAATAAGTTGAAATAATGCAGGCTGATGCCTTCAACAAAAGCACATACTGACGATTAATAGTAGGTTTGTCTTTATAAGTTACTGTTAAAAAACAATTACCCTATTGAGAAAATGAATGGGATTTTTATTTCCGGAACCCAACTGTTGCCCTATATGCCATCAGTCAAAGGTCAGGCAGCTACATGAGACTGCAGTGATTACCTGCAGTATTCTGCCCTGCTTATATTTGGAACAGCACTCTTGCTCATGACACATTGTTAAATTAGTCTGTATCTTAAGGAGAATGTCTGTGATACCTACACTACCAGTCAAAAGTTTGGAAACGGTAAGATTTTTAATGTTTTTAAAAGAAGTTTCGTCTGCTCACCAAGGCTGCATTTATTTAATTAAAAATACAGTAAAAACAGTAATATTGTGAAATATTATTACAATTTAAAATAACTGTTTTCTGTTTGAATATATTTTATAAAGTAATTTATTCCTGTGATCAAAGCTGAATTTTCAGCATCATTACTCCAGTCTTCAGTGTCACATGATCCTTCAGAAATCATTCTAATATGCTGATCTGCTGCTCAAGAAACATTTATTGTGTACAACTCTACAAAATATCTGTGTACAATATTTTTTTTTCAGGATTCTTTGATGAATAGAAAGTTCAAAAGAACAGCATTTATTTGAAATATAATCTTTTGTAACATTATAAATGTCTTTACTGTCACTTTTGATCGATTTAATGCATCCTTGCTGAATAAAAGTATTAATTTCTTTAAAAAAAAAAAAAAAAATTCTTACTGACCCCAAACTTTTGAACGGTAGTGTATAATGTTACAAAAGCTTTGTATTTCAGATAAATGCTGTTCTTTTGAACTTTCTATTCATCAAGGAATCCTGAAAAAAAAAAAAGTACACAACTGTTTTCAACATTGATAATAATCATAAATGTTTCTTGAGCAGCAGATCATCATATTAGAATGATTTCTGAAGGATCATGTGACACTGAAGACTGAAGTAATGATGCTGAAAATTCAGCTTTGATCACAGGAATAAATTACTTTAATTTATAAATTAACTGTTTTCTGTTTGAATATATTTTATTTTAAATTGTAATAATATTTCACAATATTACTGTTTTTACTGTATTTTTAATTAAATAAATGCAGCCTTGGTGAGCAGACGAAACTTTGTTAAAAACATTAAAAATCTTACTGTGTCCAAACTTTTGACTGGTAGTGTATATAAAACTGTCAGTTAACATTCCCATTCATCTAAATGAAAGATTAAAATCAGTCATAATTAAGTTTGTCTAATTAAATTTTGTCTAATATATTAATCCTGAGCCTGTTTATATACAGTGCTCAGCGTAAATGAGTACACCCCCTTTGAAAAGTAACATTTTAAACTAAATAAATATTAAATATATCAATGAAGACAAAAACAATTTCCAAAATGTTGACAAGAC
Source organism: Hypophthalmichthys nobilis (assembly GCA_037950665.1). Taxonomy (NCBI): domain Eukaryota; kingdom Metazoa; phylum Chordata; class Actinopteri; order Cypriniformes; family Xenocyprididae; genus Hypophthalmichthys; species Hypophthalmichthys nobilis. The sequence continues at coordinate 23,409,924 of CM075481.1, read as the reverse complement.
TAAGTTTTATATAGCATCTGTTTAACTTATAACATGAAAGTAAGGTTAATAATATAACTTCGAGAACAAAATGTTCAGTTTTACTCAAATTAGGGTGATGTAAAAATGAGTACACCCCACAACAAAAACTACTACATCTAGTACTTTGTATGGCCTCCATGATTTTTAATGACAGCACCAAGTCTTCTAGGCATGGAATGAACAAGTTGGCAACATTTTGCATCATCTATCTTTTTCCATTCTTCAAGAATGACCTCTTTTAGAGACTGGATGCTGGATGGAGAGTGATGCACAACTTGTCTCTTCAGAATTCCCCATAGGTGTTCGATTGGGTTCAGATCAGGAGCCACTGAATCAGTCTTATCACTCCAGAGTATAGAGTCCCAGTAGTCATCTTTGTCAGCATGGGCCCTGGCAAACTCTAGGCAGGCTTTTTTGTGCCTGGGCTTTAGGAGAGTCTTCTTTCGTGGACGGCATCCATGCATGTCATTCCTCTGCAGTGTACGCCGTATTGTGTCATGGGAAATAGTCACCCCAGTTTGGCTTTCTACTACTTTAGATAACTGTAGTGAACTTGCATGCCGATTTTCTTCAACCCTTCTCATCAGAAGACGCTCCTGTCAAGGTGTTAACTTCCGTGAATGACCTGGACGTCTCTGTGAGATGGTTGCAGTTCCATCTTTTTTTAAATTTTGGTACCACTTTTGCTACAGTTTTCTGACTGATAAGTAAAGCTTTGCTGGTCTTCTTTCACCTTTCTGGTGTAAAGAAATGATTTTCTTTCTCAGGTCTTGTGACATTTCTCTTCCATGTGGTGCCATTGCTGACAGCATGAAATGGGAAGGGGTTTTAACACCCTTTTATAGTCAACTGTCTGCTGGACACCTGTATGATGAATAATTAGACTCACCTGTGGTTGAATTCTTCTTAAATTAGACATTTGTAATCTAAAATTTAGCTTTGCTCCAGAGACTTTCAGTGGGGTGTACTCATTTTTGCATCACCCTAATTTGAGTAAAACTGAAAATTTTGTTCTCTAAGTTATATTATTAACCTTACTTTCATGTTATAAGATAAACAGATGTTATATAAAACTTAGTCTTGTCAGCATTTTGGAAACTGTTTTTGTGTTCATTGAGATATTGTTTAAAATGTTACTTTTCAAAGGGGGTGTACTCATTTACACTGAGCACTGTGTATAATATAATATATAATATATATACACACACATCTGATGGCATTTGGATTCCCTGTCACTGTCGCCTCTGGCTTGCTTAGTTGGGCACACTTAATATTCAGTAATATAATTGATTTGACTGTACTGACACTATTGAATGAAAATGAGCTGAATGATGACATCATTAGCCTTGTTTACATGTACACTTTTTTGTCATTCCGATTAAAATCATTCCGATTGAAAGATTGTTTACATGAGACGTTATCTAATCCGATATGGTGTTTACATGCGCCGGCGCTTTCAATCAGAATGACTTTGTGACGTGCACATTAGCTTATGTCCTGTTTGCAGCCTTTTATTCCTGTCAACATGGAGTTCCGTTATTTCTTTTGCGCGCTACTTTTATGTAAAGTGTTACCGATTACAGTTTCATTCGGTTTTTCATTCATTTTTATTCTGATTGAGGTGTATATATGGAGCATTTTCATGCAGACTGGACTTTTAAACCGATTACAATGCTCAATGTAAAAGCACATATTGTTGTCTTACTGCTTTACAGCTGAACTGAGCTCATTTTATAATAACTTTAAACGAACTGAATAAACACTAAACTGATGTCAGCTGCATAGTGACACTTGTCTTTTTACAGCTGCTTTTTACCCGGGTTAAAAGCGGTGTTTAGAACGAAGATAACCTGGGGTTGAGCGCAGTGTGAAAAGCCCTAAAGAATATGAATAAACAAAGATATAAGGTAAATTCACAATATCATAAATTGCAAAACAAAATAACAATTTATACTATAATCAGACAAGCCAAATTAATATAACTCACAGCACTATATGAAAAGTTCAGAGCAGCAAAGACAAAAACAAAGAGCAAACTACTGCTCTACTGAAACAGCCTCCTTAAAGGCCACTAATTGGAGTTAAGACAGGCTGCTGCTGCTGTCACCAGTGGGTGGAGCTTCAGTGACATCAACAGTGTCATAGAGACTTCTTCATTATATGACAATAACAGTGTAATCTGGCAGCAAATTCTGTGGGTGCAGTATTGGCCTTGTTGGTCAAGCTAATGAAATAGCAGGATCTTGCCATTTGAGGAGGGAAACTGTCTGTGGTTAAACAACCTGGAACCAAGACTGGAATCAGTTATGCTATTTATGCAGTCATGTTGTAATGATGGGTCAACAGAGTGGGGATCCATTTGCAGCTTTATTGATATAGTCACCAAAAGTAACAGGGCAAAGGCAGAAGCATAAACAGGGACAGGCAATGGTCGAGGCAGGCGGCAGACAAACAGGATCGAGTCACAGGCAAGGATCAGGGCAGGCGGCAAACAAACACAGTCCAGTACACAGGCAGAGATCAGGGCAGGCAGCAGAGAATCACAGGGTAATAAACAGTCCAACGGTAACAGGGTAACAGTCCACAAGAAAACGCTCAGAAATGATCACCAGGGCAAATCAAGACTTCGCAATGTGAGTGCGTGTGAGTGTGGCTTAAATAGTGTGAGTGTGATGAGGTGCAGGTGTGTGTGTAATCAGTCCCAGGAATGAGGGCCTATGGGAAATGTAGTCCAAATGGGAAACAGTCAATACTCGGGTGACGGCTCCCTCCGGTGGTGCGGAGGAGGAGGCGTGGAAGCCACATTCGCGACAGAGCCCCCCCCCTGCGAGCGGCTCCTGACGCGAGGAAGCGGGCGCCGGGGTCTACCACGGGGTCGAGGGGCCGGCCTCTCCGGATGCGTCCGATGAAACTCCTCTAAGAGAGATGGGTCCAGGATATCATCCGCGTTAACCCAGGATCGCTCCTCGGGCCGTACTCTCCCAGTCGACCAGATATTGTAGCCTCCTACCCCGGCGCCTGGAATCGAGTAGTTCTCGAACCCGATAGGCCTCCTCGCCTTCAATCATCAAGGGTGGGGGGTTGCGGGCCACGGCTCCCTCCGCGTCTCCTCTCGGACCACCAGAGGGTTTCAGCAACGACACATGGAAAGTGGGAGAGACACGGTAATTAGCAGGTAAGTTTAAACGGAATGATACAGTAATTTGTAATTTGTTTGAGAATTTGAAAAGGCCCTACAAACCTGGGACTGAGTTTTCTGCAGGGAAGTCTGAGACGTAGGTCCCTTGTGGATAGCCAGACCCATTGACCCACAGCATATTCAGGATTGGGGCGACGATGTCGATTGGCTTGAGTTTCCTGCCTTCTTACCGCCCGCTGCAGATGATGATGGGCCAAATCCCAAGTCTCCTCACTTCGCTGCATCCACTCGGTTACGAAGGCAGATTAGATGGTTCCCGGACCAGGGGAATAGAGGTGGTTGAAACCCCAGGACGCATTGGAAGGGTGTGAGCCCAGTGGCAGGTTTCTGTAGCGAGTTTTGGGCATATTCAGCCCACATCAGGTAGCGACTCCATTCCGGTTGGTTCTGTTGGCAGTATGTGCGTAGGAATCTGGTGAGTTCTTGGTTCATGCGTTCGGTCTGACCATTGGATTCGGGATGGTACCCAGAAGAGAGGCTGACGTTGACATTTAGTTGCTTGAAGAATGCTGACCACACTCGAGGCGTGAATTGAGGTCCTCTGTCTGACACAATATCCTCCGGTAGGCCATAGAAACGGAATACGTTGTTGCACAGAATTTCTGCCGTTTCAAATGCTGTAGGTAATTTGGGTAGTGGGATGAGACGACATGTTTTGGAGAACCGGTCAATCACTGTGAGGATGGTGGTGTGACCGCGGATTCAGGGAGGTCAGTGACGAAGTCAATGGCAATATGTGACCAGGGACGTTGAGGAATGGGTAACGGCTGCAACAGCCCCGCTGGAACTTCGATGAGATGACTTGGAAGTTTGACAGAGTGTGCAGTCGTTAATGAATTGAGCGGTGTCAGTGACCATGGTGTCCCACCAGAACCGATTTTGTAGAAGGTGTTGCGTGGCGTAATGCCCGGGTGACCTGAACTGGGAAAGTCATGAACTTGATGAAGTAATTGGTTGCGTGAGGTGTTCAGGGACGAAAGTGCGGTTAGGTGGACAGTCTGAAGGTGGTGTGGTTTGTTCGTTGGCTTGGGTGATTTCAGTCATGACGCCCCACTGAACCGGAGCGAGTAGCAGTTTGGTTGGTAGAATACTTTCTTCATTAGTCGACCGCTCCACGCCCTCAGACTGGCGGAGAGAGCATCCGCTGACATTCTTTGAGCCGGGTCTGTAGGTTACTGTGAACTGGAAGCGTGTGAAGAACATGGCCCATCTTGCTTGCCGGGGTTTAGACGTTTTGCTGAACGAAGGTATTCCAGATTTTTGTGATCGGTGAGAATCGTGGAACGGGTGTTGTGCTCCTCTAGCCAATGGCGCCACTCCTCCAACGCCGCTTTCATGGCCAGTAGTTCGCGATTGCCAACGTCGTAGTTGCGTTCTGCTGCTGACAATTTCCGTGAGTAGAAAGCACATGGGAACATTTTTGCGGGATTATCTTGGCGCTGAGAGAGAACGGCCCCAATGCCAGTACTGGAAGCGCCGACTCGACTATAAAGGGGAGTTCAGGATCTGGATGACGGAGAATGGGTGCTGACGTGAATCGTTCTTTCAACTCTTGAAAGGCGCGCACCGCCTCAGGAGACCAGAGAAGGCGTGTCGATTGTCGTTTGGTCATGGATGTTAATGGTACTGCAACGCCACTGAAGTTTCTTATAAAACGCCTGTAGAAATTAGCGAAACCCAGAAATCGCTGTAACTCCTTCAATGTGCGAGGCTGGGGCCATTCAAGCACTGCCTTTACCTTGCTGTCGCCCATGGCCACTCCTCTTGACTGATGACATAGCCCAGGAAAGACGTTGAAGTGCGGTGAAATTCACATTTCTCCGCTTTGGCGTACAGCTTGTGTTGAATGAGACGTTGAAGCACGGCCCTGACATGTTGGATGTGTTCTTTGAAGTTCTTGGAGTAAATGAGAATATCGTCAATGTAGACGATGACCCAGCGATTGAGCATGTCGAAGACGCCATTGATAAACGACTGAAAGACGGAAGGACTATTGGACAGCCCAACGGCATCACAAGGGTCTCAGTAGTGGCCAGTAGCAGTAGAGAAAGCCGTCTTCCACTCGTCGCCCTCTCTGATGCGAATTAGATTATAGGCACAGCAAAGGTCCAACTTGGTGAAGTATTGGGCTTGCCTTAGTTGTTCTAGAGCTGCGGGGACCAATGGTAGTGGGTAGCGGAACTTGACTGTGATGTCGTTCAGACCACGATAGTCTATACAAGGTCGAAGACTGCCGTCCTTCTTTTTGACGAAGAAGAAGCCGGATGCCGCCGGAGATGTAGACGGTCGAATGAACCCTTTGGCCAGTTCCTCCTCGATGTAGGTCTTCATGGCAGCAGATTCCGGCTGTGACAGGGGAAATATTCTGCCCTTGGGGGGTGTGGTACCTGGCAAAAGGTCAATAGCACAGTCACTGGGTCGATGAGGAGGTAATTCGGTAGATTTACTTTTACTAAAAGCGACCGCCAGGTCAGCATATTCAGCGGGTATATTGGGTGCATCGATGTTGGGCTCATGAATTGCGATGGTTTGTACTGGCAAGGGGGTGATCCGTTTTAAGCATCGTCCATGACAAGCAGCATCCCACTGAACAATTTGACCCTCCTTCCATGAGATGAGCGGATTGTGAGTTCTGAGCCACGGGAGACCAAGGATGACTGGGTTATTGGGTGAATGAACCACGAGAAGCGGATGCGTTCTTGATGGAGAACTCCGACTTGCAAAGAGAGCTCGGAGGTGATGTGTTCCACTTTTCCACCTCCAATGGGTCTCCCATCTAGCGCCTCCACTGTCAATGAGGAATTACAGTCCGTTAATGTAATGTTGTGTTCTTTGATAAATGTATCTGACATGAAGTTGCCCGCTGCCCCAGAGTCCAGCAATGCGTGCGTGGTTATATGTTGGTCATTTACAGTTATTTGTACGGGATCTTGAGGCAGTTAGTGGAGTATTGGGAACTCACCGCCTTCGGGTTAGCTGGGTTAGGTCGAACGGGACAGTTGAGTTTGATGTGGCCAGCTTGACCGCAGTACAGACACAGGTGAAGTTGTCGTCTTCTTTCTCTCTCTCCTCTGGGTGAAGTGGAGTGTATCCGAGTTGCATAGGTTCCATAGTGGGGCTGGTGACAGGGAGTAGGCGTACGGGTCGACGTGAGCGAAGTAGATTGTCAATGTGGATGGTTAGTTCGATGAACTCACTGAGCGATCTTCCCTCGTCACGACATGTGAGCTCAGCTTGCAGTTCCAGCGATAGTCCTCTACGAAACAGTAGTTTCAGTGTGTCTTCAACCCAGTTCGTTTGAGCGGCAAGGGTGCGGAAATGTAATGCATACTCAGCCGCTGTGATTTCACCTTGACTCAGCGACAGCAGTTGGTCCCCAGCGCTTTTGCCGCCCTCCGGGTGTTCGAAGACCTCTTTGAAGCTTTGTAAAAAAGCAGAAAAGGTGGGGAACACAGAACTATCCTCTCTCCACACAGCCGTAGCCCAATCCAGCGCCTTACCAGTCAACAGAGAGCAAACGAAGGAAATCCGACTGGTTTCGGTGGGATAGAGAGATGGTTGCTGGTTAACAAAGAGGGAACATTGGAGAAGAAATCCCTTACACTTCGCGGGAGTTCCATCGAACTTCTCCGGGAGAGCGAGACGTGGATTGACTGCGGGAGCAGCAGTGAAGGCCTGACTGACGGGTGCCGCGGGTGGAGGTGTGGCGGCCTCGGCGGCGTTGAAGCGTAGACTCTGCAGGGTTTTCACCAGCTCTTCGGTAAGAGAAGTCAAGCGATTCAGTTGATGCTGATGAACCGCGAGCTGGTTGGCCTGGGCAGACAGCTCGATGGAGATCTGCATGAATACTGCTGGATCGCTAAGTGGCGAAGTCTTCTGTAATGATGGGTCAACAGAGTGGGGATCCATTTGCAGCTTTATTGATATAGTCACCAAAAGTAACAGGGCAAAGGCAGAAGCATAAACAGGGACAGGCAATGGTCGAGGCAGGCGGCAGACAAACAGGATCGAGTCACAGGCAAGGATCAGGGCAGGCGGCAAACAAACACAGTCCAGTACACAGGCAGAGATCAGGGCAGGCAGCAGAGAATCACAGGGTAATAAACAGTCCAACGGTAACAGTCCACAAGAAAACGCTCAGAAATGATCACCAGGGCAAATCAAGACTTCGCAATGTGAGTGCGTGTGAGTGTGGCTTAAATAGTGTGAGTGTGATGAGGTGCAGGTGTGTGTGTAATCAGTCCCAGGAATGAGGGCCTATGGGAAATGTAGTCCAAATGGGAAACAGTCAATACTCGGGTGACGGCTCCCTCCGGTGGTGCGGAGGAGGAGGCGTGGAAGCCACATTCGCGACACATGTGCTGAGGTGAGAACTCACCTTTCAAAAACATGCTATTCACCAGACCTTTGGTATAGCCAATCTTAGTTGTATCTTCCTCTCTCTCTCTCTCTCTCACTCTCTCTCTATATATATACACATACATAGTTACTTAGATACATAAGTAAAAAAATAGCTAAATAAAAAAAAACTCAATAGCCATCTAATTTTAATACACAAGTAGCAGCACAATGTTTTTTTTTTTTATTGTTGTTGTTTGTTTTTTAATTAGTCTTTAGAATTAGTGCACCATGTTACAGAACAATTCGTGGGCATTTTTTTTTTTACAATCTCCATGGTTACACATCAGGTCACAGGGGAAATGGAGACAGGATGTGGTTTAAGAGGTGAGGAAGTTTTTTCTTCGCCTCAGCAGCTAAGCACAACATTCTGTCTGCTATAATAATAATAATAAAAAAAAGTGAACAGTTTAAGAGCCTTACCTCATATTGCACCTAAAAATAAAACTATGAAAGCTATTAAAGCTTTTATGCAATGCAAAAAAAGCATGTATGACACATGCATTTATTTTTTTATGTGCAGTCTGCAGTGGTATGAGAATGTGCCATTACTTAAAGGGATAGTTCACTCATAAATGAGAATTCTGTCATCATTTACTCACTCTCAGGTCATTCTAACTTTTTTACATGGAACACAAAAGGAGACATTTTGAAGAACTGTACTTCTCTTTGCATTCATTGACAATGAATGGTGACTCAAGATGTCAAGCCTTAAGAGGGACACAAAACCACCATAACATAATTATGATAAAAATGTTCCATATGACTGGTTTTCTGAAGCCTTATTGTGACTCTTCATGAGAGTAGACAGGCACATCATACACTATGATATTTGTTCCAAAATTGGCTTAAAATATATGACATGTTTGATACCCTCCAACTGGACAGAATAGTCTGAAGCTCATTATTTTTTATGTCCATCATCGACTGTCGAGCTGGCTCCAACTTTCGGCAACTGGAGTCAACTCATCCAGCTGCTATTCAGGGCAGTGGCGAGGCCAGAAATCTTAAAGTGGGTGGACCTTGGTGAAATAGGGTGGACCTCTATTTTTTGTCTAATATATAAAGCGTGCGCATATATATATATATATATATACACACACACACACACACACACACACATATATATATATATATATATATATATATATAAAGCGTATATATATATATATATATATATATATATATATATATATATATATATGTATATATAAAGCGTATATATATATATATATATATATATATATATATATATTGCATGCCATCGCTATCAGAGCCCTTCCCTTAAAAGGAGCCTCAAACATTAGCAAAACAAAGCGTAAGCAGGTCGCAAACTGAGAGGAGTGCAGCACCACGTCTTTAAAATGAGAAGCCTATTCTATGACCGAAAACTCACGTCTATTCGCGGCACCCAAGAGCTGTTCAAAATCATGCCGGGCCACAGTTTGCCATTCAATTTTCTAAAATAGCCTACAATGATTTGGGACGGATATATACATTCTGACTTCACCCTATAGTCTGCAAGACTGTATATTGTGCATTTTAATAACAGGTTCGTTTTTGTGCCTTAAGTGCTTCATGTAGAGAAATAATAATCGCCCTTTCTCTTTGTGTTTACGCAGTTTTTTTTTCCTTATACTGACGCCACCTGGTTAATTCTTGAAGTAAACTTTTTGTACGTACACTGTAAAAAAAAGTCCGTAAAAATAAGGCACAATGTAGCTACTGTATAAATATGAAGGATTTTCCGTATTTGTATTTTACAGGTGATTTACCTGTATTTTGAATTAAGGTTTGCATTAGGTTGTGTTTTAATGATTAACTGAAAATTCCGTAAAATTACGGATAAAGTCCTGGCAGAAAAATACCAGTATTTTCCGTTTTTATTTTTTTACAGTGTACGGTGATTCGATTCACTGTTTTAAACGGCCACCTTGAACTTGAGAGCGCGAGTACAGAACTGGACCGGTGTTCCTATGACAGGCCTACCTGTGAGATGTCCAAGGCGCGGCGCTTCCCGTCCGGTGTGCGACCGGTTAACACTCCAATCCGTTCTCATATGTTCAAGACGTATGCCCAAAAAACGTCTTCATACACGCAGGTAAGTTTAAGGCTTTCAATGAGAAACATTTGCCGTCGATACTATTGTTTATTTATATTTTGAATAAGCCTAAACAAGACACATTTATAGTAATATAAATAATAATAATAATAAAAACTAGAATAATGCTAGAATATTTAACTGGAATATTAAATTAGACATTTAATTATGATAAACTAAATAGTCCACTTAAAAAAAAAAAAAAAAAAAAAGAAATGCCATATGGGACTCGAATCGGTCAATCTGTTCAATACGAACCTTCTGAACGAAGTGATTCACTAGAATGCATCAGACTTTCCAAAGCTACATATAAAAGAGATTGAACCGTTTAGATTCGCTAGAATGAATCTGATTTTCCAGAGCTGCACATGAGAGGAGGACCGTTTAAGACGAACCGATTCAATAGAATAACCAGCGCTGTACGAGATTCGAGTTTGGTTGTTTACTTCCGCTCGCTCGTCAGTAAACAAATATGGCATTAAAAACAGAGACTGCCGCACTGCACAGCTTAACGTTGGGGAAAAGTAGGCCTAGCTTTTTATTGGAAAAGCTTGTGTTGAAAGCAGCTCTTCAAATCTATTTAGTGTTTGGAGTTACCGTCATAATGGTGTGCGGGAAGGACACAATACTGAACCAAAGCTCGATTTAATTTAATTGTCATCACTTCATTTTGTAGAAATTGTTTACACACAGGTGACTATGTTACCGTAGAATAAATTGTTACTGTAGAATAAATAGTCACTGTAAAAATGAAACAAACCGGCACACATAAGCGCGACTCATGGACGGTGACGCACGCTGCGTAGAAACAGCCGCTGTCGCGACTCTGGAAAGCTGACTTTACCGGCGCGAAATAAAAACATATGATATGTATTTTTAATAATACATTTTCAAATTATATATAGGCCTTCACAACAGATATGATTATTTCCAGACCAAAGTAGTGTCTGGAAATAAAACGAAATATTCTGGCACCTTTGATTGGGTGGGCCAGCGCCACCCTGGCCCTTCTGTAGCCTCGCCACTGATTCAGGGTAAAAGTCATTCCAGCAAATTATGTCTTGACTAATTTGAGTCAGATCTTTACAATGAACGTACTTACAAAACCATTTTGAAAGATTCAATCTGACCTAGTTCTCATGTTCAAATCACTTAATCAGTAACCCAGATGCAAGTTGCAACCATTAACCAAAACATTCTTTAAAAAAAAATGTCTTCTAATGTTTTGGGAAGAAAGAAAGTCATGACATGAGGCTGAGTTTCATTTTTGGGTGAATTATGACTTGAGTTTTCTTTAACTCTAGTTTGAAGCACAGAGCGTTTGATATAATAATTATGTATTAGGCTAAAGTGTATTCTCCAACACACAACATAAGACTGCAGCATAGCAATACGTGCTTTAACACTTTTTCTATGAACGTTCAGCTTTTGTTTCCTGCAATGTGGCGCCATCACTGCGTAAAGACTGTGCCTTTCTCAATGTTGTAATAGAGGCCAAGTTCAAATAGCTACTTTCGGTTTCATCCTCGAATTCCTTCCTTCACGAGAACTGGCACGCGAGAAGGAGCGGACTTATTTGTGACGCATGACATTTCCAGTTAGAGACTGCCCTTCCTTCTCCGAGGAAATGGACGATAGAGATACTTTACAAATCTCACATCTTTAAAACACTTTTCTATGTTTTTTGCTCAAATGAGGATGATAAAAAGTTTGGGGAGAATAATAAAGGAAAACGTTTGATCGCTATGAGTAGAGGTAAGTTAACTCGCTGTTCACTGTAAAATCTCCGTACGGAACGATTGCTATCTGCTATCTTTAATGTGGCGTTTTCAAGTACAAGTGTGGGCGTCGAGATTGTAGCAAATTAAAGCGGGGTTAAAGCGGGGGTAAATGTTAAATCGTCTCCCCATTAGTCTACATGTCCGTGGGGTTCTTAGCTGCCATTAACAAATAAAACTTATATTTGATGTGTGCTTTAGATCTGATTGTCAGTTTCTCATGGGGTAGGCATTATTTCGCAACAGGTTACTGTAAGGATACTCTGCTTGATATACAAGGAAATCAGAGTTCATAAAAACTGTTGCTTTTTCTTGACTATATAATGTTGTGAAATGAATAATTCGGCAATTATTAAATCTGCCCTGCACTTACCCCCTCTTCTTTAATCCACCGACCCACCTCCCTCTCCGGATAGTGTGTTGATGGAAGTAGGAGTGCGCCCTCTACAGCGGCCATGAGGAAATGTCAGCTGTGCACTTGTGTTTTGCTGGTAAGAAAGCATTTACTCAGCAGTAAGCTGTCATTTTCAAAAGTGCCCAGGTTGTCATCTAAAATAACTCTGTACAGGGTTGTATTGGTATGTTTTTCATCATGGTTGACTGTTGTTAGGGGGTGTTTTGGTTAAAAAACATGAGCCATAAAACAAGCATGAACCATGAAATATGTTTTGATAGGTTACTTGGTTACTATCTGTACATGGAATGGAGCACAATGGCCAGGTTCCGTCATTTATTTTTAATGATAATAAATAAACCCTTTAAGACAGACATGAGATTTTTAAGTGATGATATTAGCAAAATATTTCCTGATGAAGAACTACCTTACCCATAATCCTGAAGAAATATCCACCAATCAGAGAAGTTGCTTTATATTGTACACATAGTTCATACCTCCAAAGAATTTATGAGGCTCTTTCATGACTCATTATTGGAATTAAAATTTGTAGGCAGCAGACTCTCCATACATAGCCATTCATTTATCCAATTTTTATTTTCATAATAAAGACACAGTCTGACCAAATGATGATATATATATATAAAAAAGAGCAGTTTAAATTTGTGTGAGATTTTGGTTTATTCACCATATCTGAAATGAAAGCATAGTCACAGTCATTTCCCCTGACATTCTTAACCCAAATGATCTTGTGTTCCCTGCAGATTCTAATCAGTCAATCATATATAATATCAGTTAATGGAGCAGAGAATGGAAGTTGTCCTGAAGATGAATACTGGAATCCGAAGGGATTCTGCTGTAATAAATGTCATGCAGGTAAAGCAAAATTAATTCAACACTCTTTAGGTTATAGACGTGTAATGTGTCAACAGAACTGTTCTTTATGTCCAGTTTATGTCCTTTCATTAATTATTAAATGATGTGACTAAAGAACACTTGTCATATAATGGATCAAAGCTGTTAGCATTTAAAACAGGTTATATGGATAATATAGCAACAGGGTGTGTTTTCTAAACAAATCTTTTGTTCAGCTTTTATAGATGTTTTTTTCTCCTTCTTTCTACTCATGTCTCCTACTTTAGGGTTTAAGCTGAAAGCGAAATGCCCTGAACAGAATATGAAGTCAGAATGTGTGAGATGTGAGGATGGAACCTACATAGAGAAACCAAATTTCTTTCCAAACTGCTTCAGATGCCAGGAGTGCAAAAAACGTAATGACATTGTAACTTTTCGTATTTCATGTTTTAAGGGATAGTCCACCCAAAAATGAAAATTCTGTCATCATTTACTCACCCTCACATCGTTCCAGATCTGGATGACATTCTTTCTTCTGTGGAACACAAGATATTTTGAAAAATGTTGTAACAGTTTTTGTCCTTACAATGATTGTCAATGGGGTACAAAACAACATTGGACTCCACTGACTTTGATTGTCTTGACAAAAAAAAAAAACTTGTTTTGTGTTCCACAGAAGAAAGAAAGTGGATGAACATGCAGGTGAGTAAATGATGACAGAATTCATTTTTGGACAAAAGTATCCCATTAAAGGGTTAGTTCACCCAAAAATAAAAATTCTGTCATTTATTACTCAACCTCATGCCGTTCCACACCCGTAAGACCTTTGTTAATCTTCGTAACGCAAATTGAGATATTTTTGTTGAAATCCGATGGCTCCGTGAGGCCTGCATAGCCAGCAATGACATTTCCTCTCTCAAGATCCATAAAGGTACTAAAAACACATTTAAATCAGTTCATGTGAGTACAGTGGTTCAATATTAATATTGTAAAGCGACGAGAATATTTTTGGTGCCCCCAAAAAAAACAAAATAACGACTTATATAGGCCGATTTCAAAACACTGCTTCAGGAAGCTTCGGAGCATAATGAGTCAGCGTGTCGAATCAGCGGTTCGGAGCGCCAAAGTCACGTGATTCATAACGCTCCGAAGCTTCCTGAAGTAGTGTTTTGAAATCGGCCATCACTAAATAAGTTGTTATTTTGCTTTTTTGGCGCACCAAAAATATTCTCGTTGCTTTATAATATTAATATTGAACCACTGAACTCACATGAACTGATTTAAATATGTTTTTTTAGTACATTAATGGATCTTGAGAGAGGAAATGTCATTGCTGGCTATGCAGGCCTCACTGAGTCATCGGATTTCAACAAAAATATCTTAATTTGCATTCCAAAGATTAACGAAGGTCTTACGGGTGTGGAATGGCATGAGGGTGAGTAATAAATGACATTATTTTCATTTTTGGGTGAACTAACCCTTAAAGTGGATGATTGTTAAAAACTTCACACAACCAATTAATTTGATCTTTCATCTGTCACTTATCCACAGCCCATTCCATAGAGACAACAAAATGTACGCGCGAAACCAATAGGGTGTGTGGGTGTACGGATCAATATTACAAGAAGACATTAAGCGACTCGGACTGGGAATGTTCTCGCTGTAAGGTGTGTGGACGTGGACAGGTGACAGTTAGGAAATGTAAGTTCCTCAAGCTTAATAAAGCTTCTTAAATTAAATAAAGTCATATAATAATCTTGCATTTACACTGTAGGATACCCTTGGTTAATGTTTCTATTTTTGTCAGGTAATGGGGAAGAGAATACACAGTGTGAGTGCAAAGAAAATCATTACCTTGCTGGGGATAAAAAGTCCTGTGAACCATGCGTCGAGTAAGTCGCCCTTCAGTACTCTTCAGCCCTGCTGGCACTTGTTTTATTTGTCAAATTTTATGTTAGAGTATTCCCTGCATGTCGTTGCTGCTCATCCGCATACACTCCAGCACATATATGTCCCATCAAACACTGAAGTGTATTAAATTAGCCCATGAAAATTATTTTTAGGCTAATTAACAGATAAATTAAGAGATCTGAATAACATTAAACATAATAATCAACATGTTTAGTAAAGTTTTCTCTATGCCCTATAGATGTCAGAAGGGGTGTGAACACTTGTGCATATCCAGCACTCCACTAATCCCCATTAAATCCGCCAAGCCACCTCCGTCAGGTGAGTACTGATCAACATCCGATCCATCCAAAATTTATGTCCATCAGAGACAGAAATTATGAGTCAGTTGTTGATGTCTGTTAGCTTTCCACATATTGTGAATGCCAAACAGGCAACTCTTTGGAAACTATGAATTTAGAATGTATCGATAAAGAGAACCAGGACAAAAATCTCTGAAAAACATGAGTAATCTTGGGAAGTCCCCTCTAGCATTCATGTTCTTTTGAAATTGCCCTGCCATGACTAAGCAAAGTGTATCTGCGGTCCAAAAACAACATGTGTCTTCAGGCATGTTGAGAGGTGATTTTGATTTGTGTGTTTCTCATCACATTGATCTTTCAGACACATTACCTCAAATACTGGTTCCCGTTTGTGCATGTATCACGGTTGTAGCTTTGGCAGTGTTTATGTTATATGAAGGCCTCAGACTTTGGAGGAAGAGGAAACGTGCTTTGTCATCGCATACATCATCACCTGCTCCCGAAGATCAGGTAAAATTCTTGATTAACCTATGACAAACATTGGGATAGACACCACACCATTCCTCTCCTCAGCATGAATGATTCATTTTTTTATGTTAAACACATAATTACTGTACTACTGTTTTCACAGAAGATGATTCAGTTTTGATGATAAATACTAATACGTATACTTTTTCGCAAGGCTCCTATACATTTGGACTCTTAACCGACCTAATTTCCCATAATGAAAATAAAGACAATTAATAACAACAAAATAGCACTAATTTCTTTAATAAATAAATGCTAAACTGGTGCTGTATATACATACAGACCAACATTTAAAACTTTGGGGTCTGTAAAACTTTTTAATGTTTTTGAAAGAAGCCTCTTATGCTCACCAAGGCTTATTTTACTCTATTAAGTAACAAATATATACAAATATATATTTTTAAATAAATAAATAAGATAATTTATTTTAAAATCTTAAAAGCTAAATTTTCAGTCTTCAGTGTCACAAGATCCTTCTGAAATCATTCTAATATGTTGATTTGGTGCTCAAGAAACATTTATTATTATTATCAATGTTAAAAACAGTTGTGCTGGTTAATATTTTTGCGGAAACCATGATGCCCACGATGCCGTTTATTTCATTTATTTGAAATAGAAATCATTAGTCTCAATGTAAATGTTTTTACTCTCAGTTTTAATCAGTTCAATGCATTTTTACTAAATAAAAGTATTTATTGCTTTAAAAATATGTTTTCTTATACTTTATCAGATAAACTTATTTTTCAGTCCAATATCCCTTGCTGGCTAGAGAGATGGAGCAGGGCTCAGAATCATAATCATAGAATGTTTATCTAAGATTACTTCAATAAATATCTAGTTCAGTCATGAAACTCTAGAGGGCGCATACTGATAGGTCCTTTACATGCAGTCTGCAAGCAATCACATCATTACCACATGACACAAGATGATTGGCCTCTGCTGATCCTGCAGCCAATGAGATTGCTTGTTCAATATTTAAATAGTCTGGTTCATTGTTTGCTGTAAGCTAGTCCTGTGCTATCGGGGTTCCCCTGAAACCCCGAAAAAAAAAAATTTATTTACAGCGAAAGTTACTTTTAAAAGTAATGCATTACAATATTGCGTTACTCCCTAAAAAAGTAACTAATTGTGTTACTTAGTTACTTTTTATGGAAAGTAATGCGTTATGTTGCTTTTGCGTTACTTTTTCTCATCTGGGCTGGGCTGTTTGTTTGTTTGTTTGTTTTTAAAACAACAAAAAAAGTTCTATTTTTGGCAAATGTAAAGGCCCTTTCACACCAAAAGTGAAACAAATAAAGGCCCTGATATACTTCAAACGAAGTTCTTTTTAGTTCTTCGTTTAGGAGTAAAACGAAGTTCGAAATGCATGACCAGCGATATACTGTAACCGAACATCTGACGCCGCCCACACTGCTGAGAGCGACGGTTAGATGAATATGTAAATACGTGCTGTACATTTTCTTCTCAGTAATAAAATAAACACAACAAAAATGAGAAAACTGCAAGCATTTTTATAGAAAGCATAAGAAAAGCATCAGATCATAACATTGGTATGTTAGCGCGAGCTCTGCAAAATAGCACTCCAGTCACGTCACGTTTATTTATATAGCACTTTATTCAATCGATTGCTTAAAAGCAAGCAGCTTTACAGTATCAAACATGAAAAACAGTGTCTGTGCCTCATTTCATCAGAAGCACAACTTCATTTTGTACTATAAAGCAGCTATCCAGTGTGTTCATGTTTTCACCTCATGATCTTACCTCAAAAACTCTACAGACGAAATGAGTCAGAGATTAGTTCCACGCGAATCAAGGCGGAGCCTCAGCGCACACCTCCAATTACGTTATTGTCACGTACCAATGGTAGTACGAAGGTGTTTTGCAGCTGGAGCGAACTTTTCCTGAAAGTTCGCTTTGGTAAGCCCTTTCAAACTTCCAAAAAGAACACAAAACGAACTTCGTTTTGGCCTGATTGTGTTCGAAATGACATCACATCAGTTTGTTCTTCGATTTCGTTTGAAGTATTTCGGGGCCTTAAGCCTCAGGTTGAAGGAAATGCAAATTCAGTGTAGCAGATCTAGTCCACCAAGTGTGTGTGTGTGTGTGTAGACATCACCAAGAGTTGGATATGACTGAAATGGTTAATGAATGATTGTTTTATGCATGTTATTAAGTAATTATCATTCTTTTTTATGTTCTCCACAGACATTGATTATCACGGTGCCACCAGACAAAATAAATGAGAGTGTTCCTTTTACAAATGAGCCATGCGAACCTGAACAGCACAGAAAACTCCCAGACTGCGTCCCAAGAGAGATCAAAAGTATGTCTATGTGTATTTGTTTCTACACACAAATCCCTTGAGGCTTGAGTAATGACGGTTAAAGATGATTTATGACTGTTGTCTGTCTCTTCCCATTTGTGTCTCTTGTAGTTCATGAGTTCTTCTATTTTGTGCTGGACGAGGTCCCTGTCGGACGATTTAAAGAACTTGTACGTCGGCTTGGCGTTTCTGAGCAGAACATTGAAAGGGCAGAACAAGACCACCGGAAGTACAAGGATGCCCAATACCAGATGCTGAAGGTTTGGAGTGACAGTGGCAGTGGAGGAGGGAACAATGTTTTGCCATGTCACCGCATCCAGATGTTCATCGAAACATTGAGGGACATGTTTTTGGTTAACTGTGCAGACAACATCGAGAACAGGTTCCTTTCGCAGGACACAAGCGCTTCATAATGAGGCCATTGGAAGAGAATGGAGAACAGGGCATTAACAGAGATCTTATCCTTCCACTAAATTCCATTGGATTCCTTTGAAAGTGGAAGTGCATCTACAGCTGTATTACTGGATAACACCATGTCATTTTTCCAGCTGTCTGAAGATTTCACACTAAAATGTTTTATGAACATGCATATATTCTTGTAGTAAGTATGTAGTGTTGTGTGTAAATATTTCATCAAGGCTTTTTCTAGTGCAGTTAAAGTATATATATATATATATATATGAACAAGGGTGGTGGAGTGTTTGGGGTTTGGGTTGTCATGTTTTACAAATTTAATGGAGATGACCTAATCATGGATATTCTCTGCCAGTTCTCCTTATAATAGCACAAAACTTACAAAAACATCCAGTTCACATTTCACCATAATATATATATATACACTACTGTTCAAAAGGTTCAATAAGGTTTTTTATGAAAAGACAATCTTTTTTTTTTTTGAAAGAAGATTTTGTTTACTAAGGCTGCATTTATTTGATCAAATTATTGTGAAAACAATAATATTGTGAAGTATTATTTCAATTTAACATAACCATTTTCATTTTTAATATAGTTTAACATTTTCATTCTTTCTCACGATTTTTAGCAGCCATTACTCCAGTCTTCAGTATTACTTTAAGAAATCAGGAAGTTTCTTTTAACTTTTTTGGGGGGTGAAATGTGACCTGATCATGTTCTTGATATGTTTTGTGAGATATGTGACCCTGGAGCACAAAACCAGTCATAAGTTGCATGGGTATATTTGTAGCAATAGCCAACAATACATTGTATGGGTCAAAATAATCAATTTTTCTTTTATGCAAAAAATCATTAGGATATTAAGTAAAGATCATGTTCCATGAAGATACTTTGTAAATTTCCTACCGTAAATATATCAAAAATTTTTGTGAGTGGATATGCATTGCTAAGGACTTCATTTGGACAACTTTAAAGGCGATTTTCTCAATATTTTTTTTTTCAGATTCAGTTGTATCTCAGCCAAATATTGTCCTATCATAACAAACCATACATACAAGCTTATTCATTCAACTTTCAGATGATGTATAAATCTCAATTTTAAAAAATTGACCCTTATGACTGGTTTAGTGGTCCCTGGTCACCTAATAATGCTTTCAACTGTATAGAATTAACATTAAACTAGAGGTATTTTTGAAACAAAATCTCTCTTTCACAAGTTCGCCTGCCCATTCAGTCTGAATGGTTAATGGTAAAACAAACTTGGCTTGCTGTCCTCGAAGGAGGCTCGAACCCAAGGCTCAGTTTGAGCTCTGACATAAACCCGTCTATAACAGTACTGCATAGAGGAGGAGATGGGGAGGAGGAGGGATGCTGGAAGAATTGCACTGGGATGATGCAGTGACTGCTGCTTATATACGCTTAATGATGATTGACAGGACTGAATGTTTAGGTTCCTCCCGAACCTACGTTTGGAACTACATTTAATTGCATTGGTATTGCCATATGTTTCCTGTGTATCATTCCATAGCTTTCTCATGGGATTTTAAAATGGTGCTTCAGCAAAAATAACAGCATTAAAATGCATGTGCAAATACAAAGCTTATTTGATCACAGATTATTTGTATCAAGCTATCAAGGTAAATCTTGTAGATTTGTTAGCTGAAAATGCTAATGGGTGAATTTAGCTTTTCTGCTTTTTAGTGTTTAAATGTTGCTTTAATGTCTTTAAAATTGTCTATCCTTCCAGCAGATTTTTTTTTTAAGTGTTATTACACAGATATTTGGCTCATGTCCCCTAGGCAGCTCTGGGGTTTTTTTTAATTAAACTTTTATTAACCTGGAAAGCAGGCCTCTTGTTTCAAAACAGTCATCTGTTCATCAGTCATTAAATTTTCATCTCCTTTTCATTTTGTTTTCATAACAGCAGACTTGGGTTTTTATACTTTTACTTTCCATTCTTTATGTTTAGAAATGTGTAATATAATATACAAGCTAATTTCTGTGCATTCAAATCTCATGAGCCAATTAGAAGCATTTATTTTTGCTTAAAACAAACTTAGATGTCCCAAAAATGAACTTTTTTTTGCTACCCACCGATATGCACTTTTTCTTTTTAAACAGACAACTGTAGAATTACCAATATGGTGACTTTTTGTATAAAAATGATATAAAATGATGTATGTACACACACACACATTTTCCACAAATAAACTGTTTATATTTTGAAGTCATATGTGTAATTTCAATGCTTTTCATTCAAAGTGATTCCCATTTTAGATGAAAATGATTGTTAGTAGCCTCTCTTGAGAAAACCTGGAAGTTCAAGCTTTAATGAAAGGGCTCACCAGCACTAAATCTACTTGTGTTTTGTTAGCAGACCCTTAACCACTAGACAAACACCACCCAGCCGTGTCGTCCTTTGATGAAGGTGCTTGTGTAATAATGTCTTGATGCACGTCTGTTATGATCTTGCGCAATGTTGCTTTTCTGCATTCCCATCCTACTAAATTAATCCCTGTCTGATATTTCTCAGGCCCTCTGTAAGCTTTCTGTCCTTGACTTACGGTACCACACAGTTTGTGCTATGGACGAATGATTTTAGAAGATGATAAAATGGCCAAAAACCCAAAAGATTTAAACTTGAAGAACGAACCTGAGCCAAATCTAGGTACCTAAACATCACCACAACGTCATGTTCATGGGTTTTTCTTGGGTAAACACCTATCAAAGCCTAAAAGGCATATTCATTTCCTGATTGGACACTAAATAACATGCATTTTTCTTCCTTATTGTGCATGTTTGTGTATTTGTGTGTGTACATGCTTGTCTATGTGGGACTAAATCACAAATCTATCATCCCTGTCTAAACAATTATAACTTTACATGTTGTTATGTACCTGTGATCAACCTGTTGGTTGACATCACATCACATCAGAAAGCACTAATGGCCTAATCAGGTTGATCTTCTCAGGGTGCAGCCATTGCCTGAGATCTGAGACTGAAGAATGTGGTCTCACTTGCTCAACCTGTTACTGAAGGAAGGGTTAAAGAAGAACAAAAAAGAGAAAGACGCAGAGGACTCAGTCAGGAAGACAAGAGGGAGAGAAAGAGATCTTTAAGATGTCTGTCTGAGGGAAATGGACACAGATAAATCCAGGTACCTACTGAGGAAGACTTGCCAGAGTCAGTGTGTGTGTGTGTGTGTGTGTGTGACTTTGTGTGATTGGTTAAGGAGATTTTATGAAATAAGAATCACATCTAAATAATTAAAGTAAAGAACTAAGTAAATCTACTTTCGCTGCAGATTTTGACATTGATTTAAGCGAAGTTACTTCTATATCACTGGTGTATACCCATGTTATGCTTTTATGTATAAGTAGAAATGTGAATTCGCAAACGTATATTTCCTTCAACTGATGGTTGATGATGATAATGATGACAAGGTGAGCTTAAGCGGAATTGGTTTATTGCCAAAAAATGATGTCAAACGTGGGCTGACTCTCAGATCTTTCTCAGAACATGTGTGAGTCTTATGAATCACACACTAATGGATGCCTATGAGATTCATACCTGGGTAAATATGACTCACCTGAGTTACAGTGAATCGTGTGAATCAGATCCAGTAAGGGTATGTTTTTTTAGCTTAGTGTGTCTGTCCATGTCAGAGTCGCTTGCAAATTGAGTATTCATATTTTGCAGACAAATTTTTCCTCAGAAGTAAGCTAAGATGAGATTTAAGTTATAACTAGCTGCATATAAAAACAATCAAAGCAATGTCTCCATTTAGATACCAAAGTTTATGTGTGTGTTTATGTGTGTGATTCAGGTATTCCCTATGTTGTGGGGACAAAATGGATGGCAATACCAGATATCTTTGAACTTGTGGGACATTTTTTTTTTTTTTTTGGCCTCCATGAGGAAAACAGCTTATAAATCACACTAAATGATGTATTTTGAAAATGTATAAATGCAGAAAGATTTTTGTGATGTGTGTGTGTTCTTGTATACATGATTTATGAGGACACAAATGCGTATAATGACATGGGTATTACAACGTAAACATGGTTTATGAGGACACTTCCTGTGTTCTCGTAAACCAAATGGCTTAAAAAAAAGCTGTGTTTTTTTTTTTTTATTCAAAAACTGCAGAATGTTTTCTGTGATAAGTAGGTTTAGGGGTAGGGGTTGTGTAGGGGGATAGAATATACAGTTTGTACAGTATAACCCCGTAAACCACATATACAAGTGTCTGTGTGTGTGTGTGTGTGTGTGCATGCACATGTTTTTGTGACAAATTCAGTAAAAAATTCATTTAGCTTTATATATAAATCAATATAAGTCATCATTAGCTCAGATTAAAAACAACAGACGTCAATGGAAAATTATAAACATGAAAAACAAGTGGGGTTTAAGATTTAGAGAGTTAAAGGTTACTGCTGGCAGTGGGCTTCAGAAGTCTGGTATCAGTTCCTTCCAGTTGTGGTTTACAGTTTTTTATGCTTTATTTTGCATTATATGCACAGTGACAAATGAAGCATAGCATGATTTTTTTTTTTTTTTATCTGTAATCACTCAATGCTGCCACTACTTTCTGATTTGCTTTCCCTGTTTATTCTTCCACTGTCTTTCATCTTATTCTCGTTCAAGTGTGAAGCTATTAATCCTCTTGTAATCTTATCTGTGCACATTAGTAATCCGTCAAAAGGACCGGAACTGAGAAATGTCATGGCCCCAGAGGAAACTGCCCTCGGTGACAAGAGTGACAGACAGCGGGAGGAAGAGAAAGAGGCAGACACCGTCATTCCTGATGGATTTGCTGCAGTACCATCAGTCAGCCAGCGGAGGGCACGAGAGAAACACCGATACAATACTATAGGCTACCAGGTACTGATCATGTTTGCAGTATGCAGATGCTTTTCTCCAAACTGACTTGCATTGTATTTTGGATCAATAACGTGACGATCTAAAATAGTCAAAAATTTCAAGGAGGTGCTATAGTACTGTCCTGAAGAAGAAGAAAAAAAAAAGCCTCATTAAATAACATTAATTCTTGTAAGGCAAATCTAAGTAGTTGTGCATAATCTTTTATTATTAAAAAAGCAGTGAAACAGTTTTGCTAAAACATTTATAAACATTTGAAAATCTTTTGTCAAAAAGGAAATAATATCATAAAGGGGATTCCTAAAAAACAAATAATGGGTGTGTCAAGGTTCATAAGTCTCTAAATTATTAATCTTTTTTATTAGCTACATAACAAGGTTAGTTCAGATTGTATGTAAAAAATCATGTGGAACATCCTCCCAATATGGAGGGCCAATAAATAAATAAATAAATATTTAAATGAATGAATAAAAACATTATTATGTAATAAAAAAACACATTAATAATAATCTGTAATTTGGCCCTCCATATCCCAATAACTTATAAATTTAAAAATAAAGATTTATTAAAACTTTTTACCTTGAAAAATATTTAAAATCACATATATTCAAGTTGTTAGGAAAATTGATTGATATTGATTGATTGATTGATTAAATAGTAGGCTTGTTATATGGTATACAGTATGTTTTTCCGAAACCAATATGAATGTAAACATTTCATGTCTAAAACCTGACATATTTTAAAATAGATTTTTTTTTTAAAAATCATTTTCTTTATTTAGGACATTATTATTTATCATTGAGTCTTTTATCATCTTTGGTCCATGGCCACGGAAATCAAACCCTACCTTGGACCTTGGAGTTGCTGGCACCCTCCGCTACCATTTTAGCTACAGGAACCTGGTGCCCTCAAACACAGATTCAGAAGTCTTTTTAATAAAACACAGATTTCAACTGCTTTCATTCTGCAACATAGTGGTGCTCGCATTTAGAAGTTTAGAGAAAGTGAAGGCCAAGTATGGTAACCCATACTTGGAATTTGTCCTCTGCATTTTACCTATCCAGGTTAGTGCACACACATTAGGAGCCGTGAGTAGTGAACACACACAGCAAACTGTGGACACACAGACCTGGAGCAGTGGGCAGCCATTTTTGCAAGGTTTAGGTGCCTTGCTCAAGGGTATCTCAGTCATTTACTGCCGGTATTGAGAATCAAACCTGCAATCTTCATGTTACCAGTCTGACAACTGCCCCTGTGTGAATCCTGTCATGGAATAACATTTGTATCAACCAATCAGTGTCCTCTGCGTATTCAGGGCTATGAGGAACTCCATGTCACATATCAATTTTGCATTGTCAGAAAAAGAAGCAGAGGTCAGCTGTGGACTTTTCTACCGTGAGCAAGGGAACATCTGTCGGTATGAAGACCAGGGGTGCATTAAAGCAGGCACTTTTCAGCCAGGGAGTGTCAGACAAAAATAACTCATTGGAGGTAATTAATTTTTGGCCTAAATTGGGTTCATGTTTATGCTGGAGGAGGTGCATTTTCTGTCTGCATGCTGTATTTGTACTAAACAACTATTTTTTTTAAATTATATTTCTGTTATTTCTCTCTCTCAGGAACGATCTGGTGGTATACAAGGGCAGGTGGATGCACTGAAACAAGTCCTGGACTCTTTCATCATACCTGCTGACCTGAGGTGGACATGGGGGCAGGGAGGTACTGAAAAAACACTGGAAAAGAGCTGGACAGACCTAGTGCACTCTCATGAGGTATGGATGAATGGGAGAGACAGATAACTAGAGACAATTTGGAGAAAAAACAATTGACATTTGAAACTTCCAATACCCAACATATTTCTATGCAGCCCCTAAAGGGACATGGTGATGGGAAAATTTTAGATGTGAGGTAAAAAAAATAATAATTTCAATGCTTTTGAGGCCTCAACACACTCTCATGGCAATTTATAACTGTTTTACATTTTGGCAAATTGGTTGCTAATTTGTATGAATTTGTATGATCTCATTTGTACTTTTCATATGATCTGCTTACGCTGCACTCATGGTTATGTATTTACGTATTTATGAATTTAGGTGTGGGGTTAGGAGTGTACCTTCAAGCTTATGTTTTTTTTTTTTTTGTAATATTCATGTTTTTGTCTCAATCACATTGTATGGATTAGTACAAAATCATCACCTAGCAAAATAGTTACGTTTTCTCATGAGATCGAGTTGTTTGTAGCAAAACTTTTGGGTTCCCAGAGAAACTTTGCGTTCTTTGCAAAACTTAAAGCTGCTGTCCGTAACTTTTTTTGGTTAAAAATTATCCAAAATCAATTTTTGAGCAAGTACATAACCAGCCAGTGTTCAAAACTATCTTCTTACCTTAGCCCGGTAAGCTTGGAATAATGTTTTCTAATTCGGGTGGTACTGGTGGGTTTTAGAGCATGCAGCCGTTCATCTTTGCGTCATTACGTTACGTCTGTTTACATGAAGAAGGAGTCCCAGCTAGTAGGCTATATGGCAGGTGATGGATCATTTATAGCCTTTTCTCACAGCAGCTGCAATAATTAAACTTATCATTTTGATGGCGGATTGTAATCCAGAAAGATCCAAATGACAATCATCAGTGACAACTGGAGATTCACCCGTAGTCAAAAGCAAGAGACTTCGGACTGCGGAGTGGCTACAGAAATTGAAATCTACAGGTAACGCTAATACACACTAAATACACATAGTCACGCAATGCTGATGTTGTTAACATTAACAATTTGAGAACAAAGTAATAATAATTTGCACAGTTTGATGTGATATGAGCTAAGCGATCGTTAGATTTAATCACCATTGGCAGCACGATTTATTGTATTTTTTCTCAGTTGGTCAGAACAAAAGTGGCAGACATGTTATTTACTTGTTCAGATAACATTTTCTGGTGAAAATTCTTATTTTGGTTATAGTTCCAAGACGTTGAATCTGTGATTCCAAAGTACAGTATCCACACGATGTGGTGACTGACAGCAAACATTAGATTCATCCGCGATGAGGAGCCGTGCCGATGCTCAACCCACGTAAAGATAACTGCAATTGCGGGATTCAAAAGAGATGGCGACAAAGAGGCAAAACTTACGAACTGCAGCTTTAAGGTCATTCATTATTACGAGATTCCGACTTGTGTTCATGTCCTCGTAAACCTCGGAACTTGTAAACACAGGATTTGAGTTGCTGTACCACCTGATCGCTGCAGATACATTTTGGAACTTGATTAATTATGCTGCATTCCATTTACCTCGGAAGAGGGATGTCGTAGCTGGGAATGACTTCACATCTGAGTTGACCGTGTTTTAGTACACAGGTCAGAAAACTAAGATGGATGCGTCCAGGCAAACCTTTACCTTTACAGTACAAACACAGTCGTGACTCTGACTTGTTCCAGTTGAAATTTCTAACTGGGAACTAGGAATTTCCCTCTTCCAAAGACAAATGAAATGCACCATTAAATAATGAAAAGGCATAATGTTTGCAAAGCAGGTTGGGTGATTGTAATGTCTGCCAAAAGAATTATCATGCTCAATAAGACCAATCAATAATCAAAATTGATTTTGATTTCAAGTTAATACAATGTAGTGGATAAAAACGTGAGTGGGCAGAACAGAGAAGACAGCAGAAGTATGTTTATTGAATGTTGGAGTATTAATAACATCTCTATTTCTCTCTGTCTCTATGTAGTTTATGTCAAAAAACCAGCGACACCAGCAGGAGGCGCTGTGGGAGCTTCTTAATACTGAGCTTACCTACATCAACAAACTCACTATTGCCAAGGAAGTATGTCATAACATTACAGATATTTTTTATTATTGATTTATTACAGTTTATTTGTTCAGATATAGACAATTGATTCAAAATAACAACATTAATCAAAAAGTGCAGATATTATCCTTTACAAACTGGATATTCATGCATTTTTAAGTTCTAATCTATCTATCTATCTATCTATATATATATATATATAAATGATGCATGTACCACAGTTGCTGAAGTTTTGGCTAATGCACATCCTCATTTCTGCACAGCTCGTGCTGGCAGCACTGTCACACTGTCATGGATACGGATTCCTTCAGGAAGTATGTGCATCTCATCTCATCTTTCACATATATACATGAAACCCTTTTCTTCTGCATTGACCTTCTAGAGTTACATACTCAGCATATTTAAATAGCAGGCAGACTGTCTGCATAAGCATGACGGAAGTGTGGTCAAATAATGTGCCGTTCACATTATTCTGTTCATTGAATATAATCTGGAGCATTACTGGTGATGTCACAAATGGAAACATTTTGTGCGGACAAGATGGAAAATTATTTTTCCCTGTCGTAGAGCGTGTGGGCGACATACACAGATCTGTATCAATTAATCTTTTTCCATTTTCTTTGTTTGTTTGTTTCTTTCTTTCTTTGTTTCTTTCTTTCTTAGGTCAGTCCCACAATGCTCTTTTCCAATCTTCCTTCTATCCTTGAGGCACATCGACTCTTTTGGCATGAAGTGATGTATCCAATGTTACAAGAAGTCCGTCTCACTGGACGACCTTTTGACCCCCTGAAACTTGAGGCAGGATGTTTGCAGGTATGATAAATATGTTGTTCATTAAATTATAAGCAATAAAGCTAAAAACATTTAGCTCTACATTTGCCATCCCCTCTCTAAATTTCCTTTTATTCTTTCTCCCTCATTTTTCATCTCTTCCAGTTTCCTGACCGTTTTCCTGCATACTTTGAATACTGTTGGGAAGAGGAGAGAAATGTGGAGTTTGCACGCAGACAGCTTGACACAAACCCACAATTTCACACCTATCTTACGGTACTGTAAATCATATTCATATGTTAAAAGCAAAGAATTATTCTATTGAAAAAAATGATTCCACAAAAAAAAAGCACAAAAGCAAGCGTTCACTTTAACTTGAATACACGTAATGTTTTTGAATGAATCAGTTGAATGGATGATTCAATGACTCATTCATGGCTTAACAAAGTAAATGCAGAAAGGGTCACTGAAAAATGCCTGAAATGTGCAAACAATTAATCACACCTGAACCAGCTAATCAAGGTCTAACTATAGGCATACTAGAAACTTCCAGGCCGGGGTATTGAAGCAAGTTGGAGCTAAACTCTGCAGGACAGTGGCTCTCCAGGACCGAGTCTGGACACCCCTGATTTAGCCAATCGATTTGAGTTGTGTTTAATGTTAATGTGTACAATGCTGTGTTTTTCAGTTCTTTCAATGAGATTTAAAAGATCTTAAAGGTGCACAAATGTGCAGAACATGTTTGAAAAAACTTTTAAGGAAACTTGATAATAGCTTAAGCGGAAAAAACATTATTTTTTATCTGAAGCTAAATTAAGGCTGGAAAAAATATTAAATATAGACATAAGAAATGGGTGGAGAGGTGTGAATTTGTTTTCCACATTTCGAACGAACTGTTTACCCCACCAAGTTCCCCTGTCAATGTTTTTTGCACCAGTGGACAGTATGCAGAGTGAGCAGGTTAGAAATGACTGTAAGATCGCCTGCCTTCATTGTGGTTTGACTGTTGTGGCTGATTATGGGGGTGAGCTGTTTCCTGAAGGGTACATAGTAGAAGCAGCTGCACATTAAGCCCTAAAATTAATTATCTTTAATTGACTAATTGTACAGTTAAATGCAAGCCAAAATATAGAATGTCAACGAACAGAACTGCACCACACTGTTAATGTTAACGTGCTAATCTGTGATTTGATCATTTAGGCAAAAAAAAAAAAAAAAGTATAACTTCAGATGCACAATTCATGCCACAGATGCACAAAAGCCATAGATTACAATCAAATTTGTTTATGCATGAAGATAAATGCATTCATGCATGATGTTCCTGATTATCTTGATGTAATTTGTCTCGCAGTGGGTGGAGAATCATCCGCAGTGTGGGCGAATGAGATTGGGCGACATGCAAGCCAAACCTCACCAGAGAATAACAAAATACCCTCTTTTGCTGAAAGCTGTTCAGAAGACCACACAAAACCTATCCACCCAAAACGCACTTGAAAGAATGGTGAGACTGTGACACAATGTTGATGAATCACATCATATACTGTAAATTTAATTTGTACTGTGTATCCTTTTATAGGTGTTATATAATAAAAACAGAGTTAAATAATGTTTTTACTAGTAAAAAATAATTGCCATGTATGTAGACATAATATTATCTGGAAATATTTTTTTTTATTATTAATTTCAAATCAAATTTATTAGTATAGTGCTTTCACAAAAAAATAGGCCCTATTGGTCTAAACCAATACTTTCACGGACCCCTAGTACTGCATTGAGCCCACTGGGAGTCCTCAGAAAACACTTATATAAATTATGATATATTGTTGCTATATTTTTTTTCATAAATCATTACTATCGGTCACCATTTACATCTGTCTGTGGGTTTCGCAAATATCTAACCAATGAAAAGTATTAAGTAGAGCTTGTGACTAAACCCTGTAACTCATAACTCCACCCCACCTCTATCGTGAATGAAGTGCTTCATGTAGTTTGGACCATCTCTGCTTGTTCCTTTTTGAAGTGGAACTCCACAGTGCATCTGGATTGACACTATGTGGAATGGCATCAACGTGACCAGTGTCTAAAACACTTGTACCAACATAACAATTTAACTAATGACAGTCCATGACATCAGTACCGGAGCGCCCGTGAGTATAAGAGGGCAATATACGTCATCAGTTTTTTTGTCTTCGGCCCTGTCCCAAATGGCACCCTAAAAATTCTTCCTACGGGTCTGCACTTTTGTGAGGTACAACGCCGCTTTGACTGTCAGGAAGAAGTCTGCCGCATAAAAAGCGCGCATCGAGGGCACATATCGACCACAAAAGGGGCACTTGTGAGCACCCTTCTGAAACCTAAAATTGACAAATCGGACTTAACAGACACGCGCACATGGCAGCCATTGTAAGTCCACAAGACCGAAAGTGCAAATGAAGTGTGCTAATTGGGACTGGGCTTTCAGGAGCTGTTTGTTTGTGTTAGCGCGTATAAAGACAACTATCATGGATAAGCATATTGCTGGCGCCATCCAGCCAGGATGAAGTGGATTTAGTTGATGAGGGCAAAGATATTGCTTGCGGTGTGCCCTCTCAGCCTACCAGCCCTGCATACGAGGAACTGCTGGAGGTAATGGCTTGCACCATGACTAGATTGGATCTAGTTTGGGGGCACAAGAGACAGAAAACTTTCTTCTTGATGCACCAGTCTTGCCCTCAGAACTTTTTGGCACATCTGAAGACGGTAGTCGGAAAGTTTAGAGAGGCGAGGGAGCGGTCGGTGGCTTTCAGGAAGTACCTCCCGTGCTGGTCTAAATCTTCACCTAAGACCTCTGGGGGACCTGGCCCATCACAGTCTGAGGACTGGAGGCAGGGCCAGAGGGAGATTGTGGCCAGTCTTTCTCCTCCTTCCAGTAGTAGAGCAAAGAGGAGGCGAGACGCTAAGAGGAAGAGACAAGATCTGAGGGAAGTGATCGAATCACTGAGGATAACTAACATCTCTCATCCTTCCCAATAGGGTGTGTGTGGGGCACAGGTTGGTTGTACTAAGTGCTTACATTAGGCCCTGAGGCGGGACTGATGATGTAAATGGTGCGCTTCAATTATTTTACGATCTGCCCTCTGATAGGTATGGCACAGGGCTTGAGGGTAGAGCTAAATAGCGATTTTGCTTTGATCCTGGTAGTGGACAACTAGTAGTGGCTAGTGCTGCTTGAATCAAGCATAGGCTGTAGCAGGTCCTAGATGAGTATGTTAAGAAGGTTGAGCTGACTCCTCCAGGATTCTGTGTTCTTTAAGTAGGATAGCTGCCCAGTTATGGTGTATGGAAGGTTGCAGCTAGCACTTAGCAGGCTCCCCTTGTTAGGCTGTTCTTCAGGGTTGAGTGCTGAGTAGAACGCTCCCCCACTGTTGGGGTCTTAAAGTAGTGTCCCATTGGAGCCTTAACCAATCCCTTAGAACCTAACAAGTAGAGGTAATTTGCCTTATAGCATTCCTTCTTGTTATCAGGCACCTTTGCAGGTGCCAGAAGTCTTGGGATCCTGGATGAGTCCAGGCAGGATGTGAGGGCTTTTCCTTGATTGTTCATTGGTGATAGAGCTGAAGATCCCCTGCGGCTCCCTAGAGGTTGGAGTTCTATGTTACAAGAATGGTGAATAGTTATTATAGATGTGACCACTGTAAATGCTCCCCCTGTAGGAAGAGGTAGGCCAAGGACACAGTTTAAAGATCTCCATGAGCCAATATTCCTGATGAGCTGTGTCATGCAAGAGAAGCTGATGTAGCTAAACCTTAGACCTCTGCTCTTGGGCCACATGTGGCTAACACCTGGCCCACAAGGAAGGGAGGAAGGCTGTAAAGACTTTGCATAGGCACAGCTAATGAGGCAGGGATTCCTCAGCATGGAAGAGTGGGTATTTGTTCCCCATAGCATCAATCCAGATGCAGTGTTCTGTTCCACTTTGAAAGAAAACGTCTCAGTTTACAACTGTAACCCCGGTTCCCTGAGAAGGGGAACGAGACACAGCGTTAATGTTTTATGTATTTGAGAAGGGGAGAAGAGTGTCTTAAGCCTTGTTTCCACCTGGTATTAAGATGTGTTTTGATCGATCAGATCACAAGTGGAGAACGCTAAATACAGGTGTAAACGGGGTGTAAAACGTTTTGAGCTTGTCCACTTTCGATCCCACTTCCAGAGGTAGTCAAAAATGCATTCGACTGGCTTTCATAGTGGAAACGCTCATGTGGTTGAATGCGTTCAAACAGCCACTGAAGACCGTCTACTCTCCGCCTACTGCCTTAATGCATAAACATGATGGGAAGCGCGCTAGCCAGATGGGATTTAAACTTTGTCGGCTGAAGACCCAAGTTTGGTTTGAAGACGAAAAACACGCACAATGTTCTCCCACCATTCCTTATTTCTAACACGCACTCACCACGTTCGGCCAGTCTTGTGGCTATCAGAGAAGAAACAAAAGCTTCTGCTCTCCATATATTTTTCCATAGTCTCTGGGCGCATTCATATGTAAATTGCACAACCATATTTTGCCCATTAGATCAAAAGATCTGAAAAAAACCCATACATTTACCCGCCCATAGATCCTCCCCTTGAAGAAATCAAGACAGAAGTGGCTGAAAGTGGACAAGAGAGACGGATTAAAATACCAGGTGTAAACAGGTGTGTCCCCCTCGTCTACTTGTGATCCGATCAACCAATGCACATACCAGGTGGAAGCAGAGCATTAGTCAAGCATTTATCATTGAGTTATAGCCAATGCTACTGAAATGAACAATGGACTGAACTAAACACAGGGCTTAAAGACACACCTGGACACACCTGAACTCAAACTCTAATCAGACACATTGAAAACAAACAGGCAAAGGACAGAACTAATTAACAGAACAAGAAAACCAGCTTAGAGCTCAAACAATGAACAGAAACAGATCGAGAAGAAACTCTAAACATGAATAATCAAACTCAAAACTTGACAATAGTAAACATAGCTAAATATAGTAAACTTTAGAACCTGTAAGTTGATAAAAATGTAATACACTTACTGCCTCAGATGGGACCGTTCTAATAACGGACAAATGTATGTCCGAAATTCTCTGAAATTTGCTTGTCAAAAACCCTGTAACTCCATTTCAGCCTGATTTTGGTAAAATGTTATTTAATATGACACATGCAAAAGTCTGACCACCTATAAAGCCACAATACTAACTTTTGAAGGTTTCCATCTGACAGCAACAATGCAAAACTGCATGTCTACTGAGTTCAAAAGAGACCACATTTAAAATCTGTGACTGAAAATATAATATAATTAGATAAAATTTCAGGATTATAGAACATGATTAGAACACTAAAATATATAAGAAATATATTATGCATAGCAAACACTTGCTCTTGCAATTCATGTGCTGTTGTCATTAAACCAAAAAAGGGGACAATTAAAATACAAAAGTATTGTTTTAAATTTAACATTTTATTGAATGATAATAATAATAATAATAATGGAATAGAATAAAAATAGAAACACTTTTAGTAGTTCGTATTAATAATCTAATATATATATTATATGTAAAATATCCCACCACTAAAAAATATGAGAAAATTCAAACTCTTGAGCTGCATCGCCTGTTATCATTCTTATCATCTCTGTCTCTCTATACCTCACGCTCTCTTGAATATGAATATGTCTGCAGAGCCTTTATTCTATCATTGAAGTTAAAGATAAAGATCTGCACATTGTTTTTCACAATCTCTCTTTCTCTTGTAGTTGAACAGTGTGAGTAATTTTCTGGAATCTATCAATGACTATTTGCACCAGAAACAAGCCCTTTCTGTTGCTGCTCAAAGGATAGAGGGATACAAGATAGAAGGTCTGAGTGAAGGAATAGACAAGGTAAACAAAAGATACAATGTTTGTACGTTTGCTTTAAAAAAAAAAAAAAAAAAAAAAAGCCTAACAGAGAGATCTCACCCACAGCATGTTCGTGAGTTGTGCTGCTTTGATTTGATGAGCCCAATGAGGGGGGTTGGACCAAATGTCATACGGACGCTATTACTGGAGGAAACGTTGAAGGTCAAAACAAGAAAGGACAGTAAGGCAAGTGACAAGACAAATATGATTATGACGTATTAATGATTATTGTACTGGCCTCAGAATTTCAACATTCATTTCTGGTTATGTTAGGAGCTTGTGGTCCTGCTCTTCAATGATGTGTTGTTGATGACCAAAATGCAGAAGAAATCAGACAAGCTGAAGGTAGTGCGCCCCCCTCTGCCTCTGGAGAGAATACACTGCATTGAGATCAAAGATGGCTGTGAGTGTGAACACCACTTCCTATATATAACAATCCCATAATAATTCTTACCTCACCAGAAACGGCTCACATCAGTATGAAAGGGCAGGTATACCCAATATCATTTTTAATGCACACAGGCCATATTTTCATGCCCTAGTCACAGTATTGTAGTTTTAATATGCCAAAATAAAACTTAAAAAGACTTATGATAATGATGCAGGTGCAGTGTAAGAAAAAAACTGAAAATACTGAAAAGGTACAGGTAATTTTCTGCCAGGACATAGTTTACATACATTTAACTTCAAAGTCGGCATGAAACTAAAGATTCAATAGTCTTTCCTTCCCTATTGTGACGTATATTCGAACAAAATGGCTTCTCGAACAAGAAAAAAATGTAGGGCGGGACTTGATTTTGTCCATCAGGAATTGATTGGATCATTGAATGGTTGTGGTTTGCTATTGGTCGATCTCATGTGAGTGACAAGTTGTCCTCATGCCAGTAAACACATCATCAGAGAAGAGAAGAGATGTCACTGCAAGAGAGAGGGGAGTTATTTTGATTAGAGGGTAAAATATAAGTGTAAATATAAGTGCATAGATAAATCATTTATTATAAATACTGCAATATTACACAAAAATAAGAATTGTCAATTTGATTTCATGGTGACTTTAAAACATGCAAAGCATAAATCAAATTACAGGTAAAAGACCTGTGAAAAATCAATACAGAAAATTCCTTTATATTAAAACAGTATATTGGGCCTTATACATTTACACTATATTGGTGCATATCATATACAGTGGGGTCCAAAAGTATGAGACCACATTGAAAATCTGGAATTTAACATTTAATTTGATTTTTAAATACAGAAATAAGCATACAGTTTTAGGACTATAAATCATTTTAAAAACTAAATATTTAGGATTGCTAAGCAAATAAGCAAATTTGTGACATTGATCACTCAAACTCCTACAAAAGGTCATGTTTTTGTTTCCACTGACAAACAAGATGCTCTTTTGGACCATCTTAAATCATGGTGGTTTTGCACAAACTTCATGTTGCTGTCACTAATACTAAGAAAGTTTTACACTCATGTTAATATTTTAATTCTACTTTTCACTCAAATTGTTCTGTTAATACTATAATTTGTAAAAAATTAAAAATGAAAAAGCAACAACAACAACAACAACAACAACAAAAACCATTATATATGAACAACAACAACAACAACAGAAAAATAAAATAGAAAAATGAAATTTTTTCTCTATTGGCCAGTGGACCCCACTGTACATAGGTTAATGGAGCATATCATCATATATTTGTGCACTTTTTATATCATTTAAGCTGTGGTCAGAATTATTTGCCCACTCAAACTTTCCTCCTCACCGCGCATTAGGATGATTTAGACACACGTCCTCTTCCAGGCAGATTTGTAACATCTTTAGTTGATTGGAACTTCTTAATTATTGCGGATTATGGGGATTTTCAATGCTTTAGCTATTTTCTTACAGCCAGTTTCTATTTTGTGAAGCTCAACAATCTTTTGCTGCACATCAGAACTAAATTCTTTGGTTTTACTCATTGTGATGAATGATTACAGGAATTTGGCCTTTGTGTTTACTCATGTTTGTACTCCTGTGGAACAGGAAGTCATGGCTAGACAATTTCATGTTCATGATCATCCTAGTGTGCTAAAAAAAAATGTAAATATGAATGGGAATATACTTCAGAGGTATTTTACTCATAAAAAGTTCTAGGGGTGCCAATAATTGTGGCCAATGTATTTTGGAGAAAAACATTTATTTCATAATGTGATTTTCCCCCCACTTTCAATTCTTTTCCTTCAGTGAAAGGTTAGATTTTTGCTAATTTTATGAATTAAAGATCAAAAGGATAAACAATGCAGATTTATTTTTACAGTCATCTTTGATCATATTTACCAAGGGTGCCAATAATTCTGACCACAACTGTATATTAAGAACCAAAAGGGGAAAGATATATATATATAAAAATATGTATGTACAATAACAAACATAAAATATTACAAATACTACAACCTAAAAGTTTTTAGCAAAGCATGAAGATACATGGAAAATGCCATACAATGAGTTCTGTTTTATATAATTTAGTATGGCATATTTTTAGTATTTAGTATGGCTCAGTATGGCATATTACTTGATAAGCTGGTTTTTAATTGGGCTTTTTGAATCAGATAATGACTCCACCTAAGGTGTGCCAAAGACCTGCTCATGCAAGTCCTGGTACTTGTCAAAAAAAAACATTCATTATAGTTACGCAGTTGTGAATTCAACCATCCAAATTACCTGAATCTGAAATCTGTATATTTGGTGCACATTATAACCTCAAGGAAAAAGAACTGGAACTTCAAGTTGTAATGTTTTTCAGTAAATATTATTATAGGATACTACACTGATTCTCACGCTATTTGTATGTCTCGTGTGTGGTGTTTTGCTCTGTCTGGTAGATTCGTTTGTGCTAGTGGAGGTTGGTGATCTAGGTTGTGCTGTCAGTGTGAACTTCCTGTCCACGCCTAGTCCAGACAGCTGCGCGTTATGGGTGTCTGCTCTGCGTGAGACTCAGGTACTGCATTCCTTTCGCAGCAAACACACTCAATATGAAACACCATTGTGACGGTGTACAAGCCCAACCCTGAAAAACTACCATTTCTTATTTCTAAATGAATGCATACTTTCTACTTTTGGCACTTTCCATGAATAGGACACAAAATGGGGCTGGAAAATCTTAAAATAAGAAGTCATTCTTAGAAGACATTTAGGAGTTTTTTTTTTTTTTCCATTTTTTGCAATTGCTCTCTCAGCGGAAGCTTTGCATTTAAAGAGCTAATAAAATATTTCGATTCAGATCAATATTTCATGTGTAATTATTTACTTATGTGGCAAGTAGCCGTGTAATAAGTGTAACATTATCCCTTACATAAAATACCTTACTCGCCTGTTGAGTAATAAAAACGCCATCTCCGCATCGCTTTTACAACATTTCAAATCTCTCAATTCTCGCCATTTCCAAAATCCAAGCCAATGTTGATTTTGCCAGCAGACTCTCCTCTGTTCGGCATTTGTTTCAAACAGGTGATTCCCCGAAGGTTCAGGGTTTAGCGTGCTCCATGTCAGCCTTTCTCGCTCATTATGACATCTAACTTATGTCACTCCAATACCATATGTGTCAAAGAACTTTTCGCTATTTACGGATTTGATGAGACGCACACAGGCAAGTGAATTACAGGGTGTATGCAATTTCCTGCGTAAACTATCCTGACAGGTCTAAAATATAAACACTTATAATAGTTCACTTTGAAATGAAAATTAGCTCAAGCTTTACTCACCCTCAAGCCATCCTAGGTCTATATGACTTTCTTCTTTCTGATGAACATAATCGCAGAAATATTAATAAATATCCTGACGCATCCAAGCTTTATAATGGCAGTGATAGGGATCAAAGAGTATGAGCTGAAGAAAGTGCTTCCATCCACATCTATCCATCATAAAGATGTGCTCCACACGGCTCCGGGGGGTTAATAAAGGCGTTCTGAAGCGAAGCGATACGTTTGTGTAAAAAAATATCCATGTTTAAACAAGTTATGAAGTAAAATATGCCGCTTCCGCCAGATAGCCTTCCGTATTGAAGTTACGAAGAAAGTGTAAACTGGCATCACGTAAGTTACACTTTTTCCGTAAGTTGATGATGTATTGACTCATAATTTATTAAAAAAAAAGTTACATAGTGTACCTTTAAATAAAATAATAAATTACACCAGAATGTGTAACAGGGTTCAGAGTAATAGGGTTTCAATTTTTTGCCTACATTAAAGGGATCTGTCATCATTTACTCACCCTCAAGTTGTTCCACACCTGTATGAATTTCTTTGTTCTGCTGAACACAAGGGAAGATATTTGGAAGAATGTTAGTAACCAAGCAGATCTCGCCCCACATTGACTACTATAGTA
This sequence comes from Hypophthalmichthys nobilis, assembly GCA_037950665.1. NCBI lineage: Eukaryota > Metazoa > Chordata > Actinopteri > Cypriniformes > Xenocyprididae > Hypophthalmichthys > Hypophthalmichthys nobilis. The sequence continues at coordinate 23,371,959 of CM075481.1, read as the reverse complement.
GGAAAAAAATACTATGGCTGTCAGTGGGGGGCGAGATCTGATTGGTTACTGACATTCTCTGTTACTAACATTCAGGGGGAGTAAATGATGACAGAATTTTCATTTTGGGGTGAACTATACCTTTAATTAAGTAACATAGTTGAAAGTAGCAAGGTTGCAGTCAACATTTCAATTTTTGTGCTGAAATTAAGAAAAAATAAATGATATTATTTACTTTTATTCACTCCATGCTTTAAAAAATGTTTAAAATGACATACAAAAAAAAAAAAAAAATTAAATAAAATAATGTACTTGGGGAAAATCATGCAGTAAATAGGCGTGTGTGTATAACGTAGTAAACAGGTATGTGTTTATATTTTTGAAAATTACAATTAGTTAATTTGAGGAGAAAAACATGGGATTTGTGCCGCTAATGCTTTTTTAAATAAAAATTAAAAAATAAAGGTGCAATAAAAAGAATTTTGCAGTAAAATATCCAAAAACCACTAGGCCAGTGTTATACATTTTGATCAGTTGAGTACTTAGAATATCCCAAATGTTTGCAACTATTTGTAAATCGTTAGAAAATTGCAGTTTTAACCAAGGCTCCGGGACGTGTGAGGAGTCACCTGTCAACTGCGTCATACTCACGTTACCCTCGGTTTCCGGTTTTATTTTGTAAAATCCATGGAAACACCAAAGACGCTTTAATATTTACATGTTTTAATAGACAAGGGAACAACTGTTTTAATATATTTATAGACAGAAAACTAATTATTGTTATATACCTCAACACGTTTAGTCTTATTGTTTAAATCTAATTTTCTTGATTTTGTGAAGTAGCTAACATAGCATAATCATAGCATAACATAGCATAATCAGATGCAGCTTTATTTTTAGTAACAGTAATACAGAATTTTCTCCATCATACAATACGTTTTAAAATTAATTCCATGCCATTTATCAACACAAGCCATCCAGCTTTTAATATGTTATTCTAAATTCGATCTATCTTACTGCAGTGTGCAACAAGCGTCTCACAGCAGCCGCCAAGCGAACGCACAGAGTAACGTTATAACATCATTTTCAACACACTCAAATGTATCTAATATGATAAACAGAGCTGCGTTACCTCATACTCATGACCGGAAAAGCGGAAGCAGCGCTGGCGACTGTGGCATAATAAAAGTTCTGCTGCTCGCGCCGTGTTTCGTACTCTGCTTCATACTATTATAACGTTAATAATCGCATCCATGAACATGATTTCTTCCCGAGTCCTATCCTGATTATTTTCCACTGGCTGTGAGGTGAAGACCACATGTCCCAAGATTCCGTGCTCAAATTGGCGTCATCAAGCTACGCCTTTGTTTTGAATAGGCCTCTAGCGACCTCTAGCGGACAGAAAATTTTACATATTGCACCTTTAACTGGAGTGGACATTAAAGTAAATCATGGAAAGTGCCTTTTATATACACCTGTGCAGTATTTAAGATTGTGAGCATAATACTGAATCAGAAAGTCAAATATAGTTGAACATTTTGTAATTATATACTGTTTTTTGTTGATATTCTTAGGCAGCATTAGAGACGTTGAGGAAAAATGAGACCAACAAAACCCTGAAGAACACAAGTAAGACAGAGTTAGTTGAATCAGAAAGACCTCCTATTCAGAATGAACTGGCCTACAAAGTCATAGAGGATCCTGGTGGCCAGTCAGATAGTGACAGATCTCATAGTGATTTTGACCCATCTGAGCATGTGAACAGATTTAGTTTTCATAGTAGCAGGTCTGAGACAGACATGGAGACAGACGTGGAGCAAACTAAAGTTCAACAGTCGACAGAGAATGAAAACTCTCCTCGGAATGATCAGAGCAAACCAGAATGGAGAAACAGGCAGTGGGGAGAGGAAGAGGCCCCAATTAAAAAAATAACAGAAAGGCGTGTTACATGGAATCATGGACAACAATCTAATGAAATGACACAACAGGACTTACTTCTGAGAAATGGACACTCGTTGTTGCCAGGTGGTCATGTGGAGAAAAATGGTATTTCTAGCCAATTCATGCCAAGCACTTCTTCATCAAACAAGCCTCTAATAACTACATCAACATATAGGGAAAGGGTAGAAATAGAAAAACCACATCTGGATCCATATGACTCTCAAGAAATCAGGAGGAACTCTTTGTGCAGCCAACCAGAAGATGACAATGGGTTCCTCACAGAATCAGGGAGGTTCATCAGGAACGTGAAGTCTCCTCGCTTACGGAGGAGGAATCAGAATAATTTGCAACCATCTATCCCCTCTGATAGTTCCAAGAAAGCTGCGAATGGATTGGAGCTTACTCCCAATACAAACTCCAATGGGAACCAGAGAAGAGCATCCAACCCTTGCATTAAAGTGCTAAAGCTGGGATCTCTAAAAAACACTGCTGAAGCGTTATGGAATGTTCCTGAAAAGAGATTGTCACCAGATCCTGAAACGCTCTCTGAACCTAAGCAGACACCTGATGAGAACCGTCAAACAAGACCCAAACTAAAGACACAGAGGAGCCTCTCCATCCCAGAGATCAGCTCCTCTCAAAGTTTCCACAGACGCAGCCTCTCACCGCCACCAGGCACGGACAACCGGTTTCACCCTTCTCCACTCCAGGACCTGCTGCAGAGGGCTAAGGAACGGGAAAAGGGACGTGGACTGGGAAAAAGAGTGGGAGAGACAAAAGCGAGGACTTTTCCTCTACAAAATTCTCCTATCTCCGCCTCTCCATCACCATCAGCCAGTGAAGGAGAGAGAGAGGTAGAAGGAGAAAATTCAGCAGGACCCAGTATGATATCTGCACATGGATGGATAGAGGGAAACGTGGATGGAAGTGAGGATGAGATGAAAGATGGGTGAGTCTATATGCATCACTGTTGCTAAAGATCTAAGTTCTGCAAAGATGAACTGTTTTTAATGGGGTCGTATCATGAAGAATCACATTTTTCTTGATCTTCTGAGATAAGAGTTTGTAGTACTATGAAAACATCTAATGGTGACGCGGGTTGCACTGGCTACTTATTCCATTCAAATCCCAACCTAATATGGTATATGTTGTTGTTTTAACTGGACAGTGATCAGCATGCATTTTCATAGGAGTAGCTTTTGCATTTGAACCTTAATATAAATTAGAAATGACATAAGGGACAATCACATCATTTTCAGTTTAGCAAATTGTTCTGAGCTGTTTCCCCCTGATGTGAGGGTAATATTTTTTTTAATTAAATTAATATTTATAATTACATATCTATTTAACATTGTATAATATATCATTTGTATAACTTATATCATTTTAATATTTTTTTAATTTACATAGAAAGTAAGCACAGCTGCAAAAAGGGGTGCTTAATTTAAGAGTCTGAGAGAGGGTTGAAAAAGAAAAAAGTAAATAAAATTAAATGAAAATAAAAATAAAAAACTTTACCAACAAACCTCAAGGAAGAAATAATATGCAAAATATATGATAAATATATGCATAAATATGTGATATATTATGACTCCTATAAAATCTTACAGCATCTGTCACACCACTTTGAATGATTTTGCATTTAATTTTTTTTACTTAAGATATAAATATTTTTTCCTCCTAAATTAAACCCCAAAATAACCCTAACTGTCCAGTGGAAAATCAATCATTTTCATTTTAAGTGTATTTGTTCCATTCGTGAGAGATGACTGTAGTTTCATGTGCGTTATTTCTTCTCTCTGCCCACACACAATTCATCTGTGTACTGTTACATAAAATTCTCTCTAAATTATAATATTCAAACCTTCACTGGAAATTGTTGGAAAATTTTACCACATCATTGTTCTATAATTGTATTGGAGTGTGTTACATCTCTAGATCTCATAATAGTACAGTTAGTTCTTTATAAGGACCATTAGGAGTCAGTCTTTCCCCTGAAAACATATATAGAGATGCACTGATATTGCACTTAATATTACATTTCTTTAATGAGTCATTAAAAATGTTATATATAATGCTCAGAACAGATCAGAAGTTAATGTACAGTACATTCAGATACAACCCCAAACTCAAGAAAAGTTGGGACATTTTGTAAAATGCAATAAAATCAAGAATCTGTGATTTGTTAATTCACTGATCAGTTTGATTATATTTTATAAATATAAACAAATTTTGATTTTAATGGCTTCAACACACTTCAAAAAAGTTGGGACAGAGGCATGTTTACCACTGTGTCACATCACCTTTCCTTTTAATTACACTTTTTAATCATCAAGTGGAACTTTGCTCCATCTCACCTGATACAAGACAGCTTCTTCATTGTTGTCTGATGCTCCTTTTCATGATGGGTCAGAAATTTTCAATAGGAGACAGATCTGGACTGCAGGCAGGCAGTCAAGCACATCCACTGTACGGTGTAGAGTGTCGACGACACCACTCTGATGTATCATGTGCAGAATGAGGCCTGGCATTGTCATGCTTCCCAGGAAAAATGTCGTCGTTATGGCAGTTTATGTCTCTGTACAATCCCAATATATGTCTTCTTCACCTCAATGGTACTTTCGCACATATGCGTGTCACCCATGCCGTTTGCAGTGATGCACCCCCAAACCGTGACAGATGTTTGCTTTTGCACCTGTTGCTGATGAAAGTCTGGATGGTCCCTTTTGTCTTTGGGAATGAGAACTCAATGTCCGTTTTTTCTAATCTGAACACACCACACATTTCCACTGTGTTTTGGACTCTCTGAAATGAGCACAGGCCCAGGGAACTTTCTCCTTGCGTAAGTTACAGAGATTTGTGTATGATGCCGCGGCAGACTGTGTTAAAGACTGTTGTTCACCCAAAAATGAATATTCTGTTATTAATTACTCACCCTCATGTCATTCCACACCTGTAAGACCTTCTTTCATCTTCGGAACACTAATTAAGATATTTTTGATGAAATCCGAGGGTTTCTAAACCACACATAGGTAGCAACGTCATTGTACCTTTCAAGGCCCAGAAAGGTAGTAAAGACATTGTTAAAATAGTCCATGGGCCTCATTTATAAAATGTTGTGCAGAAACCGTCCTAAATTTGATCTTACGATCATTTCTCAGATGTGCGCACGTGTGATTCATAGAACGAACGTACACACAGAAAACGAGCGTACGCCTCTCTTTTTCAAATCTATAAATCGCAAATGATCCTGAACTTGCGCGCAGCTGAATGGTTTCAGTTCTCCGTGTTGTAAACAACACCTAATTAATCTCATTTGCATATAAAAGATCACCAGTCATCGTCCAAATACTTTAATTTAGAATGGCGAGCTGCAAGAATAGCTTAGATTTCAAAAAATGTGCAGTAATCTGACAAGAAAAAGTGTGTACGTCTGCTCAGACCCTGATGTGGCGCTAAGCACTTTTCCACGTCAAAGACCGTTTTTATAAATATGACCGTCGGCATGGATTTAAGCATACGCACACTCTAAGATCAAATCTGTGCGTGCGCACGCTTTATAAATGAGGCCCCCACTGTACGGTGTAGAGTCTAAGAAACCACTCTGATGGCAGTATACACTACATTGCCAAAAGTATTGGGACACCCCTCCAGTTCATTGAATTCAGGTGTTCCAATCGCTTCCATGGCCACAGGTGTATAAAATCAAGCACCTAGGCATGCAGACTGCTTCTACAAATATTTGTGTAAGAATGGGTCGCTCTCAGGAGCTCAGTGAATTCAAGCGTGGTACCGTGATAGGTTGCCACATGTGCAATAAGTCCATTCGTGAAATTTCCTCACTACTAAATATTCAACGGTCAACTGTTAGTGGTATCATAATAAAGTTGAAGCAATTGGGAACAACAGCAACTCAGCCACGAAGTGGTAGGCCACGTAAAATCACAGAGCGGGGTCAGCGCATGCATGTCTGGCAATCCGATGAATGAGTCTGGGTTTGGCGGTTGCCAGGAGAACGGTACTTGCCTGACTGCATTTGTGCCCCTTTCTAGTTCCAACATGACTGTGCACCAGTGCACAAAGCAAGGTCCATAAAGACATCGATGAGTGAGTTTGGTGTGGAGGAACTTGACTGGCCTGCACAGAGTCCTGACCTCAACCCGACAGAACACCTTTGGGATGAATTAGAGCGGAGACTGCGAGCCAGGCCTTCTCGCCAACATCACTGCCTGACCTCACAAATGCGCTTCTAGAAGAATGGTCAAAAATTTCCATTAACACACTCCTAAACCTTGTGGAAAGCCTTCCCAGAAGAGTTGAGGCTGTTATAGCTGCAAAGGGTGGGCCGACTCCATATTAAACCCTACGGATTAAGAATGGGATGTCATTAAAGTTCATGTGCATGTAAAGACAGGCGTCCCAAAACTTTTGGCAATATAGTGTATGTCTTTGTACAATCCCAATATATGCCTTCACGTCAATGGTACCTTCATACATATGCGAGTCACCCATGCCGTTTACACTGATGCACCTCCATACCATGACAGATGTTTTCTTTCGCACCTGTCGCTGATGAAAATCTGGATGGTCCCTTTCGTCTTTGGGACTGAGAACTCGATGTCAGTTTTTTTCAAAAAGTAAGCAGAAACATGAACTCATCTGACCACAGTACACATTTCTTTTAGACCATCTGAGATGAGCTCGGGCCCAGAGAACTCGGTGTAGAATTGATGTATAGCTTTACGTAACAGAGATCCAAGTTGCATTTCTTGTCGTAGCGGCAGGCTGTGTTAAGTGACAGCAGTTTTCCAAAATACTCCTGAGCCAATGTGGCTATTTTTAACACAGTAGCATGATGGTTTCTCGTGCAGTGCCATCTGAGGGCTCAAAGGTTATGCACATTCAACAGAGGTTCCCTGCCTTGCCCTACAGGTACTGAGATTTCTCTCGATTCCCTGAATCTTCTCACAATATTATGTATGGTACATGGTGAAACACCTAAATACTTTGCAGTCTTGCATTGAGAAATGTGATTTTTGCACAAAGTGGCACAAAGTGATGAGCCATGACCAGTGTTGTGGGTAACGCATTACAAGTAACTTGAGTTACGTAATCAGATTACTTTTTTTAAGTAACTAGTAAAGTAATGCATTACTTTTTCAATTTACAGCAAAATTTCTAAGTTACTTTTTTAAAATAAGTAACGCAAGTTACTTTTTCACATTTATTGACTGACAGCTCTCCTGTCCCCAATCCATGTTGAGAGAAATGGGGTAAGTGCAGAGGTGTTGTGTGTGCTGTGTAAACATGATGTTTATTGTAGTTCTAGACTAAATGTGAACATGCATTTACTCATCTTACTTGCACAAAAACATTCAGTATTCCTCAAGATGAATAAAAACAGCGAAATGCAATCTCAGAATTTTATGCAACCCTGTAATAATTAACTATATTAAATTACACCAATATACTTTATGTATTTAATCTCACTTTATTAACCAATGTCTTTGCTGCTGACCTTCAATGATCCAATTCAACCATACTAATAAGCAAAAATTACTTTATATTAGATTTAGAAATAAGAGTGTTGAACTTTCTTCTCCTGCGTCATCCTATTCTTCTTTAATCCAGAATTGCAGCACAGCTGAGAGGTTTGTTTGAGCTGCGCCCTCTACTGTACAGGCGTAAATATGCATTTCCTTCAGCCTGAAGCTTATTCATTTCACTTTTAGTGTGAAAGAGTTTTAACATTTGCCAAAAATTGAACTTTTTTGTTGTTATTAAAAAACAAACAAGCAATAATAACTAACTAATGCAAAAGTAATGTTATGCATTACTTTTCATAAAAAGTAACTAACGCAATTAGTTACAACGCTGTAATGCGTTACTTTTAAAGGTAACTTTCCCCAACACAGGCCATGACACATCTTTGCTTTCAAAACCGAGTCTTTGGTGGGTCTTACTTTTATATCCAAACACGATACCCTCACCTACTAATTCACCTGCTAATTGTGGACTGTTTCAAAACTGTTTAACTTGGATATTCTGTAATCTTTCCATTATTATTTTGCCTCAACTTTGGAGTGTGTTGCAGCCATCAAAATCAAAATTGGTTTATATTTACTAAATACAAGTATAAATTTAAATTTTCTTTGTACTTTTGTCAGTTAAATAAAGGTTCAAGAGAATAAACAAATCACAGATTCTTAATTTTATTGCGTTTTACAAAATGTCCCAACTTTTCTTGATGTAAGGTTGTGTATTTGAAACAAATGGATTAAGTTTCATGACATTTCTGACTATTTGAATGTGCTTTGTGTTTTATATTCAAGGTTTTCAATTAGGGGTCTGTGGGCCCCTCAGAGTCTTTGAAGGTACTTTCTGTGTAAAAAAAAAAAAAAAAACCCACAAAAAAACACAAAAAAATTACATTTGAATAAACACTACTTTATGTTCTGATAAGCATTATCTCAAACTATTAAATTCTTTAAAAAGTCTGTAAAGATTTGATAATGTTATATATAATCATGTTTATATATATATTAACAAAATGTATTCATTAATATATACCTCATAATATATCAACTTTATTACCCATTACTCATTTTTTGCCAAAAATGACATTTTACTAGGGAAATTACAATAACCTTTTTCGAAGGCATTAACCAATAAACCCCTGTTTTCTCCCTTGAAGCAGCAATGTCCTGGATGGCGTCAGTGTTGACTGGCCAGGCTGGTGTTTTGACGATGAGGAGGTTATTGGGTTTGAGGACTTTGAAGATGAAGACTGGTTTGAACAGGCTCTGACCACAAATGAGCTCCACAGCTCAGAGATGAAAAGATCAGAGCGGCAAGATGAAACAGAATGCAGTGAGGTGTAGCTTTGTCTAGTATGTAGATTGACTTGTGAATTATGTGAAAAGTGTTTGGAGAAATGTAATATATAATGGTTCTGTGTTGTTGTTGAATGTATATGTAGCATGACTATTATAGTCAAATATATTTGAGTGATATAAATATATATATATATATAAATGTGAAAATGTGTTTTAAGAAAAAAAAAAAGATTAACATTGTGTCTACTGTATAGTTATAATTATATTTACTTAAATGTAATTGTGTACAGAATGTTTTCTCTTTTTTCTTGTATAGCAATTTTAAGAAACTGCATTTAAGAAACTTTTGTATTTACTGTGCACAAAAAAAGAATTTAATTAAAACATCCGAAATTGATAAAATACGTTTTCAGTTTATTTCTTTATTTACATAGATTTTACATTTGAAAATATATTTGCACCAAAAGTAGTTTATACAAAATGTATACATTTGTATGTCGGTAATATATTTACAGTTAAAATGGACTGCTACAACTGTCTGCTTTTAAAACACACACATTAACATAGAGTAAAACATAGGCATTTACAAAATTTCCATGAAAAACACAAATTTACACACACACTGTATTCAGGTGTCCAACACAAGGTTCAGTCATTTTTGACCTGCTTCTTTCTCTGTGCTCTCGTTCAGTGGCGGCCTGATGGACGATGGTTTCCATCGCTGGGTAAAGAAGGATCCTCTTCTTCTGTAAGGAGGAATAAATATGAGATATAAATAATTAAAATCTATTTTAAAGAGCTGTCTTCTGAGAGTATATCAGTATACTGCATAAATAAGTGAGCATAAATTTCATTATTAAATCAAGACTTGATACAGGAAACGTACCCTGCGATAGTTTCTGTACATCTGGAACAAAATCAGGAATATCACCAAGAACAAAAATCCTAATCCCATCACCATAGCGGTTTTATTGCCGGAACTTGACTTTTCACCCTTTACAGCACCTGTAGAAATGAAAGAAACAGAGAATCAAGGAAAATGTAGTGTAGTCCAATCATGACTCTATAAAATGTTCTGTACTTTCCCCCCGTTTTTTACGGATCCAAATGATGATACTTTTATTTATTGTACGCAAAGATAATTTTTTTTACTGATGTATAACTGCTCTACCTACCCATAATGTGAAGTTCATAAGTCACGTTCCCCAGAACTCCTTGTTTCCCATAGTACCGACACACCCATTCACCAGCATCTTTCTCAGTCACTTTCTGAATCCTGAAGCTCTTTGTCTTTTGAACAGAGGTCACCGTTTGAGTGTCGTTTGGTCCATAAGTAACACGGAGCCATTCATAGGAAGTGATCTGGTCGGAGTTGCTGAGACGGCAAGTCAGGGTCACAGGTCCGTTACCACTGGATCCAGAGGAGCTCAAAACTACACAGAAACCAGAAGGGAAAAAATCAGCATTTAGCAAATTCAGAAATTTCAGTAATGATTTTTTTAGACTGTGTGAACTGATTTTTAAAAAAAGTACAGCTGTTAAAAATACTTTTTTTTGTATGTGCATCACCAAAAAGTTAATTTTAATGCATTTTTTTTTATTTTTAATATATATATCCTGGAGTATTCTGAGTAATATAAGTGATGTATTATTCCACTCACCTCGAGAAACAACTAGCTCCATCCTTCTTTGTACTTTAATTCTCCCTCTGTTCAATCCCTCCATCATTCCTGAGCACATATACATCCCTTCATCTCCATCCTCCACTCTCTGTATAGTGGCTGATGCTGAGGACCCCAGAGACCAGTTGAAAGATGAAGGGAGAAGGCTGGGAAAGCGTGTTGTTGAGGAGATTCTGTTCCAGCTCACAGTGTTTGGGATTAGACCATCAGTAAACAGGCAGGGCAAAGAGACGGGGGAGCCGACAGCGGCATACACCACTGAAGGGTCATCCTGAGGGGTGGCGATTCCTGGAGAGGGAACAGATAAGGTGAATGAGCGACTCCTGAAGAAGTTATTTATAGAAGAAGCCAGTGTTTAAAACGAACACTCACCTTTGACCTGTAGGGATGCGGTTGCCTCTACTACGACACCATTGTGTGAAACCTGACAGGTCCAGTTTCCAGCATCTCTTTGAGACACGTTAGAGAGGCTGGTTCTTATAAATTCGCCGTTTCGTTTCCAATTAACTTTTACAGATTTTGTCCCAGGACTAACATCACACTTTGCCTCCGTTCTTGAGCCTTCAACCACAATGGCTGGAGAAAATGATGCTGTGAAGAAAGAGAACATCTTACTGATAAGACTATTTCCAATGGCTTATCAAAGAAGAATTGACAAATTCTTGGTTGTTTGTGTCTGTTACCTCTTATAACCCTGAGTGTGATGATCTTCACCATCTGAGTCTTTCCCTCAACCTCACAGATGTACTTTCCTCCATCTTCATATGTCGTTGCAGCGATGTGAAGGCTGTAATCGGCCTTTCCAAAGTTGGGAACGGGACAGTTAGCACGTGGTGGGTCTCTAACCGGACGAAACTCTAACCCGCTCTTCTGTCGCCGCCAAATTGTCTTCATTACACTAGAAAATTGGAAAAAGAGAGCGAGGCGTTAAAATGGTCATGTTTTATGTTGTTATATGTTTTCAAAATAGATTGTCAGGTATCGGATAGTTGTGTTGATGGATGGATGGATGGATGGATGGATGGATGAAATGTTCTTACCCATTGACTATCTTGCTCCAGTAGACTGCAGTAGGATATGAGAGCGCAGAGAGCTCGTCCACACATGGCAGCACTGCTACAGATCCTTGAGCCACCAACACTTCACGTTCCTGACACTGTCCACCTGCAGAACACAGAAAGATTGCACATATAAATCTACAAGAAGAAAAAATATAAAACAAGATGATAAAACAATATTTTACCAATTCACGTATTGTGTTATCATGACAGCTCACCTTCAAAAACCAGCGCTAACACCAGAACAATCAGAAACGGTGTCATATCTTCTAATCTTCTTGTTACTTCCCAAAAACGAAGAAGGCAAACCCTCATGCGTTTAATCTTGTTTCTCAGTTATTGTCTGCCGGCTCCAGTCTTTGTTCTTGAATATATACTGCTGTGGGTGGTTGTGTGGGTTGCAGTGTTGGGAGGAGTTGCTCGTTGTAGGTAGTTCCTCTTCTTCTTAACATCACATGACTTCTGAAGATGCATGTAGTGAAACTGTTGATGTGCGGTCGGACTGACGTACTTTGGAAAAAGTTAGAGAGAAAGAGAGATACTGAGAGAGTAATAGAATGAGGGAGAGGCAACACTTGAGGTTCAATTCTCCCACGGATTCACCAGGTCTATCTCGAATTTTCTCTCACCACGTGAAAAAGTTTATTTGAAAGTATGTCACTCACTTCAAAGAATGGAAACACATTTATGTCAGACAAAACAAACAAAAGCAATATGGAAAATTTACACAAGCCAGAATGTATAACAGTGTATAGTCAACTCACATTTATTTGTATAGCTACATATTTCAAATAAGCTTTATGCATGCATTACTATATGAAATTATAATTTTATTTGCACATTTTCATAGTTATCTTCCCTATTTTATTATAAACGTTTTCTTTATACTTGCCATGATGTTTATTGCATGAAAAGACAGCATAAATAGATAAATAACATACAAATATTGATCGAATTTATGCTGTCTTTGCATGCTAGAAAATCATGGATGATGCAAAGCATGCACAAACCACACTTTTTTTTATTATTTAATTGAATTTCATTTAATTGTGCAATATTAAATAATATCTATTATGTTCAAATATATGCTTAAAAATCACACTTTATTTTAAGGTGTATTAATTACGTATTAATTAAGTTCAGAGTAATATCAATTAACAGCATATATTTGCTATAGGGTTTGGTTTAGGGTTAGTTGCATGTAATTATGCATCATTTGCTGTTATTACTATAGTAAGTACATGTAACATGTAACAAAGACACTGTAAAATAAGCGTTACCAAACTTAATTAATAGCTGTTTTCCCCCCAATATACGTCACTATGGCATGCATTTCTGATACTGATACTAGCCCACCCTGAACAAGTGGGTAAAAAACATAAATGTCATGTGTAATTTTAGCCTGCAACATGGCATCATTATTTGTTTATGTGGTTGTGTAAGTGCTGCTTTCTGTTATGTCAGCCAAGTATCAGAGCTGAGCTTCGGAATGCATTTGATTCAGCCGTTGATATGCGGATGTGCGATCAGCATATTCTAAAACAGCATCACTTCCAGTAAAGACAGAGATACTGTGTGCGAGTGACATGAATATGGGGGCTGGAGTTGTTTTGATGAAGAAAAGAGTCTGTGGCTGACTCAGTCTCTCCCCTCCCATTTTCGCTTTGTTTTTCACTCCTCCTATCTGTTACAAACCAGTTCACAAGCAAGAAGCAGTTCCTTCTGTGGTCCACATTTTTTGTATGCAAAATTACGACGCTCTCGATTTGAAACGTCTATATAACAAGTTTTCTTTCTTTCTGCAAAGTGGCCCCAAAAAGTATTTGGACACGCTGGGACACATAAAATGAATTGAACGAGATACAAAGTATCAAACTAAGGGACTTCTGCGAACAAATGATGCTTTTCCCAGAACTAACTTTTTTTTTTCTCTGTGTTTTTAGTGAGTGTGAGGTTTTCACAGGTGTAAATCATCACATTAACTACAGACATGTTCCACTAACATGTGACAACCAGAAAGTGTCCAAATACGTTTGTTTTTCAGTTTTTACAGCACTGTTAAACTTTATATTAAGTGACTTTATGAGTTTCTTTCTTTTGTTGAACACAAGATATTTTAAAGAATGTTGGTAATCAAACAGTTAGCCATTGACGTCCAAAGTAGAAAAAAAATAAATACTATGAAAGTCAATTGCTATCATCAACTGTTTGATTACCAACATTCTTTAAAATGTCTTCAGAGATGACAGAATTTTCATTTTTGAAACTATATTCTAAAAAATGCTAGGTGGTTTTAACCCATATTTGGGTCAAATATTTAATCAAAAAAATGTGATTGTTGGGTTGGGTTGGGTTTGTCCATATTTTATCCAAACATGTGTTGAAGCAAGCATTTTTTAGTGTACATTAAAAAATGCTGGGTTAAAAACAACCCAAGTTGGGTTGAAAATGGACAAACCCAGTGGCTGGGTTAAATGTTTCCCTAGTATTGTTTAAAATGACTATATGTCTGGTTTAAACTGAACCCAAAATAGGTTGGAAATTAAAAATCAGACACATAATTACTAGAGGCAACAATCATAATCAAAGATGAACATTTATTAATAAGCAATTTTGTTTAATTATTATTTATTAAACTTATTAATAAATGTTCATCTATTAAACATATTAATAAATGTTAATTTCCAGCATACATTGGGTTCATTTTAAGCAAGCCAAACAGTATTTTTTAAATAAAACTATCCAGCTGGTTGGGCAAACATTTAACCCACCCAACCGCTGGGTTTGTCCATTTTCAGCCTAACTTGGGTTGTTTTTAACCCAGCATTTTTTAGAGTGACATTTAAATTAATCATTTATGCACTTATTGTGTACAAAAATGTTTTTACATTGTACTTATTTTAAAAATGCCAGCATGTAATTACAACAGTGATTAATTTCACTTCTATAATCACACTGTTGACCCTTTCCTTACACTTTAACCCAAACTCTAAAAATGCTGGGTTGTTTCAACCTATGTTTGGGTCAAATATGGGCAAACCCAACCATTGGGTTTAAAATTTTAATTTAAAAAAATATTTGACCATATTTGACCCAAACATGGGTTGAAACAACCCAGCATTTTTCGAGTGCACCCTTAAACCTAACCAGACTACCAAACCGGTCTCTAACCTTACCCATATAGTCACAAAAGTGTTTTGCAAAACAACATGAACACAATATTGTACCTAAAATCTTTAGTTAATGACACCTAATATAAAGTGTGACCATTTTGTAAAACCTTATTCTTAATATCTTGACATCTATCTATATATTTTTGAGGCTGCTGTACACCAGATCAGTGATATTAAAAGCTTTGAACCAGGTGGAAATAGTAAGCTGGCTATTGAATATGTAAATATGTAAATCCATGGAAAAAGCAGGTAGGTATGTAAGTATGCCTTCATGAGGTAAAGTATGGGAGGGTAACCACAGATTTTCAGATGCTTTCAAGCTTAGATTCTCATCATTTCCTTCCTTTGTGCCTCTCATGAGTTCTCATGCCTTTTTGTACCCATAAACCCCCATTTCACAAGAAAACATCCAAATATAAACTGGGGTCAACTTGTACCACTGCTGTGTATCTGGGACATGTGGTTATACAGAGCATCCGGATGTCAACCTTCACTTTTTTTCAGATCAGAGGGGGCGACATAAGAGTGTGATGGGGTCTTTCCTACTCACTGTATGTGGCTGATACAGATGATTTGAATAACAGGAGAGCTGGGGAAGACCTACGTGAGCCCCTGATGTGGAAAAAAGAGACTGTCACGAGTGGGAATATTATATGCGTGCAGATAGAGAGGCTGGAACATATTAACACTGATTATGCTTGATGGCAGGATTGTGACTGAAATATTACATATTTCTTCCCCACTGACCCCATACTTTCTCATAAACACAGACAGATTCATCTGTCTCACTCAGTCCTTTACACTCTTGAAAATGAATATCCTGAATCATATTTTAATTCATTTCTATATCTTAATTTTTTAATTTAATTTATAAGTAGCCATTATTTCTAAGTCCTTACTAAAGTTGGGTACTAGTTTTTAGTAGATTTTATTTTTAAAAACAACAACAAAAAAAAATTAGTGGAAACTTGTGTAAGTAAATAAAACAGTTGTATGCAAAAATTGGTAAATTGGTAAAAAGGGTTTATGGTTTATGCTGATTGTTATAATTTAAGTCATCAAACCACTGTTACAGGATTGATTATGCTTGTTTTTTTTTTTTGATAAATTTGATCATTTGCAGTTTGCTGAATATTAAAAATGTTTTGGATATTAAATTGATTTAGATAGTTATGGCTGTTATTAATGTTTTCCTCAAAAGTAGAAAATAAGTGTAATAAAGGTATTGGTACCTTACTTGGTAATAAAAGATGCCTTTAAACTACATTGCCATTAAATTGATTTGTGTTGCTTCTACATTAATTTGGGAATTCAATGCATAAATATGATTACAAAATGTATTGTATATTTGAATTATTTTTAAAGATGTAAAAAGACTGCTGACAATTCTGCTGACACTAACACATTCAAAATAACATGCAAAATGTGATTAGTAAGAATTGAAGTTGTTCAGTTCAGCCTTGTTCATTGCAGTGGTCAAAGTTCCATGAAACTCAGCAGTGAGACAATAGAGCCCAGTTTCAGTCAAAGCTTTTAGTCCCACAGATCATCTCAATAGAAATTAGTCAAAGCATTTTATAGAATAGATATGCATCACATACACCATACGTTCCTCTGCGCAGATGCTGTCTGTCAGCAGATTTGTCAGCCAGTTACCGTTTCTTACATCATGGCATAGATCGGTTTCATCTAGAAAGTTGTCCTTATATAGAAAAACCCAAAATATGTTTTAAATTCAACTTAAATGTGATTTCTCAAAGGGCTCTATAGTGTGTTTGAAAGCCTACTATTCACAAACACTTCAGATTGCATCATTTAAATTCAAATTTTGAGATTAATTTTGAAATTATCAAGGTGGAAATTTAGAAATTAATATACATTGTTTGCTATCATGACGCCATCACATGTGGCTGAAACTACTCCTGTCTTCTGAACTATTTAATTTGTCCTCTGTGTGCTGGAAGAAATAACCACAATTGTGCAGATCAAAGGCAGTCAGCTTCCAAAAAGTGTTTACTCACCAATAGCAAAGCTTCTTTGAATGGTGTCCAAACACTTCAAATGATTTTTTGTTTCCACATACATTAACAGAGTAACATTACTCATAAGTTGTGCCGGTTCACTTCTACATTTGGATGGTCATCCAACAAACGTAGATATTATTGCATTTTAATCTAGGGCATTACACTTTGAACAGGCTTTTTTTTTGCCTACAGTGATTGAATTAGTAATTCATTTAAACTACACTGGTGCATAAAATGACCATTGCTGTATTTATTTTCTATAAAATGGGTAACAGACATCATGCCATGTTTACTTTGTCTAAAAAGAATCTATTGCTGTGCAAGTTTTCACTTTTTAAATATATTTACTTTTAAAAATATATTTTACCAATGACAGGCTGCAAAAAATTAGGCGGTTGAACTGGTGCAAAACCTGTCTGTTAAGAGACACTTGCTTATAAATCTATAAAACTTGTATCAATTTATATCTGTGCCTCAATCAAAAACATTCCAGAAATCTATTTTTACACAAACAGCTTAGAGCTGGTTTATTTCGTGCAAATTAAAATGGAAAATTTCAAGTTCAATTAAGGTCTGTGCATCTTTCCTCTGACGTTAACTTCTTTTAACTTGACAATGATATTGTTAGTGATCTTTGAGTTAGATTAATTCTGAAACTACTGAAGCATGTGCATACGCACATGTACCTGCAGTTGTAAACAAAACATTTCAGCATTAGGTTTGCTTTTCCACTTGATGTGGTGAAGTCACAGTCATTCCTGTGCTTCAGGTGCATGTAGGGTGTCAATTTCACAGTAAATGGGTTAAAAAAAAAAAAAAGCATTTTTGAACAGAACATAAAATGAGATATTAAAAAAGCAACTTCAAAAGATTGTATTTTGAATATTGCCCAATCTTTATTTGCATTACAATATTGAATACAAAAAGACAGATGTTTAGTTCTTGTAGGCTCGGCTGGCTCTGCGACCACGGGCACGCTCGAACTTCCTGCCTTTGGAGCGCACATAGGGCCTAGAGAGGGGAGAAATCATGGTTTGTTAAATGGTTTATCACAACGATCAACTTATCAAACAGCCTCAAGCTCATGAAGGCTTGAAATGAAAGTTCATATTGTTTCCGTACTTGGTGTGGCTGTGGGGGGTTCCAGTAGCTTTTCCAAAATGCCTGTACACCTCTCTGGCCTTACGGGGTCCTGTTTGCAAAGAAGACAAGTGTTTTGACAACCTGGAGCTTAGCTGAAAACATCTTATTAAAGCAACTTATTCAGGGAACAAGTAGTTACAAAAAAAATGAGAAAGTTACTAATGAACAATCAGATTTACACTGAATTTGTAGTGAAGTTGTATTCTTTGTGTGCACACGTACCTGATAGCAGAACGGTGCCCTGTCCTCTAGGTGCAGTAAGTGCCAGCTGGTCCAAGGTCATGATCTGTCCACCAGCCTTCAAGATCCTGCGGCGAGCACCGTCGGTCACCTTTAGGGCACACACCTGTGAGAAGGCACAGGAAAGAGAAATAATGTTCATTTAGATATTCAGACAACCTCACACTGCAGGCACTCACAGCCAGGTAAAAAAACACCCAAAGTATTTTGCAGTTCTTGAAACGTCCAAAAAACAACAAAACTTTCAGACTTTATATAACTCTTTATATAACTTTTTATAAAAAAAAAAAAAAAAATCTACAACATAATTTGATCATTTACATCATCTCTCCAAAACTCATACAACTATTGTGAGGTTCCTAAAGTAAAATGTTTTAATAACTTGTATTTTTAATAAATTGTATTACAATATTTTAGTACAGTAGTACTATAGAGTGCATCTGGAATGAAAAACTTTCATTTTCTCCACAGGAAAATTGATTTTTAGCAATAACTTATAAACCTTTAAAGACAGATCTACTGTGAGCTACAAGGTTGTTAACCCTTTAAGACCTGAAGGCTTTCAGAGTTGTTTTTTTTCTTTTTTCCCTGAGCAACATACAAAAATAAAGACTCATAACTCCAAAACTATAGCAAGCAGAGTCAAAAGGTAGGTATCGTTTGATAGAACACTTTTAAATTTTTAGAAAATACATATTTTCACGCTGAGAAACTGCTGATAAAAGACAAAATATATCAAATTTTTATAATAATTTTTCAATTTTTTTTTATTTGACATGAAATAACTCAGGAAGGAAATAAGATTGAAGAAAAAATCTTTTTTGGTGATGCTCTCCTACATGTCAGCTGCATCTGGTTCAACTTTTGTGGTGATAGCATAAAGTATAATTGAATGAAGTATTCATTTTTTCGCAGCTAGATGGTGCCCACTGGCAGTAAACTCCGGTTTAGAGTCACTTCTCAGCGCTTGTTAGGAGTTTATCAAAATGGTTAGATGCATTAAAAAGCTGAGTTTCTAAGCTTCAAAATGATACATATTTTGTGTTATTCCACAATGGAAAACGAACATGGATGGTTCTGGGAACATTGGATACACACTGCATCGTGGAAAGATTAGATGTTTTTAGCCAAGTATGTTACATCATTCCATGAGTAATATCTTCAGATCAACGCAATAAATTGTTGATTTTGGGTTCATTTTAATCGCGAGAATCTGCTTTAAATGATGTGCCGTTTTCTGTGATCTGTGCATTTTTGCATGAAGTTATGAGCACGTGAAATCTACATATTTGTATTCAGTTAGCGGCTGTGCTGTTTTTGTTGTAAATGCATATTACTCAGACTCATTAGATGGTGAAAACAACGCAACAGGAGTATGTGGGAGGCTTAATCTCAACGTGTTAAGTCTCTGGTTTCATATGCAAAAAGAATGGTGCTACCTATATGGGTTCAGTTTTTATTGCCTCATAAACGGAGACACGCAAACGGGAGCGCCGATGCTCCATCCAGTCTTAAAGGGTTAACTGATAGCATTTGCTTCTGTTGAAGCTGTTAACCCACATCATTTTAACTTGAGCCCTATTTGGATGGTAACTGTTTGTCATGTGGACATCTGTAAAAATGAATTTGCATTGCAGCTCAAAAAACTCATTTATTCGGATGGAGAGGGTGCAGGAGCAAGTTTTGTAATACTACGAGCCTGGGAATGCACTGTTCACGTGGTCAGTCGCACGATTGCCTGCTGTGAATAAAAATGTCCTAAGGCCTATGCTTTGAATAATAAGAATTCATATTTAAATAGAAAAATATCTTGTTATTTGATCATTTAAATCTCCTGTTTAAAAACAGGAAGATAGACACGCTATAGTTGAAATAGTTTTGTCTTTTATCTCAAAATGATGCATGTCATTTAAAAAAATGTGGAAATTAGCAGAAATAATACAGCCTTTACATGAGGTAAACAAAGCTGCTTTTTTTATATTTTTAATGTGTATATAATTATATATAATATAAAATTGTATTGCATACCTTTTGCTGCCACAATAACAGCTAATTTCAAATGTTTGCATGCTTTTTTGTTGTCATGATGAAAAATACTTTCCAGCATTTCAGTAATAAGAGTCTAAATATACTCACATTACAGTGAAGTGCAACAGCTATCGTACGATGTCTGCCGTGATTAAAAAGAATTTTAACAGTGAATTTTGAATCTGATTCAGCTGGGGATTTTTACAAGTGGTGGGAGAAAAACACTGACATTCTGCATTAGGATGGCAATAAAACCACTGTTTAACTGCTCCTGTAAATACTGAAAATACCTTACGACCCCATGAGAAACAATTACAGTCCTAATAGGGCTTTAGTTTTAAAATAATCATGTTAAACAGCAGAATTCGGTTAAAAACTACATTACCCATGATGCTGTACAGAAAATTCCACCAGTGTCAAAACAAAACATGCCAAAAGATCTCTTTAGCTTCACCCACTCCCATTAAGGGCCACAAATGACATTATATAATTTCCCCATGCTCTCAAAATACGTAAATATTTGCATATATATGCATATTTTGCAATAAACTTAAAATATTGTTTTTAATACACCAACATTTTTTAAATGAGTTTAATATGATTAGTCTGTTCGCAAAAAAGTACACAGTCTTGTACCTTTGTCTGATTTTCAAATACTTTTTTGCTTCAAATCAAAGTTTGTAATGTTATGATTCTCCTCGCAGCTGGTTTGTTTGTTTCATGGCTTAACGCTTTAACAACAACTTTTTTGAAATTCCTATAGGAGAAATGAACGGTAACAATACTTCTAGAACAAACGCTGCTGAAAAAGAGGGTGGGCTCTATTGCACTCTACATGTGCCACAATTTCTTCAAGTGAAAACTTTTTTGGCAGATTGTAGTGAAGATCTGTGAGTTTGTGTATCTGATGATAGCTTTACCAAATGAAATGCTGGTGAAGTGAATCTCAGAGCAGTCTGGAGATGAGCTTCATGTGCTCATGTAGTCATATAGTGAGACAGCAGACAAGCATCACATGCTTGAGTATGGGTAGCAGACGAAACTACGATATTCACAGAGGGACACGCAGAACATTTAAATAGCAGTCTTTTAAGATTTAATATTCACAGGCCAAAGTACATTTTGCAATTTAAATGTACAGCCCTGTATTTGGTTTATTCATCTAAATTGCCAAATACAGTGACATTCCATGTTATACAGTAAATTCAATTAATCTTGCAGCCCTAGAAGTTAAACCGCGTTTTGGCAAAGGCTGAATTTGGCAAGTGCTGCTCCATCTGAAAGCCAGAGGGCGCTCTCAAAGGTCATTCCAGGAAATCCCTATAGCCATCATACTTTCGCTGTAGCTGAATAAACAGAAGATTGAAACATTTTATTAAACGTGACTAATAAACACGACTGCCTTATTCTGTGTAAGAAGCCACTTCATTTCAAGGATGTTTAACTGTCGTTATGAAGTGAGTTTGGAGTAAAAAAAAAAAAAATTAAGTGTTGTCTTTTGTTGGACAAGATCTTAATAAATGCTTCTCATGTCTGGAAAGATGTTTGATGCGTGTTGCTTTTTCAAATGCACATAAGCGACTCAAACTCGCAGTACTTTCAGATGGATTAGAATTTGGAACCTTTGCGATTTCATAATCACACCAAGCCAAATCATTTAAGTGCAATTTCAATGTTATTTTTTTTTAATCATGCAGCCCTAGTAAGTTCCATTTTTATGACTGGATTCTGCATTTCTATGAATACATGTAGGTTCAGTAGCGCTACACATTACAGCTTATGATCATGCCGAACAACAGTCATTTAAAACGGGAACAAAACGTGTCACTGTGCACATTTGAGAAGCTACTGCTGTATCAACAGCCTAATCTTTCTACATCTGAAGATTTGGTTTTCCAAAATTCATCAGATAAGACAAGACAGTAAAGAACGTGCGCCGGGTCATGTTTGCATAAACCAGATCGAGCTAGCCGCTGAAACCACTGACCAAACACTTAGGACCAGTGGTTTTCATGTTGAAGTATCAGCCAGATTTCATCTAAATAAGCTGCTTGGGTCCCACTGAGGGCTTCAGCAAACTTCCTAAGGGCCGTAGGATATTAAAATATTCAATATTAAATAAATTAATTTGAATGCAGTACAAAATGTAAACTATACAAATGAAATTAAGTTTTTCAGGTACAGTAGCCTTGGTTTAGGAAACCCAGAAATTGAATAATCAAATGTAAAAAATGAGACAGTATAGTTTTCACTTTATAAAATATATAAATGGATTGAGTCTTCACTGTTAAATATAAATTGATTCATAATGAAGATACAAAAGTGATTCAGTCAAAAGCAGTTGAGGATTCCCTCCCCCACCCCCCCCAAGTTAAAACAGACAGCAACATTTTGAGGCTGCTGTTCCTTTAAGAACAAATGCACAAAATCTGTTTATGTTTGCATAGGACAGACTGTGTTTATGTGAATACTTCAGATGATGTGCATTTTGACAAAAATGTGTGTATTTGACCATTCAAGCGCAATAAGCTGTGAAAGTAAACTGAATTCGGGATCACATGCATCTGAGAGGCAGCATCTGAGCTCGAACTTCATCTGCGACTCCTTCAGCATGAACACCGTATCGAGTCCTTTTTCGCAGCTTGTGATTAATGCTATGCGTCGATAACTTTTAGTAGTACTGCGAAGTTAAAGACATGTAACACTTTAGAAAATCGATTTTTGAAATTTGTTAATCGATGCGAATTGGCAGAAGATAGAATCGTGGTTCTTATGTGAATTGATTTTTTCCCCCACCCCTACCACTTACGCAACTTATTTAGGCTTTTTGATAATTACTTACTAACTGACAATGTAGCTACGACGTTTCATGCTAGTAGTTACTTTTGCGCTTTATTTATAATGAAGTGATACTCTGTCCACTCATTCAATTCAGCATCTATTAAGCAAAATGGATGTGGAGACATTAACCAAACTTTCAATGTCTGGTCTTACCTTCAGTTTAGGGATGTTGTGAATTCTGACATCATCAGTAATAGTTCCCACAACGACAGCAGTCAGGTTGTCACGGCCTGGAAGCTTCATCTTACGGATCTGGAGGCAAAGAAAGAAGAAAAATTAGCACAAGTCAAAAATGACAAGGTTTAATTAGGGCTGGGTTAAAAATATTGATTTCTCAATTTTAACCAATTCTCACTTTGATTAACTAATATCGATTCTTAAATCTTTTTTTTTCTATGCTGTCTATAAAGTCTATGCTGTTTTAAAGTGATGAACAAAACATTGTAGCACCAATTTAATCTGACATTATAGAGTATGTCCCTCACTTTACAAAAAACAAACAAAAACACACCCATTGAGTGCATGCATACACTACACGACGTGGTCTTGTAGGTTAGACTAGTGCACGTGCATATTTAGAGTCTACGCATTCACTGCATGATTTAGTCTATTAAAATGCCTTTAGAATGCCCCCAGAATTCAAGATAAGAGACAAAAATGCCCCATACATCTTTTATATTTATATAATTAAAATAGTTAACTAATATTACACTTAGAGCACCATTTTTCTCCAAATATCAGCATGATTACAAATGTGATATTGATTTTATACATCGTACAGTTTAACAAACAAGCAGTTTATATTAAGAGACTTACATTTTAGACATCAAATCTCTTGTTTCGCTCTATTTCGCCAACGAAAATATCCAAAAGTTCACAGCATTGTTTTGCATTTCTGAGCAACACTTCCTGAATGAATCAGCCGTTTGAATGTATTGGTTGACTCTCAATGACTCGCTCAATAACAAGGATTTGCTGCCACCTTCTGGCAGGTTTAATTTCACTGTTAAAGTATCTTTTCATTTTATAAATAATTTCAAATAACAGTTTAATGTTTTACATTTTCAAAACATTATGCATCTGTAACTACTACTTTAATAAAGTTGAATCTATAGTTATACATTAGATTACGATTTTTTTTTTTTTGACTGTGTGTACTCTATCTGGGTATTTATCTGGGCAATAACTCATTTTAACTGTGTACACTCATATTTATTTTAGTTATTTATCTGTTCTTAAATATATAAATATTTTTTTATTGTGCTGCATACTGGATTGCTCCAAACTGAATTTCATTGTATTAAATATGCAATGACAATAATAAAATAATTTCTGTACCTGAAAATCTCCTGTTTAAGCCTGCATAAAAACCTGAAAAGCACCATTTATTTCATTTATGTATATACTGTTGTATTTATTTGTGCCATTACTTGTAACTTGATTATTTGTTCCCATTTTATTACTTATTGTTCACTTGTCTTACAATATTTAAAATTTAAGTGTAGCTTAGTAGCTAGCAGCATTTGGTGTCATAACCTTATTTTTTAAGCTAACGTATCAAAAACAATGAAAACAATAACTAGGCTTATTTTATAGGCCTATTTTCTTTTCTTTTACTTTTTAAATTTTTTTATTGTGGGGCCAGTGAAAATGTTGGCAGGGCAAGTAAAAATTTGAACCACTGGCCTGACCGGGCCAGCAGAAAAAATCCTTAGCATCGAGCCCTGCAGCTAGAAAAATTAATTCTAGAAGGAGCATTTTGCGAAATATATGCATGCACTATTAGATATTCATTATATTTGTCCTTAACCTGTTCTTCAATTATTTATAGTATGTTTGAAAAAATCTTAATAAAGAAGCATTTAAATTTATATTTAAAAAAAAAAAAAACTTTATAATTGTGATTAAAAAAAAATTATTATAACAAATTCCTTGTGCAATTTAAATGTGCATATAAATCAGTTATTTTTTACATTTAATATTATAGTAATGCACCGACTGACAAGGTTCTCTAAAGAGTTGTTACAGTATTAGTTGAGAGATTTCTTTTCCTTGAGAAAATGTGCCATGTACTGTACCCGATATATACACAACGAATTCGATATCGACTTGAAATCGAACCACAAGCTTGCGAACAGAAATTGAATCAAATTGTGAAGTTTGTGTTATTATCCAGCCCTAATAATAATATGCAACAGGTCACATGTAAACAAGATCTACAGGAGAAACACTGGGGTTCAAACTCACCAGTCGGGACAGGGCCAGAGGGGGGCGGTTGGTCTTGCTCATGAAGAGTCTCCTCAGAATAACCTTGTTGAAGGGAGCATCAGAACGACGAGACAGGAATCTGTACAACTACAACACACAACAAAAAGTGGTGTAAATGAAAGGGAAAAATTGACAACTAGTCAAACAAATCGAGCAATACATTTTTAAAATTGAGTTTTTTGCTTATTTATCAGTTTTTAGTTTCATGATGGTTCTTACCTTGACCAAGAGCCTCAAGTAAATATCTTGACTTTTGGGCTCCTTCCTGTGAACCTTACGGTCCTTGTTGTGTCTGATGTCAACTCCCTGTGAGATTCCACAAAATAAGTCAAATAAGTTGCACACCAATAAAAATCATCATTACAAAAAACAAAAACTGCAGGATGATTTCAGAATTAGCACTTTCTCCATAAATTACACTAGTTAAGAATTTACATATATTTTGATCAATAATGGCTAGCATAGCTACAAAAACCTCTTGAAGTGAAAAATATCTTCTTTACCATCATTCATATTTACACATTTATCTCAGAGAACCTGTAACTCATGTGGCTGTGAGAGCCGAATACTGCTAGCAGTAGTAAAGCTAGCTTAGCCAACACGAGTTTGCGTTAGTGCTCTTTCTTCAGCCCAGTCAACTACATTAAAAGCCAGTATGTATTTTATCTTTATAAACAAAAGCTTAAGACAGTAACACGCTGTCGTCAGACATCCGTAAGTATTTTTACACACGACACATGACCGGGAGACTCAGCTCTGCGGCCCGATGTGCGTTAGCCGGCATTTACTTATTAAATTCACACACAATCCACAATAATACCTACATCTTTTCACTTATTGCGCTATGTAACGCTTATAAACATCATCTGCGGTACAACTAGAAAAGATATCACTGAGGATGGAGGTAGATTTTGGACACTGGTTCATTCCAAAAGAAATCAAGCTACCTACCATCTTGGACTCAGAGTGAAAAGGGAAAAGGAAAGCTCGCGAGAGGACGTATAGCGAGATTACTGAACGCTATGAGTCATGTGACTGAAAAGACGCGTCCGGATTGGTTCACGCTTCCTGTCATTGAAAAATCGTGTGTACATTGGATGTGGTTGGTTCCGGCAAGTGTACGGCCAAAGAATATACACTAACAAGAAGCGAAACTCAATAGAACGTTCCATTGCAACACCGGCGCCCAGAACCAGCCTTGCGCTTCCGCCATTTTGGGGTGAAAGCGACTCGTCGGTCTACTAGTTTCTATGGCAATATCAGCTGCTTTGTTAAAAAAAAAAAAAAAAAAACCTACATTAAAGCTAAAATCCAACCTGAATGATGACAACACAGAATAAATTACAATCACTAGTGATCATCAAATCCTTTTAACAGTTTATTTTACAGACTTTAAGTCTTCCACTTTTTTCACAAAACCTTTGCTCTCTAGAAACCCAGTTTGGGTTTGAGTTCAAATATTAGCATTATAAACACTGAATTAATACCAACATATGAAATTAAATTAAGCACATGCATCAGAAAAATTGGGAATGTTGGACAATAAATATGTAACAGCTTGTTTTTGCAGTGTTGTGTTAAAGCAAAAGTGTCCAAATGTGGGAATTATGCGATAATGGACACAGCAATGCATCATGTATTGTAAGATCATTATGTTTGTAGCGTGATCCATTAAAACGTACAATATATATATATTTCAATTCAGATAGTGGAGTAATACTATTATTCCATTAGGTCTGATCTATATAGTTCGCTGCAAACATGATGATCTTAAATGTATTAATTTACTATTAATAAATGTGTAAAGTTGCATAAAATGGAAATACTCGATAAAGTAACGTTAGGCTAACTACGTTACCTCAGATGGATGAATGGTTGGATTCCACAACTGGTAAAATAAAACATATATAAGACAATACAACATTTACTGTAGGTGCCATAAAATTTACTGATGACTTAATTTGAAAAATGTTCTGTTGCGCTTCTGATTTGGTTGTGAAATTCGCCGATTTTGGGTGCGTAAGATGTGAAGGATTCCATGGTCCAGTTAGTAATTTCACCCCATAATGGCGGCCGCGCTGCCGGAGCGCCATCTAGTGGCTGTTGCCCAAAAAGGATAAGAGTTTCGCCTCTTGGGTTGATGGGTTCTATCTACTCTTTGGTACGGCGAAATTCATACTAAACGGTGTTTAAGCAAACAAAAAGAGCTAAATTAAAATGTAGGGCCTATACTAGTACATCAGTGTGGTTTATCTCAGCTACACACAGTTTAGAGTTTGATTACAAAGTTATTATAATGAATACATATCGTTATTGTGATACTTATAGCCTACAGGCCTTTAAAAGATTATATAAAATCATTCATGAAAAAAACAGCATGAAAAGAAAATTTACCCAATCAATTTTCTAAATGCATAGATTTTTAGCCTATAACAATGTAATTTTTTGGTTTAATTTTTTGGAATGTAGGCTAATTACAGCTGTAATTAATTTCTGTAATTACATAGTCACACTGTTGACCCTTCCCTTTCCTTACCTTAACACACCCTTAAATTTAACCAGACTACCAAACTTGTCCCTATCCTTACCTGTATCCCACCTCAATAGCAGCACAAGCACCTAGGCCTACATTATCTTTTCTTCATAATTCGTTTCACTGTGGAAGAAATTATCTGTCGCTACTTTCGTTTCATTACAACTTTAATGTTTCTAAAAGAATAAGTGGAAAAACTGGGGTAAGACATAATGTATGTTTATTAAGTAGCATAATTGACCATTTAAAAGATTCATTTATTTGTGCTTTACCCCAATAGGAGACAAGGAAAATGATTTGTTTAAATCTCGGTTGTTTAAAACATCAGCTAGCTTTAATGCATTCCTTATATGTACAAAGTTGCATATATGCATATTATGTTGCATTGCATATTTCGATATTTTGGTTCAATTCAACGCCCAGCAGCTGTATAGCCTAGCTCAGGAAGTCACTCTTCTGTTGCTTGAAATGACACAAGAAGACAGTCCAGCCAAGAGCGACTCCTCCAACAAAAACAGTACGAGCCACTGGTGGGATCAGGGAGAAGTTCACAGCCTGAGACATGAAGAATATAATAGGGAAAAGAAATGAAGAAACATCTTAGAAGCAGATGCACAAATGTATGAACAAATGGATATAGTACCTGCATTGTTGACCAGTACACCAATCCAGTCTACCAAGAGAAACAAAGAGTAAATCAATAATGAGTCAGAATTGATCCAGAACCTTTAATATTTACATATAGGTTCAATAGCTCTTGTGCTCTTCAATGCTTACCTTATATGAGGTCCAGAATTTATTTCTCCAGTCTTCAAGGGGATCCTCTGCACCCTCCAATGTGCTCAGCCCTTTAGAAGTGAAATAAACACTTTACTCAAACAGTTTATCATTATTCATTCAATTGTACACCAATATAGTTTTGTATTGATTAATTTGATTGTACATTATAAGTGGAAGTGCAAAATACACACACACACACACACACACGCTGCTGCTGCTGCTGCTGCTGAGCAAGTACAGGGACTTGTTACTCCCAATACATACTGCTGTGCATATCCAAAACATACTGCTGCTGCACAAATAGAATACATGAAATTACCCATAGTAGATGTATACAGGTGGAGCTGGGGAAGGTGGAGGGTTTCAGAGGAACTCTGAAAGCATGCAAACTCCTAAATGCTAAACAGCCATTAAAGGGTTAGTTCACCCAAAAATGAAAATAGTGTCATTTACTACTCACCCTCATGTCGTTCCACACCCGTAAGGCCTTCGTTCATCTTCGGAACACAAATTAAGATATTGTTGATGAAATCCGATGACTCAGTGAGGCTTCTATTGAGAGCAATGCCATTCAAACTCTCAAGGTCCATTAAGGTACTAAAAACATATTTGAATCAGTTCACGTGAGTTCAGTGGTTCTATCTTAATATTATAAAGCGACAAGAATACTTTTTGTGCGCCAAAAAAATAAATAAATAAATAAAGACTTTTCAACAACATGGGCGATTTCAAAACACTGCTTCAGAGCTTTACAAATCAAATCAGTGAATCGGAGCGCCAAAGTCACGTGATTTCAGCAGTTTAGGCGTTTGATAGGAGATCCGAATCACTGATTTGACACAAAAGATTCATAAAGCTCAGAAGCTTCATGAAGCAGTGTTTTGAAATCAGCCCATATAGATATTGTTGAAAAGTCATTATTTTGGGTTTTTTTGGCACACAAAAAGTATTCTTGTCGCTTTATAATATTAAGATAGAACCACTGAACTCACATGAACTGTTTGAAATATGTTTTTAGTACCTTTCTGGTTTGAATGGCATTGCTGTGAATGCAGGCCTCACTGAGCCATCGGATATCAACAAAAATATCTTAATTTGTGTTCTGAAGATGAACGAAGGTCTTACAGGTGTAGAATGACATGAGGGTGAGTAATACATGACATTATTTTTATTTTTGGGTGAACTAACCCTTTAAAATATTGAGAGCTGCAAGCTCATTGGCTGCAAACGCGACATGAACCAATTAGCTTGTGCCAAGTAGTTAACGTGGGGAGTGTTTGTGTGTATGTGATAAAAAATTCTGATTCTCACCAATGAAGAAAGCACTAATTGTCATAGGAGCTGCAAATATCTGGTCCAGAAACACTTTAAGTGACACTCTTTTGGCCCCTCCCCCCGGAAACATCCTCTCCAGTCCTCGTAGCCAATGGTAATTGAAGTTGGCATGGAAACAGAACCCAACCAGTGCCACCCGAGCAGTCTGGGCCCAGTCGATGCTGTGAAGCTGTGGAACATGTTGTACTGGAGCTTTTTTATTGCCTTGTGAGTCACTTATTTTGGAATTATACAAAGTCAGATCATCTGTCTTTGCTTCTCCAGCCACAGTAAATCCTTCAATGGATATATTGGATGGATCATGTCGCATTTTATCCAGTTTGTGCTCTGTCAATTTGTCCTGAGCTTTTCCCAACATGCTTTGCTGAATAAGGTCTGCTGTGGCGAACAGTGCTGTGTATCCCACCACGTTGGAGATGTATGGATGGGATTTGAACAAAACCCATGCTCTTTTCATGATGACCGCTGGACAGGGATAATAAAAGCAAATATTTCATGAAACTGAATAGGCTCGATCTACAATAAATGTCATTTGATCCCTTTAAAGTCACCATGAAATCAAAATTGACAATTCTTATTTCTTTATGGAATATTGCAGTATTTATTATAAATGATTTATCTGTGCACATCATTATTTAAAAAAAAAAAAATCATGTGCTCTCATAATCTTTAATTAAAATAACTTCCTCTCCCTCTTGCAGCGACATCTCATCTCTTTTTTGATGATGTGTTTACTGGCTTGAGGGCGGGGCAACCTGTCACCCATATGACATCACAGCAAACCACAAGAGAGGCTATTCACTGCAGAGCCAATAGGTGGAGCATGACATCCAACTCCGCCTCACTTGACTTAATGGGTGGAGCTAGACAGCCCTGCTACACCCTAACCCTACCCATAACCCTATCACTAAACATAACTCAACCCATTACATCCAGAGAAGTGGAGCTGGACACAATTTAGCTCTGCAGTGAGCACCACTTGAACCACAACGATTTAATCAATTTCTGATGGACAAAATAAATTCCTGGCCTATACATTTTTTCTTGTTCAAGATGCCATTCCACTCAGATATATATCACAATAGGGAAGAAAAGACTATAGCAATTTTTGCTTCATGCTGACTTTAAGTTTTTTAATATGTACAAAATAACACTGGCATAACTCACCATGTAGCTGTCCTGTTTCAAGGATGAATGACAAATCTCAAGGTTCACTCTGTTGGATCCCTCTGATTGATTCTTGTAAACAAAGCTGGCTGATTGGTCAAACATAGACCAATCAGAACTGTTTGTTCTGAGGTACAAAGTTCAAAGTAGCAAAAATGAGTGTTTATGATAAGGTTTATCAGTCAGTGCAAGAATGTGAGAAAAGAACACATGGTGTGAACATTTGAGGGAAAGGGAAAAACGTCTTTGGTTAATAATCGGTGTATAAAACATCATTCTGCTTTCCTGCTAATAGTAAAACACATTATAATCATACAGAATGAAATGCAGAAATTAGATAAACAACATGAAGTATGAAGCTCACCAATGTTAAACTTGAGAGAAGAACATTCTAACACCAATCTGGAAGCACAGGTTCTTCAAAACCAAGAGAGAACACATGCTGCAGTGACAAGCACGTGTGTGAAGTTGCACTAAATATAGTGAAGACTCTCCTGTCCACACCCACTGCTTATGTTACCATAGAGCTGAATGTTAATGGACTACTAATGATTTATATACCCAATAAAATACACAAAAATGCAAACAAGTTGCGATTAGCAATTTAACATCCAGTTTAGTGTTGTTATAACTGAAACTAAAAATATTACAAATTGCATTTGTTATTTGAAATAAGAATAAAAATCAGATATAAATATTAGATGAAAAACTGTAAATAAAAATGTAAATAAAAATTAGAAATTCTTCCTAAACACTTTTCACACTGACGCTAATTAAATTTGTCTGTTAATAATGTTCCACAGAGCACAAATTTTTTTTCTTCAATTTTGAAGAACTATCCATTTAAGAATTTATCTAACTTCAAATATAATGCTCTAATTGTTGGGTGTATATACAGTGTATATATATATATATATATATGACAACGAACTGAAATAAAATAAGTTGAAATTACTACAACTTAAACTTAAATAAAAATAAATTAAAGCTAAATAGAGATATTTTTTAAAAAACTAATAAAAATGACAAACACACATAACAAAATACTGAAACTTTTATATATACAGTCAAACCAAAAATTATTCAGACACTAGTTATAATTTTTTTTATATATTTTTACTAGTGGGTGCAGGACACTATAGTTCATTTATGTAAGTGAGGATAGCAAAATAAAGTAAACTGTGACATATTATACCCAAACATTCTTCATACAGTGGACTACCAGTAAAATTGATAAAAATTTGGAACCAAAAATTATTCAGACACTTTGACCTGACCATGTTTCGCTTAAGTGTTATCTAAGATTATTTTTTTTCTGACAGTTTAACTCTGAGATCTTGTCATATTTTATTACCATTTTTTTAAACTATAGTGAATAAACTGTATGAATGAAATGTACATTTTGGTTTGACTGTATATAAATAATAATAAATATTAATAAATACTAATAGTATAGTCGTGGCCAAAAGTTTTGAGAATGAAACAAATATTAATTTTCACAAAGTCTGCTGCTTCACTGTTTTTTTTTTTCATCTTTTTGTCATATGGTATACTGAAGTATAATTCCAAGCATTTCATAAGTGTCAGAGGCTTTTATGACAATTACATTAAGAGTCAATATTTGCAGTGTTGACCCTTCTTTCTCAAGACCTCTGCAATTGGCCCTGGCATGCTGTCAATCAACTTCTGGGCCACATCCTGACTGATGACAGCCCATTCTTGCATAATCAACGATTGGACTAACTCAAACTCAATCCTCAAACTCTTGAGGACTGAGCACAAGTTCTCAATGGGATTAAAGTCTGGGGAGTTTCCTGGCCATGGACCCAAAATTTTGATATTTGATCCCCGAGCCACTTAGTTATCACTTTTGCCTTATGGCAAGGTGCTCCATCATGCTGGAAAAGGCATCACCAAACTGTTCTTGGATGGTTGGGAGAAGTTGCTCCTGGAGGATGTTTTTGTACCATTCTGTATTCATGGCTGTGTTCTTAGGCAAAATTGTGAATGAGCCCACTCCTTTGGCTGAGAAGCAACCCCACACATGAATGGTCTCAGGATGCTTTACTGTTGGTATGACACAGGACTGATGGTAGCGCTCACCTTTTCTTCTCTGGACAAGCTTTTTTCCGGATGCCCCAAACAACTGGAAAGGGGATTCATCAGAGAAAATTACTTTACCTCAGTTCTCAGCAGTCCAATCCCTGTACCTTTTGCAGAATAGCAGTCTGTCCCTGAAGTTTATCCTGGAGATAAATGGCTTCTTTGCTGCCCTACTTGACACCAGGCCATCCTCCAAAAGTCTTCGCCTCACTGTACATGCAGATGCACTCACACCTGAGACCATTCATGTGTGGGGTTGCTTCTCGTGTTTGGTGATAATGTCACATATGGAGAGAGCAATTTAAAAGGCCGGACATTTTTGATCAGGAACACCAAATAAACATTTTTCAACACAGCACATATAAAGATTTTAGACCTTTTAGAAATTAGATGTAGAAATTCTTCCAAAACACACTGCCACTATAGATAAATTTGTCTATTAACAGAGCACTTTTTATTTTTGGGTGAACTATCCCCATAAGAATTAATCTAATTTCAAATATAATGCTCTATTGTGGGTATAGATGGCAGAATAACTTATTTTCTTTTAAGTCATATATTAAGCATTCTGATCCTTAAAGAAAATATATGTTCCTGCTTTGAATCATGCCACATTTCCTGTTCTCTGGACCACGTTCCATTATGTTGAACGTCCCCATAGATATGTAAAAACAACATTTTGTCTGAGGGCTGAAATGTGAAGGCAATTTGTCTGTGGCAACCAGTAGAGCTCTCAGACAGGAGAATGTGTTAATGAGGATCCGAGATTAAAGAGATCAATTAAAGGCCCGTTAAGCGCTTAACTGGTGTGCTGTGTTTGCTAACACTTAACAAGCGATGTTTTTGACAATGCACAAGGAGACCACACGGCATGAACCAGTTGACTTCTAGGTAATTGCTTTTCTTTTCATTCTGCTGCACTTCTCTGTCCTCCTTTAATGGTGCGGTCTTGCCTCCCTTTATCTAAGCAGACAAAGAATCGTTCATTCTGTGGCATCATCACTGAACCGATGCCACCCTCCCCTCTGTCATTCATTCACTCTCCCTCTGTCTCTCGGTCAGTCAGGGTGCATGACTGGATCACCTGTGCAAAGCCTTCTGATTCCCTGGTTCGCATTTTAAAGTGGATTCTTAGTGAGTAACAGAAGGTAAGTGGTGCTTTCATATTGAAAGATTTAATTTGGTTACCGTTAACAGTTTTTTGTGGTACATGACCGCAAGTGTTAAACTGTTAACATATTGAGCCTAAACTATCGACATTCATTGGCAATTTAGCAAACAGCTACTGAATCTGATGTGATATTATCTTACCTTTTTTCTCTCTCCCTTTCATGCTCCTATTTGGTGAACATGATTTCACCAAGTAGAACATGATCCTGGAACAACATTCCAATCAACTAATCAAATTTAAGGGATAGTTTTAAAGTTAATGGCAATTTTAAGCTTATCACAAGGGTTAGGAGCTTCTACACCGTTCTTATTCATCATTTCCCTCAGGGTTAGGTTTAGGGGTAGGAACAGGGTTAGCACTATGGGTTTTTTTTGACAGGAATGTTGTTCCAGAATCATTAAAAGATGTTGATCCTGGAACATGTTTTACTTAACAAAATCAGAGTGACCCTCAGATTTTATCCTCATTTTATCCCCAAAGCTATGCGTCCATCCAGTATTTTGACCTTTGAGCCAGGGCTGGAGCATGGAGTGCCATGGGGTCGGGATCTTTTTACTTTCGTGACCTCAGCAGCTGGTCACATGATGAGGACTTTGCAAAAACCACGTAAAAACAAGCCATCAAAACGACAAGTCAATCATCGCAGGTTTCTGCACAACATGATACAGAGGTACATTTTACAGTGTGTGTGTATATATATATATACACTACCGGTCAAAAGTTTGGAATCGGTAAGATTTTTAATGTTTTTAAAAGAAGTTTCGTCTGCTCACCAAGGCTGCATTTATTTAATTAAATATACAGTAATATTGTGAAATATTATTACAATTTAAAATAACTGTTTTCTGTTTGAATATATTTTATAAAGTAATTCATTCCTGTGATCAAAGCTGAATTTTCAGCATCATTACTCCAGTCTTCAGTGTCACATGATCCTTCAGAAATCATTCTAATATGATGATCTGCTGCTTAAGAAACATTTATTGTGTACAACTGTACAAAATATTTGTGTACAATATTTTTTCAGGATTCTTTGATGTATAGAAAGTTCAAAAGAACAGCATTTATTTGAAATATAATCTTTTGTAACATTATAAATGTCTTTATTGTCACTTTTGATCGATTTAATGCATCCTTGCTGAATAAAGGTATTAATTTCTTTAATTTCTTTTCAAAACAATTACAATAAAAATTCTTACTGACCCCAAACTTTTGAACGGTAGTGTATAATGTTACAAAAGCTTTGTATTTCAGATAAATGCTGTTCTTTTGAACTTTCTATTCATCAAGGAATCCTGAAAAAAAAGTACACAACTGTTTTCAACATTGATAATAATCATAAATGTTTCTTGAGCAGCAAATCAGCATATTATAATGATTTCTGAAGGATCATGTGACACTGAAGACTGGAGTAATGATGCTGAAAATTCAGCTTTGATCACAGGAATGAATTACTTTATAAAATATATTCAAACAGAAAACAGTTATTTTAAATTGTAATAATATTTCACAATATTACTGTTTTTTGCTGTATTTTTAATTAAATAAATGCAGCCTTGGTGAGCAGACGAATCTTCTTTTAAAAACATTAAAAATCTTATTGATTCCAAACTTTTGACTGGTAGTGTGTAATATATATATATATATATATATATATATATATACAGTACACAGTACATATACTGTATGTTCACCAAGGCACCATTTATTTGATCAAAAATAAAGTAAAAATAAAAAGTAATATTTTGACATCTTAACTGTTTTCTATTTTAATATATTTTAAAATTTCATTTATTCCTGTGATGGATGGCAAACCTAAATTTTAGCAGTCATCATTGCCTTCTTCAGTGTCACATGATCCTTCAGAAATCATTCTAATAACAAGAAACATTTCTTATAATTATCATTATTGAAAACAACTGCTTAACATGTTTGTGGAAACCAGGATACAATTTCCAGGATTTTTGATAAATAGAAAATACAAAGGAACAGCATTTATTTTAAATCGAATTTATTACTTAAACATTAAAAAAATGTCTTCACTGTCACTTGTGATCAGTTTAATCCTCGCTGAATAAAAGTATTAATTTCTTTTAACAAAAAAAAGAAAAAAAAATCTTCATATAATTTTATATAATAAATATATTTTATATAATAATTATATATAACTATATTAAATAATTATAATTAATATTCAATCTGTTTCTACACAGGAAATTTGCAGAAATAGAAGCAGCGAACCATCAGCTGGCTTCTGCTTTATTTTCAACTGATAAACCCCCAAATCATCTAACACCCAGTCTGTCTCGCATTGCAAAAGAAGTCACAGACCAGTCACCTAAACCCTCAAAACAAGGTAAAAGACCTTACTTTTATTTTCAGAACTGGTTTGTTCTGGTCTGGAACAAGTTTGATGACTCCTTGTTCTGTTTTCTACAGCTATTGAAACTTTTATAAATGCTGACAAAACTGAAGTGCTTCCTGAACAACAAGAGGATGTGTGTGACCTCTGGACATTGGACAGTCTTATGGAGACCAGTGTGGCTGATAAAAGTTTCTCACAGTGCAAGTCCTTCAACAGTACAGGCACAAATCTGAGAACTGAAAAAACCTACAAAGCTGGAAAGAAAAACAACCCCGGATACACAATGGAAGGCAACAGCTTCGAAAGGCAACCAGCATCTACCGATTTAGAAAGCTTTGAGGAAAGCGTGTCCTCCTGGTTGGGAAGCATTGAAAGAACAAGAACGTATTCAAAACCATGTCTCACCAAATACTCTGACATGAAGTTGCTCCCCACGGGTGTTGATGTTTCAGACCTGTCACCTCCTTCTCCGGTGATTTCACTATTTTCTTTGGATTCATCTGATTTGGAGGTTCAGATGCTCATAGATGCTGAGCACGCCATCCAAACGCAAGATGGCACCATCGTTGAGAGTCTTCAAATGGATATGGTGGATGAACTTGATCTACTGGATTGTTATGATAATCATGGAGATCTGCAGATCCACAACAATGATCCTAAATGTAAAACGGCTGAGTGGATGGTTCACAATGAAGAGGATTTAGAGGAAACCAGCATGTTTCCAAGCTCTCTGGATTCTCTAGGAATCCTAGAGAACCTAACAGGTTTTGGCAGTGGGACCAGCACTTTGTGCAATTTGAGCCAAAACGGTCAAGAATTTGATGCTAATATTCTCTCCAATCAAGAGCCACATAGACATAGTTTCCATCACAATCAAATAAACTATTCCATGAACCACAATAACATCCTAGAGGGCCATTTTGGTAGGGCTGAACCTTGCATGAGGGCAAATGGAAAGGAGGATGGTTCCTCAGATACAGAATTGTCTGCCATGAATGGTATTGTTTCAAGCCACCACATGTTCTCAGCGCTTGAAAATCAGCTGGACTCTCAATCCAAACGGATTCACTATGACATCTGGGAGCAACAGCCTCTAAAAAGCTCACACAAGAGCTATTCAAGTCCAGAAACGGATCAGTATCTTATGATGCAAGACACTGATACCAGAAATGCAGACAAAAATATTGAGAATCAGACTGGATCAGGTCTCCAGTGCCCCATCATGTGTTGCCTTGAAGGCTTTTGTTATCATAAAGGAGAGTCGTGTTTTTACTCAAAATTCAGAGGTAATCAGAGTTGTCAGAACTTTGAGGGCGTGGCTAGATCTTTCCCTGCTACATTACATAAGATCCACCCCAATCCAATTCCAACTCCGCCTCTAGATGATGATTGGTTATTCAGTAATATTGTTGCAGAGGAAGAGGTAAATTGCATGAGTAATACATTTGGAAAGTACTGATCAGTCACTGGACAGTAATGTAGTTATGAAATGTTTACTTGAATTTTATTGTATCTGGGGTTGTTTATTATTAAGGTGCGATTATCGTTGCTCTGCGAAATTTCAGTTCTGCGTGAATGGAAGTTTCGCTTGAGGGCGAGAGATTCCGCTCATGTTCAAGTTGGTCACGTGACTTCACCATGATGAACAACAGAAAGCTGCTTGGTTTGAATGTGACTTCTGTCTGAGATGTGCTGCATATATACGCTAATAATAATGGACAATGTACCTTTTTTGCCCACACCTTTACACTTTCATGATTTTATGATCATTTCTGTGAAATGTTTTCGTCAGTGTTGTGAAATGAATTTCTCAATTAGTGAAATATTTTCTGTAATAAAGACTATGAGTGTTGTGACATTTTATATAGAGGACTAGGAGTGCCACTTTTCAAATTTGCAAATAAATAGACAAAACAAAGCACATAAAGAAAAGCAACTGGCCTAAGTTTTTTTAAAAAGCAATTTAAAAGTTATTGTACTGTCATGGACTGGTCATCGGTCCACAGTGTTTTGGCCCATGATGCTGGAACAGACTCCAGGAATGAATGGATGAATGTATTTAAAAAAAAGTTATTAATGTATTATTTTATTGTTACATTTACATTATGAATATGAATTAAACTGTTTTAACTTTGTCTAAATGTCTATTGATTTATTAATTTATTGTTATAATTAATGCCTTTACATGTAAAATAAAATTTTAAATATTTATCAATTTGAAAAGTGATTTATTAGTTTTTTTTATTTTATTGTAAAAAAACACTTTTAAACTTAGCATACTGCAAAACAATTTTAAAGAGGTCATGAATTGAGAAATCCGATTTTTCTTGATCTTTTGACATACAAGAGGTCATTGTACTATAAAAATATCCTGTACGTTTTAAAACTCAAAACTTCTTCATTAGTCCAAAAGCAGCTTTTATTGAAACCAAGCTCAGAAAACAACTAGTTTCAGATTTAAGGCCTTTGCACACTGAGTCCGAAATTTTCGCATGCGTTTTTTCGTATTCGTGATCCTAAAAATTCGTCACGCACAGAGACCTTGCACACAGAGTCCGATGCGTATTAATGAATCCGTTGCGAAAAAAATCGCAAAACAATACAAAATGGAGTCTTCAAGCAGTGAGCATGATTTAGTTGTCCTCTCTCTTCTTAAAAAGAGAAAAAGAAAGAGGAAATATTGGGTTCATCTGAACCCGAGATTGTGTAGGGAGGAAGGAGAGTTCCACCTCATCAAGGAGCTGCGGAATTATCCCGAGCGTTTTAAAGTTTACTTCAGGATGTCAGTGGCTCAGTTTGATGCTTTGCTAGCGATACTGGCACAATCTGTCTTTATATTCTGCCTCTTTGTATTCCGCACTTTGTTTGTCATTCAGTGCTACTGCTTTGTGCTGTAGACGACATGGATCAACTTGTCAGATGGGATTCGGGATTTTGACGTTCGCTTGTACGGTGGCGTTGAATTGTCAAAACGTTTCTCAAAATGCGTGCCACGTATGCGAAAAACGCAGAAAATCGAACCTGATCCGAATTTTTTTATGACGGATGAAAGAGGCAGTGTGCAAACGTGATTGACACAACGTGAGGTCATATTTATTTTTTGAATTTCGGACTCAGTGTGCAAAGACCTTTAGTCACATTATTACGTCATAGTGTGACGAAAGACCACCTCTGCAGAAGAAGATCAACGGCTTCTACATCATTGCCTTTTTAGCCCTGCCCACCAATTTGCGCATGTCATGCAGTAGTAAATAGAGACAGACAAACACAGGATTACTCCCATATGTATATATATATATATATATATATATAGATGCCTCATTAGCGCCTGTTTATAGGGGCCACTATACGTAAGCGGTCAAAGCCGGTCCGTGAACATTCGAGCAACTGTAGTTAGACGCATGTATGAATATCTATATCTGCAATAGACTTCAGAAAATGATTTTGCTAAACTAACACAATACAACAAGATGAAGCATCAGCTAACATGACATTAAAAAATAACCATAGTAAAAGTAAATTTGTCAAATTCAGCTATGATTTGTCCATTTATAGTATAGTTTTTGGTTAATAAACTGGTAGTTGATTTCTTCATTGTATTTTAAGTGGCACTTAGTCCTCCACATTTACTATGCTGATGGTGAATCGTTGATATGTGTTAGTGTGAAAATAAACCACACTGATTTCAAAACCAATGGTATATTAAAATTCACCCCAGTCTCATATTATCATTATAGCAAAATAAAAGATCAAATAAACGACATGGTTAAAAATTCAAGTTCCACAGATGCAAAAAAGCACACAGTCCTCTTCAGAAACACCTCAGATACACACATGTATCTCCTGTGAAGTTTTAATTCCTTTTCACACATATTCTCTGCTATTGTCCACTTATCTCACACTGGCTCAAAGCTGCATTATAAAGCACAAGTTGAGTATAACAAGGCTCATTTATTAAACTACAATATAGGACTTTGAGAAACACGACTCGTTTTTGAATTCAAATGCTATCCTATAATTGAATTTTTGAGTTTGCAGCTCTGCAAAT
Source organism: Hypophthalmichthys nobilis (assembly GCA_037950665.1). Lineage (NCBI taxonomy): Eukaryota > Metazoa > Chordata > Actinopteri > Cypriniformes > Xenocyprididae > Hypophthalmichthys > Hypophthalmichthys nobilis. The sequence continues at coordinate 23,331,244 of CM075481.1, read as the reverse complement.
CTGATAAATGTACAAATCGATCAAAATGATTTTCTACATTTGTCAGTGACAAAACACATTTTAGCAGCAATGTTGAGTTGCTTGAAAGGCAAACAGTCAGAGAAATTACAGGCAGATATAATTTAGGAACGTGTTTTAACATGGACAAATAAGTAGAATAAAAACAATCAATACAAGGCTTGAGTATTTTGGCTTGTGTGTGCGATTCTATAGTTTTGTCTTTAACAGCATGGTTTCCTCCCTTTCATTAATCATTTACAACTGCATACAATTCCAACTTAATTCTAGAGATCGGCAATTAAAAATACACTAAAATTGAAAATTTAAACAGTATTGGGGCAAATAAAACAAATAAAGTATCAAAATGTGATCTACATAACCTATTACAGACATTTTACATACAGTGTAATCTGATACGAAAACCCTGCTTTCCGATTTATGGGACAGATACTGTATGAAGTTGTAATAACTGTGGTAATAACAGTGTAATAAACACATCAGTGCATCAGGGAATCAAAGAACTTTGTAATTTCACAGGCTGAAAAGATCTTAAACATGTTCCAATACTTATTGGTGACAAACAATTATTATTCACAGTTTAATACTGCTAAATTGAATCACTTGAAAAACTAGCGAGTGTAAGCCAGTGCATCAATTTGCTCATCACCATACAATATCCAAGAATGAAAATATTAGAGACATTCGTACAGTTTAGGGAAACTTTCATTTGACATGCCGAAGGATTCATCAATTAAATTAAAACATTTCAGAACCAATAAACAACTGTATTCTAAAATGTATCACATCACTGCCTGTATGAAAAAAGCACCTTTGAGAAGGATGTCTGAGTCCGATTGTTGTTCAGGGAGACCTAATATTGCAATTTATTTATCAAATTCCAGACCTCATTCTTATTATTTCAGTGATTTTCAATGGAATCCATTTTGTATATTCTGCAGATACTACAGGCACTGTTGACATGCATACAGCTATAATAATGTCCCTTTTGTCATCCATATGCCCCAGATCGTGTTCAACATAAACACTGATCCATAAATATTTACCGCATTCAAAAATGATCAAACAAACAATCAAACAAAAATAAAAAGAGAAAAAAAAAGTTACATTGATATAAAGAGATAATTAAGGAGCAACTAGCAGCCTTCAAGCCCTGGGAAAAACAGGCAAGATATCAGATGTTCATGTCTTCCAGGTTCATACCATAACTCTCAGAAATCCTGATCACAGGCTTCTCACTCTTGCCCATTGTCTCAAACGCATGTGTTATTTGTTTTTGATGTGTTATATTCTTTGAGGCCCATTGCAGCTTATATGGTGAAAATGTATTTTTTATTCTGTCCAGTGTTACTGACTAATAACCTGCAAAGTGTAAACTCATCCTTACCCTCAAAAAATCTTTCATTTTGCCTTGTTTCTACTTAAATTGCAAACTATACAACAACCATGTCATGTCTATGTGCAGAAAAAAATACAAAACAAAATAAATAGACCGCATACTGGAATTCTCTTAATTGATAAAAATTACAACGAGTCAGTAGTCTGAAACTGGAGCAGATGTGTTAAGACATAAATTAAGAAATCCTAACTACCTATCTATGTCACTACCGACAAAAGCATCCCTTTAGAGCGACCTAACTATCTACGCACAGTATCTAAGAGGGTACAATCTGTAGCACAGTTACCCTGAACTTAATAGGGAGTTGAACTGATTACTAAAGTTTGAATGAGATCAGAGCAGGTAAATTTCAAATATCTAATAACTGTTACTGCTAAATATACATGGAGGTGAAATCTGTCAGCTTTGGCTGCTTTTTTGTTTGTTTTATTTTTTGACCTTTCATGTATTTTTTTTTATTATTATTATTTTTTGTATCCCCGTTCTTTTCTTATGGACAGGTTATGGCTAAGATGTAAAAGCTATCATGGACGGCTCAAGTTTGTAGCATATTCATTTAATAGAACAGCATTTTTATCTTTCCCACTTTTCTGTCTGTTTGATACAATCATAGCTTTGTGCGCATAAATTGTCATCTATGGAAGCCCCTTGTTACCTCAGAGTAAAAAATAAAAAACTAACTGTGAGATAAAGTTTAAAATAAGAAGTATTCACACTGTGAGATACAAAGTCGCAATTACGAGATACAAGACGGATTGCGAGATATAAAATCACATTGTGAGTTATAAAGTCACAATTAGTAGAAACAAACTCACAATTGCGAGATATAAAGTCACAATATTAAGAAAGAAAATTGCAAGATGTAAAGTCACACTGAGATATAAAGTCACAGTTACAAGATATAAAGTCATGTAAGGTGTGAGTTGTAGTCACAATTGTGAGAAACAAACTTGCAACTCTGAGATGTAAAGTCACAATATTAGCTAGTTCTGGCATGAAACTCTAGATGGCACAGGGTGATAGGTCATTAACTCAATTATTAACGATCACATCATTATCTACTTAGCACAGCTGATGCGGTTCAACATTCAAACAAATACTGGTAGTGTTGCTGTTAGCAGTCTGCAGCGCACTTTCAGAAACCCCACTCCTTCCCCAGTATAGATCTGCTATGGGGTTAATTCATGTATGTTACATGTGCAGCAGCAGCAGCATGTCTTAGATGCTCACAACAATGTCTGTGAATGTATTGGCAGTAGCAAGTCTCTGTACTTGCTCTGCAGCAGCAGAAGCAAAGCAGATCTATTCCGCCAAGACCAAATACATTAATATTGCCATATCCATTGCCATGCTAATCTCTATTAACATACCAATCTCTCCAAGAGTTGTCGTGACAGAATTGGGAAAGAAAGATGCAATTGTGAGATATAAAGTCACAATTAGCAAAAAAACTCGCAACCGCGAGATGTAAAGTCACAATATTACGAAAGTAAGTCGCAATTACAATAAAGTTACATTTTGAGATAAAAGGTCACATTGTGATTATATAGTCGCAATTTCAAGAAACAAACTTACAACTGCGAAATGTAAAGTCACAATATTAAGCAAAAAAGTCAGAATTATGAGAATCAAAGTCACATATAAAGTAGCAATTGTCTTTTTTTTTTCTTTTACTCTGGGGTGGAAATGGGCTTCCATAATCATCATCTTTGCCAAATCATGTTTAACAAAAAGCAAAGTTGTCTATTCATCTGAAGTAGAGCTATCACTTCTAAAATTTTAAAACACAGATATTCTAAAATACCAAAGAGATATCCTTGTACCGGTTCAGTTCTCAATTTCTTAAAACATGACATAATTTCAGGGGAGAGCGAGAGAAAGTTTATCAGGGGTTTGAGGGTTTGATGGCTTGTGCAACTACAGATGATGCATTTTAGCCTGATCGGGGATCATCTGTGCAATACCCAATGGCCTTTGATTGCCATTAACATGCAAATTTCTCCTAAACACATGGCTTTTGATTGATTGAGAAAGAGCTTGAGGTGGCCATAATAATTTTGCCACAACAAGCCTGATATACTGCACCGATATACAGTACTTGTATTTCCCAAGAAATGTTGGGAAATGTAGTTTATTTTTCTCCCCGACTTTAAAACTGCAGTCCTTACTCACTGCTTGGTTTAAATAGTACTATAAGAGTACTGCATCCGACTTTCTCCATCTTGCATGCTAATTCATCAGTTCATTTAAAATCAATAAATCACATTTACTAGTTTCAAGTTTATGTGTGACTGCATGGATGTTCTGTTATGTCTACGACTGCAAAAGCTATGCGAGTTAAACCAGTAAAACTGTTCATCTTTTATACTCCCCCTTTTTATTCAGCGTCTGTAAGGCTGTAGGGGGGAGGGGGGCCCAGGGCGTTGTCTGAGGGTGTGGGGGTACCCGGCGGGCCGCTGGATGGGGTGGGTGAAGCACCTGGATCCTCAGAATCAGAGTTCTCCTGAGAAAGGTCATCCACCAGAGCCCTGCGGCCAGCACGCATGGAGATAGGGAGCGGAGCTCGCCTGAGACAGACACAGAAACAGAGAATATAATGACATGCAATTCATACACAAAATGTGAAATAAATATACAGTGTCCCCAAAACATATTTAGGCATCTTTAGACACTTGCTGTGTCACACAAACTACATATTGCTTGTGCATGCTGTAGTCTTTGGAAAAAATGTGATTTTCTCAGCTTTTTGTTTAAAATTTAGTTTTTTTAATGAAACTTCAAGTGTTACCCAAATTCAAGTGTTGATAAAAAGAATGCATGACGCTAGAACGATCAAAAATGCTGGCAGTGGCTGGCAACTTGTGGCAAAAAAAAAAAAAAAAAAACACCGAGGGAGAAAGAGTTAATTTAGAATAAAAGTTATCAGAATTTTTTTTTTAACAGTGTAATAACTTTTTTTGTCAAATGTTTTGCTTTAATTGTTTTGTTCTATAAGCAAAGCAAAGCAAAGCAAAGCAAAACACAAAACACAAAACAAAACACAAAAACACAAAACAAAACAAAAAACACAAAACATAAAAGCCTTGTTTTGATATTTTGTTGCCTAATACAAATATGTGAATTGTGAAGTGTCCAAATACCTTTTGGGGTCACTGCTTATGAACCGGAAGAAAGAAAGAGGGGAAAAAAAGAGGAAACTGAAAGAGTGTCCATGATTGGTGGAAGAGAGAATCTGTGATTCATCACCATCTATAAATAGGAAGTGACCCACAATCCAATGTAGACTACACCATCTTGATACGCTTCAGAATAAATCAGCTACACAGGACTGTCTCTAATTTCAAGAGGGCACACACCACCAGAATCAAGAGGAGACAGGAAATGCTCAGAGAGGAACACAGAACACACAGTCTGACACTTTATACATGAAAACCTACTGTTCTGACTTCTGCCGTTCTGTGACGCTGAGTTGGTGTAGGAGACAAACGCACAAATATGGATGGACACAATAAGACACATTAGATGAGACAATGAGTGAATGAAACATGCATACACAGTACAACAAAAATGGATTGATGACATGCAAATATATCAGGGTTTGTACTGATACTGTAAAATGAAATTCAAGGACTTTTCAAGCACTACTTTTTTGGTTTTCAAGGACTACAATGAGACATCTCACTTATCAAACAAGATCTTTATTATCTTTCAAATTCTAAAAAAGGTAAATAGATAAATAAAAATAAACTAATAAAAAATAGTATAAATAAAGTACAGCACATGCAATGACTGTGATAACTTTAACCATTGAAAGGATACTATGACAAAGATACCACTTTCCTAATTCAAACTGATTTTTTTCCCATGAATATATGATTGACCTGAAGAATGAAAGCTGTATCATATACTTGGATCTTTATATGAGCAATATCATGCTCACAGCCATGCGAAATGGCTGTATATGTATATCAGACAGGCTGCAGCATTAATTTGGCGTAAAAAGATTGTTTTATCAATAAAATTAAACACTATATAATTTAATGTATATTGTCTTTCAATAATTCAAGCAATTATCAAGTACCTTTTCATAAAGATGGCCATTTTCATGGGTTTTCCAGGACTTACATTTCAAAAAGTCAAATTCAAGTACTTCAAGCACCTTGTACGAACCCAGATTTATGTATGAACAACTAAAAGACTTTCACTGTCCTAACCAGACACAATGTGACAAGTTTTCAGCAACAAGCAGTTTTTCTGTTCACACAGAACACTAAACTGTGCCATGTGACATATGAGAAGATATCTAGACTGTAAAAAGTGGATGTATGTATGTTGTCATCTTAAAGGGTTAGTTCAACCAAAAATTAAAGTTTTTTCTTCAATTACTTACTCTTATGCATTTCAAACCCACAAACAAGTTTACCATTCACTGATGAATGTTTATATGTGAATAAAAGCTTACATTAAATCTGTTCATCATATAAATTGGTCATGTCTCTTCTAAAGACTTGGATTAAACTGCTCAATTTATATGGATTAGTTTCACAATCTCTTTATGAACATTTTGAAGCATCATAGTTGTGGGTGAATAGGGACAGAAATCGCTCAGATTTCATAAAAAATATCTTAATTTGTGTTCTGAAAATGAAAGAAGTCTTATGGGTTTGGAACAATAAACAATATAAGGGTGAGCAACTGATGACAGAATTTACATTTTTGGGTGAACTATCCATTTAAGGAGTTATTTCTACCCAATCTGAGCCATATTTTTTTTTTATTTTTTTATTTTTTTTTGTATAACCTAATACAGTCAAATTGATTCAGTCATATTAATACAGAAGTGTTCCTGGAAATCTACCTTCCTGCAAAGTTCAGCTCCAACCCTGATAAAACACAACTGAAGCAGCTAATTAAGATCTTCAGGAGCACTTGATAATTACAGACAGGTGTGTTTGATTAGGGTTGAATCTGAACTCTGCAGCTAGGTAGATCTCCGGGAACAGGACTGGGCTCCCCTGTATATAAGACCCATTAATTTTGATGTTACAGCATGCAGAACATTATTTAGAATTCCAAATAAATGTGGAGCAGAATGAACTAACACAAGTGACTGGTGACACAAGTGACATGTCTTGACGCTTGACATGGCCAGTGCTGGTTAGGACAAAAACTTGCTTGCTTTTTTTTTTTCTTTTCATTTTGATCTCTTTGAATCTTACACACAAAATGGCAAACCTCACAACACACCATCACAACCATCATAATCTTTACCTGAGTTGGGATCGGAGAGTGTTGAGTTCGCGGTTCATGCTCTGCATGCCGTCAGTCATTTCCTCCAGCTCTCGCTGTAGTTTCCTGCGCTGAGCGTTGGAGCGAGAGTTCTCTTCCTCCACCTCCTCTAACTGCCTCTTCAGCTGACGGAGACGCCCCATAGATTTATCCAACTACAAACAGAAAGAAAGAGAGATTTCATAATTGTAGAATTGCAGTTGTACTGAACTACCCACAACCCAGAAGAGAATCCTGCAAATCCTGTCATGAGTTTGTGTAGGTTAAGTTAGGTTAAGTTTCAGTTCCCATTGACTTCAATTGTATAAAAAAAAACCTGAAATTGTTTGGTTACCAACAGTCTTAAAAATATCTTATTTTGTGTTACACAGAAGAAAGTAAGTCATACAGGTTTGGAATGACATGAGGGTGAGTAAATGATGACAGAATTTTCATTTTTGGGTGAACTATACTTTACTTCACTACTTTAAATCAGCCAATTAACTTGCAGACCAGATGAAATCCTTCACAGTTCACCAGGCTGAGACACATTGCCCTGAAGTACCTGCTCTCTATATTGATCTGCATGTCTCCTTTCATCCTCCACCTGCATCAAAACTTCCTTCAGTTTCTTCTCTGTTTTCCTCACCAGTTTATTGGCTATGGCTCGCTCTCTAGGAAGGGAGAAAAGGGAGAGAGGACACATGAAACAGTCACATTGATGGTTTGCTCTTCACAGTGAATGTAGAACGTTAAAAGAATAATGTAAAAATTCTTTTATTTTCTTGCCTTTTCAAAAAATGCAGTGAAATTTAATGGTAACTATGGCTGTCAAGCTTGATTTTCAGTGAATAATTTCAGTTTGTTTGTCACACAAAATTATCAAATTGCATGTACAAGTTGTACAGACCACTTTTTATGATGCTTTTATGATACTTTTTGTCCTTTTTAGAGCTTGGTAGTCCCTGCTCGCCATAAACTTTAATTGTTCTGACATTCTGCTAAACTTCTGTGTTTGTGTTTTTTCACGGAATAAGGAGTTTAAAAGTCAGCTGGATAATGACACTAATTTTGTTATTGAACTAAATTGAATCAACACTGAACTGACTTGAGATGAATAATGACACTATTGCCCTCTATAGAGCTTCTTATAGCTGAACTGAACTTGTTTCATTATTGATGAACTTTGCAACATTGACAGTTATTGAACTGAATTGAAACAACAATGAACTAAATTGAGCTGAATAATGACACTATTATCTTCTGTAGCACTGTTTTTTTCAGCTGAAATTGAATTTGTTTCATAATTAATGAATTTTACAACATTAACACTTATTTTCCTGTTTATTAATGTGAAGCTGCTTTGAAACAATCTGTATTTTAAGAAGTGCTATATAAGTAAATGTGACTCAACTTGAATTAGAAAATCATTCAGGTTTGGAAAGACATCCGTTCATTTGACCTCCAACTTTTTTCTTTAGCACCCCCCACTGTTCTTACTGTCTCTCCTGCTCCAGTTGTTCCTCCATCGATTCTATCTTGGCCTCCAGGGCGGCGACGCTGAGGCGATGTTTCCCCTTCACAGCTCCCTCCATCTCACTGAGACGAGTCTTCAGCTCTTTATTCTGCCTCTCGAGAGCTTCTCGTGCACTCTCGCTCTTCTGTGCAAGTGTCCTCTCTCCAGATAACTGGACTGTAAGAGTCTCAACCTAAAAAATACAGAGAGAAATGTAGAGTGCTCTGTCTCTATGAGTTTGTGTGATAGTATAGTGTGTGTGTGCCTCTTTGTGCACCTGTAAGGCGCTCTTCCTCTGTCTCTCTGCTAGAAGTTCAGCATTACTTTGTTCCTCCTCTAACTCTTCCTCCAGCTGAGTGATTCTTGCCTCAAGACGCCGCTTCTCATCAAACAGTACAGATCTGAAGGTTAAACAAAGTCCAACTTATTTTTTTAATACACAGTCCTGGTGTTGCACACTATTCATCAGTGCATGAGTGAATTATATTAGCCAAGTTAATAGAGGAAATTTTCATTTCATGTTGACTTTAAATGTATTGTGAGTGCCGTTTGGTGTTGTTTCTAAAGCATACACACAAAGATGCATCCCATCATTCCTAAACACAAGGATATCTCTGGATCAATGGACCTCAACACAAACACAAGCACAAACAGATACTGACTTTCCAGTTGCAGTGTTGACAATTTCATCCGCCATTTCATCTCTCTCCTGTTGGGCCTGTCTCCGCTGCCTCTCAGAAACGGCCAGCTCCTGAGAGAGTATCAAAATAACAGCGAATGAGAGAGAAAAAAAGAATGAAGAGACATTTAAAATAGCTTCTGGGTTACATAGGCAGGGTAACACACCTCTGTCAGCTGTAATAGTTCTGCCTCCAAAGTCTGCAGCCGTTTCTCACTGTCCTTCGACTGGGCGACAATCTCATCTCGAGCCAACTTGGTCTCGTCAAGCTCACGAATGAGCTCCTTCATCTGAGTCTGAAAAACAAACAGGAACACACTAAATATCCACATTTTATAAGGCCCCTTTGGTTTATTTGAATTAAGTCTGGCCTTCGTAATGAAATAATTGGGCCCTGATCTACAATAAATATTCAAAACATCACTCCTGATAATCAACTAGTTTATATCACAACTCTCAGCAACACCTTTTTATAAATGTGTTGTGGATTATTCCAAAATTAATAGACTGACAAACCTGGAGACGTTTCATCTGTCTAAGTGCTTCCTCTCTGCCCCGATTGGCTGCTTCCACCTGAGCCTCCGCCTCCTGCAGCTCTGTCTCCAGTTGTTTCTTGACCGTCAAAGCCTGAGCTCTCTGAGTCTTCTCCTCTTCAAGCATTGTTTCAAGCTCACGCACCTGAACAAGAACAAAAGACGAAATGTAAGAAAACAAATATGGAGTAGGAGAAAAAAGGCGGTCAAGATTAATTCTTTTCAATCCTGACAAACATCTTCAGCCAATATCTCATTCCTTCACTTCTTTGTTCTGCAGTTACCTGTTTGTTGAGTGCTCTTCTCTTTTCTTCTCCTTTCTCCTCCTTAGTGCTGATCTCTCTCTCAAACTGAGCTCTAAGGGCCTGAAGGGTGACCTCCAGTCGGAGGCGAGCGTTCTCCGCCTCTGTCAGCTCATCCTCCAGCTCCTGGGTCTGTTCTTTCAGAGATTGTGCCTCTGTTTCCAAAGCCCTCCGAGAACGCTCCAGCTCATGAACCTGAGGAGGCGAGACAAAGAGAGACAATAGTTCAAATTGCAAAAAAGTCAAGGAACGGAATATGTTCTTGTTATTACTATGCTATTACATGTTAATAAACACTGTATAAGCACATTTGGTAAAAAGCAAGCTGTACATTTTTGCCCACGTCATCTTGGGCGTTGACGAGCTGCTCCATCTCCACGCGGAGCTGCTTATTGGTTCTCTCCAGCTCATCTCTCTGCTCTGTTGCTTCCTGCAATGCTCTGGAGAGAGACAGGAAGCGTGTCTCTTTCTCTCGACTCTCTGCTTCTGCACGGTCCCGTTCCTCCAGCAGCCGAGCACTCACTGCCTTCTCCTCTGCCAAACACTGAAGGTTAAAGGTCAAAGGGTGATGAATATTTGGAGCTGCACTGCTCATTTTTAACCAAAAGCTTTTTACTTTATTAAATGACCAAATATGAATTTATTCATCCATCTTTCCATCAATTCATCTATCCATCAATACATGTCTATCCTTACATCCATCCATCCACCAGTCAAACTGTCCATCTATTCATCCCACCATCATTCCACCTGTCAGTCCATCCATCCATCCATCCAACCCTCCATTGATCCAACACAGCAGTCAATCCATCCATCCATCCATCCACCAGTCAATCTATCCATCCATCCATTCCTCCATCCACCAGTCAATTCATCCCTCCATTATTCCTCTATTGATCCACTAGTAAATCCATGCATCCATCCATCAACCAGTCAATCCATCATCCCCATCCATCAGTCCATCCATCAATCCATCCATCCATCCACCAGTCAATTCCTCCCTCCATCCATCCAGCAATCTATCCATCATCCATCAGTCAATTCATCCCTCCATTGATTCAGCAACCATCCATCTATCAATTAATCCACCAGTAAATTCATCCCTCTATCCATCTCTCCATTGATCAACTAGTCAATTCATCCATCCATCCATCCATCCATCCATCCATCAGTCCATCCATCAATCCATCCACCACTAGTCAAACAATCCCTCCTTCCATCAGTCCATCCATCAACCAGTCAATCCATCCATCAATCCATCCACCAGTCAATTCATCCCTCCAACCATCCATCCATCCACCAGTCAATTCATCCCTCCAACCATCCATCCATCCACCAGTCAATTCATCCTTCCAATCATCCATCCATCCATCCATCCACCGGTCAATTCATCCCTCTATCCCTCCATCCGTTTCCTACTTTACCTGATCAAATTTCTTCTGTCTCTTCTCCAGAGCAGTGCAGTTTTGTCTCTCTCTCTGCAGAGCGATGGTCATGTCCTCTATCTCTTCTCTCAGCCGTTCTTTCTGTCTCTCTATGCGTTCTTTCTCTTCTTCTTTGGCTCTCTCTCTCTGTGTAGCGTTCTCCAGCTCTCTCTGCATCTTCCTCCTGGCCTCCTCCCCGGCCTCCACTGCTGAATTCACTTCCTCTGTCTGCCTCTTCAGATCAGACAGCTGCATGGGCACAAAAAAATAAAATGATAAAATAGAGCAAAGATGGTTTGAACAACTAAAACATTTTCCAGGATGTGCAAATGGGTGTAAACCTGTTGTGTATGGTTTTGAATCTGGCGTGTAAGTTCTCTGGTCTTCTCCTCCTCCTCCTCTAGTCTCTCCATCAGTCCAGCTTTCTCTTCCTCTAGAGCACGTACACGTGAGCCCAGCGCCAACTTCTGCCGTGTCTCGTCCTGCAGTAGCTCCTAAAAAATAACATACACACAAACATTAAGCATGATTAAGAGGCAATCATATTCACAGTCTCTAAGATCTGCTTTGAAATAGAACAACAATTAGAGTGAGAGGAGAACCTCTGGAGGATTTCATTTCCTATTCATCCATCTAACCATGATACAATATGTCAAATGTGTTTCTTCAAAAGCAGTTTGGTTAATTCCCATGAGCCTATTAATATGTAGCGGAAGAGAGCAAATTAAAACACACACACTTGCGCACACACATAAGTTACCTGCACATCATGTAGTTGGCTCTCCAGACTGCTGACCTCCTTACTTAGACGGTGAGATTTGGAGTCAGATGAGGAGAGGGAGTTGGACAGAGACTCAAGCTCTGACTGAAAGGGAGAGATTTCATTGTTAGAATCTTTTCATAATTGGTTTGATTCAGAGTTTAATTTTAAAATTAAAAGTGCAACAAACATTTACTAGCTGGTCATCCCAACCTAAATTGGTCATGCTACTGTTTGTTAAGAGGGTGGTTTGTAAACTACCAGCTAATGTCCAGTTTGGACCAACTAGAAACCAGCTACCATGTACCAAAATAGCAACTAGATTAAGATAGATTTTCAGAAGGGGAAGGACTGCTGTCAGCAAAGGTGCGGTCACAAATTTTGCAAGCGAAAAAGGTCCTTTGTCCATTATCAATAGTTCAGCGATGTATGAAGCAGAGCTAAAAAAAAAAAAAAAAAGTTACTTTCAAACCAATTGCTTTCTGTTGATCTATGTGGCCAATTGACCAACACAATCTGCATGGGTAAATCTTCTGCCCTCATGCAAAATTCCCAATTGCCTGGATTCCAAATGACTGGATTCCGCCTGCAAAAATTTGCCTAACAACAGTAAATGTGGCAGCACCTTAACAGTGAACTGTACCAGAATTTATATCAACCATTCCTATGAAATCCTTATCGGGTATACTTGGGCACAGTTCTATGGTGCCCACCAAAGTTCAGAAAACATTTTTACATAAACTAAACCAATTGAAATCTGGTGTCAAACAGGGTCAGGTTCACACTGAGAAAGTAGTGTAGAAATTTATACTTCTGTGTTGAACCTACACCGTAGCTACGTCGTAGGCTGTATGTAGCATTCGTAGGCTATGGTGTAGCCTGCACCTCTCCAAAAATGTAACAACGCGTCAATTCTACGTGGACTGCAAGCGCTGTGATTGGTCAGCTAGAACCCCTCCCTTAGGTCAAAAAACAATTCCGCTTGTGACATAACTACATTTTGATATTGAACAAAAAGCTGCAACAAAAGTCGTTGTCTATTTGCCGCCATCACTGCAGCTTCTTCTCTGACAACATACACAACAAGCTGATACTGTGGGTCACACCATCAACATGCCAGTGGACACTGCTTGCTAGCGGTCTGCATGTGTAACTGCTTGTTGACGCGGACAATGACAGAAGTATAAATGAAAACCAATGTGTAGCCTACGGTGTAGAGGCTACAGTGTAGGTCCGATGCAGAAGTACAAATCAGCCTTTAGTCAAAAATTAAAAATGTTTACAATTAAGCCCAATTCCCTTTCTCTTTTTTCCCATTTTACCTGGAGTTTACCAAGTCGTTCCTCTCGCTCTTCTCTTTCTCTCTCAGCCTGTAAGAGGCGTGCGTTGACTTCCTGTAACTGTCCCTCTGCTCTCTTTCTGCCCCTCTCGCTCTCCATCTTCCCTCCCTGTAATGTCTTCAGCTCAGCACTCAGGTTCATGCGCTCCTCCTCCAGAACAGCCTTCGCCTTCTCCAGAGACTGACGGGACTGTGGACATACACACATATCAAAGGTTGGACACGTACCAATACAAACCTGGTTTCCCAGGTTCCCTGGTTTGAAACAAACAAACAAACAAACTTATAAACAAGCTACATTTGACTTAAATGCTAAGACTCACCCTTTTGGCATTGTCAAGCTGCTCCTGTAGGGAATCTATAGCAGCGGTGTGTTTGATGCGGAGCTCTGACAGCTGGGCTTCATGACGACGGGTCTCCTCTTCTAAACATCTCTGAAGCTCTCCTAATTCAGCCTCACGACGAGACCTAGACAAACACACACACACACACACACAAATGCCTGTGGTTAACTCTAGTCTACCCTTCTGTAAAAAAAAGTATGCTTAATTGTTTTGAATGTGCACTTTTAGTGTACTACAAATCTTAAAAGTAATTTAAAAAAAACTGAACTTGCAGATAATATAGTATTAATGAAATAAAAGGCCACTTAAGTGTTCTTAAAGAGAGTACACATTCATGACTGTTTCTTAACACACTTAAGAGTTTTTTGTTTTGTTTTGTTTTAATAATAATTTAATGCTTTAAAGAAGTACTTATTTTGATGTGTTGACTAACATACTAAAGCACATGTTGAGTATTTGATTATAATTTTAACTGTAGTGCTCTATTTAATATTACATTTAAAGTAAATATATTTTAAATGTAGTAAATTTCAACTTCAATACAAATGTGTCATTACAAACATATTTAAAAAATACATAACATAGAAGTTTCAATAGAAATTACATTAAAATGTATTGTAGTTTACCATAAATCCTTGTCAGTACATTTGGCAGTACATGTTTAAAAGACAATAAAAGTAATTACATATAAAGATGTACTTAAGTCCTATTTAAGTGGGTCAAAAAAGCACACTAAAATTCAGCTAACTGTAATTAATATAAATAAATAAACAATAATACATCTTCATTTAATTGTAATTAACATGCAGTTAAGTGCCTGAAAACATTACATTCAGATCACATTTAAGTATATTCTTTTAATGTATACAGTATTATTTCCTTATACTCTTTTCAAAAGTATCCTAAAGTGTATTTAAGTGTTTAAGTGTAAGACTTTCCATAGACATAATGATTTTTATACTGTACATAAAGTATATTCTATTCCTTTTCCCCTAAACCTACCCATTAAAGAAAACAGCATTTTTACATTTTCAAAAAACATCACTTAGTATAATTTATAAGCTTGTTTCCTCATGGGGACCAAAAAATGTCCCTACAAGGTCAAGGATTTTGGATACTGCCATCTTTGTGGGGACATTTTGTCTCCATAATGTAGGGTATACCTGAACCACACACACACACATGCACACACACACACATACACACACACACATACACACACCTGAGCTCTTGCTGAGCAGCTGTAGTGTCCAGTGTATCTTCTAGTTCAGTTCTCAAAGCCTCTAACTCCTCCCCCAGATCTCTCCTCTGTTTTTCGGCTCTCTCCCTCATCCCTCGTTCATTATCCACCTCCTCTTTGAGCTCCGAGACCTGAGACATGGCCTCTCTCAGGGCTCTCTGAGCTTCTGTACGACGTGCCCCCTCTTCTTCCAGCCTAAGAGAGACAGAGAGTGCAAAAAATGTCATTACTGAAGAAGTATTAGTGGCTGCGCCAGATTCACTATAAGGTAGATTTGTGTTAGTGCATGTACCGTGTCTGTAGTGTGGTGATCTCTTTCTCTCTTTGGCTCAGGCTGCCTCTCAGCTCTGTGACGAGTAAGCTCATGTCAGACAACTGCTCTTGAGCCTCCACTGCTTCTCCTTCCATCCGTCTCTTCCACTTCTCCTGTTCCAGACGACCCTGCTCTTCCCTCTTCAGGCGCTCTAAAGGAGAGAAAGAGACAGTTTTCTGTTTTAATATATTTAAAATGTGATTTATTACTGTGATGCAAAGCTGAATTGTTAGCATCATTACTCCAGTCTTTAGTGTCACATGATCCTTCAGAAATCATTCTAATATGCTGATTTTCTTATCAATGTTGAAAACTGTTGTGCTGCTAAATATTTTTTTGGAAACCATGATTCTTTGATGAATACAAAAAAAGTTTTATTTGCATTTATTTGAAATATAATTTATTTGTAACAATGTAAAAGTCTTTTACTGTCACTTCTGATCAATTTAATCCATTATTGCTAAATAAAAGTATTAATTTCTTTAAAAAAAATCTTACTGACCCAAAATGGTAATGTAAAAAAAGAATGTCACGATTGTGGTTCTGCAAAATTTAATGAATGCATTCTTTAAATCTGACAAAAATCCCAAATTCAACAGATCCATTGAATCATCAACAATGATATTTTTCCATGTATAATTAATGCAAGGACTGTTACCTTCTAAATCAGCGATGACAGCTTCCTGTTTGTTTTTCAGCTTGTTAAGACTCTTCACCTTCTCCTCTTCCTCTGTTAGTTGATCCGCCACTTCATTCAGTCTCTCTTCCAGCTGTTTCTTCTCCTGAGAAAGAGAAAGACAGAAAGATTCATGAACCACTGTAACATTGTAGCTGCATTTATTCATATATTGTTGGTAAACAATCCTCTTCTCTGTAAAGTCACCATAAAATCAAAACTGACAATTCTTGCTTTAAGAAACACTGCAGTATTTATTATAAATGACTTATCCGTGCACATTTTTTTTTTTTTAAACTCATGTGCCTCGTAATCTTTAATTAAAATAACTCCCCCTCCTTCTTGCAGCAACATCTCTTCTCTTCTCTGATGACGAGAGGGCGGGACAACCTGTCACTCACATGACATCATAGCAATAGCAAACCACAACCATCCAATCAATTCCCAATAGGCAAAATCAAGTCCCGCCCTACATTTTTTCTTGCTTGAGAAGCCGTTTCATTCGGATATACGTCACAATAGGGAAGAAACGACTATGGCAACTTCTATTTCATGTCAACTTCAACTACCTTGCTTAATCTGTCTCTTTGTTCTCCCAAAGTCAAAGTCTCGGCCTCCAGACTCTTCACTTTGCTTTCCAGGGTGACTTTCTCCAGCTGGAGGCGCTGACGTGTCCCCTCTTCCTCCTCAAGCTGTTCTTCCAAATCCTTAGAGAAAGAAATGATGTTAACAGAAGATATTCAATAGTGGACATCAGACACTTACAAAAATGTCAACCCTCCTCACCTGCACATGTTGCTGTATTCTCTTCTTCTCATTGGTCAGCTGAACGCTCCTCTCCTCTTCCTCCTCCAATCGGCTCTCGAGCTCTCCCAAAACATCTTCAAGCTCCTGTTTGCGACTGGCCAGCCGTGCTCTCATTTCCTCCGCCTCTGCGAATAACTCTGCCTCCGCCTGCAGCTGGTCCGTCAGCACTGACTTCTCCTCCATTAGCTGTCAAGAGGACATCCAGATGAATGTGGGAATCAAACAAATATATTTTCTTCTTTTGGTTTTCCAACATGCACAACAAAAAATTAGTGGAACAACGAAATAAAGTCACCTGTTGGTTTTTTTTGTCCAGTTCAGAAAAGTCAAGCTCTAGTTTACTCAGCTTGTCTTTGGCTTTCTGAAGCTGTGCTTCCCGAGCTTGAATCTCTTCATCTTGACGGGTCACCTGCAGCAAGGGCTTCACCTGGAGGAGAGGTCAAAGGTCACAAAGCAAATTAACCCAAAAGACATGCAGCATCCCAACTCTCATACTTCTATTGCACTGTAAAAAGTGGCAACCTGCAATTGTTACCTTAATGTGCTATTTTAAATATTAATTTACTAATAATAATAATATAATAATTTATATAAAAATAATAGTAATATTTTAAAGTAATATTAAACATTAATATTTAAAGAAAATTATTTAACATTTGTGACTTAATACAAATTATCTTGATAAATTGTAACTTGGTAAAACTGATTAATTTATTTGTTACTACATGAAGCATATTATTTAGGTTAATGCTAAAATATACTACGATTCAAAAGTCTGAGATCAGTACGATTTTTTTTTATGAATATTTTATTATTCAACAAGGACGCATTAAATTTATCAACCGTGGCAGTAAATATTTTAATTAAATTGTTACAAAAAAAATTCAAATAAATCCTGAATAAAAATGTAACATGGTTTCCACAAAAATATTAAGCAGCACAATTGTTTTCAACATAGATAATATCAGCATATAATGAAAGATTTCTGAAAGATCATGTGACACTTAAGACTGAGGTAATGATGTTGAAAATTCAGCTTTGCTATCACAAGAATAAATTACATTTTAAAATATATAATAAAATAGAAAACAGTTATTTTAAATTGTAATAATATTTCACAATATTACTGCTTTGATCATATAAATGCAGTCTTGGTGAGCATTAGAGACTTCTTTCTAAAACATTTTTAAAAATCGTAACAACCCCAAACTTTTGAACGTGTAATTCTGAGTATGTAGTAAGATAGAGAAACATACTACCACTTCATTGCTCTACATACTGATAAAAAAAATTCTATACTCTTTGTGTTTGCTTGTTAGCTTTAGCTACATTTTAAATAAAATCATTACATTAAACGGGCTATATGTAAGAATTTTCATGTATTAATCGCTTTTTTATAGCAAATGTGTAAACAGCTTGTAACAAAACTTGAAAAAGAGACCTTCTTGTCAATGAAAGCCTGTAGACTGATTTTGTGAAGGAACTCGGGATGTTTTTGCCCAGAAAATCAAAAGGATGTGATGTTTATGCATGCCCCTGAGAGCCTCTCTTCTGTTCAGTGACACATGAAATGAATGCTTATATGATGTTCAGGATAATGCTGATAGATCTAGTCTGTACTGTAATGTCAATGTATTATTATGCAAAGAAAAAGGATATATTCAAGCTATAGTCTCACGTAGCCAGATCTACAGTATATAGTCTATAATCTCAAATATAATTCATAATCAAACTATCATAACAGTGTCATTTTAATTACCCCATCTGTCAACAAGATGTCGGTGCAGCGCTGTGTCAAACATCCACATTGCTATGTTTAAAGTATCGGAGCATTGAAACACGTTAAGTCTCTTGTACATTTTTTACTTTATATAACATGTTGTGTAACGTTTTCTGTTACCTTGGTGAAGAGTCTCCACCACTGCCAGTTTCTGAGCTTCAGGTATGCTGCACAGTTCCTCTGCATCACACGCAGGGCGCTGAGCTGCTGCTGCTTCTTATGGAACGCCCTGAAAGAACACGTCAGTTAAAACTTACATGCACCATATTACACACCACCAACCTATGACTCACACATATACACATGCAGATATTTACCTCCTGGCGAGGTATCCACGGGCTGCGCTTTGGAAGCGGATGATGGTGTCAGTGATCTTCAAGTCTCGTTCTTCCTCCAGATGACCCAGTACTCCAGCCCGGAAGAACACCTTACTCTGTCCTACCCGGAAAAGATTCTTGTCCAGCTCCAAAGCACTGATCTATAGATAAAGTAATGATACATAATCAACAACCGGTAGAATACTAATCAAAGATCTGAATAAAACACTAAAACACCATTGACCTTCCCCACTTAGTTACTGATCCTAAAGCATCTGTTCACATTTATTGATCCGAAACTCTAGTGTATGATATCCCCTATCAAATCAATATTATGAACTCTTTGATTTAGGTTTGAGTGACATCACTTACCATGAGCTCACACGCCTGTTTGCCATCCATAAAGGTTCGAGGAATAGCATTTGGAGTCAAAATCTCATACCTGTGAGATACACGAACAGAAAGAGATAAAAGACAAGACAAGAATTCTCATTTATGGAAGCTACACAAAAAGTATTACTGTAAGCAATTATTTTTTCCACAGACACACACACACAAAACTCAATTTACTTATATAAATGCAAATTTTCTATAGACCTCTATTGTTTTTATATGTTATATGCAGCTAGTTATAAATAATAACCTAGACTTAAACCTAACAAAAAAAACTTTTTACAATTCATTTTTACAATTCATTAACTTTTGTTTTTTGTTTTTTTCTTAGAAATGAGGATCAAAAGGAGGTTTTAACAGATTTAGCTCACAACAGGGTACAAATTTGTCCCCTAAAATGTGGTTAAGTAGTACACACACACACACACCTCTGTCTGAACTCCTGGAATGGGACGCGGTTCGGGAAGCCCTGTCTGCAGATCCTGATCCCCTCCAGCACCCCATTGCACCTCAGCTGATCCAGAACCAAATGAGGACTCAACTTCCCTGCCTGTGATTATTTAAAGAACGAAAAGTTAGGGATGTCCCAATATAAAAAAAAAAAAAAAAATACATGAATGATATTACAATAAAAAAAAATAAAAAATCACAATCTACATTAAGAAAAGAAAGAAAGAAAGAAAAAAAATATATATGTATATATGTGTATATTTTGAGATTCGCTAAAGATTACATTTAACACAAATTATTAGTGTTATTATAGATGAACTTTTAATGAGTGTTAGATGATAGTAAAGGTAATCTAACTGAGCATGCATAATTAAATATCCAATATCCACTGATAACAATACATTTTAACCAATATTTTGTGCAACCTCACAATAAATACCTTATCATCAGTTTTATACCACATATCATATAGTCTTGAACTGTCCCCATCATTCTTTTTCAGATACTAACTTTCATGTAGTGCGTTATATAGCTGTTTGTGAATGTAAAAGGTCTGCAAAGTTTCAAACCCCAAAGTGCACAAAAAAAATGTCACTGTCTCCCAAAGAACTGATTCTGAACTGCCTGAAATGAGTCATCAGTCTTACTTCCTGCACAAATCTATGTAGGTTTGTATGGTTTGTGTTGTCGACATGTCGAGAAGATGCTGTTGTCTGTGCTTGCAAAGAAAAATCCACTTTGCTTGCACTTCCAAAGGATGAGGCTTAAACTGATACAGTAAAACTGCAGCTATCTTTACTGTTCGTATTACTGCGTATACAAGCGCTGAGGAAGTTTCCGGAGCTGAAATTCAGATGTGGCAGTGTTTTGTTTCCAACGTGCTGTAAACAGAAGACCAATCACAACAGACTGGGCCATCTGGCCAATCAGAGCAGAGCAGGCTCACAGAAAGTTGGAGTTTAGAGAGACCGAATACTTGATCTAATTGTTTCAGACACTGTGAGAAAAGAGCTGATGCTGCAATGTATATTATGAGAAAATTAAAGTTTTTTTGAGCTTGGATGCATCTAAACCTATTATAGGAGACCTCCGAAAGATGATTAGGAAACTTTAAAATAGCATAATAGGGGCACTTTACAGATATGTTAAGAAGAGAGAGAGATGCCAAGAAAAACGAAGTACCATGGTCATTTTTTAGTATCTCTTTCTATTCTTACCTTTTTCTCATGGTTGGGGATGATGCAGCGCAGGAAGTTGGGATTGGTGTTGCGGAGGGTGGCCATCAGTTTAGTGAGGGACTCTTTGTAGAGTTGCCCCACTGTGCGAAACATGCCCTTCTTCGTCTTGAGCCCAGCAGCACCAAAATTCACCGGTCCACTGTTCTCGCTGGACGACACCTGGTCCAGACCCACAATCCTCTCCACTGACAAGCACAAAACAGGGATGTTATTATCTAAAAAGTACATGTTTATGGCATGTTCAGAGAGCACTATGGCTCTAAATTAGTGCTATTACTGTAAAATCATACAACCAAAAATATTTTTTTTTCTGTTCGGGTAGAAGTCTTAATACGTATGTGTTCCTCTTCTGAGACATTTAAAACTTTCCAAACAGAAAGAAATTCTATGTTCATTTCTACATTACAAGCACTTTGAGAAAGATGCTTTATGGAGAATAAACTACAGGCAAGCAGATCACAACCACCTACTGTTAAACCAAACTAAACTAGAATGAGTTCTACAGCAACCCATGAAAAACAAACTACACATTCTACTAAACTACAGTAAAAAAAAAAAAAAAACAACAACCCACAAATCAAATCACAATCTGATGCAATGAAAGAGAGATGAGAGACAGAGTGAAGGGCAAATCATAGTTAGATGAACTGATGAAGAGGTTAAAAATGGAAGGGCAGAGTAACCTACTGCTGTCAGAGCCATTGGTTTGCAGCGTGGCATAAGAGTCAAAAAAGTACACACGAGGAAGAGTTTGAATATCTGAGAGGAGAGGAGAGGAGAGGAGAGGAGAGGAGAGGAGAGGAGAGGAAGAGAAGAGAAGAGAAGAGAAGAGAAGAGAAGAGAAGAGAAGAGAAGAGAAGAGAAGAGAAGAGAAGAGAAGAGAAGAGAAGAGAAGAGAAGAGAAGAGAAGAGAAGAGAAGCGTTAGTCCATAGTAGATTACAGTGTTAAATATTAGTAATCAAATAAAAAAAATGTATTAACATTGCATTATTAAACATTTTTTAGTAAATAACACAATTATATATCATCACTTTGATTAAACTAGAAACATTAAGGTTGTAATTAAGCCGTCTGACCATTTTTATTGATTGTACCAGTTTCTAATTGTATCAAGCAATTGATAAATTTATTGTTGCTGTTGCTGTTGCTTTTAATACTATTTATTTGCTATTATATTTATTTAAACAAACAATTATTATTATTGTTGTTATTATCGTTTGTTTTCCTGCTTCTGAACCTGATCCTTTGGGAAATTATTAATATTAGTTTGTTTATTTTCCTTTCTAAATATTACATCTTTAAACATTTATTAATAAATAACAATTATATATCATCCCTTCAATTATACTGAAAACTTTAAGGCTGTAATCAATCTGTTTTACTGTATTGTTTGTACCAGTTTGTAACTGTATCAAACAATTAATATTAATAAATTTCAAACAATTAATATTCAAACAATTAATATTAATACATTTTTCACTGATGTTAATAATAACAATAATAATTATTATTATTTATTTTTCTGCTTCTAAAAAAATGCTATAATAATATCATCATTAATAATTATTTTTTATTCATTAATATTATTATATTTACTAATTTATTATTTAATTTTTTTTCTTTATTTTCCTGCTTCTGAACCTGAAATTTTGAGAAATTATTGTAATTACAGCATAGTGTCTATTAAGCACCTACCAGTGCAAAAAACCTTCTCCAGCGTAACAATGATTTACCACACACACACACACACACATAAAAACACGCTTCCCCTCACCCTCCCTCCAGAGCTCAGAGATGAAGGGGTCAGATGACTGATGTAGGAGAGATGCCACATTATCGTTCAAAGGATCCATGTTCTTCACCAGCCACTCATCTGCCTTATAGTCCACCTGACAGAGTAAGAAAGTAAACAGGGTCCATTTTGACTTCATGTTGATTAGAAAAATGAAAAAATGGATAGCCTAAGGTGGTAAAAAAAAATCTGACCTTGCCAGCATAGTGTATAATGGAGAAGTCAGCCTCTTCTTTAAGCTGCCGGGGCCGCGTGAACTTTGAATGTGAACCCTGCTCAGCTGACAGTTTGTCCACAAATGAGCGATCAGTTGCCCTCGGGAACCAACACTCCTCATCCAGCAATGCCAGCACACCAGGAGGATGAGCCTATGGAGCAAACCAATCAAAAAACACTATCAAGACACTGCATGTCAAGTCAGGTTGTATGACAGCAAACTGATTCCCTGTTATGGGAATTAAGATCTACACACATATACTAACCGGTCTCTCAATGAGGTCGATACAGGGCTGAAGATCCAGACCGAAGTCGATGAAGTTCCACTCGATTCCCTCTCGCTGATACTCCTCTTGCTCCAGTACAAACATGGTGTGATTAAACAGCTGCTGCAGTTTCTCATTAGTGTAGTTGATACATAACTGCTCGAATGAGTTCAGCTGTTAAGAGAGAGACATAGAGATTAATATTCATCAGTTGAATAATTACAGACAATAATTAACAGACATTAAAGGTGAAGGTTGTAGGATTTTTTATGTGATAAAATTCATTCAGTTTATAAAATTCAGTTTATTGGTCATTGACTACTATTAGTATGCCATTTATGGCTTTATCACCCCCAAAAGTGTGAAGACTGAGCCTCCCAGACACCATCAAAACATTGAGAGCAGACCACTCTGATCTGTCAATCTCTTTCCAGCTCAACCAATAGCACGAGTTTGGGGCGTGGCTAGTGTAGCAGGTGGAGCCAGAGGGCGTTTAGGTGGTGTGAGACCATGGCGCGTTACAAAGACATTTATCTTCGGTTACAGAAGTGCAAGCCAAAATTCAATGCATTTATACCTTCAAAGATTAAACCGGTCACGTTTAATCAGACAGTGTATTAGTCTACTCAATTGTGTACTCATGACACATAGCAACAGAGATAAATGTATTCCTAATATGTTGGAACTTTTATTGAAAGTAGAGTACTTTTACCTGTAGAGATGTGGCTTCACAAGCATCTGCGAGAGCTGTATTTGTGATGTCTGAGTTGGGGGTGATATTTGAGTTAGGGGAGGCTCAACGCACGAAAGGGCATAAAGAGTCTAAGGGTATCTGCAAGTTTGTTTCATTTTTTTAATTCTGCTAGGTGCCACTAGTGTTGCAGAAACTGCATACATCATCTTTAAAACCCTTGGATCTGGCTCACCTGGAAGATCTCAAATCCAGCGATGTCAAGGATCCCGATGAACGAGGCTCCCTGACGCTGTCTGCGGTCCAGGGCTCTGTTGATCCGGTGCACCAGCCAACGGAACAGACGCTCATATGTGGCCTTCGCCAAAGCCTCTATCGCAAAATCAGCCTGAACACGCCCAACAAAGCGGAAAAAAAACAGAAAAATTAATGTTTCTGTCCAACAAAGGTAGGGACTTTATCCATCTGGAATTGAATGGATTGTGAAAAAAGTAGTTTCACATGTGGAGCAGGTACTTTAATTACACTACCGTTCAAAAGTTTGTGCTCAGAAAAATGTTTTAATGTTTTTAAAAAAAAAGTCTCTCAAGGCTGCATTTATTTGAATAAAATGAAGTAAGAACAGTGAAAATATTATTAGAATTTAAAATAACTGATATAACTTACATGTATATTAAAATGAAATATATTCCTGTGATGGCAAAGCTGAATTTTCAGCATAATTACTCCAGTGTCACATGATCCTTCAGAAATCATTCTAATATGCTCATTTGCTGCTCAAGAACATTTATTATTATTATCAATGCTGAAAACAGTTATGCTGCTTAATATTTTTTTGTGGAAACCTTTTTTTCAGTGTTCTTTGATGAAAAGAAAGTTCAAAAGAACAGCATTTATTTGAAATAGAAATCTTTTGTAACATTATAAAGGTCTTTACTGTCATTTTTGATCTTTTTAATGCACTTTTACTAAAATAGTATTAATTTCTTTTTTTTTTTTTTTTTTTTTTTTTTAAAGGGGAAATCTTACTGATCCCAAAGTTTTGAATAGTAGTGTACATTTTGATTAGAATTGTGAAGACAATTTTATTCTTTGGAATATCTGATAAATCATCATAGTAAAATCTGGAATGCGTATTAATAAAGGTAAAGAGTACATTTTTATATCATGTTTATTTTAAAATACAGTTTTGTGGATTTCACTGTAGGGGGAGCTGCGACTATCAAAACGCAAGGCCGTAACCATGTCTTGAACATTGGGGGAACCAAATCTTTTTATAAAGCATAAAGAAATAGAACAGTGAAGGAAATTCTAGGTTTAATTCTAGTTGAGAAATAATCATTTTGAACTATTTGCAAATAATATTTGCATTTAAAATATGCACACATGCACTTTTATTTGCATGCCTAATTTATAGAAAACGTAAAACGTTTCTGGTCTCATCAGACTCAGTTAGGAATTACATGAATCATGCACATTTTCAATTCAAAATGCCCATATTTAAGTAAAAAGCCAAGTAAGTTTGCATCACTGGATGTTACCGTCGGTTGCTTAACATTTCTATCATAAAACGTATGAAATGTTTTGCTATTTACGTCTTATCATCTCTTTCAATGTCAAACTGACACTTCACGCTGGAATTCACACTCTGCTTCTGTGAACAGTAAACCCGACTACTTTGATTTGATTGGCCGTCTCAATCATTTTGACATTAACAAGCACTGTTAGACCGCTGAGGCAGACCAGACTAAAAATCAAACTTTTAAACCTTTTTTGTTGTGACTAACAACACTACGTAATGAAGTGCAGCAGAGTAGTGCAAGTATTTCAAATATTCAAGTGGACAATTTGGCCATTTCTAATTATTGGTTGGGGGGCTTGTCACCCTCAATGTCTATGGTGGTTACGGCCCTGTCCAAATGTTTTGATATGCGACACTGTTCATGGATGGTTCAGACAAAAGCTGTGCTTGATGCTTTGACACCTAAGTTTAAAAACGCTGAAATATTTAACATGTGAATATTTAAATGAAGTCACTCTGCGAGTCAGTCTGCAATGTGCATCTGTAGTATTTCAAAGCACTACATGTACACACCTGCTGCTTGGTCTGGGCCTTCTGGACATACTCACGGCCCACTTTGATGCGGGGAGTGAGAATGGCTCGACTGAACTCCAGTACACTGATGCCCAGCAGGTGGCAGAGCTTCTGCGCTGCTGTGTCATCCGGCATTGAGGCCTGATCTGTGTTCTTCTCTTTGTGAAACGTGATGTTCCCAAACTGCAGCACTGCAGAGATCACCTTTAACATTGCTGAAAAGAGAGAGAGTGAGAGATCAGAATGATCAGAAAATCTTCTTTACATGTTTTATGAACTCTTGTGGAGGTTTCCTTCTAGGTCTATTTGAGAACCTTTTCTCCCTTACATGTGGATTCTTCCTGGGTGAAGCCCATGATGGTCACTGAATCCATTGTCTGAGTGAAGTTTTCTGAATCACTCTGACCCGGAACAGGAAGTGACCCCCCGCAGAGGAAGCGGTATTGATCCGCGCTGCCCAGCAGAAGCTCCTCTACAGAAATAAACACAATGATAATGTTTCCATTAGAGAGAACCTCGATTTTGTGTAGCAGTGCGCATGTATGTGTTTGTGTGGTCTACTGACTTCTCATGGCCTCAGAAGCTCCAGAGAGGAGCTGGTAGAAGATATGGAAGGTTCGCTCGTCTTTAGCCTGCCTAATGGCTCGAGACTTCTCCAGCAGATCTGATACAATGCAGGTTAATGAAAAATACACCAATACACACTTTGTTTACTGTACGTTATATCATTTATTGAATGAGGTAGATAAAGTCACTTATCAGTATTATTTGCAAACAAAGATACTAGAGCTTTACTTAAAAGAATTAATGGTGATTTGTAGTGGATGTATGAAGGATACAGGTCTCAATATTAGCACCAACAATATATCCAGCAACATCAAAATTGATCCTGATAAATTTGCCCTTAAAACAAATAAAAAATACATGTCAGACCAGATCAAAACATGTGATCAAGATATAACTCTGTGATGATGGTTTAGATGTGCTGTTTTAAGGCTTACAAATCTGGAAGAGTTGTCGTTTTTGACCGTTTTGGCATTGCCGAAGGCCTCAAGGATGGGGTTCGCTTGCAGTAACTGTCTCTCCAGCTCACCCTAGACACAGGACAGAAAGAACAGCATGTCAGTGCAGGATTATTACCAACATTACAGCTAAAAGCCCAGCATCAGCCCAGCATCACCATATGATTGCAGCCAAACAATCACACTCTTTCGCAAAAACATACGCATTCACTTCACTAAATTGAGACTTACCACAGACTTCTATTATTGTCAGATTCCTACAGACTAATCATAACCTAAACATTAACTCAGTGGTTTTCAAAGCAAAAACGCACCTCCTAAAGGAGTGCAGATGTATTGTAAGGAATCATGAGTGGCAAACACCCTATTACTGTTTAAAAAGAAATTTTTGCATAGTTTCTTTTATTATTTGAGTGAACAATTCATATTTTTTTTTAGATATTTTAAAAGCTATTTTCTGTCATTAAAATGTTTTGTTTTAATTATAGAAATTAAAAAAAAAAAGTTTTTATTATTAAGTAGTCCTGTCAAACGTTTAATCGCATCCAAAATAAAAGTTTGCGTTTACATAATGTGTGTGTACTGTGTATATTTCTTATGTATATATACATACACACACGTATATATTTTAAAAATATTTACATGTATACATGTATATATATATATATATAGTATATTTATATATTTTTAAAAATGTAAATGTAACTTAAATATTTTATTTTTAAATTTAGCATCTGATAAATGAATAAATAAAAATTATATAAATTTTGTAAAAAAAAAAAAAGAGAGAACCACTGTCCTAAGCAAACCCTAAAAGAAGCTGTACATTTTTTTATTAAAAATAAACAACATTTAGAATTAGGTAATGTCTGGAACCAATTTCCATTACATTTTTCCTCAACTTTGAAATTTGACCTCAAATTAAAGCAAGCTCAGAAACACACACACACACACACACAGCTGAAATTGCAAACTCATAACTTTGCAGCTCAGCAAAAGCCTTAAGCCGGAAAAAAAAAAAAAATTCCATGTACAGGCTAAGCTCTGAGGTTTGGCTCTCACCCATATAGAATGGTATATATAGGTCAAAAAAATACCATAGCAAAGCTTTAATATGTATACAGCGCCCCCTACAGGCCCAGAGTGGAAGCATTAGAACACAACCATACTCACATACTGCATAGTCTGTTAGAGTCCATAAAAAAAGAGAGAGATGGGGTGGTTGAACGAGTGCACAGGACAAACAGGGGACAAAAAAAGAACATATTGATGAGCAAAAACATAAAAACATGGTAAAAAAAAAAAAAAAAATAAATCCAAACACATTCATTATTAGACATATGATATCACACATTATGAGGTTAAAGTGGCAGGACGTGAATTAGAACTGCAGTTTGAACTCCTTGTCAGCCGGATGTGCCAGTCATGAAGAGAAAAGCCCCGACTCACCCTGTTCACAGCACTACTGCCACGACCCAGAGAGCGCGTACCATCCATCTTCAGCACAGAGCAGAGGACAAAGAGGAAAGAAAAGAAGAGCAGAAAGAAACAGCAGGACCCAGGAAAGAGAGAAGACAGGGAGAGGAGAGCAACCGAGAAGAGCCAAAATTGAAATATTAGAGAAAAGATGCAAATGAAAGGATTTTTTTGGGTTTGTATGTATATAGCGCACAGAGACACCAACATTTACAGCTTTATAATTCAAGAGTTAACAATAAGGATGGCCCGTGGGCAGTGTGAATGAGTGAAAAAAAAAAAAAAAAAATATATATATATATATATATATATGTATAAATATAATTTTTATATTATTTTTGTTTTCGACAAAGTAGTTTAGATTTTTAATATCTACCATTTACTGGTAGGTTATCGGCTACTGCAAAACAATTTATCATCAGCTTATCATTATTGGCCAGAATTTTAATCATATTTGTGCATCCCTAAAGAAAATAAAACAACATAATTTTGGCAGTTTTAATAAAACAATAAATAAATACATCGCTAAAAATAATTGTTATCATTTTTAGTTATGGTACCAGTGAAAATATTCAGCAAAAGCAGGACAAAAGCATGCACGTCTTCGGCAAAAAAATGCTCAAAGATGGGTGCTCAACCAAAAAAATATTGATAAAAAGCAGAAAAAGCATTTTTTTTTTTGTCCGACAAAGAGCCTGCGTGCTCGAAACGTAACCCATGTGAGTCTTACATTCAATTTTTCACTTATTTTTGGAGCTTTGATGTGCTGACTTTTTTCTGCTTTTTTCCCAGTGAAAATATTGGCAAGGCAAGTACAAACATGAAGTACTGCCCCAACCGGATCTGCAGATTTTTTTTATTTTGTATTATCTATCCTTATTCCCGTAACAGAACAGTTATTAGAGAACTAGAGACAGCAGCAAAAATAAATGAATAAATGAATAAAATAGAAGGGTAAGCATGTGCTGACTTGTTTTAGAAAAGCAGAATGCAGAAATAGTTGCTTTTTCAAGTCTTCCACCAGTCCCCCGTCCTCACCTGTAGGGCGCTGTCTTTGGGCCGACCCAGAGTGCCAGACTTGTGTGAGGATGCCACATGTGCCAGATACTGAATCACTTTTTTTGTGTTCTCTGTCTTTCCTGCACCAGATTCCCCTCTGAACACACATACATACATACATAAACAGAACAAATAAACCACCTTCTGCTGTAAAATAGGTTCAGACTATTTTCAGAGTTATTCAAACAAATACTGGCAGCAGGTGACTTAAATGACTTAGCTTGAAACAAATTTGGAACAAAATTAGAAACACATGCCAGTAAAAGGTAAGAAAATTATAGTTCTGTAGAAAAATATGTTTAGATTGTATGTATGAAATAAGTTAATCTACATTATGACAGGCCTTAGGGACTAAACAGGTTAAGATCTTGTCTTTTTGTGGCCTGTAGGCTTCTGCTTTTTCTACTAAGAGAATCAAGTCAAATACCTGAGGCTCAGTCTTACATCTATCCTCATACTGCAAAATTCTCCACATTAAATGCGCAATTAAATGTTCACAATATAATTCCACAAATATGCAGTCAAACTCAAGTGTACAGCAACCACAGCCAGTGGAAACTCACGTGCACAGGATGGCCTGATCTTCTCTGTCTGTGGGCAGAAAACAAGACACACGAATAGGCTCATTAGAATGACCAATGAACATTTATAGTAATTGCTCTTGATTTAAATGTGAATTTGAATTATGTGAAATTTGTGAAAATTAAACATTTGTTATTTAAGAGAAAACTTATGTAATAAGCATGCTTAGAGAATAATAATTTAATTATCATGACTCAAAGTAGGGGGTGACACCCAAAGACACTGAATGTAACTCTAAATGACACAATTATAAAATTATCTCAATATTGGTGATTCTGAACCGGTTTTGCTCCAGGACCCAGATTTTACACTGGACAGTGGCAAACCAACACAGATTTTAGTGCTGTTATTGTCAACTAAAACTATTAAAAAATACTTTTGGTCAATAAAAAAATAAATAAATAAAATAAAATAAAATAGGTAACACCTTACAATAAGGTTCATTAGTTAACATTAGTTAACTACATTAGTTAACATGAATTAATAATGAACTGCACTTATACAGCATTTATTAATCTTTGTTAATGATAATTTCAACATTTACTAATACATTATTAAAATCTTGTTAACATTAGTTAATGCACTGTGAACTAACATGAACAAACAATGAACAACTGTATTTTCATTAACTAACGTTAACAAAGATTAGTAAATACAGTAACAAATGTACTGCTCATGGTTAGTTCATGTTAGTTAATACATTAACTAATGTTTAACTAATGAACCTTATTGTAAAGTGAAGTGTTACCATAAAATAAAATAATAAAATAAAAAACCTTAAACTCAATGTATTAAAAATGTTGCCTTGCAACTAATTGAAGTAAATATGTTTGTTGTACTTCAGTTACTAAAACTAAAACTGAAACAAAAAATATAAAGCTAAACAGTAATATTAAAGAAAAAACAATAATAAAATTACAAAAGCACATAAAATATTAATAACTACTATAATAGTATATAAATAATACTAAAATAACATGGCACAGCATCAAAACGGTTCATCATAGAGCCCTCACAAACTTTTTCTGCCGGGCCCCCCTTTTGTAGAGAAAAATATTTAGAATCCCCCCTCCCCAGAATTTGGAATTTGTCATGTCGTTCCGTGCAGCATCCAGTGTAGACAGCATCACTGATTATCATGAGTTCTATTTGCTTTTGTCGCGGCGCGGTGCTTACGTCTGGTGTAGACACGTTTTGGTAGTTTTTGATGTTTGAAGTAGATTCATCGCCTGGTCTAAGTTTACCTGGCACTGGTAGTCCTTTCACAAACTTGTCCATGCTTAGTGCAGAAGCATACATCATTGATTTATATTCTCCCTGCAATACGCAATTCTGCTTCTTCAATCGCGCCATTTAGCGTTCTGTTATTCCATGACAACAACCGTTACAACCGATAACAGACTGTTCAAGCGGGTACTTCTGCGAGGTTACTTTTGCATAACAATCTGCTGACTGTACACTACTGCCGCATCCCCCAGTTTGGGAGCCACTGCGTTAACCTATTAATTAAATACATAATGTTTGTCTTCCAGTTGTATTTACTGCCTAATTTTGAAGCTGCAAGTTTTCTGTCTCAATTAAAATGTTTAATTCAGACTGAAAAGATCAGAACAGTAAATCTTTTGAAATAAATGAAATAAATGTTATGTCATTCATTAGGAATGAGTAAAGATCCGTGACATAATCAGCATGGCTTTTTTTTCCCAGAAAACACACACACACACCGGTTGGGCCAGTTTATTAACCACGAACACACCCTGAAGAACAGGATACAGGGTGAAAATGCCAAATCTCAGTGTCTCAGTCATGCCTGAGGCTTCACACTGTTGCTAAGTGTGTGAAAGATCTGAAACTTCCTGTAGCAACATGAAACTGGTTCCTTCTTTATAAATATTTTGACGCAGAGGTGTATGAATAAATTCACATAAACTGAAGCAGCCTACAGCAGGTTAGCTGGTTGCCATGGTACCTTGCAGCATGCTCCTGTAGGCCGCCTCCGATATGGCGTAGATATGTGGAGGCATCTCATGCCGTTTCTTCCCACGATACATTTCTATGATGGATTCTGTATAGATGGGCAGGTTCTTATAGGGGTTGATCACCACACAAAACAGGCCGGAGTATGTCTGTGGGACACAAGCACAATAATTCAGACAGTTAGTGATAATGATGTTTTGTATATGTAGAAACTATTCTTGGCAGAGACAGAACGCCCTCAGACTGCCCACAGTCTCTTCACTGACTGCCTGATAGATCCTGCACACAAATTTAACAGCCAGCCACTTGCAAAAATCAGAAGCTTAAATCTGATTGGCTGCCTTTACCCAGCATCCTGAAGTCAGAGTGCTCAGGTTTTTATCAGTCCTAAGCACATTTTGAAACAAAATAAAACCAAGAACAATAAGCGATTTTAAAGGGAACCTACTATGCCACTTTTCACAAGATGTAATATAAGTCTCTGGTGTCCCCAGAATGTGTCTGTGAAGTTTCAGCTCAAAATACCCCACAGACCATTTATTATAGCTTGTCAAATTTGCCCCTATTTGGGTGTGAGCAAAAACACTGTTTTTGTGTGTCCCTTTAAATGCAAATGAGCTGCTGCTCCCGACCCGCTTTCCAGAAGAGGGCGGAGCTTTAACAGCGAATGCTTCGGATACTCAACAACAACAAAACAGGACAATCTCACGCAGACAAAATGTCAGAAACTGTCAGTAACGGTGTTCACTGTTCAGCTTACAGGTTTGAACCGGAGTCGGACACTGATGGAGAGACTCAGGAAGAAGTTACAACTTTTAGAATGCATCTGAATGGTTAGTGGATAAATTGATGTAGTTGTTGTGGAGTTGATTCAGCTCATCGACTAGCATGTACTGTCATGTTAATCTTTTTTGCAAATCCAGCATTGAACTGACCCTCATTTGTGAAGCAGTTCAACCATACTGTTCTCAGTGGCTCAGATGCTGGGAGTTTATGGAGACTCTTATGTTCATTGGTACATCCAAACATATATAATGTTTTTTTTTTTTTTTTGTTTTGTTTTTTTGGCGCAGATTTGTGTATCTCCAGCTGCTACAGCGAGTAAACAGAAATGGCGGACTGCCACGGCTAACTCAGGGTGATATCTATGCTAATAGGGCAGATCATCACCAGTCATAGGCGGGGCTTCCCTACTCTTACCTAAGAGTAGGGGGAAATCTGGAACTACTTGTTTGGAGAGACTGTTTATTATTTATGGGGATTATAAAAAAAGGAGTAGGTGGATTTTTAACATTATAGGCTGTTTTTTTACACACACTGTGGACACACATTTGTGTTCAAACACCTTATAAAAGTGAATTTTGCATAATAGGTCCCCTTTAAGGAAGAACTAATCACTGAATTTTCCAAAGTTTGCAAGATTAGTGCAACAATTTTTTTAAGAGATCTAGGTTTGCTGTGCTTGTTTGTAGGGCTGCACAATTTGAGCAAAAATGTTGTGATTATAAATCAATGAGACTTATTATTATTATTATTATTATAAAAATATTAAACAAAATAAGACTGTAAGACTGTAACTATAAGGCTATTTCACTGTAAAATAAATAACAATACTAATATTTGAGTCTTTTCCTCATTTTTCCCCCTCATTTCCTCATTTTCAAATGTTAAACCACTGAGTTTTTAATTTAGTGGAAAACTGTATATTCCATTTTGTTTTCTGTGTTATGTTACTTTATATATAACATTAATAATAATATAAAAAAAAAAATGTACCATATTCATTTTAGTGAATTTTACTCTGCATCTAATTTTAATTGATGTTAAAGTGAAAAAAATTAACTAAATATTCATATATATAATTACATTTTACATATTAATTTAAACAACCAGTGGAAACTTACCTTGCTCATCTTAGCGCATTATTTTTAATGGAAATTTATGCACATATTGAGCATTTCCATTCTAGTTTTTTTAAGAGCAAATTTCAAAATCTTAAAAAAAAGCTTAAATTTAAATCCAGCAACAGATTTAAGATTCACTCACTTCTAAACGGTGCATAAAAACAAAGCAAACTGGTCAGTCACTTTACATGTTGGTCAGACGGTCTGTTTCTGTCTAAGTTGGTGGTTCTTTGGTCAGAATAAGCTGTGAAATGGATTAGACTTTTTTATGACTGATAGTCAAAAGAGGCATGTTTGCCACTGCTACTTGCACAATGATCAGTTTTTGATGCCGTACTGCATACTACAAACTTCCACAAAAACTGAAATGTGAAATTTTCACTTCAACATGATCTTATGCTCTCATTTAAATTTGATCGCTGAACCAAGTTGGATGAAGTATACATTGGTCTCAAGTAACTGTGTTGACAGATGCATTATGAATAAGGGCCCTTGATCTTGTGTTTGTATAAGTGTGTCTGTTCATGTGTGTTTGTACTTTCTTGGCTGCATTCTGCATGAAACCTGAGTAGAAATTCAAACCGTGAGCCTTTGATGAACAAACACACGCGTGTGTATCTGTGCATGTAACACTATCCTTCTCGCTTACTCAGAGAAAATCCATACACACATGCCCACACACACTCATGTGATGGCAGGGCACAGTCGTGGGCATGTGTCAGGACTGAATGATCGCTAAAAACATGTGGGGAACAACTCTAGCTAAAAGGGAAACACTCACATATATGAGTCCTGAATAGTATCTCTCTCGTAGATTGTGTAAGACAGAGGCCTCATTGAGGCATGTGAGATCGGCCATGTCTTCAACTTTACTGAATCGGGGTGGGTTCATCCGCTGGAGCTCCTCCCTCGAAAGCGTCATTTTCTTCCCACTGTCAGTAAGCTCCACGTCCACCTCGTCGCCCCGCTCCTCGCGCACACTTGCAGACTGACCAAAGGAAACACAGGCAGAAAAATAAAGGATGATGAGAGATTAAATGAATGTGCCCTTTATAAAATGTCTTTCATGGAACATGTGCTACCAACTCCACATTTGTAGCTGATGTGTCACAGTCCTTTATTAAAGTCATAATCACAGTAAAGTCAAATGTCCGATGTTGGCTTACAATTAAGCACATTTATGTGTCTGTACTGTGACGTAAAACAATAATTAAAAGCAAATTAGTGAAAAATTCAATGCAGCATAAAATAGAGTACAATAAATACTGTTGATGTATATTTACAATTATAATTTCAATGTAAATATAATACCTATATTTTACATACATTAGTGTAGGCTATTAAATACTGGATTTAAATGTGCAATCAAACTTGTCAAAAAGAAAAAAAAAATGTTAAATGGATGCCAAAACATTTTGTGTATATATATATATATATATATATATACACACATACATATATATTTAGTTTTATACTTATTTTATTTTATATGTTTTTATATTTTATAAATTATGTTTTATATATACTACCAGTCAAAAGTTTGGAATCGGTAAGATTTTTAATGTTTTTAAAAGAAGTCTCGTCTGCTCACCAAGGCTGCATTTATTTAATTAAAAATACAGTAAAAACAGTAATATTGTGATAATATTATTCTATTAGAATGATTTCTGAAGGATCATGTGACACTGAAGACTGGAGTAATGATGCTGAAAATTCAGCTTTGATCACAGGAATAAATTACTTTATAAAATATATTCAAACAGAAAACAGTTATTTTAAATTGTAATAATATTTCACAATATTACTGTTTTTACTGTATTTTTAATTAAATAAATGCAGCCTTGGTGAGCAGACGAAACTTCTTTTAAAAACATTAAAAATCGTTACCGATTCCAAACTTTTGACCGGTAGTGTGTATATATATATATATATATATATGTATATATAGTTTAAAATATGACGTGATTTCTCTTCGAGTTGAAAAGCTGTCTCGCGATATTACCATGATGGAGTGTGAGGATGAAATTAGGATAGAATATGCCACTGCTACATTACGCCTCTACTGTCGTTTTGCTTTTTATAGAAATAAAAATCATTTAATTCAGTTGGATAACGGTCGCTTCAGTTCCATCCAGCTCATCCAACACAAGCTGTTCACAGCAAGTTCACTGATCATGTGACGAGATGACTGACAAGACCATGGCGGAGGATTCACTGCACAACAGAGCCTAAGCATTTGATAAATGTCTTATCTTGTAGAATGCACGCTCAGCACCGCCCCTTCCGAAAGCGGAAGTAAAACATGTGCACGCATTAAATCGCGATTTCAATACCCCGCATTTTAAAAGCGGCTCCCTGATGCATGCAAATATCTCCCAATATGAAAGCTATCTCAGGCTGGGCTGTGTAGTTGTAACCATCTCTTAGCTCTATATCATGCTTGAAGAAAAATTTGGTCTCCGTTTGCACTTTGAATATTGAGAAAGTAATTTGATTATGGTTGTACTTATTGTTTGAACTTAATAAGACTGTTATTCATTTTTACACTGAACAAAATTACATATGCAACACTTTTGTTTTTGCCCGCATTTTTCATGAGCTGAACTCAAAGATCTAAGACTTTTCTATGTACACCAAAGGCCTATTTCTCTCAAATATTGTTCACAAAACTGTCTAAATCTGTGTTAGTGAGCACTTCTCCTTTGCCGAGATAATCCATCCACCTCACAGGTGTGGCATATCAAGATGCTGATTACACAGCATGATTATTGCACAGGTGTGCCTTAGGCTGGCCACAATAAAAGGCCACTCTAAAATGTGCAGTTTTATCACACAGCACAACGCCACAGGTTTTGAGGGAGCTGGCAATTGGCATGCTGACTGCAGGAATGTCCACCAGAGCTGTTGCCCGTGAATTGAGTGTTCATTTCTCTACCATAAGCCGTCTCCAAAGGCGTTTCAGAGAATTTGGCAGTACATCCAACCGGCCTCACAACCGCAGACCACGTGTAACCACACCAGCCCAGGACCTCCACATCCAGCATCTTCACCTCCAAGATCATCTGAGACCAGCCACCCGGAACAGCTGCTGCAACAATCGGTTTGCATAACCAAAGAATTCCCAGCATGTTTGGGATGCTCTAGATCGGCGTATACGACAGCGTGTTCCAGTTCCTGCCAATATCCAGCAACTTCGCACAGCCATTGAAGAGGAGAGGACCAACATTCCTCCAGCCACAGTCAACAACCTGATCAACTCTATGCAAAGGAGATGTGTTGCACTGCGTGAGGCAAATGGTGGTCACACCAGATACTTACTGGTTTTACGCTGTCTAATCAGCATCTTGATATGCCACACCTGTGAGGTGGATGGATTATCTCGGCAAAGGAGAAGTGCTCACTAACACAGATTTAGACAGATTTGTGAACAATATTTAAGAGAAATAGGCCTTTTGTGTACATAGAAAAAGTCTTAGATCTTTGAGTTCGGCTCATGAAAAATGCGGGCAAAAACAAAAGTGTTGAGTTTATAATTTTGTTCAGTGTATTTATGCTGTTTTTATTTCTCTGATCAATTTGTGGAAAGGAGTTCATTTAGGAGGTCAAAAGTTGCAGAAGCTCATTTATGTACAGTTCTAAGGTCTGAAGAGACTCATACAGGAGAGAAGCCAGTTGAGTTTGTGGCAAAACCTTTGACAGTGCTTGAGTATTGTTGTCTTTCGCTGCATATGATAATTCATACTCAGAAAGTTGAACTGAAATTACATTCATTACGAGATGATTAGTTAAAACATTTCAAATGCATTTAAAAAAACATCAATAATGATTTCAGTAATTTGACATTTCTTGTTGGTTTTAATGAAGGTTTATGGTTTCATTATGGTTTCAAGAGATGCACCCTGCCAGAAATGTTACCAAAGCACAGTGGGACTTTAGTGGGTTTATTCAAACAACATTGCGAGATAAACACACAGTTTCTGTGTTTCAGAGATTGATAATGATACTTAATATTCTTCTACAGACCACTGACTCCCTCACACAAGCACAGTCACTTTGTAGGAAACAGTGAATACATTCATGTTTGATGGAGACAGACAGTCTGAGGGGGAGTGTGTCAGGGGTTCAGAAACAGAAATAGATATACTGAGACATAGAGAGAGAGAGTTTAGAGTGCCGCCTTCATGACCTCCAACAGGAAGTGCCGAAATCTCCCTCTCTGTTCTCTCTGGCAGTCAGTCACATTCTCAACATGGGACACTTCATGACGAGGCCTCATTTTGCATAGCGGTGACGTTTAGCATTGAGCAACCACTGGCTCATCAAGTGTATTGAGCTATTCATAGAGTGTCATATCAAAGCACTAAAGCCCTGACTCAAACACGTGTTCGGCGGGTGGGCTGACGGGACTTTCTGAAGTAGCTTTAGATCTGAAACTTTAACTAGAAGGAGAACAACATAAACAAGGTCAAAAGTTGAGCAGCAGATTACAGCCTCCTGTCATGGCTTGTAATACAGCTCCTCAAGAACTTGTAACCAACTAAAAGCTCTGGTTCATTTTGTGATCATTTAGTCACCTGTTATGTAATCCTAATTATTTACCTTTATTCTGTGGAACCGCAATTTTGAGGACTATTCAAAAGGTTCTATGTTCACAAGAGACGCAAGGTGGCAAGTTTGTATTTCCATAAGTGGGAATGATATTTGAAAGCTACAGTAGAAGGGAAGATTTTCAGTAAATAACGACATAAATTCGGGTTTGTTTCACACACAAATCAATCATATGTCTTACAAATATAGCTTATGAGTCATATGGACCTTGTATACTGTCACTGTATGGAAAAGAACAGCAAAATATTCTAAAATATTTCCTTTTTTATTTGATATATCTCCTTTTGTGTTCCACATGAAAAAGAAAGTCATACAGGTTTGGATGATGACAGATTTTATTATTATTATTATTATGGATATCAAGTTCACTTTAAGCATTAAAGTGAAAATATTTGTTGCATTGTCATAGTTTCTTGCAAGGTCTTAGTGCCGGTTAACACAGAACGCATTTTTGCTGTTAAAAACGTGAGACACAGGTCAGCGGAATGAAAAAATTTGCAAGGTCTAGAGACGCATTTTGTAAAAGCTGAACTTCTTGTAACTCTTTTCCCACCATTGAAGGAATTTTCCGTCATTTATGATTTAATGCTTCCCCACCATTGACGAAATTTTTCGGCAATCCATGTTTTCACTGTCATACGGTAGGGGGCGCTATTACACATCTTCTGAAAGAGTAAAGAATCAAGACTGTAAATCTTCAGGACCAATAAATCATCAAGGCTTATATTTGGCATTTTTTCTGTACGCCCGGTAAGTGTCGGAAGCGGGACTTGTATATTGACAGCACTGGGACTTTTATTTTGACAGTGCTGATTTTACTGTCTTTGTTTGACAATTATGTCTAAGTTATTAGATTTAAAATGTTAAACAAAGAAATCAAACAGTATTTTAAAAAAGTATTATAGCATTTGCTATAACTATAATACCTTTTCATATACCATTTACTCTATTTAACATTTCTGTCTATAATTTATTATTTTTTATTATTATTTATTTCATATTCACTGCGTATGTAAAATTTGGTTTAACTGGTCTTTATTTGAGATTGCCAGTGCACATAGTTTCTATCTAAAGTATACATTTTCACCAAGTTCAAATTATTTAAAAAAAATTTTTATAATGATTCATTTTCAAATTATTTCTTTCTAATTTAGTATTTATATAATATTTTGTCAAATAAGTGTAAATTTTATTGCAGCATGTATTATTTACTATCTTAATATTTACATAGATTAAATATATATATCGCCTTTATATCAGCCATCAGCCACAATACTTTCTAAAATATCAGCATCGGCCTTAAAAAAACTATATTGGTTGACCAAAACTCTTAGAATCAATCTTACCTCAAACCCATGTTTCTCTGAAGGCACCCATACGAGTCTCTTAGCCGCCCAATCAGCTTGGCTGGAGGCGGAGAACTTTGGGGTTGGTGACCCAGGCCCCGCCCCTGTGGCCAGGAAGCGGGTGACATCATTAGCACTGCCCCCCGCTGGCCTGGACATGGTTGTAGCACTGCGTAGGAGAAAGAAAGAGAGAGAGATGTTACATTTTATGGAGGAAACACAGCAGAGACCGATCATTACCCTTAATAAAATTATAACCATCATCATTATGATGCCACTGAGGCAATCAGCCAGTCCATCAATCACATGACAGGGACGCAACAGAGAGGGACGGAGAGAGATAAACCAACAGACAGGGAGTGTTGAGAGAGAAATAGGGAGAGGATTACAGTATTGTGACATTTAATACTGCAGTTATACTGAAGGACAGCCTGATCGAGAGCCTCAGCAACAGTAGGCAGATGAGAAAATGTGTGTGACTGTGCATAGCCTGTGCAAATATGATTAAGAAAATATACAACCACATATACGTATGTGTATTTTGGCATCACAGCTCCAACCAAAGAATTTATTAAAAAAAAAAAGAAGAAGAAGAAGAAAAGAAATAAATGTCCCTTTTTCAGGATACTGTAATTTTAAAGATGATTTTGTAAAATTCAAATAAGCTTTACAGATCTTTATTAAAAAGGGTTTAAACAATGTTTTTCATGCTTGTTCAGTGAACCATAAACAATTATTGCACATTCACCTGTAGAGCGGTTTATAGGCAGGAGACAATTAATGTCACAAAATGTCAAAGAGACCTTTCTACTGAAAAACACCAGGAGAAAGATAGGGTCCATGATCACCTGCGTGAACATGCCTTAGTCCTGCTGCAGGGAGGCATGAGGACTGCAGATGTGGACAGAGCAATAAACTGCAATGTCCGTAATGTAAGATACCTAAAACAGTGCTATGGGGAGACAGGAAGGACAGCTGATCATCCTTGAAGAGCCAAACCACATGTAACCATATGTCCTCCCAGATGAGTTTGCGAACTTGCAAGTGCCTTGGTGGAAGAGTGGGGTAACATCTTACAGCAAGAACTGGCAAATCTGCTGCAGTCCATAAGGAAGAGATGCACTGTAGTACTTAAAGCAGATGGTGGACACACCAGATACTTTGAAATCAACCCCTGCTGAACACAAAAGAAGATATTTGAAGAATATGGGTAACCAAACAGTTGATGGGCCCCATTGATTTCCATAGTATTATTTTTTTTTTTTCTCATACTATGGAAGTCAATGGCTATAATCAATGGTTACCGGCATTCTTCAAAAAATCATCTTTTGTGTTCAGCAGAAGACAGAAATTCATACAGGTTTGGAACAATTTAAGGATGAGTAAATGATGACAGAATTTTCTAACCCTTTAAGAAATTTGCTGGAAAAAAAAAAAAAACAGTTGAAAGTGAAAAGACGTTTCTTTTTTGCTGAG
Source organism: Hypophthalmichthys nobilis (assembly GCA_037950665.1). NCBI lineage: Eukaryota > Metazoa > Chordata > Actinopteri > Cypriniformes > Xenocyprididae > Hypophthalmichthys > Hypophthalmichthys nobilis. The sequence goes on along the minus strand of CM075481.1, from coordinate 23,289,937 downwards.
TATAGTTTCCTGAACACTTTTTGACCCAACTTTTTGTTGGATCAAAAGTAAGACCATTCGTTGAACCAAAGTTATTTTGTCAGGCTGTTTGAGATGCTCAAACCGAAAGTAGCTGGAGAGAGCTATCCACAAGCATTCATCCATTTTTGTTCTTGATGGCAATTGTTTGGCTGGTGCAGGGAAGTGCATGTGATTTGAAATCTGCCATCTTTGCTCATGTGTGCTAAATTCTGCAGCCAGGTTTTTCACATGAGCTGTGAATGCAACTAATTACTCTGGAGCTGCTGGAAAAAGACATTACTTAGTTATGACTGTGATGTGAAAACATACACTACCGTTCAAAAGTTCGCAGTTGGCAACATTTTTTAATGTTTTTGAAAGAAGCCTCTTATGCTCACCAAGGCCTCGTTTATATGATCAAAAATACAGTAATATTGTGAAATATTATTACAATTTAAAATAACTAAAAACAGTAATTGTACAATAATTATACTTTTAAATAATTTTTAAAAAGCAATTTATTCCTGTGATGGCAAAGCTGAATTTTCATCGGACTACTCCAGTCTTCAGTGTCACATGACCTTCAGAAATCATTCTAATATGCTGATTTGTTGCTCAAGAAACATATTTCTTAGTATTATTATCAATGTTAAAAACAGCTTAATATTTTTGTGGAAACCATATTACATTTTTTTTCAAGATTCTTTGATGAATAGAAAGTTCAAAAGATCAGCATTTTTTTTCTCATTCGAGAAGCCATTTCACTCAGATATATGTCACTATAAGGAAGAAAAGACTATCTCAACTTCCAACTTTAATTTCTTCCAGCATGGGCTAACAGAATTATCCAACCAGCAAAACCTTGACTATTTGGTTAAAGGTGCAGTAAGCGATTTCTGAGAAACGCTCTTGAAAGTGGATTGAACCGAGCAGCACAACACACCTGTAGCCAATCGGCAGTAGGGGGCGTGTCCACTCATGATGGGGGAGGAGAGAGAGGGAGCAAGAGGGAGATTTGAAGAAAGACTGTAGAAAGAAAGATGGCTGAGAGACATTACAAAAGAGTGAAGGTCGAAGGGATTATCACTGGAAAAAGAAGGGTTGCGTTGTTTCTGCTCCATATGTGAGTAACATTGGTTTTGCTGTTTCACAGAACCAAGACATGCTGTTGTTGTAATGTTAGTTATAGTAACAGGACAGTTTTGAGTGACAGTCTGGACCTGGTGTGCTGCTGGAAACTAACAACCAACTCTTGCTTGTATACTCATGTACTGGATGTTTATTTTTTGTTCTTCCTTGTCGTTTGTTCTTCATCCTAATTTTGCTTCACTTCAGCTATGATAAAGAGACATCTACTTATGCATTGTGTATTCGTGCAATTTGGGGGTGGAGTAATGAAAGGAGGAGTGTGTTTGTTTGGGGTGATTTTAAATGTCAACAGTTTTCAACAAAGTTTCTCAGAAATCGCTTAAAGCAGAGCAGTGTTTTTATACCACCACAGTATTTAGACTTATGAGGGGAAATCAACCTATGAATGGCTTACTTATAATTATCTTTGCATGTTAAACTGGGATAGGAGAAAGTATTTTAGCATAGAAAAAAACACACACTACATATTTAAGTTTTTTCTTCCTATCTGATGCAGGGGTGTTCCTCTGTGTGTGTGTGTGTGTGTGTGTGTGTGTGTGTGTCTGAGGTGGATAGAGGGACAATGTGCATGTTCTGAATTTGATGGATCGGTGAAGTGACAACCAGGCCAGAAAGCAAAGAGTGGAAATGAGGTCTACACATATAACCTTACAGGGGAAAACAGGCCATTCAGGCCGTATATTCCAATCCATGATACATACTGCCAAACAAGCCCTTCTGCTTTATTGCATTCTAGTGCATAATGGTGGGGGACTGCATCTTAAAGCTAGCTGAACACTAAACCTGCCCAGCTTAAAGATATAGTTCATCCATTTACTCAGCCTCATGTTTCAAACCCTCATGACATTGTTCCATGGAACACAAAAGGAGATTTTACACAGAATTCCTTTGCTGCTCTTTATTGAATGTGAATGAGGAAGGTGGCTATCAAGCTCCAAAAATTAGCAAAAAAAATAAAATAAAAAAAAATTCACAATCAAAAGTGGTCTGTATGATTTGTGCACTATTACAATCTAAATGCATATGATACTTCTGTGTAAGAAACAGACCAAAATAAATAGCTCTCAAATGTCATTCATATTTGCTAACATTAAAATATGGTGTGTAAAGTCTAGGCCCGTCACTATCAATTATTTTGGTAATAACTACTCAGCAGATTATTTTGATGACTAATCAGGCAACCAGATATTTTTTGTAGTAAGAAATAAAAACAGACCTAATTGAACAATAAAGAGTTACACTTTATTGTAAGGTGCATTTATACAATTAATACTAGGTAATATTAATTAAAGCTTAGAGTTTGGTATAGGGTGAATGCTTCTGGTGACACTTTAGTTTACAGTGTCTTTGTTACATATGTACTTACTGTGTTAATAACAGTAAATTATGCAAAATTACATGCAACTAACCCTGAACCAACCCCTATTCCTAACACCATCCTATAGTATGTACATGTAGTTAAATAATATTACTCAGTACTTAAATGTAAGTGTATAATTACACTTTAACAAGGACACCTTAAAATAAAGTGTAACCATGTTCTATTTAATGCTATTACCATAGAAAGTACAAGTAACAAGTAATAAAGCGTTACCCAATAGCCTTTAAAATGACTTAAAATACCTAAATAATCACAATAAAACAACTGAATCAATGAAAAAGTCATCTTAAAATACATAATGTAATATATGTGTGCACATCAGCCTGTTTTATACTGCAAGAAAGACAGATATGCATTAAAATATGTATACACGTCTCACAAATTCTTCAAGTCATAAGTTTCATTATACAATAATTATAGTAATGTATATACTATATGTAAAGTTTGCAATACAACGCTACATACGCATTTTTATGGCCCTCCTAAGATGTCATCTTCACATCCCCATTCACTTTTATTGTATGGAAATTGGAAAAGAGCAGCACGGACATTCTGCAAAACTTGTCCTTTTGTGTTCCCACAGAAGAAAAAAGACATACAGGTTTGAAACAACATGAGAACGAGGGATAACAGAACAGGGTGTGCTATTCCCATGTCAGTCAAGCCAAGAAAGGCCCATCATCATGTGTTCTCCAGCAAATGGGGCACAAAATACACCTTTTCCACCTTCCTCTTTGTGTGAGTGCACTAGAGAGAAAACAAAATCCTCATAAACCATTCTGATATTCAGTACTGCTCAGATAAACAGGTTCCCTGATTAAAATAGCATTGTTATACACAGTTTAAATCCATATTCAAATAAATTAGCCTGCATAATAAAGCACTGTTGTGACATCCCGGCACTGAAGAAGGCTATGAGCCTGTGGGCAATACAGGTCCTGCTTGACCAGATGCAGAAGTGGCCTCACCCATCTGTGTTTCAAGACCTTTCATTACGAAAGCAAGAACTTGTTAAAGTCATCCAAATATTCTGACTAAGGTTGCGCAACACATAGGGAATGTGTATGAACTAGCCAAACTTTTATTTTTTGTCATCTGCTCTTTGTCCCAGACTTTAAAATTCCCCACGGGGCTCTTTTCCACAGAACACAAAGTGATAGTAATGCTGGCTGGTTTAGTCTATGCATGTCAATCACTTGGGTGTGTATTCCTGAAAGTGTGTTGGCAGCATATGACAGTTGCACCAATTTGACAATTCGGTCACTTTGAAGATATTTCCAAATGATCATGTAGGAGATGCAGGGCCATAACCAGCACACGCCTCTCAATATTCAGATTAATGGTCGACCAATATGGATTGTTCAATAGTTGCCTGCCTGTGAGTGTGTGTTCACTACATTGGAAAGTCAAGAGACCTGCTGGGTTACACAACTTACCCATCAACACCATCCCTCTCACGGTGACTATGAGATCACTTATATATGTCTTACTCACAAGAGGTGAACCTGTCCGAGTGTGTGCACTTGTGCATGACAAATATAACAGGAATGAGGGTGTATCTTTTTCGTTCTTCACTTCCTCTCTCAATTTTTCTATTTTAAAAGTATTTTATTGGAATGATTGTTTGTTTTACATTAAATATTGCCAACACAAATAAAAAATAATTGCAAAATATAAGAAAAAAACATTTAAAAATAAAAATGAAATAAAGAGAACTCCATTGCACATACAATGAATGAAGTCAGTATGAATTTCAGAACAGTGACTGGTGCCTGCAGTTCATATATAAATTTGGCTGTGACAGATGCATGACTGTACTCTCTCTCTCTTTCCCTCATACATAAAGTAATTAGAGTAGTTTAAAGCTGATCTTTCATTTCTGACTTGTGAGGTAAGAATATGAAAAGATGAGACTAAACAAAAGGAATCGACATGATTATGTGTGTCTGATTCTCTGACGCGGCAAAAAAGCACTAAACACGCGCTCTATTCTCTATTAGGATATTATTACGATACCGCTAATAACGTCGGGTTCCCATGGCAACATAATTGAGGGCATTTGGGGGGGTATTATAGGCGCGTTCCAGTCTGAACTCGCCTATGCTGCCTTAAAATGCTGTCTAAGTAGTAAGTGCCCTAGGTTTTGAGACATCGCGCCGGTAGCCGGGCTGGGTCGTGTCTGTGCTGTATATGTCTTGCAAAGCTGATCTATTCTCATAATATAAGACCTACAATAGCCTACAAAGAGGAGAAACCACACCTCGGGCATTAGGCTATATATGACAAATAAATAGAGCACCTCTGATGGGTTAATGTGGCACAGAAACGCATGGACCGCTCATACTTTCTTAAGATGGCTCAGGGAAACACCCTTTAACGGTGATTACTGTATCTGCATATGAAGATGAAACATTAATGTCTCTGTATGTCTCTGAATTATTTAATATATGTATTTACTTGTCTCCCAAAGAGCGTGCTATTAGAAAACACTTAATACATAATGTATAAAACGTTTTGATACAGCAAATGCGTGTTAATGTGCCTGCGATGTGACTGTTTTCTATAATGCATTTTAATGCCGGGGTCTTGTCTGATCTCTATACACACTCTTGGGGGGTACTGTCCTTCTCCGGTGTCATTTTCGGCTTTATTTCGAGGCCCTATAACCCACTGAAACATGATCACGCGCACGGCACAGAATAAGGAGATACGGACATAATACAAGACAACGCGTGTCTTACCTTAAATGTGTTAATCCACTCTCAGGATATGACTAGCTGTGAAGAGAAATGAAACGTGCCCTCGTGTTTTTCTTTTCAGTGTGAGAGTGCTAATAGTGCAAATGCGGCTTTTCACATTACAGCGCTCCCGTGAAGCCGCAAACTCATTCACACTGAGAATAAAATAGACAGTAAAGCGAAGTGATGGCATACGGAGGACTTCACCAAAACGCCGACGCTTCCTCACTATTGACCAATAGCGTTTAGGATTTGCACTCGTAGTCCCGCCCTCCAGAAAATAGAAGCTAATTAAAGCCCTTACTATCCCTTTAAACCCGCCTTGTGAATAGGACACAGCGGCCACGCCTTTGTACTGGCAGATTCTCGCTCGACAGCCAATTATATGCGCGACAGTATGATTGACAGCACTGAAGAACCAATGGATTGAGTGGATTGGGTGAAGCTTGTCCGGATTGACGTGGCTGGTGGCCAATGGCACAAGAGCAGCAGGTGCCGCTGCAGACTGTCGCGCGGAGGGGTAGAGATTTTGCGCGCTCTTTGTTGACAGCAGCGCAGTGTGTCTGTCTGACGCGAGAATGATCCCTGAAGCTAGCTGGACGCCCCAGATTCCGCATTAATGCCGAGGAATCTGAAGATCGAGGTCTGGATGGCCGCTCCTAACAATTACACAAGTCAAAAACAGAACAAAATACGAGATGATTACAGCTTCGTCTGTACAGCTACAGTTACCATTTAGCATTTAATTATTAGCTTACTATTTGTATTATTAGTAGTAATTTATACATTTTTACATGTAATGTAGGCAATTAGTAGGCTAGGCCTAGTATTATTTTATTACAATTAATAGTAAAAACATTTACAGAGTTACAAAATATTTCTATTTCAAATAGATTAGCATATATATTTATAAATGCATATAAAAATGCATGTTTCCACAACTGTGATGCTGTAACAATAAGAAATGTTTCTTGTAATAATTGTATTATTTCACAATATTACTGTTTTTACTGTATATGTTTTGATCAAATGCAGTCTTGGTAAGCATAAGGGACTTCTTTGAAAAAAAAAAAAAACATAGAAAATATGTATGTGTTTCTTATTATAAATATTATAAATTCATAAATATGCCCTGATAGCATCTATTTGATGTGTGTTTACATCTGGAAAGCAATTTTTTTTTTTTTTTTTTTTTCTGCAATACATCTATAGAACGTTTCCTGTCAGATGTCAAATAGACGTTTAGAAGATGTCTTTAAGATGTTTATGATTTAGGATGTATGTAAAACTGACATCTTAAACATGTCTATCAGATGTTTGTACACAGCAGATGCTTTCCAGATGAAGTGATCTTTAACAGACATCTTGCAGATGCACATGTGCTTTCTGGGACGTCATTCAAGCATAATAATGATGATAATCATTTATTAATTATAATAAGTATTATTATTGATAATAGTAATAATATTAATGTTGTTCTTGTTATTATTAATAGGTATATTGTCATTACCTAACAATTATTACAATTCAGATGTTCATAAAAATACCTTTTTAAGACCATTTAAAATACAATTTTAGAATTCAAATAGAAATGTAGGAGACAAGTCAAGAAATCATGTTTGTTTATTACACATGTCCATGAAGCACATTCAGTAATGTGAATGGTATCAAAGGAACAGCACAGAGGCCTGGACACTGACTGACCAACAACTTAACCACATTTAGAAAATGAAATAAAAATAGAACATGAGCCACTGGATGCCATGGTGAACTGAGGCATTACTGAATTGAGTAATGAAAGCATCTGATAATTAGACAGGGTAATGGTTTTTAGAGTAGGAGTATTTAGAAAACAATGAGGTCAAAGTGCAAGTGATGGTCCAGTTATGGCAGAGATATTAAACTGGAGTAACCTGACAGACAAGCACTCAGTCACACACAACACACAGGCCTATTAATATAATTTTGTGATCATGAAGACTAATGATAAACAGGCAAGCTTACATAAACAGGAAAAAGAAAAACAGATTGCAATAGCAAATAAGTGGGTCAATTAAAGCAACAATTATTTATTGAAATAGAGCCCAGGGCTACATATCTAAGATTATCATAATATAGTAACATCTGTATGTATCCCCAAGTTTAACCTGCAATACCTGAACAGGGTTCAATCCAGTGCATGTATATTTCAGTCCTCACCTAAAACTACACCAGTGCCATCCACAGAACTGGAGAGACAGAGACCATTTTATCTTCTGCCTACTATGAATATGAATTGTCTGACTAAATTTGGTCATATATCTTCTATGCTAAAAAAAAAAAAAAAAAAAAAAAACACTTTCCAATACTAATGCTATGCAATTATATATTTAAGCATAATTGCACATAATTTTTGAAAGAGAATAAATATTTTTATTCAACAAAGATGCATTAAATTGATCAAAAGTAATAGTAAAAACATTTACAGAGTTACAAAATATTTCTATTTCAAATAGATTAGCATATATATTTATAAATGCATATAAAAATGCATCAGTTTCCACAAAAATATTTAGCAGCACAACTTTTTCCAACTGTGAACAATAAGAAATGTTTCTTGTAATAATTGTAAAAATTGTATTATTTCACAATATTAATGTTTTTACTGTATATGTTTTGATCAAATAAATGCAGTCTTGGTAAGCATAAGGGACTTCTTTGAAAAAAAAACATGTATGCATTTCTTTCTTCTATGCACAAAAGAAGATATTTTGAAAGCCAATGGGGTCCAAACGACTTTATATGGATGAAAAAGAGAGAACTTTTCCAAAATATCTTCTTTTCAAAGGGGGAAGAAATATACACAGATTTGGAACAGCGAGTAAATGATGACAAATGATGTCATTTTTGGGTGAACTATCCTTTTAACTGATCTCATAAAGAATCTGCATCCACAGAACTCAGCAAAAAGATCCACAGATTTTAATTGGAATATCCATAACTCACAAAGTTCTACACAACTCCTACCCTTTGCATGTTAGTTTAATAAATATTTAGCATAATTTTATCATGCATGCAGCTACCAATAACAGTAGCCAAGTTTCCATCCACTTCTTGCTCTGTTATATTATCGTAAAAATGCAAAGTTTCATCCATTTGGCCTTTTACCAGTAAGATGTTATGCATAAAAAACGTATTGTCGCTTATGCAAAGAGTCATTGATTCAATATCTAATTTTAGTTATAAAGGTCAGTCATTTTTCAAATGTTGAATCGACATCAATTTGTTGTGAATTCACACTTTTTAAAGTAACGTATGAACAACTAAAACTGAGTGTGTTACGGTTTTACGTTTTGAAAAAAAAAAAACTTTTGTTTTCAGTTTTTGTTTTCATTCTTTAAACCATTTTCAATCCCTGAGAGAAAAGCTGCCCCAAAATAACTCATACAACTGTAATAGGCAACGAAGAATTGACATAGAATTTATGTGCTTAAGTTAAACAAAACTTGATTGTTTCGACACTCACAAACAGTGTTGGGGGTAACGCAAACGTAATCAGATTACCTTTTTCAAGTAACTAGTAAAGTAACGGATTACTTTCAAATTTAAAACAAAATATCTTACTTAACTTTTTCAAATAAGTAACGCAAGTTATTTTGTTTTCCGATGTATTAACTGACATATCTGTTGTCCCAATGTTAAGAGAAATCGTGAGTAAAGTGCAGAGGTGTTGTGTGTGCTTTATAAACATGAAGGTTATTATAGTTCTATAAACGCGAGCAGGCATTTACTCATCTCACTTTCACAAAAACAGATTCAGTATTCCTCGAATAAAAACAGTGAAATGTAAATTAAAAATATTATGCAACGATTAAATGTTAAATTACACAAATATATTTTATGTAATTAATCTCACTTTCCTAACCAACATCTCTGCTGCTGACCTTCAATGATCCAATTCAACCATACTAAAATGACTTTAGATAAACATCACATTTGTGTTTCATTTTTTTTATTGCTGAAATAAGAGTGTTGAACTTTCTAGTACTGCGTCCCGTTCTTCAGTGATCCAGAATTGCAGCACAGCTAAAAGGTTTGTTTGAGCAGCGCCCCCTACTGTACAGGTGTGAATTTGCATTTCCTTCAGCCTGAGGCTTATTCATTTCACTTTTGGTGTCAAAGGGCCTTTACATTTTGTATTTTTGTTTTTTGTTGTTGTTTATTTTTTGTTCATTTTTTGTTAAGAAACAAACAAGCAAGCCCAGCCCAGATGAGAAAAAGCAACGCAAAAGTAATGTAACGCATTACTTTCCATAAAAAAGTAACTAAGAAACGCAATTAGTTACTTTTTAGGGAGCAACACAATATTGTAATGCATTACTTTAACTTTCCTCAACACTGCTCACAAAAATTTACCAATAACAGCATTTCCATCAGCTATCGGTAAATATTTGAATGCGCTAAACCTTTTTCTGCAAAAAAAAAAAACCTTGGATGAAAACTTGGCAAGTGTCTCAATTCCATTTAACACATTTTACTATATTCAAATATAGAATTACATAATTTTATCCCAAAAATCAGCATACAAAATGTGGAAAATAGATTCCTCCTGGGCCTGTAACTTAACATCAGCATAATACTAATTTTCTCCATTACTCCCTAAAACCTCAAAACAAGCAGGCTCACTTTCAAAGGCACACCACTGGCAAACTAATTAAAAAAAAAAAAAACCTGTCCAGCAACATGCTTTAGGTCAGGATGCTTGTGTGGTTGTTTAAGAATGAATGGAAAACAGAAAAAAAAAAAAACTGAGAGTAAATAAGTCATTTACCATTGCTACTACTACTACATGCTGTTATGAGACACTGAAGGAACACAAAACATGAATGTCTACAATCCAAACAGTGGCTGATGATAGATCCATGTGCTGCCCAATGAGTCAAACCACAGTTTCCTCATGCTGTACAATCCAACAGTATTTTCTCTTACTTTCAAGCCACACCCTTCAAAAAATAAGTATATTCTTCATATAATATGTTATTCCATTTCCATACATACAACTAGCTAATTCATTTTTGGTCTGTGCAGTTGTGACAAATGTGGTATGTTACAAATTACGAAAGTGCTTCACATAATCTTTGTGTGTACCATGATACAAAACAGTGCTTAAACAAATAGAAAATTAAAAATACAGTACATAAGAGAAACAACTTGAAAATGCTGCAGATTTTCAGTAGTTTCTTGTTTTGCAGTGGCTCTAGCAGGCATTCTGACATTCAATACAAAACACAAAAGTTTCCGCAACAAGTAATTTGATTTTTGAGAGAGGATGTTTTGACAAAAATTCCTATTTGTGCATGATATTGCCATAAGAGCTTATGGCCCGGTTTCACAGACAGGACTTAGACTAAGCCATGATTAGGCTTTAGTTCAATTAGGACATTTAAGTACCTTTTATAAACATACCCTAGAAAAAAACATAACTGGTGTACATCTTGAGACAAAACAATGGCATGACATATTTTAAGATAGTCAGTATAAGTTGCTTTCAGTTAAAACAGTTTAAACATGCATTTTAGTCTGGGACTAGCTTAAGCCTTGTCTGTATAACCAGTAGCTAGTGTTACAGATATTTATTTCCCATTTTTAAATTCTACAATTGCTCATACAGGTTGCAGCCACTGGGGGCCACTGTTGTGTCTCTATCAGGTACATGCTGGAGCCACTGCAGCTTGTGTTGGTTCCAAAAGATCGCCAGGTTCAATCAGCACACTGGGTTGGTGTTGCAGCTCTCCTCATGTTGAAATGACCTTCTCTACCAATCCCTCTATATTCCCCCTCACTCTTTAATTTCACCACCAGGTCGATCTGTTTTCGGTCATTAAGTCTTTGACCTCACTGCAATCTGATTGACCTGAATACATTCCCCTGCACTCTGACTCAAACTTTAACAACTCAAACTTTAGCTTCCTCCTGCCTGGCTCCATCTGAATGTTCCCTCTCTACAAAGGTCCTACTTTTTAGGGGAATTCACTAGAATGAATAATGAAACATCCAAGAAGTGGCTCTAAAGGAAGTCTAGTCTGCAAGTCCACTTTATGAAAGTTCTTTCTGTTTAGGTGACAGCGTCACTGCATCTGCTAATAGAAACAGCCCTAAAGTGCCGTAGAATGAGCTAAAAACTCGCAAACAATTTAGCATTTTTTAACCTCTGGTTTCATTGTCCTTAAAGGTGCAGTAAGCGATTTCTGAGAAATGCTGTTGAATGTGGATCGGACCGAGGACCAAAACACACTGTTTTTGAATTTGGGGGCGGAGCTATCAAGATAGGGGTGTGATCCTTTGAGAGGCTACTCACCTCCAGCTCCCCCCCTCTGGAGCTCCAGCTCCCCCTTTCTTGACCTACTGTGGGCATGATGGGTGGAGCTGCATCCTCCAACCACACCCTTACCCTAACCCTATCTCTCCACCCATTAAACAGGTTAAGCTCCACCCTTGAGCTCCAGAGAGGTGGAGCTGGAGGTCATTATGCTCTGCAGCGAGCACTACTTGGATCCTTTTGGGTAGGGGCGTGTTTGTTTTAGAGATTTGGAGACAAACGATATGCTTAAACTGAGAAGTTTTTCCTTTGAGTTTTCCGCATATAGACGACACCATTGTCAAAACGATCCCCATTCACACAAATCCGTGAAAATGACTAAAAACACTGTATTCTGCTGGCAGGCCATTAGATGGCGATGAAACACTATAATACTTGTGCATTACATCATCGTTTTCACAGATTCGTGTTTTTGTTGTTTACACAGAGACCGTTTTCAAAACCTTGCACTTTGAAACCCGTTTTCAAAAGTTTGCGTTTTCAGGCACCCAAAACACCATGTAAATGTCATGTAAATGAACAGCCAAAACACATAAAAGTTTTACGTTTTTAGTTGAAAACGGTGTCGTGTAAACAGCCCCTTAAACAGCGTTTCTCAGAAATTGCTTACTGCACCTTTAAGTCAATAGGTTTATGGTTGAATGCCTGTAATAAGGTCTGCGGTGAACACAAGCTCAAGATATTTTCACATTTTCTTCTATGACATAAAATAACTGTAATACCCCACTTGTGATTTTTTTTAAACTTTAACATCATTTGAAAAACGTGGTTGATAACAAGTGGCTAAATGGGACTACAGAGGTTATTTGGGACATCGTCAGTACAGCAAACAAGCAAACTCATCTACTCACCAGTCCGCTTTTACAGCCTCGTTGTGTTTACACTCGTGCTCTTGCAAGCTTTCCAACTTGTAGATTTTAAATTAAGATTGAAAGGGTTGTCGGAAGCTTAATGGTGGTGACATTGAAGTCATGCACCCAGAGTGTAGTTCATGTATATCCTACATTTAGCTTTTTACTAATGGCATTTGTTATTTAGGCTTTAAAATTGATAAAAGTTGTGTTCATTTGTGAAGATTATCATGATGAGCAAAATGTGTAAGAATTGTGTTTGGTCACAGAGCTTATATTCTGCAATTATCCAAAAGTCAATGGAAATATCGTATTGGGTTTTTGTCAAAGGAGTGATGCTAACTTCCAGGTTGGCCTACAAAAATATGTCATCACTGCGGCACTCTTTTGTCTGGACCAACCTGAAATATACAGATTTTAGCTTATGATACCAGTAATGTCAGATTGTATTGCTGATTTGAACATTTTAATAGAAATGTGAGTCCGGTCAGACAAGAGTTATACTTGTATGACTGAAAACAGCTGTGTTTCCAAGATGGCCGCCGAGTGACTTGCCTTGAAAAAGACTTTGATAGTCACAAGCTGAAATACGGCACTGGTGCAACTGTTTAGTGAATTTGCCCCACTATCTTGCTCTTTGGCTCTCTTCTCACAGGCGGTGAGAGGCCCCTTTCCCTTTTCTATTCTCCATCTTTTGTGCATTCTGTCTTTTCTCACCCCATCTTAAGCATGACCTTTTGTCATTAATCAGTCCTACATTGTCCCTTTATGGTCCTCTTTGCCTTAGTCCCCTGTCCAAGTCTGTTTTTCCAGGCCTTTGTCCATTTGCTGGTTCTCTCTCTCTCTCCCTACCCCCAGTTCCAACTCCTCCCTCCATCCTGACCCTTTTCCTTTCTTTCTCTACATCCTTTTCTTTCTTTGACCGCTGCTTTCCCCGGTGCCCTTTTATCCCAGCCGCATGGCTCAGTGTATGTGTGGGTGCTCGCTGCAGGAGTCTTGTCGAGGTGGTGGCGTGGGCTGAACGAAAGAGGGTGAGGGAGAGGGGGAAGAACAGGGGGATGGAGAGAATTGGTCAGAACAGGGAGGGACAGAGGAGGAGAGCTGCAGAGCCACCTCGTTCTCGTAACAGAAGGAGGAACGGGAGCCCAGGATGTACTTTTTCTCTGCTAGCTCTTTAGCACTGCAAGTGGGCGTGTCCGTGACCTCATAGGTCCTGTTGAAGTACGAGTAGTCCACCTAGAGGTGGGGAGAACGCATGACAAGTACAAAGCATAACTAGATTTGCATTTCAAAAACCAGTAAACGTTAAATGTTAATGTGACAATGCCGTGTTTGAAAGTTTAAAACATCTTGATATTTGAAGATGGGGGGGTAGAGTAGAAGAAACATCAATACAAACACTGTAAGGAGTCCCATCTGGTACTTATATATTTACAACCACAGCATACCCACTCAATTTATTCCTTTCAACTCCATCACTTTCCACCCTCCAATTCTCTATTCTCTATCTCTCACCTGGTAGCAGTTCTTCCTTTCAAAGAGCACAGGTTCAAAGCGGTGACCCCAGAGGATCTCAGAGGCCAGGTATGAAGAGCGGCATTGGGTTGTCATGGCAGTGGCCTCCACCATACCCTCCAGAATAACCACCACTTCCAGCTCTTTGTCTCCCTCTAGTGTACGTTTGTCCACCTCAAAGAAAGGGCTCTCCTCATCAATTTCGTGCACGATGGTCACAGGTGACACCAAAAAGATCCGATCTGTTCCTGTGTCAAAGCCGACATTGAGGTCTGCATTGTCCAATGGCAGGAACTCACCCTCAGGGGTCACCCGTGGCTGCAGCCAAAGGTCAAAGGTAATGTTAATTTTTGCACAGTTCAGTGTTTTAATATTTATTAATAGTAGTCCATTTTATTCTGACTGAAATGGCAAATATTTGCCAATGAAGACTTTTTAGCCGATGATAATATGCAAAATCTTAACAGACCAAACTTTAGCCAAATTTTCCACCATTTTAAAACATAAATATGTATTTAAACATAACTGAAGATTTATCAACATAAAATAGGATAATTTGAGCCCTTGAAAATATATAGCCTATAATAAATAAAAACAAAAAACTATGGTTGGATCATTTGCATAAACTCAACATTTTTCCCTCAACATTAACATTGTTAAAGCCTTATTAATACCCTGCAGTGGCAGAGTTACTTTTTTATCTTCTCATATTTTATGAGGTGTTCTAATTAAAATGGCTTAATTATCACTAGGGTGTGTCTTTTAAATTTTATCTTTATTAACATTTTCGGCAGTATAATTTCGTCCATCAAGATGACGTGATGATAACAGCATTGTGTCATACTCAGACATGAAGCGATAAAAAAATCGAAAAATGTCTTTAATGGAAATCTATGTTTTTGTAGCGTTACTATAAGCGAGACATTTTGTTGGTTGCTTGGTTTCTATATTGTCACACACAGAGGCCAACGGTAAAATCTCATTGGTCTCCTGCACATAACTGTATATCGGTCATCAAATAGGTTCTGACCATCTGTAATTGTGTTGCATAACACAATATTTTCAGTGAAATTACTAAAAACTTTGCACATAGCACCTGGTCAGGACAGTTTAAGATTATTAAAGCAGATGCAGGAAGTAATTGCATTACATTTTTTTTCCCATATCTGTAAAATCACAGAAAATAACAATGTCTTTACGATTGTATGTGTGTTATTACAGTCTTTTTTATTCAGATTAGGAAATGACATAGGAAATATTATAGTCTTTATTGTCTGATCTCCATGTTCATACATCTCACCATCTAACCTTAAAACATCAGAGCCTGTTAGAAACATTATTGCATGTAGACATAGACACGATAAAAGACAAACATAAACTCCATCCTCACAGACGAATAGTGTACATATATACACAATGACACACATTGGGATCTACAGTACGTTTAAGACATCAAGATTTCATTCACTGTTAAACAAAACATACTGACACAAATACATTTAATCAGGCCGTTAAATTAAGTTGTACACACACACACACACACACACACACACAGGGCAGATAAGTGAGACAATGGTTTGCTCTGGTAAAGTTAATCCCCTCTGCAAATCTTATAAACCTCCGGAATGAGGCTGAAGAAAACAAGCCCTCATTAACCACACCAACTGTCCAGATGTCAATCTCTCTCGTTCTTTTTCTCTTTCATTCTCTCTCTCTCTCTCTTCTCATCATATATTCTGCCTTTATGCATAGTATTTTTTTTTCATGTACATTACTGTTTAAAAGTTTGGGCTTGGTAAGATTTTATAATGTTTTTGAAAGAAGTCTGTTATGTTCAACAAGGCTGCATTTATTTGGTCAAAATATGGTATAAACAGTAATATTGTGTAACGTACTGATTTGGTGCATAAGAAACATTTATTATCCTTATCAATGTTGAAAATAGTTATGCTGCTTAATATTTCTGTGTAAACTGTAATACATTTATTTTTTTTGAATTTTCTTTCAGAATATAAAGTTCAAAAGAACAGCATTTATGTGACAGAAATTTTTTGTAATATTATAAACACCTTTAATGTCACTTTTGGTGAATTTAATGCATCTTTGCATTATAACAGGATTCATTTCTTTTAAAATAAATAAATAAAATGAAATAAATAAATTATGACCGGAACTTTTGAATGGTGTACCTTCACAGTTGGACTTGGTCTTGGTTACACCACAGGACTTTGATTTGATGGACAAAATGTTTAAATCTAAATAAGCAGTGAAGCAACTGTGTTTCTAAGAAATAATAAAAGATTATGGAAAATTACTTAAGGTTTACTTTCCAAGAATTTAATTCTTTAAATGGGGCTTTTTTTTCTTACATTACACATTTTGCCACCCAAAAAATATCACTTTACTCTAATTTTATTACTTTAATTCAGAAATCAACATGCTCATCATAGAAAAGGTATAAGTCACTGTAATGTAGACATGTGCTGACATACGGCAATACGATATATCACAATAATGAACAAGCACGGTATTGTTATCATGGGCATTTCAAAATACCCTGAATAATTCCTTGTTATGAATTATTTTGATTTTTATAGTGCATTTTAACAATATTTTTCCATCAAACTGTTAAATTTCCAACACCTCTGTATGCTGCGTCAAAGAGACATGCGCACTCTGATGTAAACAAGCCCAACACGGATGAGAAGCGCACGGCAGAACAAGAGAAGGAGCCGCTGAATGACAATAAACATTCACTCTCTGACAGAAGATGTGCTTATGGAACAGCAGAAATGCAGACATTACCCGGTAACCCTGTAAACAAAGCAGCTGCACTACTTTTTGTTTCTGAACAGTATTTAATTGTTTCAAACAGCCATTGTATTCACTATGGTGTTTATCACAGCACCAAATACTTAAATACTTAATAGTCTATCTACTTTTTCAAACTTAAAACATTTTTACATTTAAATCTGGACTAAAACGTGCTTTAGATCAGTGGTTCTCAACTGTGGCCCTCAAGGTTCACTTTCCTGCAGAGTTTAGCTCCAACCTCATTCAAACTCACCTGCCTGTAACTTTTTAGTAATCCTGAAGGCATGATTAGGGTTGGAGCAAAACTCTGCAGGAAAGTGGACCTCGAGGGCCAGAGTTGAGAACCCCTGCCTGGATGTTGATGAAAATGTTCTGATTCTTTATTATTGTTCAGTTACACTTTACAATAAGGTTCTATTAGTAGAACCTTCCGGGATTTGGCTTCCGGATTTGCCCACGCTGGTTAAACGTTTTGTTTTTTTTCCAGTTACAGCGATGGCTGAGCCTAACAAGAACCAGTTCGGGAATCAAAGTCTTTGTACGAATTAAATATCATGAAAATGTTTGAACTGTCTTAATGATTTATTGGTGAGACTACAAAGCTCTAATTAAGAGCTAAATTTAAAAACTAATTCAAAATGACGGCACTTAACTAGGTTATATAATTCTCTGTGTCTGTTTGTGCGGCTGTGCATTATCACAAGAAGGGAAAATCATCAGCTGGCAAGGATCACACAGACCTGATCCACTGATTCATAATGAGAAGCAGGACCACTCACACCCTTGACGTGTATGTTTTTGGATATATCATAAAAGCCAACACTTCTGTTATCTCTCAAATGATATTTCATCTCATTCATTCACATATGCTCCTGTCGTCATCATCTTAAAATCTGTAAATATGCACAATATTAACACACCCATTAGTAGTAGTATTGTTGCTGTTGCACATTTCATGCTTACTGTAGATTAATGCAGAGACTGTGATTAATGTATGTTGTATACAGTGTAAATTATGTCTTACATTCATCATTTTAATCTGTCAGGATTAGTTATAATAAATGATTAAATGCAGGCTATAATGTTGTGAGAATAATAGGCCTTCATGCTATCACTATATATTTTGCTATCTATTTCAAGCATGTATTAAACCCAACAATATTATGTAACTAATCTCGACAGAATAGAATGTTTGTATTTTTATTGAAATATAAATCTGCAAATAAAAATATAAAAAATGTTCTATTAGTTAAGATTAGTTAATTCATTAGTTAACATGAACAATGAAAAATACTTCTAAAGCATTTATTAATATTAATGTTAATTTCAACATTTACTAATACATTATTACAATCAAAGTTGTATCTGTAAATATTATTTAATGGACCTGAGCGAACATGAACTAACAATGAACAGCTGTATTTTTATTAAAGGGTTAGTTCTCCCAAAAATGAAATTTCTGTCATTTATTACTCACCCTCATGACGTTCCAAACCCATAAGACCTTCGTTCATTTTCAGAACACAAATTAAGATATTTCTGATGAAATCCGAGAGGGTTTTTTTATCCCCCATAGAAAGCAATGAAATGACCACATTCAAGGTCCAGAAAAGTAGCAAAGACATCGTTAAAATAGTCCACATGATTACAGTGGTTCAACCTTAATGTTATGAAGCGATGAGAATACTTTTTGTGTGCAAAAACAAAACAAAAATAATGACTTTATTCAACAATTTCTTCTCTCCCCTGTCATTCTCCTACACAGTTTACGTTGCAGCGCTTCCAGGTTCTACGTCAGAACGCCGGCTGCGGTGCATAACATTAAGGTTGAACCACTGCAGTCATGTTAACTTTTTAAAAAATGGTTTTACTACTTTTCTGGACCTTGAATGTGGTAATTATGTTGTTTTCTATGGAGGATAAAATAACCTCTCGAATTTCATCAAAAATATCTTAATTGGTGTTCCGAAGATTAACTAAGTTAGACTTGTGGGTTTGGAATGACACGAGGGTCAGTAATTAATGATAGAAATTAAATTTTTGTGTGAACTAACCCTTTAACTAACGTTAATAAAGAATAGTAACTACTGTAATAAATGGGACTTTACTGTAAAGTGTTACCTATTGTCCTATATAGTTCTTTTGCACTTTAATCTGTCTGAAACATGTTTATTTTATACATTTTTTTGTGTGTACTGTTTTATTGTATTTAAATGTTCATAGTTCTTTTTGTTATAAGAAAAAAGTTATTAAACCTATTAGGAGAACAACACTTTTTTGTAACTTAATTCAATACTGTGATAATACAATATACAATAAGAAAAGCTTATCGTTTGAATGAAAATTTGATACCGTCACCTGCCTACTGTAATGTAATGTAATGTATGAATTTATTCTATTTATTCACATTTTTAATAAATTAATAGACAGGACAAAAAATTGTTATCGATCAAAAAACAACATTTCAGCAAAACACACAACATCTCACTGACCTTCAGTAGCTGTGCTCGTACATGGGCCTCCACCAGGTGGCTCTTGCGCAAGTTTCCCACTCGCCACATCATGCAGAGTTTCCCGTCCCTCATGGCCACCACGGCCACATCTGAGAACGCCAGTGTCTCATTGCGCTTCTTGGGCTTGGCGATCTTAGCCATTACCGCCCCAATGATGAAAGCGTCGATGATGCAGCCCACAATGCACTGCAACACGACAGCAAGCACCGCCAGGGGGCAGGCCTCGGTAACGCTCCGGAAGCCGTAGCCTATGGATGTCTGCGTCTCTAGAGAGAAGAGGAACGCTGCCATGAAGCTGTTGACCTGCTGAAAGCAGCGTTCCTCCGTCTCCACCGGGCCAGAAACCTCGGCAGCTTGCAGAGGAGCAAGAGAGGAGGAAACAGACGAAGGAGAAGAGGAAGATGATGCCAGGGGAGCAGCCAGATCCCCGTGAGCGACAGCGATGAGCCAGAACGTGAAACCAAAGAGAAGCCAGGAGAGCAAGAAGGAGAGGGTGAACACCACGAGCATCCAGCGCCAGCGGATGTCCACGCAGGTGGTGAAGAGGTCGGTGAGGTAGCGCTGGCCCCTTTCGCTCATGTTGACGAAGGTGACGTTGCAGCGCCCGTCCTTGCCTACAAAGCGCCGCCGGGGCCGGCGGGACTGGCCACGGCGATCGCGGGGCGGCGAGGGCGAGAGGGAAGGCGAGGATGCTCTCTTGTTCCTCTCCCACCTCCCTTCTGCCCCAGACTCCCCCTTGAGTGCCGAGCCATGCCCTCCTCCTCCTCCTCCCCTCCTCCCTCCCCGTTCTTCGTCATCATCATCATCATCATCCTCCACATCATCATCCTCATCCCTCTCTCCACTCCTTCCTCCATTGCTGTGATGAAGGTTGAGCACTTTGCCATTGCAGTTGGGAGAAGAAAGCACGCCCGAATGGGAGGAAATGACATCGTCACTTTGAGCCAGCCTCATGACTTCCTCCTCATCCAGAGGTGTGTCCACAACTGCACTGAAGCGCCGCTTCACCCGAGCAGCTCCCATTACTGACGACAGCAGACTGACTAAAAAATGTCTGGGAAAAAAGCAGCGTTCAAGAGTTTGCCAGATAAATCCAGGGTCAAAGTGGATTAAAAAATTGGGATGCTTTCGTGAGAATGTTTGCAGTGATACAGATATATCCAAAATATGAGTCGTTGATTGTATTCCACAGCGAGGCTTATGGCCTGAAATAGTCCTTATTGTCATTCAGATCCCGGCAGCCAATCGTTGCCCAGAGACGGAACACAATCGCATTAGAGATCATCTCTGACATCCCTCTTTTCAAGATTTATGTAGTCTCTACTTGAGCAATCTGTCCACCATAGGTAGCTGTCAGATATCAGTAAACCAGTATTCCTGGATTTTACTGAACACAAATTTCCAAAGTTGTTAGATGCAGTGAATAAAGAAAAAACTCAGTTTCAATGCAGTTTTTCAGTTTTAGAAACAGTTTTGACAAGGTCAGTTGGTGGGCAGAGACCAGACTGGGAAAACGCTGCTGCTTTAGGCCTATGCGTAACGTATAGCAACTACATAAGAAAGTGAGCAACTAAAAGGCACAAACAAACAAAGGCGCAACTCAAGCGGAGCAGAAAGAAGCAGAAGGAAAGTAAGGAACTTATATAATATAAACAAGTCTCAAAGTTTTAGAACATATAGGGGAAGTTGAAAAAAACAAATATTTGACATGCATTAAAATAATCTAGAACATATGTGTGTAATAAATAAAGAAATGAATATAACAGCATGCATATACAGACCAATTTTTCCCTCTAGGACCTCTTCACATTTCCTTATTTAAATGGACGGATGTTTAAAGACACAAGAGAGACATGCAATTAATATGAAAACTGGTCAACATTTCCTAAAACTCCACAGTTTGATATTGAGCAAATATAACTCTGGAACACAAAGCAAGTCCATTTCCCAATCATATTATTAGACATTCAAACAGTCACAAGTGGCATTCTGTCACAGTCATGTATCCATCTTCAGTCTGGTTTCATCCAGTCTCAAGGCAAGAGCCCAGTTCTTCAAAAGAAAGGGTCATTTTGCTCTAAAACTTGAAGTTCTATAACTGAACTATAACTGGACTATATTTGATAAAGAAAGTCCACACATTACAATGGGAAGAGGTTTAGAGTGAGATTATGACCTGATGAACTTTGGCCTCTCCAAAAGCTTAAAAATGCTAGGCGATGCTTTGAGATCTTCCTCAGAGTCCAAGTCCAGTTTGATCGTCAAAAAAACACATGCAATTGTTGAAATATCCCTAAAAGTGAACAATAGGCCAGATAAGTGTAAGCTGAAGCACAAATCATTACCTTCATAGATTTCAAAATAAAGTGATTGGGGAACTAAACGTTCAGATCTGATAAGTGGTGTTACCTTTACATGTACCTCCTTTGAGAAACCTGCAGTTCGATGCTTAATGAACGTAATAGAAAAAAGAATCTTTAAAAAAGGTTTCTAGTCACGAAAAACCCACTTGCACAGAAACATATCAAAGGATGAAATGAGGAAAAAAGAAAAAAAAAAACAGTCAAAAGCGAATCAACAAATTGGAGCGTGGAAAAAGAACTTTTCTAAAGTGAGAGGTTAGGTTCATCTTCAAATATCTGCTGCCCTCACACTGACATTTGTGGTAGAATATATCCACAGCAAATACAACTCAAGAATAGTTTGGCAGGCCCTGTCACGTTCCTTATTATTTGAGTCTGCAGTTTTTGCGTTGAGGACATCACAAGGACATCTGTTAACTCCTAGAGAGAAAACATGATATTGAAGTTAATATGAAATTTAAAGGCAAGATAAAACTAATATAATGACATGAAAACATGCTCAATATATGCTGATTATGTCTGATTATTCATCTCCAAGAAAATGTCACAATTCCACTAACAGATTTATTTTATACATTCAGATATAAACAAATGGTGAATTACCAATGCTGGCAGTTAACAAAGTGCATAGATCATCCTCAGCCTTCTTTCTTTGTCCATCAAGTCAGCGGAAATCCACTGCCAAAGATAAAATTTAAAGTAAAAGATTAGTGTCTTCCTGAAAAATTCCCCTGTCCCTCAAATTAGAATAAATAAATAAAACAAAGACTGAGTAATTCCACATTTCACTAACAAAAATTATAAATTATCAAATCATTTGTTTACTTTTAATATCAAACAATAGAAATTTAATTCCCTTTTTTTATTTATTGTTTTAGTTCCCAATAAAGACTTTTAATGTAAACAGCAGCCTCGCTTATGTTTGAAGAGGTTATATAAATGTCTGTAAAATAAATGTAAACTGCTGCCATATGTAGTACTTAAACAATTACATACATTTTAAAGGTTTTTCAGCTCTTTTTAAGCTTGTTTGTAAAATTTATTTTGCTCTCAGTGCAGTCACAGTGCTTTCTGTGCCATGTGTGTTGTTCACTAAAGGATCTGGACAGTGTTTGTGCATGTCACACCTATTTTCATCACCAGCCTTTGACTTCTTTAACCTCCACATGCTATAATGTAACCCAGGGCAGTGTGTGTGTGTGTGTGTGTGTGTGTGTGTGTGTGTGTGTGTGTGTGTGTGTGTGTGTGTGTGAATATTCTGTTTCAGATCTCATTAGAGCACTAAACCTATTGATTAACACAAACCAACACTGCTGAGATTAGACTTGTGCCGATATTCGGTAATGCGATATATCACAATAATGAATATGCACGATATTGTTATTGTGGGCACTTCAAAATACCGTAAATAATAATTTATTATCAATTATTAAAATTTTTATAATGCATTTAAGAATACTTTCCCCATCAACCGTATAAAAAGCACAACACCGCTGTATTCTGCGTCAAAGGGACATGTGCTCAGATGTAATCAAGCCCAACATGCATGAGAAGCACATGGCGGAACGAGTGAAAAGTGCTGAATGAAAGTGCACGTTCACTCTCTGACAGCAGAGGGCGCTGATGGAACAGCAGAAATGCAGCGGTTACCCCGGAAAACCCGCAAACAAAGCAACTGCGTTAGTGAAGTTTTTAAATTGCTTCAAACAGCCATTAATTTTTTTGTAATCTCAGTGTTGTTCATTACAGCACCAAATTCTTAATACTTAAAGACTTAATAGGCTATTTATTTTCAAACTTAAACATTTTTATATTTTAATCTGGACTACAAAATGCCCTATAATGATTAGAAATGTTCTGATTATTTGTTATTGTTCAGTAAAACTTTGAGACATACGGCTTCATTAGTTAATTCATTATTACCAAACTGACAATGAAAAATACTTATAAAGCATTAATTATTCTTAGTTAATGTTAATTTCTTAGTTACTGTTTAATAACATTACTAAAATCAAAAGAACTTATTTAATGGACCTGAGATAAAACTAACAATGATCAGTTGTATTTTTTAACTAACATTAACAAAAATTAATACTTTCTGTAACAAATGTAGCTATTGCTCAATCTTAGTTAATGCATTAAATAATGAGACCTTATGTAAAGTGTTACCTGTCGTTCTTTATAGCCTAATTCTTTTGCACTTTAATCTGTTTGAAAATGTTACTTTATATATTTTTTGTGTATTGTATTATTGTATTTAAACATTCAGAGTTCTTTTTGTTATTACAAAAAGAGTTCTTAAACCTGTTATACTATAACAACACTTTTTTTGCAACTTATTTCAATATTGTGATAATACCGTATACCATGATAAAAGCATCAGCAATTAATCACAACATGAAAATTAGAGTATTGAAGACTGTTAGGTTAGGGTTCAGTTTAGTAGAATAAGTTGACATGTAGTTGGGGGACCATCAATATAAAGTGTTAGCAGATATTAAAGCTGCAGTCTGTAAGTTTTGCCTCTGTTGCCATCTCTGTTTGAAACAATTGGAAACGGAATTATCATCTTTACGTGGGTTGTGCATCGGCATGGCTCCTCATCGTGGATGAATCTAATGTTTGCTGTCAGTCGCACTACCAATGGTGAATAAATCTAACGATCGCTTAGCTCATATCACATCAAACTGTGCAAATTATTATTATAGTTTTACTTTGTTCTCAGCATTGCGTGACTATGTGTATTTAGTGTGTATTATCGTTACCTGTATATTTCAATTTCTATAGCCACTCCGCAGTCTGAAGTCTTTTGCTTTTGACTACGGGTGAATCTCCAGTTTTTACTGATGATTGTCATTTGGACTTTTCTGGATTACAATCCGCCATCAAAATGATAAGTTTAATTATCGCAGCTACTGTGAGAAAAGGCTATAAATGATCCGTCACCTGCAGCATCCTCACATGATATAGCCTACTAGCTGGGACTCCTTCTTCATGTAAACAGACGTGACGTAATGACGCAAAGACGAACGGCTGCATGCTCGAATTTCCAGCGGAAACCCACCAGTACCATTTGAATTAGAAAACATTATTAAAAGCTTACTGTTGTAAATCGGGCTAAGGTAAGGAGATAGTTTTGAACAGTGGCTGGTTATGTACTCGCTCAAAAATTTATTTTGGATAATAAATAAAGTTACGGACAGCAGCTTTAATCAGACAGTCTGCTATTACCCTAATGATGGCCAGCTGACATGTAGTTGCAAAGTTACTTATAGTTAGTAGAATGTCTAAAGTAGACTATCGATATAAAGTATTACCTATGATTCTTGTAATAAGTTATTTCCCTAAATAAAGCCTGATATGAATGATGAAAAGTTGTTCCTTTTAGAAAAAGGTCAATTGCAAACTATATTCCATTCTTAAAATATTTTTGTTAGTAACCTTAAGCTGGGGACACACTTAACAACTAGCTGAAACATTCTAAGCCTGAACTCAACACACTTAAAGACTGTTTCTATCGACTGGAGCAGATTTTAGTCTTTGACAGTCAGAGAGGAGCACAAACCTAAAGACTGAGTCAGTCCACACCGAGACAGTCTGCCGAACAACTGTGCGAGATCTTGTACCAAAACAAACATGGATGTCAACAAACAGATGCCTCTACTTATTTGCAGTGCAATTTGTGCAGAAAAAAAAAAAAATGGAAAAACCCTGCTAATAACACTGGTGGTTTTATTTATGGGTTAGACAAGTTAAATTTAACTGGATAAAAATGGATAAAGTCCTGTGTTTCTCTTCCACGTTTTCTTTTTGTATTATCCCCTGACACATTTCATTATGCATTTCCTGACTAATTTCATTAATTACATCATATCTAGTGCTATTTTTTTAAACCTATAATCAAGCAATAATGTAGACTGCTATTCTCAAATCAGGAATTAAAAGCAAATTGATTCGTTCTGAGCAAAAACACTGGGCTATTTTTTTGTTCCGGTTCCAGAGTTACCAGTTATCAGTTAGAACGAAATAAAATACTGCTTTATTTATTCCAAAAAAGAAGTTATTCAGAATATTATTAGTATATTTTAATTTTCATTTCAACAGTCTACAGTAAATGTACAATGCTCCCAAAACTATTTAACGGGACTGACAACACTGGAAACTCCAAAAGCGTGACTTCATCTGACAGAAGAGCTGCAGAGATATTCAAGGAATTGTATTTCCTCATATTAGATATAATTAAAGTCTATATACACAATTATTTTATTTACAAATGTCATGTTTGTGATTTTTTTATTCGTTAGACTATTTAAATTAACATATATTCAAAAACAAGTGCAGTTATATAGCCTACATAAGCTACCATTTTATTTTTTCTATTTAACTTTTATTAGACTCCAGGTCGAAATAAAAGGATAGCTACTTAATGTTTTTTTTTTTTTAACTGAGAAAATAAAATCACTGTTTATTCTTAATTTTTACAGAATGCAGTTTCACTTTTTACCATATGCAGAACAAAATGAATAGCTCAAAATAATTAACTTGCAATGTTAACTTATGAAATAATCTAAACGAAATGTCAAAAAGAAGCTATGTTTCACAAAATTACAAGAATGATGTTTGACAGGGAAAGCATCTCCTCAGCATAGTCGCCGGCGCCAGTCGCAAATATTAAACATGTTTAATAAATTCTTTGTGAGGACGACTGGCAACAGCTGGTTCTTAAATTCTAAGACTAATCCTTAGACACCGCACATGATTTTAAACACCGACTGTAAACACAGACTGAGCGCAACTGTAACAAACTCGGCCTGTTTGTGCATGGTCAGTCGTAACAACCAAATTACATTTATCTTATTAGAGCACTAAATAGACAAAGTTTTTTTTTGTTGTTGTTTTTAAAATCCAGCTCTTAAGAGTTTTCAACCATTTCAGTGAACTTAATGTGTATTGACACTCTGACTCTCTCACTTTCTCTCTCCTTATCACTGTCTTTCATATGTTGGAGGTGTCTGGTGAAATCTCCCATGCTACTAATGAAAACTGAGAGCTACTCAAACACCCCTGATTTTCTCCAGCATGTGCAGCATTCAGAAGGACCAAGATACGGGACCAAGGTCAGCGTGATATGCGGACGCTCTAGAATAATTGCTGGCAGGGAGCCAGAGCAGCAGTGCCAGGCTTATGTCGGAGTGCACTGATCACAGACTGCAATTAACAGGAAACTATCGAAATCTATGCAAATCAGCTCAAAGGTTACACAACAATCAATGTTTGACTGCATAACAGTGCATGTTCCTTCTGACCCCAGAATATTTTAATAAAAGAAGATGGGTGTGAAAAGGAGCACAGTTAAAGCATGATCACTATTGATCATAAACATAAAAATGTTCCAGGATTCTACATATAAATATCATTATTTTCAACAGCACTAGTAGTTTATTCTCTCTGACCCCATGGCATTCAGACTGCATTCATCACTCTATCCATCCTGTATTCTCTCTCTCTCTGTCTTTCTATCCCTCTCCCTGATTGTCCATGTTCAAATGTTATGAAGGGAGATTAAGGTCCTTGTGAAAATCAATTCAATAACATTCCGTACAGTGAATAACCTTTCGATCTCTTTCTCTCTCGCATTCTTTGTTTCACCTTTTCAGAAATCTGATGGGGATAATCTTATCGAGAAATGTACGCTATTATTACATCACATGGCTGATGTCATGCAGATTTCATACTGGTACAGTATGTGAAAGTAATTTTACTTCAGCCAGTACTGACAACACAGATTCATACTGTGAAAAATGGTAACCTAAAAATTATGACATATAAATTAATTAGTTTTCAGTCAAAAAATATTATTTAATATTGCTGAATCAACCTAAATACATTCATTTATACCAACAAAATTAATTTTTATGTGTTAAATCAAGTAAAATAAGGAAACAATTGCAAGTTACCACAGTGCTGTAACATGAATGTTCCGTGTTCCCCCCTTCATTGTGTTTTTGGTTCTGTCCTGTGACCTAGTTTTCCTCAGTCTGTTTAATTAGTCATTTAATTCACCTGTGCCTTGTTAATCAACTAATTAGTCCCCTTTGTTTGTTCATGCTTATGAGCCTTCAGTTTCCCCTTAGTGTTTGTCATTTCTCGTTAATGGTAGCATCAGTGTATATGTGTATTTCTCCTGAGTTAAGCCTGGGTATTTGTTATTAAAGCCTGTCTCCTTGAAGTCTTCCTTGTTGTGCGAGTTTATATACATCATGTTACGTGACAGAAGAACCGACCCAACTGAAAAGCAGCATGGCCTCACTTGATGTTCTGATGTTATGCCTTGAGCAGGAGCAGCAAAGTCTCGAGGCCCACAGCAGCGGATTTCTTTATCTGGCGAGCCTAACAGACTTCCCCAGACTTCGCCCCCTGTGCGCTTTCTTTTTGGCCAGGTTGAATGAGCACACAAATGCTCGCCTACCCGGTGTGGGTCATCGAGGATCTTTCACAGAGTTCGCTGAGTGGGTGCTGGTGTGCAACGATTCCCCATACACCATCTGCACCGCCGAAAAAAAAACTCACCAGACCCACTATGACTCCAGCGCCACCAGAGACCAGCCATCCAACTCCACCGAGTGACCTGATATTGTTAGAGCCCACTGCAGACAAGGGAGACTGGCATGCCACGATCGACGAGCCTGATCCATCAGAAAGGGCAGGAGAGGACATCGCCCCAGAGCCTAAGCCCCTTACAGAGTCTGACCAGGTGCGCTAGCCTGCAACACAGCGGATCACAGAGGGAGTTTTAGTGGAACTTGAGGGTTGGGAGGAAATTCCCACTGAGTTGGCCTCTGGAGGTTACTTTGAGGAGTTGAAAGACTTGTTTAAGGAGGATTTAATGGACTTTTTTGGAGAGATTATTCCCAGTACCACTGTATCGCCAGCATCCCCTGAATCTCCAGCGCCCCCGTAGCTCCAGTATCTCCTGTTTGTCCAGTGCCCCCTGTGTCTCCAGAATTCCGGCCCAGCCTCCCTCTCTCACCTCCTCAATCAGCCAGTTCCTCAGCACCGCCTCCACTGCTGTCCTTTAGCCCCTCTGCATCAAGTGTCTTCAGGCCATCGGCTCCACCTTGCCTGGAAGATCCCTTGTCTCTACCTCCAGCCTCTGGGCTCATCGCTCCACCTCAGCCTGTCGACATTGCAGCTCCACCCTGGCTCCTCCCTCCCTCGGCTCCACCAGAAACCATCGGCCATATAGCTTCTCTGGGCTCCCTTGTCCCTCGGCTCCACCTTGGTCAGCCATTGACCTGCTTACACCTATGGCTCTGTCTGGCTCTGCCTTCTCCCCGGCACTGCCTCTGTCCTCTGTACCACCAGCTCAGCCTCTGTCCTCTGGTTATCTAGTTCCACCTCGGACACTCGTTGTTGCACCTCCACCTCGGTCGCCAGTACCATCGGTGTCATGTGGGCTCTTCCGCTCCATCAATGTCTCCATCTTCGATGGCTACATTGTTGTCAGTCATCCCCAGAGTGCACTCCATCAAGTCATTGTCTCCACCATGGTTCCTCCCGCCTTCGTCTCCGCCCTGGGGCCTCGTTCTGGCTGGCCTCTGGTTCTACATCCGGCTCCTCCTGCTCCTGGCTCCTCCCACCTTCCACTACTCTATGGACTGTATCATGTATCCCAAACTCTTTGGTTTCTCTTCTTTCTCCATGCCCTCCTTCAAAGCCCTCTCCCTCCCTCCTCAGTTGGACCAGTTACAGAGCGAGGACGCGCCTTTTTGGGATGTTGTATGTTCCGTGTTCCCCCCTTCATTGTGTTTTTGGTTCTGTCCTGTGACCTAGTTTTCCTCAGTCTGTTTAATTAGTCATTTAATTCACCTGTGTCTTGTTAATCAACTTGTTAGTCCTCTTTGTTTGTTCATGCTTATAAGCTTTCAGTTCTCCCTTAGTGTTTGTCGATTCTCGTTAATGATAGTGTCAGTGTATATGTGTATTTCTCCTGAGTTAAGCCTGTTTCCTGAGTATTTGTTATTAAAGCCTGTCTCCTTGAAGTCTTCTTCGTTGTGTGAGTTTATATACATCATGTTACGTGACAAGTGTATATACTGTATGCTAGTTAAATACTACAGACACTTTACAGATGAGCAACATTCGTTAGTAAAATGACAAGTAGTATGTCTGTCTTTCAGTATTGTAGTAGACTTTTAGTATTGACCATTTTATGTGATCAAGAAGCAAATGGCAGACCTGTATTAAAGTCCCCATGAACCGGAAGTTGCAAACTACTTTTTTCCAGTGTTGTGACATATTTCCAAGTGAAATGGAATATTGAATAGAGGGCAGGGTTTTACTTTAGTGCTCCTCCTCTCCGTCTCTTGCTCATAGCAGACTAACAGTTGGGGAGTGGTTTAAGCGTTTTCAACCCAAGCCGTCAAACTGACGTCATCAGAGAAGAAACGCCATTCCAGACCGGAAGTCACCACAAGACTAGTAATATGCTCTAATAAAGTAAATAGAGTCAATTTTGATTTCATGCCGACTTAATATACCACAAACATTTTGGTAAGGGTTTTGTTCTAAACCATGAATTCTAGGAATGGGAATCCTAAGGAATTTTAATGTTTGTGGTTGTGATTTGATTCTTCTTAAAGAGATAGTTCACCCTAAAATGAAAATTAACCCATAATTTACTCACCCTGTTGTTCTAATGCAATATGCCCTTCTTTCTTTTATAGACCACAAAAGGAGAATTAAAAAGAAGTCTCAGTCACGCTCATCCATGTAATGGCAGTGAATAGCGACCAGCATCAAGCTTTTTTAAAAACACAAAAGTATCACAGAATGATCTCATGAGACACATGCCATCTATTCCAAGTGTTCTGGGGGTAAACAATATGGTTTGGTGAAAAACAAACCGAAATGTAATGTATTATTTAACGAAATTCTTGACCTTGGCCGTTGGTCTTCTGTGCACGGCTGCACGAAGAAAAAGCAGTCAAGTTGTGATAAATCAAGATTAACAAAAACGCAACATGAAATACAACCCATATACCTTCTTCTCTATTGTGAATCTTTGTGTTCGTCGTAACTAGAAGTTATCGTGTTCACATCTGTCAACTTTCATTCAGACATCAGACAAACGGAGCTACGGTCTGCAGATATTCAACTTCTTTGGGATTTCTAGGTGTTGTATTTCATGTCGTGGTTTTGTTAATCTTGATTTCTCACAACTTGTGTGCTTTTTCTAGGCAAGAAGGAGTGAACTGCGGCGCTAACAGAGTCTCACGAACACGTAAGGTTTGTTTTTCACCAAACCCTATCATATACCCCCAAAATGGGATCATTCTGTGGTACTTTTTTGCATCTTTTTTAAAAAGCTTGATGTTGGTCGCTTTTCGTTGTCATTACAGATGAGTGCTAGTCCTTTCATTAATATCCTTTAAAAAATAAATCAATAAATTTGAGAGAAAAATTTTAAAATCTTTTATTTACTGATGATGTTCAACATTTAAAATTTAACCAAGAGCAACTATTATGTAATAACATTCTGAATCACAACTGGCTATCTATTCTTACATCTTTCTTACATCTTGTGCTCAAGTGATGCTTATACTTGTGAGCAGCCGAATGAACACAAGACTCGTACTGAGTGTCATGACCATGTTAAAGTGGCACAATTTAATTTACACACAACCAAAGCCTGAAACCTACAATGAAACATTAAGGAAATTTAGTGAATAAAACATTACTCACAAATGTCTAATTGTTTAAAATTTATAATGCTCATGTAACAAGCTCAGTGACTGGCTGCATATAGTATTGGTATATGGTGGAAATACATGTTAAGCCACCTGCAGCAGAACACATGCAGTAATACAACAGCCCACATACTGCACGACCAATCCATAGTGTCATCGATTCCTCTATGCCACAAAATGGGGCAACGAAAAGTCCATGCATTCACATGGCCGGGCTGTGTCTCTCTCCATTTCCCTCTCCAGCTCACTCTCAATTTCTCTGTGCGGCTCTCTCGCTCACTTTCATTCTCTAATTTGCTGTCTTCTTCTATATCTCTCAGTCTAGGTATGCCAAAGGCATGCGATGAGATTATAGTTATCCAGTCAGCCTACTGAAGCCTGGATAGAAACTAACTCATGTTAATCTGAGTGCTGTAATAAGAAAAAATTAACTACAGATAACATCACAACTCACTGATTCTCTCCACAATAGGCTTCAGTATAATAACCTAATCATTAGAACTATAATGTATGCGAAGTAGAGCGAGGCCACTTTTCTCTTAAATCGATAAATGAGGAATGATATTTTTTAAAATATTCTAGGGTCATAACAAGTTGAGATCAGTTGACTGCATTTGTGCCATGATGTTAATTACCACACAAAAAAATGTTTGATGAGGTTCTGGTGAGGCAGATTCGTAAGTATTAAAATACTCACTGTTTCAATAGTATAGCCACACAATGTACATAATACAATTTTAGTGTGAACCAACATTTTCTATGTAAAGTTATATATCAAATTTTACAACTTTTCTGACATGACTACACATCCATTTCTGCATTTTTTAAAGAAGGGAGAGTCGAAATAATGTTTTTTAGTAATAAACATTAAAATCAAGTCTAAAATGCTGATGAATGAGCTCAACTTGCATTGAACATGGAATATTCCTCTATAGTCGGCATTAAACATAAGTTGCGATAGTCTTTTCTACCCTAGTGTGACGTATATACGAGTAAAACTGTTTCTTAACCAAGACAAAATGTAATGCAGGATTTGATTTTGTCCATTGGGAATTGATTGGATGGTTGCGGTTTGCTACTGCAGCAATCTCATGTCAGTGACAGGTTGCATATTTTTTATGCTTTCTTTCTTCAGGCTGAGACATACCATATGCCTCATCCTGCCAAACTCTCTCCTGCACATAATATCATGGTCCTCTTCATTCACTTCTCTGTCTCCCTGGTTTCCACACCGTGGTCTGTTGCTGCTGAGATAGCAACACTTCAACCCCAGGAGCATATAAAGTGTTGTGATACCTTAGATATACGTGGGAGTGCTGAATTTGTTTGAAACTGCCTGTTGCTGCAGTAGCAATGATGAGCCTGCAATGACACAACTTGTCTGATTACTTGTTTGCAACCCTAACCAATTTCTATAGGACACTACAGCCTCTTCAACCCTTTAAGGGTTATAAATTCAGTGAGGAACTGCTTCTGAACTACTGGTATGATGTCAGAGCTACTTGTAACTTATGACAACTACAGTCTTATCATAGAACTAACAGTGTCTATGAGTATGTTTATCACACATTCATTATGATAGGAGCAAGCTTGTGCATGTTTAGTTGGTGAGGGAATTATATTGTCAGCTTATGGTTATGTTGTTTTTCCAAGTACAAAGGCCCTGTGCCAAATGCCACGCAAATGGCACAAGTACCGTTCTGAATCATTCAGTGACACGTGGGACACCCTGCGGTCTCACAGCCTTATTTGCACATGTCTGTGAAGATCCATATCATAAAGTCCATATCATTTAGGACAGGTGGCTGCCAACAATGTTTAAAGTCTCATCCTGCACCAAAACAGATATTTGAGCGTTCGGTAAGGTCCTGTTCACACCAAGGATGATAACTATAATAAAAGCTAATACAATATATATGTCTCCACATGCATTGGCATGTGTAACATTTTGTTTATCATAATCACGCACTGCAGTTATGTGGTCTGCCACTTTAAATGCTCAAGTGCTCTAAAGCTTGGTGGTTTCTGATTGGCTGTCAATGTTTTTATCATTCATCAGCTGGAAAAAAAAATGTTCTGAAAGTAATTCCAATTAAATTGTTCCTCTGAGTTGTTATCGTTATAGCTGCGGTGTGGACTTCCATATTCTCAAATAATTAAAATGGTTTTTACAATTTTAATGATATAGTTGTTGTGAACTTGACTTAACTTGTAACTTTTAATAATCATTCTAATTATATGAGAATAGAGAAGTCCACACCACAAATATATGATAACAATAAGGAAAAAATAATTGGAATCAGTTTACAATATTTTCCAGATGATGAAAAATAAAAAAAATTGACAGCCCATCAGAATTCAATCAACTTTAAAGAGTTCAAGCATCTAAAAGCAGCAGACAACACAAATGCAATTCAAGCTTATAATAAACAGAACATAATGTTGGACGCTAATATAGTTATTGTATAGTTATCATTCTTTTAATATGAGTGAGCAAAATTTCAATAAACAAAAGTTCAATAAACAAGAAGTTAATATTGAGTAAATTATGTGTTGCGAGTTACTTTGTCTATTTCCGAAAATAGTTCCAAATGAAACAATAGCAGGATCAATCAACAGTTCTGCATCTCCAAGCAGTGGTGCTTCATTCCTGAATGAATCACAAAACAGCTGAATTTAATAATGATTCAATGACTCTGTCACAAAGGCAGTCACTTGTCACCACCCACTGTCAAAAAAAAGGTCACCCGAAAAGTGAAAAATCCCCTGCCACAGACTGTCTAGTCTACTCTAGACCACGCAACCATGGACAAGCAGAGTGAAATTCCAGGACCGGAACAAACTGTTGTAGCCTGTAGATTTGATTGCTGTTTATTTCATGCACATATCCATTCACTGTGATTTTTCCAAGTAAGACATGTTCTTGGATCAACATATTTTGTAAACTCTAATCTTGTCCCTCAAATCTGATTGGTTAATTGGAATCTTGTTCCAGTATCAACAAAGATGTCAATCCAGGAACATGTTGTACTTGGTGAAATCACGTTCACCGTATGCACTCATGAGTCTCCTCAAGCATGTTTTAATGGAAATATCTCTTTTTAATGTTCATCATCTCAACCATCTCTGACTCAATTTTCTCTGTACCTCCTACAGCTCTGCCTCTCGCATTTTTGAAGATTAATCTTCGGAGTGAAATAATGCATAAATCTTTTCATCTCATTGTTATTTCTCCTTTTTTATCAGCGTTTCTCCTGCCTCTCCTCTGCACACAAGAAATAACAAAAAGTAGTTTGTAGTCTCTCATGTGATGCATCAAAAGTTAAATGGGAGAAATAGATTAAATGGGAGAAAGCATTTCAGTCTCTCACACTATCGCTTTCAGATTCTCTCTCCAGCCTATCATCTAGAGGAGGAGGATGGGAGATGAAAAGGTAATCCTTTAGTCTGAGAGCATTTAGCTTTAAGTGTTCATTTTCGCATCATATACTCAAACACAGATTCTCCTAATTAAAGTTACTGTGATGTTGCTACACCAAATAAACCTTTTCACTGATTCTGAAAGCACTGATTATTAGAACTAATGACCTTGAGGTTAATCTCACTCAACTACAAACTAATAATACTGTAAACAGTGTCAGATGAGGGACATAGAAATTAAATGAAAATCCTCTTTGCAGTGGGACTAAAGGAGGACAGCTATACTATTGATCTTTAAAAAAAAAAAAAGAAAAAAGAAAAACAAAGCCAAATTTTGGGTGCAACTGCCTCTCGGTGTGGTTTACTAAAAGTTAATGCAGCCTTGTTTATAAAAGGACCTGTTTTGGGTTGTTTGTTATTTAGGTTAATAATGTGACTGGTCATTTTTTTTGTCCAAAGACCTTAATAATAATAAAAAACAAAGATATGACATCCAAAGTATGTAAGATAGTACAACTAGATCTCTTTTATTGAATCCAAAAGGTTTTAATTATATTTTGCTACGGTATTTTAAAGACTTTGAAGTGTCAAAAGGTCATTCGGTTAAATAAGGTCAATTCAGCCATTTCATTTGTGATTAAAATATCTAAAAATGTAATAAATGTATTTTTTTTTTTATTCTGGCATGATTTTATAACATCATATATCAACATAGTGCAAAATGATATTAAAATTATGTGTAGAAGTTGTTGCTTTGTTATGAGAAAGAATGTCCAGAAAAATGAATTTTATTGATGTCATTTGGAGTAACCAATATAAAGGGACCATTTTGGATCAAGGCATGCGGTAATTATCATTTGACAGGATGTGACATCATTCAGACGCCTGCAAAGGACCACATGGTCATGAAGCAAAGTAACTGACTCTCTTTTAACTATTTGAAAAATTAATGTTTTCACTCGCTCATATGCATGTCCCGAAACATCAGGTCATTCGGTTCAACCGCTATAAAACAAGGAAAATGTTGTAATATTTTAAAAACTTGCACTAAATATAAAATGTTTGATTGTCCTTTTGCTAGCTAGCTAGATATCAGCCTGTTAGCACTGTTTGAAAATATTGTCATTTGGTATAACCAAAAGTGTCATTCGGTAAAACCGAAATTTTGGTTAAACCGAATGACTTTTTTGGTGACAAATTTTGACCATATTGTAAAAAATGACAAAAGCGGTGTTAAATGGTTATAAAAACCACATAATCTCATTGTTAACACTTAATAAAACTTCAAAATTAATTATATTTCCATTATGTTTTTTTTACACTTTTAAAAACCTTATTCATCAATGACCCATATATAGAATAATTGCCCCATGGGATTAATAAAGCAAACCAAACTAAAACACCACTGAAATATATTGAAATGACCTGTCAGACTATGAGACTATCAGATTAATTTTGATATCTAACAAAGACTACTGTAGCACATACATACAAATCTGACATTCTTCAAGTAATTATATACAGAATATATTTAAGTATGTCGACTACAGAAATACTATTACATCTATAAGCTTTGGGGGACACTTTTTATAACTTTTAATAATGAAATTAACAAACATTACAATATAAGACAAATGCATAATAGATTACAAAGAAATAGTGAGAAATGCCATGAAAGTTTAATTTACAGATTGTCATAGCCTATTCATACTTGAGTACATGCTGATCTCAAAAAGGCTACATATTGTTTTTTAATGGTGTATTAATAAAAACAAGTTTGTTTTAGTGTGCAGCTAAACAGTATTCTACAGTATTTTTAATGACTTAATGATCAATTAAAGTTATTATAAAGTAATCAAGGTTTGTTTTGCTAATATCGGCTGCTTCATGAGGCCTGATGGAAATAACCTTCACCTTGACCTGGTCACAGGTCAACCTGGCAACAGACGAGTTTTAACGATTTGAATTTCTCATATATGTTCGTGTGCTAACAAAGATCACAAAAGCGTACTAATAAAGCAATTGACCTACATTTTGAGTAAATTCGCTGTGAAATGTTTTGTGGTTACGTTTCGTGTTTATGACTTATTCACCAACTAGAAATACAAACATAGGGTTTAATTTTACGTCGTAATGAACTAGCCTACATCATGCACAACTGTACTATTATTTGCTCATATGGCAAATGTATGTTTTCTTAAATAATATAAGAAAAGCACTGAAACTAAGCCACTGGAAGTCAAATTTGAAGTTTGAAGAGGAAAAAAAAGAGACTTACCGGCTCATGCACAAATGTCATCACATAATAGTCCAAATGAGCGTGATGTCTGTTCCATTTCGATTTTATTTCTGTAACACTCTTCAATTAATATGAAAGCACAAGTCAAATAAAGCGGCTGCACTGCTGTTTGAGGATGCGTCACATTAAAACGCTTTGCGGCGCGTGAAAGTGTTGCGTGGGCGCTCTCCGCGTGCTCTGCTCCGCGCGCTCACCAGCAGGGAGGAAAACTTCAGTAAGCTGCATCCTTTCCTCTCCCCCTCTACATCCTCTCAGTCTGACTGTCCCTCTTTACTTATGTTTCATGCCATTGGCACTCAAACTTACTGTAACAGAAATCTGAATATTTTGATTAAGTAGCTAATGTTTCATTGTTACGTCATATTATCAACAAATGATTGGTTCATAGTAACATAACAGCAAGTTTTAATGCTTATAAACTGGCAAGGTCCATACTAAAGTGGGTATGATACAGCACCAAAATATAAAACAAGCAGAAAAAATGATAAATACATTTATAATGAATGAGATGCCTCTTGCCCTTTATCTTACATGAGGCCAAAAAAAAAAAAAAAAAAAAAAAAAAAAAAAAAAGATTGAGATTGATCAATGGAAAATGCTCTCCAGGCACAGAAACGGAAAGAGGGGCTGGCACTGACAGACAGGCTGACAGAATAGAAGTGATTGGCTATACAAAATACATTAATAATTTATTTATGACTGATCAAATATTTGGTTATTGTCAACATGTTTTGTTCAGTTACTGATTGTTTTATGTTTTACAGCCATAAATGACATAGTATGTTTTGATTAGTTTATCAAAATATATTTACATAATTAATCAACTGAAATAAAAGTCAACGTCATTTAATTTCATGTTACAGATGAAGTTGCATATATGAACCACTAGAGGGCAGAATGTTTCTATTGATTTCATCAGACTCAACAAGATCTTTCTATTTTCACTGAATAAGAATAAAGTTTTCTTTTGACTGACCACTTGCTGAACCAGTAAAAATTTTGACAGCTAACACGGTTCACTGTGAAAAAGTGGTTTGTTATATAAGTGTAAAAAAAGAAACTCACCTGGACATGGTTATACTGTGACTGGTTTAAACAGCAGAATGAATGTGCCTCTAAACGTAAAAGAATGTGTGGTTTTACAATAAAATGGATCTGTTTTAAGTTTTATACGATGAAAGTGGCTTTAATAGCAATGTTAATTTGAAGTTTTAAAGTCCCATTTATAAAATAACCACATACTATTGTTATTTGTACAGCTTAATAAACTTTAGGACATTTGGACTTGTTTTTGAGAAATGCATATTCCCTCTTGTACCACACTCTGTCTGAAGCTTATTTCCACATCACTGTAGTTTGTTTTGCCTGATTAGATGCTTTCTGCTTTCAATAAAAAAGAAGAATATTACATTAATTAAATAATAATATATTTACATACAAAAATAGAATAATATAAATTTAAAAAACAATAAATTACAGTGCTAAATTACTCCTGAATAGACATGGAGCTAACTTTCCTTCTACTCACATTGTGTGTAAACACTTCTGTCTGTGTTCAAGTACAATGATGTAAGACAAGGACACACACAAACTGCTTTTGGCTATTATGTATTTAGTATTAGAGAGTCAGATTCATTAAAATTAAAAAAAATGGCATAATTAATAATACTGGTATTAAACATTTAAAAAAAAAAAAATCCCAATTAAGTTATGTGTGTCAACATACATCCACATGTCAGTTCTTGGAAAGCAGGACTGGTTAATTTTCATGGAAACTGAGATTATATAATCTAACTTTCATAAATGCAGACGTAATCCTGTGCTACCTTTCAGCACATGTTCAGTGTGGTCGTGGAATAAGATAAACATCCATCTGAACAAAAGCCAATCTCCACTAGAGTCTGATCCAATCTCTGTACCTCGGGTTGCCAGATCTATAAAACGCTGAACTGAAAGTCAGATTTATTCAGTTTGTTTTTTGTTCTTGCAGTGGAAGAAGTTCCAAAACGACATAATTTTGGGGGAAACGAGATAAATTAGAGTTAACTAGAAGCTCACAATAGCATTTAAATAATTTCTTTATATCACCATCAAAAGTAATAGTAGTATTACTAGTATGTATTACAAGTAATAGTATTATAATATAATAGCTATAATAGTTAAAATAATTAAAATATATTATACTATAATAATAGTATTACTAGTAATAATAATAATACTTTTTGCATGCTCAGTTTTGAGTAATAAAATAAAAGCTAATATTGAAATTCTGCCTGTGAGCATATTTAGGAAATGTGTGAGACCATTTCTCTAAATATAATGTTCCTTGTATGGCCAAGGTCAGGGATGGACTTTGGACAAAGATTTCAATCATCGTCGCGTCGGCTCACTAAAACCAGGGATTCTCTCACCTGACACTGTAAAATTCTCTCACCTGACACCTGTTACTTTGTAATTGTGAAATTATCTAGCAATTTCTGAGTGACAACTGGTTCTACACCCATGTTTTTTCAGTGATAGAGGTCACACTTGGTGGAGGAATGAAGTAGTGTTAAAAACAGTATAGGTCAAATTAGTCAAATCAGTGATCTCATAAAACAAATGCACACTTTATTATAGTGAAATTATAAGTGAGTCATTGAATCATTCAGTCAGTCGTGTTCAAAACACTAATTCATTGATGAACCAAATAAGATGAGTGAGTCAGCGTATCATTCAATCAACAATCTAATTTTACTAGAAGTAATAGGTCATTCAGGGACTCTTTGGGCCAGATTTACTAAATGGGGCAAATTAGTGTGAGAGCGCAGTTCCACAAATATGCCTATAGGAGTGGCAAGTTTTGAGCGTGATCTAGTGCTGACGCGCAAATTAAAGAACACAGATCCAGTGAAATCATTTACATAATGACCAACGCAATCTACCAACAGCAGTGCAAATTAGGGTTGGGTCGCAAATAAGCAGAGCTGATGCTCATCAGGTGCGGGTCAACACAGGCGCAACTTGTTACATGTAATATACGGATAACATCTTCCTCTGGCATTCCAAAGAAATTAATACGAGTGGAAAATATTTTCTCCCTTCTACCACGCGCTGTCTGTTCTCTGCGGTGTCTTTTTCTAGCAGCAACAATTGCAGCCATGTCGCAAAATGGGGTAAGACATGCTTTTTTTGGGGCGTTAAATAATGGCGCAAATACCAGTAAATTGACTAGCGCAAACATTAGTAAATTGTGTTGCGTGATTCATTTAAAAACTCTCCTCCCATAAATTTTGCGTCTGAAAGGGAAACTCCTATAAATGCATATGCAATAAGGTCAGCCGCAAAAACAACTCAGTCCACGCCTTTTCAGTGCTAATTTTGCACTGCTTGTCTTTAGTAAATCCCGACAGTAGTTTTTTAACGCCAAAAGAGGGTTTACGCTGGTGCAAGCTGTTAGTAAATCTGGCCCTATGTCTACTGTTTTATGAATACTGTGAATTTGGACAAACTACTCTTTTCACATACTCTTTTTACACTATATATAGAAGGGAGGTATGCATATTCAGATGCAGCCATTGAATTATTCATTTAACTGATTCGTTCAAAAGCACTGAATCATTTAGGAACAAAATAAGTAACTCTCTTTATGAGTGAGTCATTGAATCATTCACTCAATCTACACCTTCAAACGCACTGATTCATTCAGGCACAGCACTTTTTGTGTTGCTTATGAATCACAGCCTTGCTGACATTTGACTATATATGCACATGTGAAACATAGTGAAACATTACCAACTTATTGGTCCAAATAATGTAACGATAAAACCAAATCTGCAACGTTTGTTTCTCTATATGTATGAACATATGCATAGATACAGCAAAAGAAAGTCTAAAGATTTTCAATGCATCTAATTTATGTGCAAGTCGATCATTTAACAAACTGTGTTGGAGGGATGTCAGTCCTTTATCTTTATTACAGAGGACTACTGAAAGTGACGTGAATATAAACATCAGCACCAGAGATGGAGGATCAATATTTCATCTTGAACTCTACTAATCAGTCTGCAGGGAAACAAACCATTTGTTATGTGCAAAAATGTCCGCCCATTTAATTAAATCTGCTGTAAGGAGAAGTCAAACATAAGGGCAATCTGTCAATTGGCTGACGAAGACTTTGGAGAATTAATTAACATAATGTAAGCAAAGCACAGGGGCGGTTTAAAGCCATTTAAAGGGTCTGTGATTATTTATGTCAAGGTATCTTAATCAGATTGTTTTTGTTAGAAACCCATGTGCAGTGGGACAGCACTGAAATACACACACACACACAGGTTGAGCTGGGGGTCCCGGTGGGGATGGGCAGTTGTGTCTGGCAATTATGATCCCTTTGATGTGAAGGGAGACACCCTGGGAAGGGCAGGACCTTACCCTTAAGCTTTAGGCATCAAGACCCCACACACCACGAAATCGAATGTGTTAATCTACAGGCCTCAAGTCAGCGAGCAGCATGAAATGAAGATGGGAGGCTGAAAGGGGCAGTGATTAGCTGAAAATCTTAAAGCATGTTTATTAAAATGATAGCAGTTGCTTGATCAGTGGTTTTGGTTCGGTAATCCTCCAGAAATGACAAGCATGAATTTCCACAAGCATTGTTATGCTAATTACATTGCATTGCATGTATTCCTTGAGCGAATGCTGTTAATCAAAGCGACTTACAAAGGAGGAACATCACAAGGAATTTGCCATATGAGTACACAATGCTAAGAACAAAATGCAAAGTACACAATGCCAAGTTTAGTAGTGGATCAGCATACATTTTGAAGCTATGAAATATACTTTATGAACTGAGTAAATGTAGATCTCAATAATTACATTTGGTATGACAAATTAAATTGAATAAACCCAACAAGTTATGGAAACTCATTGACTATAAGCCAATTTAAAAACAATATTATGAGTAATGTGAAGTTATTTCATTTAAATCCACTAAGACGAGCAGCTAACTATTAGCTATTGCCCAGATGCCCACATACATGTGCTAACATAATTAACTAAGACTATCACTGTACTTACACACACAATAATTGTTTAATATAAGCAACATGCAGTTTACAGTACTAATGTAATGTAGTGTACAAAATGGTAACATAGAACTCCTATAAATTCAAACATAACAAAATGTTAAACACTAACAGATCTCATCCTATATCCATTATATCCTGTGTCCAATTTACTCAATTTTTTTAAGTTGTTGTTAAAGATAAAGAATATTGATATGGAATAAGTAATAATAGTAGTTCTTGAAACTGATCATTCTCAAATATTTTGATTGAAATTAAACCAAAATATGTAATTGTGTATAGGGTTAGTCTTGAGAAGGCTAAACCTCAAGTCTGGACTCGGATCTCAAGCATAGTTGCACCATATAGGGGCTTGCGCACCGGAGGAACCTTTTCATAGTTCCTAGAACTATTGGCTGAAGTACCCGGATTTTGCCGTGTTCGCACCAAAGGAACTAGGAACAATTTTAGGAACTCCTTTTGGGGGAACTAAATTAGCTCCTGCTTCAGAGTAGGGTCTAATCCAGCACTATAGTGATGTAAGTGTACGTTGATTGGTCAAACGCATGTCAAACACTGGCACACGGCATTTTTAAAAAGCCGTGTAAACATATTTACTTCACGAACATGGAAAACAGCGAGAACGGCATTTACCTGCTGTCGGCAGGGTTGTGTTCTTTTCTCCGCCTCGATGATACGTAATACTGAAAGTTGTCATAGGAGATTTAATTTCTTAGCCCCAATTTTTGCTCTTTCAGTCATGTAGATTATGAGTTTACATTCCATCTTCGTTATCACGAAACCCAAGACACACAACAAACACAGATCACGGCATCCTCCATTTACCGTTTTTTAGCCGCACTTAAAGACGTCCCTGTTGGCTGCTTCACAGTTCCAATTCCCGGTGCGACTGCAACCAGGAACATGGCCCGGGGGAGAAATTAGTTCTCTGGGATCTATCCTAGTGGCTAGTTCCTATAACTGAGTTCCTAGAACTATTCGGTGCAAAAGCCCCTCATGTGTTGTAGTGCTGCCCACTAGGCTACTGTCTCACCACTGTTAATACTCCCATGCAAATGTGTAGCCTATATAATTCACATTTCTATTTTTTTAATTTAATTACAAGAAGAAAATAACATAATACTTAGGCCTATTAAAAAATATTTTTAAAATGAAAAATGGGGTACTAGTACTGCATTAAAGCACAGTCCATGAAAAGGTAAAGACAATTTTGACATTTACTGTACTGTTTGAATTCATTCTAAACAGCAAATGCTTACACAAATGCTTACATTTACTACATGTGGTTATGTGAATGTGATGTTTAAAAATCTTATTGATAGTATTTTTTTTAATCTCCACATGACGCAGTTGACTGCTACTCGCGAAAACAAGCTGTTATGCGTCCAGTCCATAACATAGCACCACTTAGCAACAAACGCATGACGCACAATCTGTGCCGTACCCGCGGTACATTCTGGTTGAG
Organism: Hypophthalmichthys nobilis; assembly: GCA_037950665.1. NCBI lineage: Eukaryota > Metazoa > Chordata > Actinopteri > Cypriniformes > Xenocyprididae > Hypophthalmichthys > Hypophthalmichthys nobilis. Next base: position 23,246,259 of record CM075481.1, on the reverse strand, counting down.
TACCATCTGTATAACAAAATATATTTTTAAGAGCAGCAGTCACATTAGTTTTGGTATCTGCTATTGTATTTGACCTTTTCAGAGATGTTTGAGTTTAGGTCAGAAGTAAAAACAATTTGCAGTTTGCAAATGTTAAAAATGCTATCATTCTCTCCATCTTACTTTTCATATTTTGCTAGACAAAGTATTTTCATCTTTGTCACATCAGGGTCTGTTTGTTCCATTTTGTATTTGTTAATCACACTCCATCCTTTAGTGAGACATCAGACAAACGTTCTGTCTCTCTCTTGCATTTTGTCTCTGTCCCGCCTGTCTCTCTTTCTATTAATCTCTCTCTCCTTTGCCTATTTTGGCAGGCCTGTGCCAGGTATTTGTTGAAATTCCACACACCCCGCAGGGAGAGGTATGTTGCCCTTCTTCTCGTCTTGGCCCTGGTGCCTGTCTCTGTCCATCTTGTGTTCTCAAATATACAGCACATGCCTGGGACACGCTAAGCCCAGATCACCACTCTAAATCCTGCAGACTTCACACAAGAGTTGTAACCCATTTTAGACAAACACAGCAGTGGCTTGAGAAAGGATTACCAGTCTAATGCCTCTACAGGCATAAAGAACATGAAATTAAAATTCTGTCATTATTTACTCTCACTTGTGTTGTTCTAAACCTGAATTCCGATATTTATAAAAATGATATAGAACCTCAGCTGTTCTTTTTCAGACAAAATTCATAGTGACCTCGGATGCAAAAAGATATTTTGAAGAATATTTAAAATGTTTTTGATCATAAAATGAAAGTCAGAGAGGTCAAAAACAACACTGGGTCCCAATGACTTTCCTTGTTTGAAAGAAAAAAAGAAAAAAAAAAAGAAAAGAAAAAAACAGATTTTTTATTTTTTTTTTTTTTACATTTTTCAAGATATCTTCTTAATATCAGATGAAAGAATATTATACGCGTTTGGAATGGCATAAGAGTAACTAAATGAAGACATAATATTAATTTTCGGTGAACTATCCAAACAAAGAAATCTCGAAAATGCCATAAACACATGATATTCATGATAATCTTCACCTCAGCTACAACTTCCAAATTTTTTAGAAGGTTTTAGAAGACTTGGAATATAGCACATACTGTTATGGTATTTATAGTTTTTTTCAGACATCGTCACTGTGAACTGTCATACATGTTTATGTAACATAATATACATAATATATATATATATACATGTCATGCATATATATATATATATGTACAGTCAATTTATTTAGACACCTTGAACATTTCATTCATTAATCCAGTTTATTCACTAAAATGGTAATAAAATATGACAAGATCTCAGAGTTAAACTGTGTCAGAAAAAAATGAATCTTAATTATGTCAGACAACACTTAAGCAAAACATGGTCAGGTCAAAGTGTCTGAATAATTTTTGGTTCCAAATTTTTATCAATTTTACTGGTAGTCCACTGTATGAAGAATTTTTGGGTATAGTATGTCACAGTTTACTTTATTTTGCTATCCTCACTTACATAAATGAACTATAGTGTCCTGCACCCACTAGTATATATATCAAAAATATCTAAAACGTCAGAATAATTTTTGCACCCCTTCTGCCTTCCACATAAGTAAAATAAAACAAAATTACAGGAAACATTACAGGAAATTTGTCATAAGAGTAACAGCCCATTAAAAGAACAATGAACAACTGAAGTGTGGTTGCATTATTATATACAATTTATACAACTTTACAATGCAGTATTAAAGATACAATTGATTTTTGATTGATCATACCAATAATGTTATCCATTTTGGACTGAGCTTTTCTGAGAAAAAAAAAAGTGATCTGACAGTTTGGAAATCATGGAAAGTCTAGCAGTCTAACAATAATTCACTTTAATGAGTATTTGCAAATATTTCAACAACTCAAATGCCTTCAGTTTAACTCATTTTACTTACTGCGGTCACAAAATGAAGTGTATAAAAAAACACTGAACAGTTTAATTCGTTAAGCAGGCTCTATAGACTGCGGTGATGGTCCAGTTGGCTGCTGGACCCTTGCGGTCAACTACACACATATTCTCCTTACTCCATTGATTAGATGTGTTTGAGTGTTGACCGTATCGGGTGTTCAGAGGTGGTGTTAAGTTGAAGTGTGTCAGCGGTGTGTGTGTTGGCGGGAGTGCAGTAGATGTGCAGATATGTGTTTGTTGGCCTTGTGTAGATGTGTGTTGGCACGCGGTGCAACGCTGAATTTGGTGTCAGTAGCTCATGAGGAGACGGGGTTATAACTTTTGCTCTCTGTCTGTCTCTTTCTCTCACTCTATTACTCTTTCTTTCTCACTGGACGGTAATTTATGCCGGTTGTTCCTTTACACTGGACCGCCTTCATCTTATGAATCATCTTCATTTTACAGGAAAGAACATGTGTCACTGACCCACTCGTGTGCCTCAAAGATATAGAAACCATTAGAGTTCAGGATCACTTTATAACTGAAATAATAGGTTGAATATGTATCTTGGTCGTATAAAAGCATTTTTTTTTTTTTTTTTAGACACTTTTAGACACTATTCCCAGTTAAAATCTAATTCGATTTTGGTGCGTATGGACTTACACATTCTGACCTGACTGTTAAAAGCTCTCATTTTTTGCGGTTTACACCAAAATGATATCAAAACAAAGGAAAACCAGTCACCATTATCAAAACAGTATGCAGCTCAAGTATCACTTTCCCCGTTTTTTGTTTCCCTTCTTGGTTTAACAAAAGTTTAAAGGGTTAGTTTACCCAAAATTTAATATTCAGTCATCATTTTTCACCCTCATGTCGATCAAAACATGTACAACTTGTGGAATACAAAAGAAGATATTTTTGAAGAATTGTTTTTCCATATAGTGAAAGTCAGTGGGGTCCAAAACAGCATTGGACCCCATTGACTTTCATTGTATAGACAAAAAAAACCAAAAAAAACCCCAGACACTTTCAAATCATCTTCTGTTTTCCATTGAAGATTTGGAATTACATGAGGGTGTGTAAATGATGATTGAATTGATTACTTTTTTTGGGGGGGGTGTACTATCCCTTTAACTATCCATTCATGTGGTTCTAAAGGACAGCATACTTAAGCCTGATCAGAAATGCATGCAAGATATCCACACCATGCATCATTTTAACTTTTGCATGACTAAGGAGGTGAAAATGTCTTTCCACTGAAACGTTTTCTCTCCATTAATGGTTATGTATTCCTGTATGGTCGTTAGGGAACGATACCATATTTTTTAAGTGATTAAATGGTTTTCACTGCCTCAGCTGTGGTTTGGATTGAGACACGTATCAAAATTTCATCCAACATTTTTCACGCATGATTCAGTTCAGCCTCAAATAATGGGTTTAATAACATGTTCATTTGTCCTGCGAGTATACCTGTACAACTGAAATCCTTTTACGTACCTTTTCATGTTTGTTGTTGTAATTCTTACAATTCTCTAATAAATTCTACTTGAAATATTCCTTGCATGCTCCCAAACCCAAATAACTTTGATGGATGGTGGGCATAAATATTGTTCTCTGACATTTATAAGTGTTTTTCCTATGGTATACTGACTGTATTGCTTTTGGCGTAGATAAATACTGCCCCAAAGCACAGATTTTTCACTCATAAAAATGTTCGTGAAAGGTGGGCTGAAAATATCTAATCAAAAGAGAGAAGTTAACGAACACCACATAGAATATCAGTCAGGGTTAGAGACTAAACATCAAATCACATCCAGTCCTCTGCCAATGAAGATCAATTGTCTCCCTCCAAGGCCATTCATAATAGTTGGTCTTTATTAAAGACACCCTTCTTTCTCCAGTCTTTCAGCACAGCCTCTCCTCATCCCTCCCTTCATTTGCTTCAGACAACATATGAGGAGTGGACTGACTGTGACAGAGATATTCTACACCATCCTAAAGTTTCTTTAAGTCTGTCCTTAGAGGATCATTAACACCTCGCTGGCTTTTTTGATTTATAGCTTATATAAACACAGTTTAATTAGGATATTCTGTGAGATTTTCCTCATTGTCCCGCGGTTTTAAATGTGTGGATATGCCGACGTATGGAACATGCCATCTCTGAACACTCAATTAAGGGTAAGCAATTTTCAGGTTACTAAAATATAGCGTTTAATGTAGCCTAGGCTACTGTATTAGCTTATTTTACTCCATTTAATTTTGTTCGTTGTCAGAAGTTAAACGAAAATAAATATGCTTAATGCTATATGCTGTTGTATTTATTGCAGCCTATTATTCTGAGACATTGTTTGTTTGAATAGCTTACTTGCAGTTTCAGATGTCTAGTGAACCTGCCGTTGTTCTTACATACAACAACCAGCGAGTTTTCTATTAAGGATGCGAATTAGCTAATAGGCTATAAGGGAACACCGGGAAGTGTTGTGACACATTTTTCGTTAACATCTGTAATGATGTAATGATTTTTTTTTCCCAAACTTTGATAGGCCTATATCACTATAGCTATTTCTCTGTTAGGCTATAGGAATCTACAACGAATAGGCTATATGAATTAAATTAATGTCAAGTAAAAAGAGTAGGCTGTTATTACAATCTTTCCCACTATCGGATAGTAGGCTAATAATTGAATGCTAATTGACGTTTTACATGTAGCCTAACTAGCCTGATTTGTGGTAAGCAAATTAACGTGTTCAAAATAATTATCGCACCTACTCCCATTTCATTCTAATTCAAAACAGCAAATAAATAGGCTACAAAATAAACAGGCCTAAAGAACATAAAAATGAAAACAAATAAGCATATAGAAATAGCCTACATAAAACATAACACACACCGTGCGTTGGTGTCAGTGGCCAACACTGTCCCGTTTTAAATCTAGGCTATAGGCTACAGAAGAATGGAAACTGTTTCAACCCTCGCCATCTGGTCAGCCGTGATATTTCTATTTTTTAAACAGGTGTGTGGATGTTAGCCTATCCTATATAAAATTAAACAACATCAAGATTCAGATGATATCTCTATTAATTCTGTCATCATTCATTCAACATGAAATTACACTTTCTTACCTCAAAATATATATATATATTTTTTCTCCATGTAAATCCTTTATGTTTTACACGCACACTTGCTGTCACTTCATGAAGAATGAGTGATCTCACCCAAGCTAATTTGGTTAAACTGATGGTGTTACAACTCACTCCGTGGTGCAACATTCCGCGATTTCCCCTAATTCAGTGCAGACTACACGTGTTCGACATTTTTACATTATGAAAACAATAAATTACAACAAGAACTAAAATTATTAGGACTCATGTGGCACTGCTAAAATTAGTCAAAAATTGTTTCATTTTGCGTAGCCTATCTATTAACAATTATTTAATAGTTTTTATTTAATAAATCTTACGATTTAAATAAACTAAACGCATATTTGTATTGAATTAATAAATAAATGAACTCTAGCAAATTTGTCAATCTCTGTGCCAATCTATTAAAAAAGGTGATATTTAAAGCACCCTGGTAAAGGGGTAACGCAGCGGGGTAGCCTGCCTGTGCCAGTGCTTCACTTCAACAGTAGCTCGTAACCCGTCTCTCTCAGGGTCACCATGTGCCATCTATAACTCTTTCCCGTATGTGTTTGCGCGCCCCCCGGCAGGGCTTTGATCTTCACACCCGAATAGAATTCCCCGAGATACGTGCCTTACCGCTTTATGACGAGGTAGACAGGGTATAGGCAAATATAGTCAAGTGTTTCTCATTGTCTTATTTTTTCAGTACTTAGTCAGGAATTTCATAGGTTTGTGAGGAAAACTTTAGAGCCGGTTAAAATAACGCTGCTGAGATCATTGATCCAGCGCGTGCCGCACCACTTAAAGGGTTAGTTCACCCAAAAATGAAATTTATGTTATTGTTTACACACCGCAAGTGTTCATCTTCGGAACACAAATTAAGATATTTTTGATGAAATCCGAGGTTTTTTTTTATCCCCCGTAGAAAGCAACGAAATTACCACATTCAAGGTCCAGAGAAGTAGCCTAGTAAAGACATTGTTAAAATAGTCAACGTGGCTACAATGGTTCAACCTTAATGTTATGAAGCGACGTGAATACTTTTTGTGCGCAAAAACAAAACAAAAATAACAACTTTATTCAAAAATTTCTTTTCTACCCTGTTTACGTCCGAACGCCGGCTCAGTATTGGCCGACATTCTTCACGTGAGCACCACGACTCATGTGTGTGATGCTGACGCAGGGGCCGGCCAATAATGAGCCGGCGTTCTGACATAGAACACGGAAGCGCTGCAATGTCTTCCACATAAACTGCATAGGAGACTGACGGTAGAGAGAAAATTGTTGAATAAATTCGTTAGTTTTGTTTTGTTTTTGCGCACAAAAAGTATTCTCATCGCTTCATGACATTAAGGTTGAACCACTGTAGTCACGTAGACTATTTTAACAATGTTTTTACTACTTTTCTGGACCTTGAATGTGGTAATTTCGTTGCTTTCTATAGGGGATAAAAAAAACCTCTTTGGATTTCATCAGAAATATCTTAATTTGTGTTCTGAAGATGAATGAAGGTCTTACGGGTTTGGACATGAGTAATTAATGACAGAAATTTCATTTTTGGGTGAACTAACCCTTTAATCAATATTAATAATAACAAGAATATTTGTGAGCTAATAATAATAGGTTAGTTGAACAAATCCTGTCAAGTTTGTTGTGTTGATATTAGTTGAAAAAAATTAAGCCCTGTAGCAGTATGCAAATTATACAAATATCTGTCAATAGCCTACTGGCTCTGTGCAGCTAACGATTCATTAATATTACTTGAAATTATATCGGTGATATGTATGTTATTAGCACACTCTGACAAACTTGTTATTTATTTTTATAAAAGATTTATAAAATCACTGTTTCTTTTCTTTGTCTCTTTGTTTCTCTCTTTACCCCACCCATTAAAGCAGTCCACTCACAGCTCTCCCCTTCTAATTTGGATTCCCTGATAACCTGGGCACAGTAATTACCCTAATACACTCTGAAGTGACCACTGGCCTCCTTCTCTCAGAAGGTTACTCATCTTGGGACTCTTGCCATCCAGGACAAATGGACGTCTCTGGCTCTACTTCCCTTTCCTCTTCCCCATCACCTTCATACACCTTTCCCATTCTCACTAACCTCTCCCTTCCCTCATCCTCTCCCTCTCTCTCCCCATCCCCAGGTGTAGCTTCCACTGCTCTCTTTTGCTTTTTCCTATCCCTCCTTTCTCTACTGGGCATTCTGGGCAACCTCTACACCCTAGGGCTTCTGATTCGCCGCCGCAGGATGACAAGAAGGCGACGTACCGCTCCTACCTGTTGTTATAGCCTTTCCTGCTTTGGCACCTCCTCCCCTTCTTTCTCTCCCCCCTCCTCTCCCACCTCGTCCTCCTCCTCTTCCTCCCTTCACCTGCAGGTTCTGAGTCTGGCTTTGGCAGACCTGGTGTACCTCTCCACTGCTCCCTTCATTGTGTACGACAGCCTGGCATCTGACTGGGCCTTCGGTGAACTAGGCTGTCGACTCCTACTCAGTCTGGACTTGCTCACCATGCACGCAAGCATCTTCACCCTCACTGCTATGAGTCTGGATAGGTATCGAGCTGTGGCTGATCCACTGGCAGCCTCGTCCACACCTTCCTCTGGACTCCTGAGAGTCGCTTTGGCCTGGGGCTTTGCCGTGGCTCTCAGTTTGCCCATGATGATCACTTTGCACCTTGAAGATGGAGAGAACCAGGAGGGCAAGTTGTGCGTTCCCGCCTGGGATGAGCAGAGTTCGAAAGCCTACCTCAGTGTACTCTTCTGCACCAGTATCCTAGGCCCAGGGCTGGCCATCGGAGCATTGTATGCAGCTTTGGGGAGACTCTACTGGGTATCTCAGACTCAACCAGCTTGGGTCGGAGGGGGCAATGCCTACCCACCCCGTGCACCTCGCCCCAAAGTCCTGCTCCTCATCCTGGGGATTGTGCTGACATTCTGGGCTTGTTTCCTTCCATTCTGGATCTGGCAGCTTCTACCATTGTACCGGCCTGAGGTTCTGCGTGTGGTGCCGGTCGGCACGCAGGTGACCATTAATCGCATCCTCACAGGGTTGACTTATGGAAACTCGTGCGTGAATCCCTTCTTCTACACATTGCTGACAGGCAAGCGCAGACGGACCAGCAGGAAGGCGATAAGTGCGGCCGCCCCACTCTGCCAGAAGGGCAGCTCTGAACAGCAATAACAGCTGCCCACTATTAGTGCAGCCCATGACCAATAACACTGTGCATATATGTTTATTACACAGATTACTAATTTCGGTGCTAAAGTGCTTAAAGATTATAGCTTTATATGCTGTGCAAATATAGTAATACTCTCTTAATCCAAGCCACTGATGGTGTGTGCTCCCTGGACCCCTGTACATATATAATTATAATTAATATGATCAGTATTATGGTCCCTGCAAACCAAAATGAAATACTGAGTGATGAAAGTGTTTCTGAAATTTTTAGGATTTGTCACCTTTGACTAAGCAATCAATTCTGGTCAAACCGCTGTTAAATACTAGTGGACAAAAATGTCTGAAACATCTGTTTATAGGGCAACTTGAAAGGGACAAAACAAGCTTTGTCAGGATTCATGAAGTGCCCCAGGATACACTAAAAGCAGGTGTGAAACATTTAACTACCAAATTGGTTTAAGTGCAAAGGAGAAATTGCATGGATTTGGCTCAAAGCTAAAGGACTTGTCAGAGTTTGCTCTTTTGAGGAGGATAAATCACTTCTGTCGTGAAGCCAGGACACACATTCTCTCATTCTCCAATAGGACATTATGTTCTCTATGAGGTACTTCATTATACTCAACTAAACCAACAGATGTATTACAATCCTGACTTTGTGTATTTATTGGCACCTTATTTGAATCATTTGCCATTTTTATTATACCTAATTCTGTTTTTAAATTGAATAATGCATTTTTAAACAAAATTTTGAACCACTTTTAAAAATAAATTGTTTCCAGTAGCATATCTACACAAATTTGTTCAATCTTTGCCCCTATTTATGCATGTTAATGGACAATGTCAGCCAGGGAAATATTTATCTCTAAAATTTTGAGATCAAATGTTCTAAAAATCATACTGTGTTTGAAAAATTGCACCAAACCCGGACCCTTCAAAATATATTTTTGAAAAGATGTTTTTTTTTTTAATTGTTCTATCTTACCTGTATTATATTTGCTTTGATTTACTGTTTAATAATGCATTGCTTTGCACAAGAAAGCTTGGCTTAAAGAATTATAAGTGAAATCTGAGGTGCTTATTATAACATACAATTGTCAATAAAGAGATATTCTATGTAAGAACAACAACAGAATGGTTCATGATCTGAATGAGTCTTCTGGGAAGCTTTAGAAGACTTCCTGACACTGCCTAAATGATACTGCAGAAACGTGACACTGTAAAGGAGTACTGTCCTTATTACAATAGCAGATGAGTCGATTTTTCAGTGAAGAAAATGAAGAGAGGGAATGAAAGGGCACAGAGATGGAGAAAGGCATTAGAAAAAAAGAAATTAATAAGAAATCAAGAGAAAAACACAGAAAAGAACAAGAAAGAAGGAGAGATTGAGACTGTACAAATAAAAAAATGAAATATGGTTTTCATTCAGGAAGCATTTATTTATGTGTCTGCATTGGCCTGGACTATGCTTTTGCTAGCATTCACTTTTTTGTGGGTCTTGCATGGGGTGTGTGTGTATTGCACTGCAGTGCTTGGATGTGACCGTATTTTCATTGGATAATATCAGCTTTATTGAGTCTGTATCAGCTTTTTGCACTTTCTGAAACTGACCCACAAATGTTAGTGTGTGTGTTTCGACCATCATATTTGATTAGTAAACTATGTAATGCAGTTTGTGACTTATTGACATCATCATAAACAAGTACAGATTACCCAAAATTGAGCCTTGTATTTGCAAAGTGTATAAATCAAGCGCATTGTTGAATGGCAGCACTGCATTGGTTTGTGGTTGCCTGCTGCTCTGTGACGCACATGAACAAATATTGTTTGACAGAGAGCAGTAAAGATTGTAGATGTCTATGTATGTGTCACAGGGGTGTCTTTAGCCCCTTAGGGATGTTTTTTGAGATTAAACATGAAAAGAATATAAAATCAACAATACACAAATAACAACTAAATAATGTGACACATCCTGAGTTAGATAAGCTGGATACAATGATCAAACACCTAATCTAACATAATTTTTATGTTTGGGGTTGTGATTTCATTTTCGTATATCATAAAGCACTGATGTTCTCCTGATTTGCTCTAAAAGATCCATCCAGTCTCTATAATGTAGTTTTGGAAAAACGCCATCGAACATGGGACTCCATGAGGACCTGATGTGTGCACCTCCCTCTCTCTTTTCATTTTCCTTGGCCATGTGTTTCCATTTACCTGAGAAACATTACATTATGTTGAAGGAGTAATACTGTATGTGTATGTCCCTACCTCACAGTGTGAGACTGGTGAAAGTCATAAATGATGTCCTTTTGCATGAGAATACAGTTGCCACAACAGCTTCAGTTTGTCCCACTGATCCACACTGCACAATCCTGTGAAAAAAATTTTGTAGCGTATTTAATGTCCGTTATTTTATATTTAATGATAGTTCACCATTTACTCACCTCCGTGTCGTTGCAACCATGTATTAAAGGAATAGTTCACCCAAAAATTACAGTTCTGTCATCATGTACTCACCCTCAAGCTGTTCCGAACTTGTATGAATTTCTTTCTTCTGCTGAACACAAAAGAAGATATTTTGAAGAATATGGTTCAAACAGTTGATGGGCCCCACTGAATTCCATAGTATTTTTTCCATACTATGGAAGTCAATGAGGTCCATCAACTGTTTGGTTACCCATATTCTTCAAAATATCTTTTTTTGTGTGTTTTTTGTGTCAGGTTTGGAACAATGTGAAGGTAAGTAAATGATGACAGAATGTTAATTTTTGAGTGAACTATCCCGTTAATTACTTTATATTTTGAGGAAGTATGTCTGAGCCTCTGTGTTCAAAATAAGTAAAATGGATGGATTTATACTGTCAAGTTTCAAAAAAGTGTGATAAAAGTAACCCATAATAATGCACTATAATTAAAATCTACTGAAGCCATACGCTTTGTGTGGAGATGAGATTTGTCAATGTTCACTGATAGTCTTCCTCAGTACCGTAGCTCTAATATCTAAATCGGTGGATAATGGCTTAAATTTGTGATTGTTCTTCACACAAAGTTATCGTATGGGTTGGTATATAGTGCATTAGTCATATGAACAACATCTGTGATACTTTATATTGCTTTTTTGCAGCGTGGCAGTATATATCAATCTTTCTTTGCGAGGAAAATTTTATTGCCAAACATAACATCTTGCATTTGACAAAAGAAAGAAACTAATATTGGGTCAAAATGACTCAGTAAAGGTGAATAAATGATGAAAAATGTTAATTTGGGTGAATTATTTATAATTTTAAATGTATGCTCCTTATGCTCTATCATATAGGCAGAACTGTTGGTTCAGATTAATTTAATAGTATTTAGCATGAAGAAATTGGTTACACAAGGTGTCATTGTTACAGTGTAATTATATATTAGGGTAGGATAAGGGTTTGGTTGAGGGTTAGTTGCATGTAATTATGCATAATTTACTGTTATTACTATGCTAAGTACATGCAAAGACACTGTAAAATAAAGTGTTACCAAGAAGTCTTTTGGGGAACATTCTAAGCCTCATAGTTTAATGACAATGTTCAAGTTCAGCTGGAAGACTCTGGGGTCTTGAACTCAGACCCTCTATCCGTTGTTCTCTCTCAAGAGGGTCTGAATGATTGAGCATGTGATAAACTTCAAACATATGCTAGTATCCAACGAACCCAAACAGTGGAAAATATTGCCATGAGGGAGGGCAGCAAATCCATAAGCTGTCAGTTTATATTGGTAGTCACCAAGAGTTGGTATAGTTGAGGTTTCCAACAATAACCACTGCGACTCTGTCGGAGAGAAAGCTCTCATTTTGAAGGAGGCAGCAGAAAGCTGCTGAAGACAGACCTCAGAGGTACGTATGGGGGGAAATAGTTCCTTTTTTTCTCTGCATCGTTTTGTGTTACCTGTGTGCTTCATAAATCCAACACATGTTCCCGTTCCTGGAATCCTGAGTGTCTTTCCATCCTCACACTCCCCTCCTTGTCCCTTGCCTGTGCTGCAGTGTTTGTGGCAGGGGCAGGTGCCCCTCCCTTGGGCAGTCAGCTCAGGAAAGTCTCCTGCTGGGCAGACGAGACTAGGCCGAAGTTTAGGCCAAGCTCCTGCTGAGAGAGAATAAGAGGCTCCCTTTCTCTAAGACACACATACACAGACCCAAATTCAAAATTCCCATCTGTTTTTTCTCTCTCTCTTTTTCTTTGTATGCCTATCACTCTTCCTTGCCCATTTTTCTCTTTTTACGAGCAGTGAAAGAATATACAACTGCCCCAACATGTAGAATATGTATGAAGGCCATTACATTAGATTGCAAACAAAATATCGAACTAAGTTGGGGGGAAAGATATCACAAAATAGTGATACAACTGCATTCAAAACAGCGTAAAGAAGCCTGTAAACATCTTTCGAATGAATGCTTTGTAGCCTGATTCAAACCGACCAAGTCATGTGATTTCAGGAAACGAGGCTTCGTTCTGGCCATGATCTCAGGTGAACCCATGAACCAGTATAAAATGTAAAGTTGTACGTTTTATCATTTAATTTAATAAAAGTTGTAGAACATGTCATTTTTGCTGCAAACTAGTTGCATTTACAAGACTGAAACCAGCAGATGTCGCTAGAGTGCGGAATTTTACAGAGATTTGCAACAAGTCATTTTAAAAATCAAAGGGTTCAGTTGATTTGAAGTTTTAAATAGCCTATCGCTTCTATCGTCGCTAAGCACAAGCATTTTTCAAGTAAAACATTTCACAAAAAAGACAAATGTTCGTGAAGTGTTAAATTAAAAAACTATATATTGTTATGCTGAAAAATGGCACAGTCACCATTTAAAGGGCTAGTTCACCCCAAAATGAAAATTCTGTCATTAATTACTCAACCTCATGTCGTTTCAAACCTGTAAGACCTTCGTTCATCTTCGGAACACAAATTAAGATATTTTTGATGAAATCCGTTTGTTTTTTGGCCTCCGATAGACTGCAACTTATTACCACTTTTCAAGGCCCAGCGTTGGTGCTGACATAAAATCTGGAAGCACTGCACTGCATCTACAACGTAAACAGCGTAGGAGAATTGCTGAATAAAGGTTGAACCACTGTAGTCACATGGACTATTTTAACAATGTCTTTACTACCTTCCTGGGCTTTGAAAGTGGTAACGTTGCAGTCTATCGGAGGCCAAAAAGCTCACGGATTTGATCAAAAATATCTTAATTTGTGCTCTGAAGATGAATGAAGGTCTTATGGGTTTGGAACGACATGAGGGTGAGTAATTAATGACAGAATTTTCATTTTAGGGTGAACTAACCCTTCAATTCCAGCGACAGCCAACTACTGCATGGTGAAGTATAGACACTTTCTGGTTGTCAAACCTTTTGGAACCTGTTCACAGAATTCATGAGTTAGCCACTAATTTGACAAAACATAAAACAAATTGCCATGAGATTATGTTGGTTGAAATACTTTTGGGGCCACTGCTCATCATGATGTGCATAATAATAATAATAATAAAAAAATCAATAAATCAGTTTTTGTAATGTTCATTTAAAACAGTTTACAAAGACTCTTGCAGCAAGAAAAACCCCACAATGACTTGCTAAAGGGTGCTGATCGCCACGCTTTTACCGTAACTTATGTTCACACACATATACCAGAACGTTTATGTCAGCATGTTGCAAATCTGGCAGATGTGACTGAAAACCTAACACTGCCAGCAAACAGAAGATGGCCAGCAATACAAGCATCTCTTTGTAGCCCGTGGGGCCCTGGTGCCATAAAGCACCTTCTCCTGCCTCAATCCCTGTCTTCACACATCCATGTCAGCCGCCAAGATCAGGCGAGACCCTGGTTTGCGTACTTTGGAGGCCGGAGGTTACATAAATGAACATCAGAGCCACTGTTCACACACTGATTCTGACGGTCTGACCAGCAAGCAAAACTTAAAATGCCATGTCTGCACCTCTCGCCATCCTCAGCTAATCTCTCTTTTTCAGACACATATATCAGATAGGGGTCCAAGTCTGAGACCACTACTGAAAATGCTTTAATTTTGCATTTTTCTAAATCATCAGCATAAAAACACAAGGAAAAAAAACATAAAAAAACCCATAAATTTTAACCCCAATGATGTTTTCCAGCATGATTTGAGAAAGATTCAAAGAGAATCTTCTATTTTAGTGGAAGCAAGCACCTTTTGTGCAAATGAGGTCGCATGGTTAATCACATATTTGCTTACATTTGATTACAAAGTATTTCATTCCAAACTTTATTTTATATTTCTCAACATTTGGAAATGTATAGGTTTAAAGGAAAACAAATCAAGGTTTTTTTTATATGGGACTTGACTTATGGACACTGCAAATACTATAGGTGTTTTGTAGAGTTCTTGCACCTCCTTGTGGTCTGATATAACTGATAGCACCTGAAAATGTCATTTATTTCAGCCTTTCATAGTCTCTCTAAATTGATCACATTATGAAATTAAGATTTTAAATACATCCAGATACAAATACTTCAGAAGTCTAGTTGCCCTTTCTGTATTCTAGAATAGGATCTTGTGTCAATGTGTAATACAAAGAAAAAAAGAAAAAAAAAAATCCCAAATCACATCTTTTAATGCTAATTACTTAATTAAGAGTTGTTTAAATAAATTTTACGAGTTATTATCAGCCGAAGAAGAAAAACCGCAACAAAACATTCACTAGAAATCAAAGCCCTTTTCTGAGGTGGTACGGGTCTGCTAGAAGAACAGATTACTCGTGCTCATACATTTGAAACAGCACGTTCTTTATAGCACCTGAACTTATGAACAATTCTATTTCTCCCAAAGTGCAGAACTCCCCTTAACTACTTCCTGAAATAATACATTTATGCAATCTTTAAACACTACTGAAATTAACAATATTGCCTAGACATTCTTATGAATGTATTTATATCATTTATTTGTATCAAATTTGAACATATAATTTATTATAATATTTGTTATTACGTTGCGCCAAATATACATCAATTTAAAAAAAAAAAAAAAAAATCATGTCATGTGCAAGGTAAACGGATTTACTGTACATGTTCAATTGTGATTTCTCTGCCAGAAAAAAAAAAAAAAACAAACAAAAAAACTAGACTAAACAGCAGTTTGTATATAAAAATCAACAACAACACTTTCAACATTTTTATATCCAGCATCACATGCAGTGAGGCACAGCCCTGCTTTCATGAAGTGCACTTGTTTACATGCTGTTTTGGTGTAGAGGGATCGTCTCCAGAGTCCTTGAGTGTCCATTTGTGGGATTTTGAGTGTGTAAATGTCTTTTAGCTTTTGCCTCAGTTGTCTCCGAATGTGCTTCCTTGAATGTCGTGTGAGGTGAGTGTTTGGACCACTTGTTCTGTTTAAAAACATCAGGAAGGCCAGTAAATCCAGTAAGTAGTGTCTGACATTCATGTTACGGTTCTGTAGGGTCACCACCGACCTTAAAATAACCAAAGTTTAACATTTTAAAAGCATTTTAATTTTTATTTTACTTTTTACTGTGCTTTTAAATATTACCATTAGAGATGATACTACTGATATAAGATGATCATTAGAGATGGCAAGTCAAAGGTTAATACTAATTGTGTGTTAATTTTAAGTATAAACAAGGTAGTCTAGCAGCCCAATAACAAAACACTGTTTCCTGTTCTTGAACATTGAGTTCAGATTTTTACATAAATAATATTCAGTCACAATCATAAATCTATGAAATGCTAATCTTTCATCTATAAATGATTTCAATACTCACTCATTAATCCGCTTCATGTTGTCCAAGAAGGGTACTGTTTTGACTGGAGGATATCCTTTTGCCATGTGGAGAATGAAATGTCTCACATGATTGATCTTCTGCGTTGTGTTTCCGCTCGCCTTGCATAGTGGATTTTTACTCAAGAAATTCCTGTAGAAGCCTTTGAGAAGTTTCTCTGCACAAAAGGTAAAAACACAAAATATCCATTAACAGTCCCGATAAGAACAATGCAAAATGCTAATACTTATAAAAAAATAAAATTTAAAAAAAAGGAAACTGTGATTTTAAAATTTTGGCTAATACTAATAAGTCGATTACCATTTTCAGAATGCCAAAAATTAAGCAGGTCCAAAACTGAAAAAAATGACCATTATTAAATAAAATAATAATAATAATAATAATATAATAATAAATATCTAAATATTGGTCTAAATAAATGAAGAAAAAAAATAAAATAAATAATTTGTTAGTGAGGTACCGCACAGCGTAATAAGAGTTTGAAAATTGTACTTTGAAAAATGGATGTATTGTAAAAGTGTTGTTAAATAACCCATGTAGATGACAGCTGAATGCAAAAACAGAAAATGACAAAACAGAGGAAATGAGAGTATGCACAATTAAAAATTCAACTGATATGGTGCAGATATATGTGCTTACCATAATCAAGATCACTCTGTGGAGTGCAGGCTGAGTGCTGGGGGAATTTTGTACAAATAATAGCTCTAATTCGGTTTTGAAGAACTGCGATCTGTACTTGGAGTTCTTCTCTGACTTTGGCAAGAATTATACAGTTTCAGTTCATTTATTGTGTTTATTTATTTATTTAGTTCATTTTCAGTTAATGTATTTTCAAATTGACTCTTCATGGTCAGTTCAGAAATCGTGCTAGCAGTTTGAGTGCTGGGAGAAGATACTTTGCATATCTGCATGATTGTCTGCATGTGGGTGGCCTGGTTTGAGATGCTGGAGAAACAGACTTTTATGTGATCCTTCCTGTCCATGCTCTGTTCCTCAATGGGCTCTTCAGTCTTCAAATCCTCACTTTTGAGAGTTTGTACAAGATCCTCTGAAGGTAATGATTCCCCTGTAGATCAATCGATACAAACACATTTTAATATATACACACACACACATACGCATTTAAATATATAGCAAATCTCAAAATAATGCACAGTATAATGTTGTGATGCCTTTCACACTAGCATTTTTAGTGCGCACCCGGGTTCCTTTGGATGACGTGAACGCTGTTTTCCTAACTCAGATGTGCACTGTACCAGAGTCTGCCTAAAAAGGGTAATTTGGGGTACGGTTCATGTGAACTCCGGTACGGTTCGCTGCCGATATGAACGCAATCGCACTAAATTGCGGAAGAGAACCGCTGTTGATAACACGTGATTCGATAAAACTGTTTGTGTGTGTTCTCACTCACTTTCCTGACAAGCGTGACTGACACACTGCAAGCAGAGAAAATGTTCATCTCATTTGAGCTCGCCTTCAGCAGAAATGGACACCCTTGTTCATTAGAACATTTGCAGTACATTCGTGGCAGGTAGACAAAAGTGCAGTTCGTTTTGGGCCGATGCTTTGGAAACAAAACCAAAAGGTACAAAAAACAAAATATAAAAAGGAGCAAACAACGAGGGTAAACAGCTGCTGCTTTGATGATGCAAACGTATTGCGGTTTGGAATCAAAGAATACAGTGTGAACACGTGGAAGTGGTGGGAGGGGGGAGCAATCAAACTCAGGTACGGACCAGGCAATTGAACCAAGAGTGAAAGCACCCTAAATTCACTTGTATAATTTCAAATGATTTCATTTTGGTTTTCAGTGTTTTATTTAGACAACATTGTAGTAATGAAAATAATTACTGACATCAGTAGTCGGTTTCATAAACTATTTAGACTTCTCTTACAAGTTAAGGCTGGAATACATACACGACTTTTAAAATCTGAATAGATTTTAAAACACTAGGCATCATACACTTGCTAACTTTGTAAATAGTTACAGAGGAAAAACTGGGCATACATCATACATTAAACGACCAAGGATCACACACTACCAGACTTTCAAGTCATTACGAACAGAACAAACTCACACAGAAACACGTGCCTTGTTGCTAGAAGCATCGTTGACAAATGAAAAAGATATGTTCTAAAATCAGCTCAAAATATCAAACATGTTGATGACTAGATGGAATCAAACTTTGACGCTAAATAAATAAATATTAATTAAAAAAAAATAAATCAATGTCTGTGACCACCATACGCTACACGATTTTCTGTGTATTTCTCAATCTGCAGACTGACGCTGACTTTCGGCAGCTAGTGTCAACTTGTTCAGAATGTAAATTAGGGCAAAAGTTGTGTACTGTATTCCAGCCTTTAGTCATCCAATTAATTCTAATTAAATCTAATTAATTTCTTCAAGACTGGTCATAACTTTAAGTAATTAATAAGACTGATTACACCAGATTAACTGCTAGTTGGTCAGACTAGTTCTCAAGACACAGTCTTAACATAGAGACTAAGTTTATGCACCTGGCCCCAGTATTTTAACCAGAGTTTTAATATCGGTGCAATCCAAAAAAAATTTTTTTTTTAAATTGAATTCTTTTAAATTAATGTGTTTATTTAATGTCAAATTTTTCCAATAAGTCTTTCGTATCAGCATGATAATATTAAATTCATATAACAATATTACTTGCCATTGCCACAGTAATGATCCGCTTCTTTTAGTTTGTTGAAATGAAGTGAAACTTGGTGACTAGCATCTACACCCCCAGACATCTCTGGATCTTGCTGCATGCTGGCACTGCACCAAAACTCTGACTCGCCTGTGTCTTCCTGCTTCACCTGTACTGGGTCTTCCTGCTTCATCTGTACTGGGTCTTCCTGCTTCACGTGTACTGGGTCTTCCTGCTTCACCTGTATGATGTCCACACTGAAGGAGGACGAATCTGGGAGTGGAAAAAGAGATGTGTTAAGATTCTCCTTATATACTATATTAAATCTGTCATCTAAGCCAGTGGTTCTCAAACTTTTTAGGGTGGAGTACCCCCTGAGGCATTTACCATCCTTCCGCGTACCCCCTCTCTTACTCTTAGACTGCACATTTTCCATTAAGGAACAATATTTGCCCCCTAAATTGACTTTCCAGTGCATTTTTTAATCTTTATAAATACCTTTACAACATTAATAATGTTTTAAATTAAAAAAATAAAAGTTCAATAGAGAAATATGCAATGATCAAACTTGAAAAGTGATTCTTTTAAATACTAAAACCACCAGTAGAAGGCGGTAAGTCACTGTCTTAATGCGTGAGTCATTGAGTCGTTCGTAAGTGGCTGTATTTATGAATGAATCATTGAATCACAAACAATTCGTTCAAAGCCACAGATTCGTTCACGAAACACCACTGTGTTGTAGTTCTGCTGTGGCTTTCGTTGGAGCTATTATTTTGTTGCAAAATAGAGCAAATACTGACAATACTGTGAAGAACAGCACTTAATATTACCCTTTTATTTGCTGAACTGTTGTATAAAATCAATGTCTCATTTGCAATCATGTGGATATTTGGATTTGCATTCTTGCTCGTATAATACTATTAACATTAAAAAGAACTCAAAAGGTATGTTTTGTATCAAGAGTTTGAATAAATTGATCTCTATGCACCTTTTGTGCCAGGCTGTTTGTTCAAGTGCTAGTAATGTAGTGCGATTTGCTCAGGCAGCAGACTCTGCACACAACCTATATGCACCCATATGCACGCTTGCTTATACGGAAATGGACGCTGTCAGATTTGACCGCAAAAGATGTGGTAGGCAAATTTGATTGGATGTATTTATGTATTCATGTATTTACGGCATTGGGCCTGTTAGAAAATATATGGTCGGTTTTAATGTTATTTTAAGGTGGGGAAGAATTAAATGAACGGCAATTTCGACATTTTGTTCGCGTACCCCCTCTGTCACCTCACGTACCCCCAGGGGTATGCGTACCCCAGTTTGGGAACCGCTGATCTAAGCCAACCAAAGTGGTCTCGTACACACTGAAAAGTTTTAGGAGTCACAACCGCATTTAAATACAGGAGTGAATCCCCTAAATTATCATTCTGTGTGTGTACGGAACATACCTCACTCCTAAAATTATGATGACTGACACCTTGGGAACTATAGTTAAATTGTAGTTTGTTCTACAATTTTAACTAAACGACCATCAACAGAGCTGTCGGGTCTAGTTTATGCTTGGAAGGCTGCTTTGCAGAGCAAACTCTTGAAGTGATGCCATCATTTCCTTTTATTATTTTGTGCCGCTTGTTTGGGTATGGCTCATAAAACAAAGTTTATGGAGTTATTAAAGTGGGCAGGGGTGGGTTACGATATTTTGGTCATGTTTTCAATATGAAGCATTTGAATTTATTTTGGTTTATTATGGATTTGTTTTTGTACACTGTTTTTCGACCTGGCGACACAAATGAGTCAAGGCTTCTATCCCTTCCCCTGTGGTTTTCTTGCACTTAACATACAGCAGAGAGACAAGTCTCTGATATGTAGGGTTGTAGTCGAGACCACCTAAACAGAGACCAAGTCCAGTGTGTGTCGAGACAAAGACAAGACCAAGGCAAGTCAAGACCGAGTCAAGAACAAGAACAGACTGGCACTCCTCAAATTCATCTGAAAAATGCCTGAGAAATGTCTTTTTTTTTTAATCAATAATTACAATTATAATAATAAGACACTATATAGAGCTGTTACCAATCAATTGAAATCACTAACAACAATATGAATCTTTACACTGCAGAGGTGGAACAGAAGACGTATCTGAATTGGTACAATTACAAATGCATAAATAATGTTGAGATTAATGTTTAAAAAAAAAAAAAAAAAAAAAAAAAAAAAAAATCACGTTTGCAATTGTGCTCATTTTTGTGAAAACATCCCTCTTTCTTGTGATATTGCTTAATTATATCATATGTTATAATATAAATATCAAAATCTTGTACAAGTACTTTTTTGCAATCATATCTTGAATTTTGTGGGCATCTGTATTAATTTTGGTGACATTTTTGACAATTCCTTGTTGTTTTCTGACCCGGCACAACAGTAACAAAATAAATGAAATTAGAAATAAGTTATTGATTGCATTTGAAGCAGGAAGTTTTACATCCAATCAAATTAATGTTAACAAATAAATCAGATAATGCAATGGCAATTTAGCGATATCCCAACAGTTGTGGTCTTGAAATAAAATCCCGAGTCCTTTTAGTCTGAGACCAAGACAAGACAGAGACCAAATGCAGCCGAGACCAAGACAAGACCTTCAAAAAGGTCTCGAGTACTACAACACTACTGATACGCGTTTGTTAATGACATATTTAACTAGTTGTTCAGCTCCGTTCCATATAAACTGCACTGATTTTTGTAAATGCGGTTGTCACCACATTCATTTTTTGAGAGTTAAATACTGTACTGCGTACAGAACAGGATTGAGCAGTAAAAGGTGAATTTAACTGTAGTGTGTATGTGGCCAGTGTCTTCTGGAACAGCATTTTGCTCAATAGCAGGTGCTTGTTGCAGAAGTATATATTATATACATATACATGAATACATTATATACATAGCCAGACAGAACAATATTTACTTACCATTTCCATCACCATCTTTTTGCACTTGCTCAAGTTTAAGTGAAACTGAGCTCCAAGGACCAAAACCCTCAGGCTTCATCTCCTGCACTTTGCTAGAACAGAAGATCACATGCTCTCTGAAGAAACTGCTAATAGTTACATATATACACACAATACTAAATCAGATGAAACACTGTGGGAGCAAATGCTTTGTAACTTTGTACTATACTGTTTTCTTCTCTGGTCTAAAATTATGAAACATCCTTACAGACGCAGAGCTCTTTAAAGCCACGCCTCCTCCGAAAAGCATGAACGCGCACAGCCGGAGCAGAACACCACAATGAAAACATCGTCAAATTATCATGCAATGCAAAATAAAATCGCGCATTTCCCTTGCTTAGGACACCATACACAATAGCTAGAAGGATGTTCATTTTAAATAAGCCTCAATAATGAAGGAAGGCCATTTTGATACAAACAAAAAACATGACATTTCACTCACCGGTCGGAAATATTAGTCGAAACATGTGGTGGTGGTAATGGTTTGGGGAGTCCATGCACTAAAGCTGTGGATGCTGCAGTTTTCTCGTAACTTTGAAAACATAAAAATAGTTTCATTTTACACCGCCGCTGCTGTCAGCGTTGAGTTTATTCGTAAAGGTAATAAACACAACAGTTCAAAACAGTAACATACTCCACCAAAAACAACTCAAACCATATATTACCTATCCAAAAGAAAAACTGCAACCATCGCGTCAGATTTCAGTCCCTTCGAGTCCCGCAGTTGTCTCCAGCGTGGAAAAGCAACGCCAATGTTTACTCTGGTTTGAGCCCTTTGCTGGTCCAGACGTTTTTTCGTCGTAGCCGTTTGTAAGACGGTTTTTCTTTTCTTACTTTGTTTTCCTGTGCCAGGTGTTGTTGGCTGAGGAAAAACTGCAAAAAGTGTCTGCTGTTTATCCGCCATTATCGTTCAGTGACCGTACCGTAAGCAATATAAGATGCTACTCTACTCTGCATAGCCTCTTGTAACGCGCTGATGACGTGCGATGGCTGCGCGAGCAGGGTGCGCAGAAGTATACATAGGTAGACAGGCAGGTAGGACATGTTATCATTACCTGCGGACCGCATAAACTGGTCGAACTTTTTAATATTTAGAAACTTTAATGTTTTAAAACTTTATTCATTGATTGCTATCAGGATGTGAAGAGACTGTCAACCTATTAAAAAAAAAAACTGTCTGAAAACAAAATAGTGTTCACAATTTATCTAAATGTGTTCACCTTTGTTAAAGGGTTAGTTCACCCAAAAATGAAAATAATGTCATTTATTACTCACCCTCATGTCATTCTACACCCTTAAGTCCTTTGTTCATCTTCGGAACACAAATTAAGATATTTTTGATAAAATCCGATGGCTCAGTGAGGCCTGCATTGCCAGCAATGACACTTCCTTTCTCAAGATCCATAAAGGTACTAAAAACATATTTAAAACAGTTCATGTGAGTTCAGTGGTTCTACCTTAATATTATAAAGCGACGAGAACACTTTTTGAACACTATGGTCCACCTTTATATAATTGTGCAACAGCATGTCACTGCTTAGGTACCCCTGTTCAACCTACTGCAATCCCAAACAACAACTCTGTCCCAAAATCTAAATGTATTAATTCAATTGTGTGTTCAAAATGGAGCTCATTTTATTTGGAGGTCAATTATTTGCTCTCCTACATTATGTAAACAGATGGTGGCATGTACAATTAATCTAGATATGAGTAATGTCAATCTACCTGATGAACGATGTGAAGGTCTGAGGTTATACTGTGAGCCAAAGTGAAGCACAGATGATTGTTGAAAAGTCGTTATTTTGATTTTTTGGCGCACAAAAAGTGTTCTCGTCGCTTTATAATATTAAGGTAGAACCACTGAACTCACATGAACTGTTTTAAATATGTTTTTAGTACCTTTATGGATCTTGAGAGAGGAAGTACCATTGCTGTGAATGCAAGCCTCACTGAGCCATCGGATTTCATCAAAAATATCTTAATTTGTGTTCTGAAGATGAACGAAGGTCTTACGGGTGTGGAACGACATGGAGGTGAGTAATAAATGACATTTTCATTTTTGGGTGAACTAACCCTTTAATTTGTACATAAAGAGTATAAACTATCTAGAAAATCACATCTTGATAAGATATAAGTCAACATTCAAAAAGCTTTAAAGAGTTTTTTTTTTTTTTTTCATTGGATATTCAAGTAAGTTTGTGAACACCAAACTAATAGTGCCTCCCATAATCTAAAACACAATAGACCCTTCTCACTGACTGTGATGACACGTTTTAATGGCCATCAGCATCGTAAATCCTGCAAATATTTTCTTTTTTTTTTTAAATTATGTATTTATAACACTATACTATTATATACCTTTGCATCAAGGCCGTAACCATAGGTGCGTCCCAATTTGCGTACTTATGCACTATTCTAGCATTCTATATGGCATTATAGAATACTAGAACTCTATATGGAATACTAGATAGAGTAGCCAGTCAAACAATGAGGTTTCTTTACAAATATAAATTAAGAAATTATATTTAAATTACTCATTAAAACAATGTTATTGCGAATATTATTGTTACTTGTTCATCATTGTGTCAGTGTTTTATTCGCTGATTTTAGCTAGATTTTTTGCATGCTAGTTAGTACAAGGTAAGGGTAGTGAAGCAGCTTGCTAATGGTAAATAGCTACGCTGTTCAAGGCGTTTAATCTGACAGCGAGATTGCATTAGCAGACGTTTTTCTCCCCATTTGCAGTCAGGGTACATCTCAATCAGCTCCCTACCTAGTTCAGTAGTCAGGGCACTGATTAGGGAGTCGGCCATTTTAAGGGCTGTCTCAATCACAGAATCCTTCCAGGGCACTAAAATGTTCGCTCCCTAAAAAGTCCCACAACGCACTGTGAAAACCAGGGAGCATCGATGCTCACTATGGTCCACCTTTATATAATTGTGCAACAGCATGTCACTGCTTAGGTACCCCTGTTCAACCTACTGCAATCCCAAACAACAACTCTGTCCCAAAATCTAAATGTATTAATTCAATTGTGTGTTCAAAATTGCAAGATAGTGTTGGAGTTGTACCTGCTTGCATCATACAGAAAGATTTTACTTATTATTTGCTCTCCTACATTATGTAAACAGATGGTGGCATGTACATCTAGATATGAGTAATGTCAATCTACCTGATGAACGATGTGAAGGTCTGAGGTTACACTGTGAGCCAAGGTGAAGCACAGATGATTGAGGGGCCAGTGGAGAGAAAGCCTCTTGCTCTGGGTCAGCAAGCACTGCAGAACTGGCTGTAGATGCATCTCCCCCTTCATTACTTGCAATGTCTCCCAAATCCTTATAAGCAAACCACATGACAAAAACATTACAAATTAGCTGTGCAAACAAAGTCACTAAGCTCTAGACTTGATGGTTATGATATTAGCAAACTGAGGTTACCAGTTCTGCCTTCTCATATGGTAACATTTTTACACGGTTTTAAAAAAATATATTGCTAATGCTAACTAGCATATTATGCCTTTTACAAGCTAGCTGCGGTGCTTTACAACAAAGACTATAGGTATAAAAAGACGGTTTACTCCTATTACTTTTGAATGGGTGAAATTGCAACACGCAATATGGCGGAATACGTCCCGCCTTCTAACGAGCCAATCGCTGATTGATAAAGTCATTGCATCACTGCAGCTGCTGTTAGAAGCTCCGGTTCCCATAGAAACCTGAGACTGGAGTGGAGGGAAATGAGGAGGTGGACAAGATAGTGAAACAGGCTCTTAAGCATCCAAATATCGACATCCACATACCCTTGAGTAAATCAGAAATGAAAGGTTTAATTAAAGTAGCTGTCAGAAAGATGTAGCAAGAGAGATGGGATAAAGGAAACAAAAAGACGACATTTGTAAAATATACATAAACAAGTTGGCCATGTAAGAACTGCTTATGGTAATAGAAGGGATGATACAGTTATATCTCGATTGAGAATAGGACACTCTACTCTTAAAGGGATAGTTCATCCAAAAATTTAAATTATCCCATGATTTACTCACCCTCAAGCCATCCTAGGTGTATATGACTATCTTCTTTCAGACAAACACAATCAGAGATATATTTAAAAATATCTTTAGTCCTTCAAGGTTTATAATGGTTGTGAATGGGGGGCCACATTTTAAAACAAACAAAAAATGCATTCATCTATAAACAAAGTTATCCATACGGCTCCAGAGGGTTAATAAAGGCCTTCTGAAGTCAAGGGATGTGTTTTTGTAAGGAAAATATCCATATTTAAAATTTTATAAATTCAAATAACTAGCTTCTGGCGGACGACCGTACACATACTGCGCAAGTTGATTTTTCTGGCTTGAGGATGAGTAAATCAAGGGATAATTTTCATTTTTGGGTGAACTATCCCTTTAATAAATTACTCCAGATGATAGGACAACATGAATCCAGTTAGTGTGATATTGGGGACTTCCAGAAACTGTACAGCGTGTGCTGATTAACAAGGGTATATGAAAGGGAAAGACTCCAGTTAAAAGAGGAATTAAAATCTGCTGGTATTAATTTTCTGTCATTAAAGAATGTGTTAAAAAGTTCTTATAAAGCTCTTATAATTTTTCCTGAATTATTTGAATTATTATTATTTCCCTTGATATCGTCGCCCCACACTCCATCCCAGTAGGTGGCGCAATATGCACCATAAGCTGGTTTGCCAACCGCCATAAAACATCAAAAGAAGAAATCTGAGACTCGTGTTAAGACTGCACATGCGCATTGGCTGGTCTAATCTAAAAAAATAAAGCTTTTTAAGGCTATTTGAGCTTTTGAAAAAAGAAACAACATTTATAGGACCGTTCAAAACAGATTTTATTTTTTATTTGAAATATGTTATTTAATTGTGAGTTCGGCGAGCAGTTTTTTAGATATCAGAATTCCCATATTCAAATATAGGACTTGGTCTGCCCGGAGGCGTCGCAAATATGGCCGCCGAGTGAACAGACTTTCCTTGAAAGGGACTTAGTTTACAACAACTTCTACACATCACGTTGCTTCTCATTATTGAAATCGTTATGTTGACTGATTTGGTCGTTAGCAAATGTAAACAAACAAAAAAAATTAAGACTTACCGCGCACAGTTTACGTTTTCGTCGAGCTGCATCTCTAGCGGATCTGTGACCATAATAACGTCTCCCGCCGGCCGAACCCGGTGTTGTGTACACCGAAGGAACCGCACCAGCTCGGAGTCTCACTTGGTTCTTGCTTCGGCATCCCATGTTGAACTCCATTATATCGCCGGGATGATAATCCTCCGGTCTGAAGTGAACGCTACACACCACCGCGTTTTCGAAGCAGATTCAGAAGTGAAGTCCCGTCTCTTAGCCTGCACAAAACGCACCCAGGCACAGAAGATAGCACCGTCCTTTTTCTTGTTAGGGAACCTGTGGACTCGATGTCCTGACAGGCTGGAGTTTGTGCAACCTCCACAAACACAATAATTTACCATGACGTTGATAAATTGAAATACAAAAACTACTGAAAACACACGGACTCAAGACCGCTCCTAATGAATACAAACCTATTCTGCTTTGAGCCAAAGACTTCATATAAAGACAATGAATGTAGCGTTAATCACAACAGGTTACACATGCTTTCGCAGTGAGGTTAATTCATGGAAAAAATATGGCATAACGCACAAATCACTTTTGCTCCACATTTCACACAGGCATGCAGTGCGAATGTGAGAGCGCGCGGACTTATGAGATGGTCCGTACTGCAGTACACAAGACCCAGGGGCGGGGTCTAGATCCAACCCCTCCCACTTTACATATCCCTAAACCTACCCGTCTCCGCCCCCTGGATCTAAACCTACCCATTCCCACCCCCTGGATTTATGAACTTGTGATTGTGCTGTAAAAAATATAAAAGAAAAACAATGTATTTGTGAGAAAGTATTCTAAAAGTGTGCAACTCGCATTGCATAAATTCACATTTTACTTTGCGGATGTGCAAAATTTGTGTTTTTTGCTATACGAATGTGTTTTGCACCATATTCACGGCAACAACTGGCATCACCGCCACACGGTCACGTGGTTCTGCAGAGTCATGGGTGGAGTATAACCTCCAGCCCCCCCTCTTTTGATCTACTGTGGGCATGATCGGTGGAGCTGCATCCCTAACTCCACCCATAACCCATCTCTCCACCCATTTAACAGGTTAAGCTCCACCCTTGAGCTCCAGAGAGGTGGAGCTGGAGGTCACTTGCACTTGCTCTGCAGTGAGCACTACTTAAACAAACCAGCGCTGTCAACCCACATTATTGTGCATTGATTATTACATTCAACGCATTTACAGTATCATTTTATTCTGGAGAGTGATGGGGAGGCAACATTAATGTTAACATAAATGTTAATGTTTTTCAGGTATTCCTTACTTATTGGTCACACTCATACTTCTTGGTGGTCAAATGTGACCATACACCTTAATTATTTTTTAAATAAATGTTCTATATTTTAGTTCAATAATATTTATTTAATATTTTGAGGAGATCTTTTGTTACTAAATACTATTTGCGCAATAATTATGGTCCATTATTGACCACTTAAAATCATATTTTCCCCAATATTTTTATTAACTATATTACAGTTAGTGTAGTATTTAAGGTTAAAATGGAAAAAAGGGTTTTAAATTCCAAAGCAAATTAGAGTCAGGAAAAATAATAATTTGCATTTGTGATGCCATTGTTTACCCACTAGGTGCCTGAATGGCTCTTTAATAATAAATATACATGTATCTACTAGTCTAGTTGCTCAAAAGAGTATTGCAGGTCATAACTGCTTACTTATTTTTAGGTTTTGCATTTGAATAAATATTTAGACATGATCATGCTCTAGATTTTTTAACTGTGAAATTTAAAAAAGTTAATAACTTAATATAAGTGAATATTAATGAATGCAAGCAAATACCGAATTTAACCCAAGAAAAGTTTAAATTGACAAATTCAAATCTGTTCTGAACAATTTAACACAAAGCCATATTTATGCACATATTGCTGTTTATCGCATTAGAGTTTTATTAATAAGTCTGTTTAATTTCACCAGTTTGATGCAGTAATTTGGCTCATTCAGTTCTGGGTTGTTGATTAGTGAACTGCTCGGATCGACCGAGTATGATTCGTGATCGATTCGTTCAGACCGGTTCAAGCGATTCATTGAAAAGATCCGAGTTATAAGAACGAGTTGGTCACAAATCGGACGTCACAATACAAAGATGAGATTTTAATTTTTATTAAAGGTAAGAATCATTAGTTTACAGTTAGCTAAAATAATATTTAGTTGCAGTTAAAATTACACTGTGGCAATATATATTAAAATAGCGTATGCTTCAATCATTTAACGTTACGTTACTTTGAAGGGCAAAACACTACAGCAACAAGACAACAATAATCTAGATAGACCACTGAATAAACCCTGGTGACTTTACCAGTTCTTAAAATTGATTGATCAGTTTGTATGTTTAACAATACATTTCTCTCTATACTCATTTAAGTCATTTACAGAACATACTGCAATTGGTCGACACCAACGTTCGCCTGTGGATTAGCAACGGAGTTTTCAGTTACGTTAGCAGGTCCCTAAACATTGGTAAGACCAACGACATTACATTCAAAATAAAACATTACTGTCAAATGGAGACCCGTGGAAAGCTAAAAACTAATATAATGCCTGCCGTGTTGTTGATTTTAGGCAAATCTCATGGATCAGTCTGGGATTCAGCCTGAAAAAAGTAAGTTAAGTTGCAGCTTTTCTCCTGGTTTTCGAAGTCGACATTACTCGTTTTATTTAT
The DNA here is from genome assembly GCA_037950665.1 of Hypophthalmichthys nobilis. NCBI lineage: Eukaryota > Metazoa > Chordata > Actinopteri > Cypriniformes > Xenocyprididae > Hypophthalmichthys > Hypophthalmichthys nobilis. The sequence continues at coordinate 23,216,702 of CM075481.1, read as the reverse complement.
TACGAGCTGATGTTTGAGCTTTTGTTACCGTTGTTGTTTATCCAGTGGAACTCGTGGTTGTCACTCATGTTGTGGATGCTATCACGTTTTGGGCTCAGGTAAGCTAAATATTTATTTACTGTTTACCTCGTCATGTCAAATTGCATTAATTAAGCAAAAATGTAAATTGCTACAATATTTCTATCAGAATTGCTAGTTTTTGTCATCTAATATGCAGTATGTTCATCCAGTTGGCTGGTTTTTGTTTCATCAGAATGTGACAGACAAAATAAATGAGAAGATAAATGATATGCTGACAGAAAAATGCCCCATCGCCCCTATACTGATGGGAAGGCCAAGTTCACACAAGGTAAGTCATACATGGACGAATAGGAAAGGTCTACAAATATAGATCTGACTCTTCACTCCATTTTCCTGTGTAGGTCTATGGGGCACGATTTTCAGAGGACAGGTGCTGGTACAGGTGTAAAGTCCAACAGCAAACAGAAGACAAGGTTTGTAAAAAGCTGTGAAAATCAAGAAGGATCCACATATTTAGAAATTTGCCAGTTTGTTCCCACAGTCCCCAGTGTGGTTAGGTGTGGGTGAGGCTTAGGGTTGACTTCAGGGACACGGACCAATCAGATAGTAGCCTCAATGAGAGAAGAAATAGAGGGCAACAGTTGGGTTCTGGAAGTAAAAATCTCATTCATTTTCTCTATAGGGAAATTGATTTTGAACAATAACTCGTAAACCTTTAAAGTCAGACCTACTGTGAGCTATGAGGTTGCAAATTGATGATATTGCTTTTGGTGAAGCCTTCATTCCACATTATTTCAACAATTTTTTTTTAGAATAATCATGTTTAACAGTGGAATTCCTGCTGAAAAGTGATATTACCCATGATTCTGCAGAGAAATCGTCACCAGTCAGAGAAACAAGTAACCAAAAGAACTTTAGCACCCACTCACTCCCATGAAGCACTGTGAATGACTTAATAATCCATTTCGCTACACTCTTAAACTACTTAAATAGTTCACATTTTGCAATAAACATAAAATATATTGTTTCTCTTTATATAATCAGTATATTTCAATCAATAGTTTTATATTTCTCCGTCATTTTTAATGAGATTGTCATTTGCAATGCTTCATGGGAATGTAGTTCTTTCCCTCATTAAAACCGTTAAGTACACAGTCTTGTACCTTTGTCTTTTGTCTGATTTTCAAATACATTTTTGCTTCAAATCAAAGTTTTTAATGTTGTGATTCACCTCATAGCTGGTTGGTTTGGTTCATGGCTTATAACTTATAAATATATCCCTATTGGAAAAATGTATGGGGAAAAAAAATGATTCCAGAAGGCCGCTAAAAAAAAGTGGGCACTGTTGCTCTCTAAAGTTATGAGTGGTTTAGAATTATATGTGTTTTATTGGATGATATGACAGTGGCCTCAGACCTTATCCTGAAATTGAGTGTTAATGCAGCATCACACAAAAATTGAAGGTTACCAAAGACATTATATAAATACCCTGTTCAGCAGGAAGTCACCCATGATTCATTTATTCTGCTACCAAAAGCAAATAGTGTAATTTTTTATATAGTGGACGAAGTTACTTTAAAGGATTAGTTTACTTCAGAATTAAAATTTCATGATAATTTACTCACCCCCATGTCATCCAAGATGTTTGTCTTTCTTTCTTCAGTCGAAAAGAAATTATGGTTTTTGAGGAAAACATTCCAGGATTTTTCTCCATATAGTGGACTTCACTGGGGTACCACAGTTTGAAGGTCCAAAATGTAGTTTCAGTGCAGCTTCAAAGGGCTCTACACGATGCCAGCTGAGGAATAACGGGCGAATCTAGCGAAGCAATCTGTCATTTTCAAAAAAAAAAAGATTTATATACTTTTTAACCACAAATGCTCAAATCTTGCACTAGCTCTGTGATCCACCATGCATTACATAATCATGTTGGAAAGGTCACACGTGACGTAGGCGGAAGTACTGCTGTAGGGCGAAAAACTCCATCTAATTTTCTCCTCCAACTTCTAAATCATCCAACATCATTGTTTTAACTTTTTTTGTAAAGGCCGTTTGAGTTAATCTTTGCACGTTCGCTTTGTAGTTCCACTTACGTCACACGTGACCTTTCCAATGTGATTACGTAATGCGTGGCGCATCGCAGAGCTAGTGTAAGACGAGCATTTGTGGTTAAAAAGTATATAAATTTTTTTTTTTTTTTTAGAAAGTGACCGATTGTTTCGCTAAATAAGACCCTTATTCCTTGTCTGGGATCATGTAGAGCCCTTTGAAGCTGCACTGAAACTGCAATTTGGACCTTTAACCCAGTAAACCCCTATATCCACTATATGGAGAAAAATCCTGGAATGTTTTCCTCAAAACCCTTAATTTCTTTTCGACTGAAGAAAGAAAGACATAGACATCTTGGATGACATAAGGAGGAGTGCATTTTCAGGAAATTTTAATTCTGAAGTGAAATAATTCTTTAAGGACTATTAAACGACCTGAACATCAATTAAACTTGATCAATAATTAGAAAAAAACAGAGCTGTTTTTTTTAATGTTTTACACAGTTGTGGTTCTCATGAATATCACACATAAGGGTTTACTTTGTCTTTTCTTCTCAGTTCTATATTTTGTACATTGACTATGGAAATATGGAGATTGTCAGTCGGTCTGATTTAGTTGAACTCCCAGAAGAACTGCAGACAACAGGACTGGCAAAAAAGTACAAGTTCTGGGGCTTTCATGTGTCAAGTGAGCAGGATTCCCCACTTTTTTCACAGGTATCTGACAAAACTGTTTGACAGAATAGACTGTTCACCTATGAATATGAATTTGAATGCATCTAATATTGTTTACCATGAAATGTTTCAATCTGACTGATACGGCTGTTGTGTTATTCACTAGGGGAAGTCCTTCCTTCACAATATGATTCATGGAAAAAAGTTGCGCGTCCATAAAAAGTCAGTTTGCTTTGATGGAACCATCCTGATTGAAGCCTTCCAGGGGAGTCTTGACATTGGTGAGGAGCTGTTGAAATTTAAGTTTGCCAAAGTCAGTCTCCCAGGCAACAGGGAGAACTCCCTTCCCACGATGAACCTGCAGGAGTGCACAGGACTGTGGCCCACCAGGACCCCCCCGGGGGAGCTGGACGCACTTGGCTCTTCATTGGGATGCATGCCCAAATTGCGGCCAATATTCTCAGACCAGAAACCTCAAGTTATTAAGTAAGTTTAGAGACACACAGACAAGTATTAGAAGCATTTACCTCTTATTGTTAAAGTGCTTAAGGTCGGCATGAAAAGAAAGTTGCGAAAGACTTTTCTTCCCAATTGTGACGTGTATGCAAAAGAAACGGCTTCTCAAACAAGAAAAAATGTAGGGCGGAACTTGGTTTTGTCCATTGGGAATTGATTGGTTTGTTATCATTTGCTATTGCTGTGATGTCATGTGAGTGACAGGTTGTTCCGCCTCAGGCCAAGTAAACACGTGATCAGAGAAGAGAAGAGATGTCGCTACAAGAGGGAGGGGAAGATATTTTGATTAAAGATTATGAGGACACGTGAATTAAAAAAATGATGTGCATGGATAAATCATTTATAATAAACACTAAAATATTCCATAAAAATTAAGAATGGTCCATTTTGATTTCATGGTGACTTTAAGGATAACATTTCTATTCACTTTAATCATGCCATTCGGATGTAACACCCATATGATCTTCATGAAAATATCCTGATGAATGTTCTGAGTTATGAATCCCTATTTTTCTACATGTTTTAGGGAGCAGAAAACCGTCATTGCTCTCCAGCCTGTGGAGAAAATGAATGTTGGTCAGGAATCTCTTACTGAGATCAAGGCCTTAAAGACAGGTGGAGGTGGAGATGGACAGCAGTTGTGCTCTCAGGATACTGAGCAGATGCCAAATGAAACCGAGTCTGAACTACAGGTGGCACTTTCTCATTCTCTCAAATGTTTTATCAATCAATTTCATTTTATCACCACATTCACTGCACATCTAATTATTATAAATCAGTGGTCCTCAATTGGTAGTTCTCTCCTGATAGGGTTGTTGACATCAAACATGTGAAAAAACAAATAAAACACTGTAATCACCCAATGGACAAATCTCCCATACAATATTCAGAGATATTTAGACCCTGTCAACTTTCAAAAGGGAGAAGAAAATACCTATATCATTTTTTTTTATTGATGTTAAAGGGTGTGCATACAATTTAGAAAACCAACAATGTAGATAAGTCAACATATTAAGCAAATTTCAATTTTAAATAAACAAAAATATATTTAAGTAATTTATTTACTGTTCATTTAATTCATCCACTTTCAAATTAAAATTTCTTGTTAATTTACTCACCCCCATGTCATCCAAGAAGTCCATGTCCTTCTTTCTTCAGTCGAAAAGAAATGAAGGTTTTTGATGAAAACATTCCAGGATTATTCTTAAAGCTTACGTTGTATGTCCTACACCTTCCCTATTCTACTTCTGGAATGAACGCGGCGCCAGTTAAGCTTACAGCGTAAGCTTTTTGAAGAATACGGAAGTGCGGTCTGGTGGAAGCACTTGCAAGGCGATCATTTGTGTTTATAAAGCATATACATTTTAATTTTTTTTTTTTTTTAGAAAATGACTGATCGTTTCGCTAGAAACGATCAGTCATGGTATTGTTTAAAGCCCTTTGAAGCTGCACTGAAACTGTAATTTTGACCTTCAACTGTTTGGGGCCAATTGAAGTTCACTATAAGGAGAATAATCCTGAAATGTTTTCATCAAAAACCTTAATTTGTTTTCGACTGAAGAAAGAAGGACATGGACATCTTGGATGACATGAGGGTGAGTAAATTATCAGGAAATTTTAATTTGAAAGTGGACTAATCCTTTAATAACAATTAGTTTCCATGTCGGCGCCAATAGCCTCATGGGCTGCGCACCAACATATAGCGCAGTTGTGCTTCGGGCGTCCCGAGTCCCAGCTCATGGACCTTTCCCAATCCTGTCTCCCTCTCTCCAACTTCTCTTCCTGTCAACTTACTGTCCTGTCATAATAAAGGCAAAAAACAGCAAAAATAAATCTTAAATTTACTTAAACGTTTCTTAAACGTTTACTTTTGTACAAGAAACATTGTTGCCAATTGATGTCAAATGTAATATCTGGGTCCTGCAGCAAAACCATTGATTTTTCCATTACTCAGCGTTCAAAATATTTAAAGACGGTAACAAGTATAGAAAGTATATAGAATGTACTAATAAGTGGAATAAGGAGACCTTTACAAATTTACACTTGTGTTCAAAAGTTTGGGCTCAGTAAGATTTTTTTTAAAGAAGTTAATACTTTTATTCAACAAGGACACATTAAATTGATCAAAAGTTGCAGTAAAGATATTTATAATGTTACAAAACATTTCTATTTCATATACATGCTGTTCTTCCCTATGAACTTTCTATTCATCAAAGAATCCTGAAAAAAAGTAGCACTGTTTTTACAAACATTAAGCAAACATTAAACTCTTTTCAACATTGATAATAATAAGAAGAAATGTTTTTTGAGCACCAAATAAGCATTTTAGAATGATTTGTGAAGGATCATTTGACACTGAAGACTGGAGTAGTTGCCCAAATTATGTTTTAAAATGTGTTAATATAGAAAAAAGTTATTTCAAATTGTAAAACAATATTACTGTTTGTACCATGTTTTTGATCAAATAAATGCAGCCTTGGTGAGCATAAGAGACTTCTTTCAAAACATTTAAAAACTCGTACTGACCGTATATGTTCTGTACGTACATTGATGCTTGGTTCTCATTATCTTTATGCTGCATGTAAGAAATCACACTTGGTTATATAATGAAAGTGAAAATCTGGTTACATGTGAGAACATGCCTGAGATAATCTGTGTTCGCTGTGCTGTTTTGTGTACCCAGAGGATGAGAGAGGTGATAAATGAGAAGGACTTGGAGATCAAGAAGCTAAAAGAGGAAGGAGGTGCCATCCAGCAGCATGCATCTCTCCTGGGGCACCAGCTAGAGGAGGCCAAATTAGAGCTCCAGGTGCCCATGAGCTGTTTCTCACGTGTCTTTTTTTAAATTTGGGTGTTGGTTGTTCAGCATGTTTTAGGTCATGACACAGGTTTATCTTATAAAGGTTTGTTCATATTTTGCAGACAGTGAAGGAGAGTTATGAGAAGACAAAGGACACTGAACTTAAACATCCTGCAACAGTTGCAAGCAGAATTTCCCAGCTGGCTAAGAAAGTGGATTCTCTGAGGAAACTAAGGCAAAATTATTTTTTTAGTTTTTTTCTTTTCTTTTTTTTTCTGTTTGGGCCAGATTTACTAAACGGGGCAAATTAGCGAGAGAGCGCAATTCCAAAAAAGTGCCGATGGGAGTGGAAAGTTCTGTGCGTGATCTACTGACGACTCGCAGATTAAAGAACACAGTAGCAGCCGGATCATTTCCATAATGACCAACGCAATCTACGAAGAGTAGTGCAAATTAGCATTTGGTTTAAGACATGCTTTAAATAATGGTGCAAATACCAGTAAAATTGGCTAGCGCAAACCTTACTAAATCACCTTGCATGATTCATTTATTTACTTTTAAATAGTCCCCTCCCATTTTGCGTCTGAAAGGGAAACTCCTACAAATGCATATGTAATAGCTGTCAGCAGCAAAAATAACCCTGTCCACGCCTTTTAAGTGCTAATTTTTCACTGCGTGTCTTTAGTAAATCCTGACTATAGTTTTTAAATGCCAAAAGAAGGTTTGCACTGGAGCAAGCTGTTAGTAAATCTGGCCCTTAAAGTTGGGTTTTCATTAGTTTTGCATAGCCAGACCTTCAGACTGACGGCAGAAGGTCTGGACTTTATCGCAGCTTTGATTGGCCAAGGACTGCCCAAGAGGATGTTTGACTGACATGTAACGCAACCAATCACAGCTCCGCGTCATGTTTAGGGGTGTGAAAATATAAAGTCGATATCCTTACAATAACAGAACAGCGTGCATTTAATAAATTATTCATTCAAAAATGTTGTGCTAGTTTACTGCAACAGTGGCGCCGCAAACTTCACATACTTTTGAGAATCCAGCATTTAGTTGATCCCGGTAAGCTCTCATTGTCACAGTTGTGACAAACTTAAACACAACGTCATTCTTCCACGAGGGGGTTTGGCGTCAGCATTTGTTTCCAGGCGGACCGTTAAAAAATGCAACACACACGTCTCCTGGGCATCCTGTAGAATTCAACCAACCAGATGACGACTTTGAAAGTCCTGAAGTGTTTCCAGTTAAGTGTGTCATATGCATCAGACGTTCAGCCAGCGGTCCGTGGGTGTGACGTCTGAGGCTGAAACTAGGTTTTCATAGATAGCTTTTTCATTCAACATCATTCTGCTTTCCCATTTGGGCTTATCAAGGTCCAAAAGGTAAGAAGTATCTTATAAGCATGTTCACTTGTATTTTTATTATTAATTAGTGTTACTTGCTAGGGCAAAATACTTGATTCTGATTGGACAATTGTGTCTTTTTGTCATCGGATGTATAATATTCGCATAAGGAGCGATAAAATGGGCAAAAATTATATTAAACGGCACATGTCTGTAGACTTGAAAGTGGGCTCTTTTAATGTGGACTAGTAAACAGCCACCTAGCAAATACCCAGAACACCCTAGCAACTGCATAGCAACACAATAAAACCACACAGAACACAGTGCAAACTGGATTGCAGCTATGCTACCAAATACCCTAGTGTCAAAGTAGAGAGATAGGCAGTTTTCTTCAGAAAATAAAACAAAAATAGTGTTACACTTCTTGTTTACAACAACATACAGTTGTTTTTTTGAGAATTTATCATTGGTTTTAATGTAAAAGTGTTGGTGATTCAAAGATGCATTTGCCATTATTATGGGTTTGAACCTCAGGGAGAGTAATCCATGCTCTGCTGATGAAGATCACCTATTGGAGTCCATCACCATCATCATGAACTACAGGATCTCAATGCCGTTAAGCTCAGAGAGGCTGGAGCTTGCGTGGAAAGCTTATGATGAAACCTTGGCTAATCTAAGAGGCTGTCAAACGGTGAGTAAAATATACATTCTTCTGATCAGTGAATGAATGAAATGAGTTTACGGGTAAAAGAATGTCATCTCTGTGGCTTGGTGTAGTAACCAGTGTATGAGTGAACTATTGTTAGGAATCACATTCCCTGTTGTCCTTCGTTGGCAATGATGTTTGTGTGTGTTCTGTCAGATGGCAGAAATAGAGTCACTGGTGAACAGCAGGAACGAGGCCCGTGGTGCTCTCTTAGCTGCTGTAGATGACTTCCTGCAAGAGGTGGACAAGCTGCCAATCAATGAACGCTTGGACAAACTGAAGGTATGCAGTGATACACTCAATACACACTCAAGACCAGACGTACCAAAGAAGGATATAAAGCTACAGAGGATATCCTGGCTCTTCCCAGCTTTATAATGGGAGTGAATAGTAACTGAGATTTTGAAGCCCAAAAAAGTGCATCCTTTCATCATAAAAGAAGCAATGTGTTTTTGTAAGAAAAATATCCATAATTAAAGCTGCAAGCAGTGATGAAAGGGCCCTCGCACCCGGGCTCACTGCCACCCGTTGACCTTAGGAAATCAGTGAACAGTGGGTGACATGCATGTAAGCGAGTAAATACAAGGGAAATATGGCAAAGTCATTTAAAAGTGCCACACTTCCTGCTGCCAACAGGTGGAGCTTTGACTGTAACTGAATATTGCCATGTATATGTCTTCAGGCCAGGACTCTAATAAAATGAAGTTTGGGGCAGATCGGACATTGTATGCCCGAGTTATAACAACTTCCTGTTTCATGGTGAAACATCAAATTTTGTCAGGCAGCCACGGACACGCCCTAAAGTGAAAACTCTAGATCTTCGCAATTTAACATCACTAAGGCCTTTAGATTAGACTGACCAAATATGACTGATCTGATTAAAGCTCTAGGAGGAGTACAAACGTTAAAGTACAACGTCTGGAAATGGCAAAAATTGCACAAATTTTCCAAAGCCGACTTCCTGTTGGTTTTCAGATGTTGCTCCAAGAGACTGTTTTGTAGGTATTGGGCTGTTAGATGTGTGTACCGAATTTCATACTTCTATGTGAAATGTAGCGTCAGGGGCACTTCGTTTAAATTTTGTAGATGGCGCTATCGAGCCATTTTGCCACACCTAATTCTGAAACCCATATTAGATGTAAATTTTCACCACTTCTGACTCGTGTGAAAAGTTTCATGAGTTTTCGAGCATGTTTAGGCCCTCAAAAATGCGATTCATTTCAGAGAAGAAGAAGAATTGGCAGAGCGATTACAAGAATTGGCCGAGCAATTACAATAGGGTCCTCACACCATCTAATCACACCTAATGATAACTTTATAAACTATAATCACTAGCTTCCGGTAGCGCTTGTCCGCGTGCTCACGAGAGAGTCGACTTCTGGCGTATGACATAGGATGTAGGAGTAGCGTAAGTTTAGGTGAGAGTAGACGCCTCTCAAGAAAAAGTTTAAAAAGTTATAATTATGGATATTTTTCTTACAAAAATGCATGGCTTCGCTTCAAAAGGCCTTTATTAACCCCCGGAGTCGTATGGATTACTTTATGATGGATGGATGTGCTTTTTTGGGCTTCAAAATCTCAGTTATTACTCACTCCCATTATAAAGCTTGGAAGAGCCAGGATCTTTTTAATATAACTCCAATTGTGTTTGGCTGAAAGAAAAAAGTCATATACACCTAGGATGGTTTGAGGGTGAGTAAATTATGGGATAATTTTAATTTTTGGGTGAACTATCCCTTTAAGAATTCTTATCCGCTTCACATGTAAAATTAAATGAATTGCTAATTACAATTGGCTACTCTTGACACTGAAAAAAGTGTAAAGCCTGTACAAATCCTAGACATAGTGAAAAATTGAAATAATTGGGATTGGGAATCGTGTAACATTTACACATTTCATTTATCTATTACAACTTTTATGTCATTTTGCCTGCTTGGCAGTTCCTGTTTTAATTATTACATGATGTCACTTGATGCCAGCCAATCGCTGCATTGCTGATCATGGTTTCAAGTATCAATATATCAGCCCTTACCAATGAACACAAGAACACGCAGTAATATCAGGCAGCTTAATATAGAGATTTTAGTCAAATCTGCAAACTATTTTGAAGAACCAAATTAGCCAGAGATCAATTATCATGATTAGATGATCTGGTATTTTCAAATCATCTTAGATTTATTAAGCAAGGTATGAAGGACTGTCTTGTGTTTTAGTTTCTTGTTTCCTGTCTAATAACGGTGTGAAACGCCCATAAATTTACAAAAAAAAAAAATGTATCAGTCAAAAACTGCACATGGTAAAGATTTACCTTACAGCTTTTCATTACTGCATTTTAAACTGTGTAGTCTGCATCTACAGGAAGTTGCATCATCATTGACTGCAATATTTAGCTCTGTTATGGTGGCGGAGCAGACCGAAGAGTACTCTTTTGAGAAGTTCTGTGAGTGGAAGGGGCACAAACAACAGAAAATCAAAAACGTACGAAAAACTACAGATGAGGCTCTTCTTGCTCTTAGCAGCTGGGCAGCCAGGCTTAGCAAGGTATGTTAGTTCATGTAAACCTTCATGTCTCCTTTTACTGATAGGTAATTATTTAGCATTTTGGCTTTTAATTTAGAAGGATAGGCATGAGATGCATCTTAAATTCATGTACTTATGCAATATTCTATGCCGTTTTGTAGTATAAATAGTGCGAGTAGTGTGTTCACATTGAACATTCCAAAAAGAAAATGTGCACTTTAAATACCCAGATGATGAGCTTAATTAACCAACAAAGTGTGGAAACTTCATGAACTCAACTGTCGCAGCTTTAATTATGTAGCGGAGGGCGAGGGGCGATCAGACGCTGATGTTGAATGATAAAATAACCTTATTAAGTACATACATAGTATGTACATTGAGTACATAGTGTATAGTGCATAGTGCATCTTTTGGGACAAAACTATGGATTATTATATAAAGGTACTTTATTCAAAGCCATAAGATGAAGCCTTTGTTCATTTTCAGTTTTCGTGTTTGATGGAGAAATCATCAGTGACTGAAGAAGATGTTGCAGATGGTGTGGATGAGATCCTGATGAATGCTGACAATGCCTTGTGTGAAGAACTCAGTACTGAATTCTCTGTAAGAGTTTCTGTCCTGATCTACACATTTCGCTCAACTATAGCTATGTTTCCATCCACCTATTGTTATGCGCATTTTGGGATATCGCATAAAAAAATGCTGGATGGAAACGCCAAGATGCGCATAAATTCTAAAAATGCGCATAAAAAACGTATGCGCTCAAATGAGTAGGATAAATTTTTTATGCGACACGAAAACATGCGCATAAACTATGATGGAAACACTTTTAATGAATAAATTCCTTGATGCGCATCAAAAAAGACATTTTGCAATGTAAAGACTTTGCAATGTAACAGCATAACTGGACCAACCAGCGGACCGATCTCGTTGCACAGCATCTGAAATGCTGTTTTGGTCATTCTGTAATGCCTGAGCAAAGTCTGTCATTAAAACGGTTCGGTTTAATTCCCTCCCAGAAGCGCCTCACATGATTGTGTTCACAAATACCAGGTATTTGAATGCAAGATAACATGACAGTGTTTATTGTGTTTCGTCTGCATGCTCCGTCTTTTTGTTCTCTTTGACTCGCTGGATGGAAACAGTGCTTTATTCGCAAATGTTTTATGCGATATTCAAAATTTGCGCATAAGTTAAATACGCAACTTTGGATGGAAAAATAGTTTGTCTGTCTTTTCCTGTGCATTCCCTTTCTTTTGAGCAAGGGCACAATCTCCCAGGTTTTCTCCAGATTGATTTTCCTCAATTTCAGATAAACAAAAGTGTGAAATGCAAGTTACCGTTACTGAATGGAAAATTTGTTTTCCACTATTTTCATAGGAACAAGACAATCAAGAAAGGAAAATAGTGTTTAATGCCTTTCTTAAAGCCATGAGAGACATCCAGAGAGAACAAAGTTTGTTAGAGGAGATCAAGCAAAAGTATGAACTCAACACGAAGGTAAAAGTGTGGCCGCTGTTGTTGGATTAATAGTGAAAAGCTGAATTTTTGGAGAGCTGATCTCCACTTTAGATGTATAAAAATATATACACTACCGTTAAAATGTTTGGGGTGTGTACAATTTATATATATATATTCAAGAGAAGCCTCTTCTGCATTAATTTAATCAAAAATACAGTAAAAACTGTAATTGTCAGCAATGGTCGGTGACAGAAACTCAAAGAAGATGAAGAGGTTCAATATGCTTTAATAAGCTTCAAATAGGTAATATTGTGAAATATTAATATTGCAATTTATTCTTACAATTTAAAATAACTATTTTCTATTTTAATATATAAAATGTAGTTTATTCCTGTGATGGCAAAGCTGAATTTTCAGCATCATTACTTCAGTGTCACAACATCAGTCTTCAATGTCACATGATCCTTTATTCAAATCATGATCAAATCATTATAATATGCTGATTTGATGCTCAAGAAACATTTTTTATTATTATCAATGTTTAAAACAGTTGAGCTGCTTAATATTTTTGGGGAAACCGTGATACATTTTTAAAGTAAAAAAAAACTGCACTTATTTAAAATCTTGTGTAACATCATAAATGCATTTACTGTCACTTTTGATCAATTTAATTAGTTCTGTCAAACAATTAATCACATCCAAAATAAAAGTTTGTGTTTACATAATATATGTGTGTGTACTGTGTGAAATTTTATTATGTATATTAAAAATACACACACATGCATGTATATATTTAACAAAAATATAAAATATACAAATATATATACACACACACACACATATATATGTATGTATATATAAAAGGGCCAAATAGTCGCTGTTTTGATTTTAACCGACAATCCATCATTCTTAAGTATTTGCCTATTAAAATCCAAAAAGTGACTTTCTTTATGGCCGGGCTGTGTATGTGTATACAGGTGCTGGTCATATAATTAGAATATCATCAAAAAGTTGACTTATTTCACTAATTCCATTCAAAAAGTGAAACTTGTATATTATATTCATTCATTACACACAGACTAATATATTTCAAATGTTTATTTCTTTTAATTTTGATGATTATAACTGACAACTAAGGAAAATCCCAAATTCAGTATCTCAGAAAATTAGAATATTGTGTTAAGGTTCAATATTGAAGACACCTGGTGCCACACTCTAATCAGCTAATTAACTCAAAACACCTGCAAAGGCCTTTAAATGGTCTCTCAGTCTAGTTCTGTAGGCTACACAATCATGGGGAAGACTGCTGACTTGACAGTTGTCCAAAAGACGACCATTGACACCTTGCACAAGGAGGGCAAGACACAAAAGGTCATTGCAAAAGAGGCTAGCTGTTCACAGAGCTCTGTGTCCAAGCACATTAATAGAGAGGCAAAGGGAAGGAAAAGATGTGGTAGAAAAAAGTGTACAAGCAATAGGGATAACCACACCCTGGAGAGGACTGTGAAACAAAACCCATTCAAAAATGTGGGGGAGATTCACAAAGAGTGGACTGCAGCTGGAGTCAGTGCTTCAAGAACCACTACGCACAGACGTATGCAAGACATGGGTTTCAGCTGTCGCATTCCTTGTGTCAAGCCACTCTTGAACAACAGACAGCGTCAGAAGCGTCTCGCCTGGGCTAAAGACAAAAAGGACTGGACTGCTGCTGAGTGGTCCAAAGTTATGTTCTAAAAATCCTTTCTTTGTGTTGGTCTTAAGTAATATTCTAATTTTCTGAGATACTGAATTTGGGATTTTCCTTAGTTGTCAGTTATAATCATCAAAATTAAAAGAAATAAACATCTGAAATATATCAGTCTGTGTGTAATGAATGAATATAATATACAAGTATCACTTTTTGAATGGAATTAGTGAAATAAATCAACTTTTTGATGACATTCTAATTATATGATCAGCACCTGTATATATATTCTTAAATATATATATGTATGTGTGTGTATTTATATATACATAATACATTTCAAACAGTACATGCACAAATATTATTTGCTTGACAGCACTAAATTTAATACATGCTGAATAAAAGCATTCATTTCTTTCAAAAAAATTCAAAGCATTCAAAAAAATCTTTCTTACCATTAACTTTAAAACTGTAGTGTATATACTACATTGTTTCTCAGTTGTCACAGCTATGACGTTTAACTGCAGTTTAAGCAGGAATTGCAGCAGTGGCAGAGTGGCCCTCCGAAAGCAGACGAGCTGTCTGCGGTGAAGAAGCGCATCCGGAGCCTGCGGTCTCAGCTGCGCTGGAAACTGGTTGAGGTCAGCTGTTTGGAGGAGGTGAGAACAGTCCTATCTAATGTGCTCTGAGAAACCACATGATGGGGCTGCAGTTCACAAAATGAACACAGCATTGGGATCTCAGATGACCAGGAGCTAAATATTGATTTATTGGTTTGATTTTGATTTGACACTAAATTATGCTGATTGCATCCAATGGAAATGATCAGTTTATCAGTTTGAGTTTCCTTCAGGCAGAAGAGCTGGACCTGCCAGAGATTCTTAAGAAGAAGGAAGAGATCGCTGAGACGAGGAATGCTCTCTTTCAAGAAATCAGCCATGAAAAGGAGCAATATGTATGTTCAGATTTGTATAAAGATCATTCACATTCTTGGAAGATACTGAGCTTAGATTCTTTGAATGAACACATAAGTGAAGTGTTCCTCTGGTTAGTGGATTTGAATCATAGTACAAACACAGTTGAGAATTATATAATTCTGTGTTTACGCCTTTATACCTGTGCTGAATTGTGTTAAAAATATACAAGTAAAAAAATTAACATGAATTAACATGCATTATTATTATTATTTATTTTTTATATGTTGTGCTTGAAGTTAAATTACTTAAAATATCAGGGGTTATTAATTAAATAATGTAGGTCAGGTTGCATATGGCTAAAAATGTTCAATTTTTTTTATCTAATGTCTGAAATTGTGTGCTGATGTGCAGATAATGCTTTGTGACCTGGTAAAAAGAGGCTTTCCTGAGTTACCAATGATCTACCCTGATGCCGATATCAATGGCTATATGGTGAGTACTTGTTTTGTCAGTACCTACAAGCCTCTCTTTTTGCTTAAAAATGTACAATGTTTAAAATTAGTCAGCTGCTATTTACACTGCAAATAGTGAAAGATGCTATTTACACTATTAGAAAATAGCTGTATTTGCATTAAGTGTAAATAGTTGTAAATAAATGCTATTTATACTTAGTGCAAATAGTGGTAGGTAGGCCTACTATTTGCACCTTTAGTGCAGGGGTTTTCAAACTTCTTGGAGTAAGGTAGGGTAGAAAAATTTCCGTGGACCCCCCTCATAATTATAACAGTGATTAAACCCAGAGTTAATGTGGGTGAGAGTAATGAACATTATATGCTTGTTTTATTGGTGCAAATGGTCCCCACTGTAAATGTACTTTTTAATAATAGGCTATAGCTCAATTTTATTATTTACCATATTTTCCAGAAAATAAGTCGCACCTGTAAGTCAAACCAGGTCAAACTTGCATTATTGAGAGAAAAAACACAGATAAGTTGCATTTTATTATTAGATTCAGAAATAATTTTAAATACTGGTAAATAAAATGAAACATTAACAAACTCTAAACACTGTAAACATGTATTTTACTTCCCCTAACTCTAAATCCTTTGAATCTAATGGTAGGCCTATTCAGAACAGAGAAAAAATGAAAACAAAACAAAAAACAAGCCTATGTATGAAATAGAAATAAATTATAGTGGCATTTATTACAAACAACATTTATTTGAAATGCCAAGCCTATAACTAAATTATTTAAAGTGAAACTGAACCCTGCGTTGGGCTCACTTACCTCATTGTTTCCATGAATGAGTCGTTAGTCACGATGTAACATTTGGTTGCTAAACTATTATTTACTATATAAACAATTCTTTGTACTTCTCTCGTGTCCCAGTATCCACTCAAAATAGCATCCTTCACATACGCAAAAAATGTGTTTGGAATAATACCACGGCATGCTCACGGTGACCGACACAGCCTACATATTGTACAACAGACAAATTAAATTGAGTAACTGAATAACTTTTGTATATTTAGTTGTCTCATAAGAGGCTGCGATGTCAAGTTAGCAATGTAAGAAGAACTGATATGTTGTGTGTGTGTGCGCGTGAGGTGGCTGAGCAATTGCTTGGATTATATCAGCAGAAACAACTTAAAATACTTTCTCAGATAAGAGTAAGCCAAGGCATCATTCAAAATGGTAAAGTGTCTATTTTTATTTGTGTACTGTACCTTTAAAATAACAGCAAAAGTCGTACTTTTGTAAAATAAAGAAAACAAACAAAATGCGCTTGCCGTCTCGGTCTCCGTGAACTTCTACCTGAAGCACGTAACAAAAATGAAACATTGAAACAAGATTACTGCCTACATGTCACACATAAATAAAATATATATATATATATATATATATATAAACCTTGAAAGATGACCAGGATGACCAAGTGTCTACATTTTGCTTATTTGATGTTAAATGCATTATATAAGTCATTTAAGGTCACTTAAGGTCTGTGAGCATTGGAACTGAGTGATATTATTTCATTCCCTGTATACGTGTGCTTTCAGAGCTCTGCAGGACTGTTAATGAAGAGCTTGGACAGAGACATGTTTGACGCAGAGCCGATGAGAGAGCTGAGTGGGAGGAGACCTCTTCTTAGCACAGACTTCCAAGGGCAGAAAGTAGTCCTGAAGGTCAGTTACGGCCTTGAACATTCATTTGCTGTGCTTTAGTCAAGGTACAGTGACAAAATATGGTATGTACACTATATACCAAAAGTAAGAACACACATATTCCATATTTATTATTGCTGTATTCCACATTTTAAACAATGTTAACTAATAAAAAATAAAAAAATGGAAGTATGGGAATTATCCCTTATATATAAACAGCCGTTCAAAGGTTTGGGGTCAGTTAGATCTTTTTATGTTTTCAAAAAACATTTTAATATGCTGATTTGGTGCTCAATTATTATCATTTATTATTATTGGTGCTCAGTTATTAATAATGGTTCTTATATTTATCAATGTTGAAAACAGTTTTTGTTACTTAATGTTTTATGGAAACCGTAATACATTTTTTCAGGATTCTTTGATGAATAGAAAGTTCAATGAACAGCATTTATTTAAAATAGAAACCTTAATGCGTCCTTGCTAAATAAAAGGTTTTTTTTTGTTTGTTTTGTTTTTTTAAATCTTACTTGCCCCCAAACATTGGTAATGTATCACAGTTTAAATATAAGAAATGATTCTTGAGCACCAAATCAGCATATTAGAATGATTTCTCAAGGATCATGTGACACTGAAGACTGGAATAATGGCTTCTGAAAATATAGCTTTGCCATCACAGGAATAAATTACATTTTAAAATATATTTAAATAAAAAGTTATTTTAAGTTGTTATTCTTACTGTATTTTTGATCAAATAAATGCACCCTTTGTGAGCATAAGAGAGTTCTTTCAAAAACATTAAAAAGTCTTAATTATTCCAAACCTTTAAGCAGTAGTGTGTGTGTATGTACCACTTAGCTGTCAAGAACAGAAATGCATTTCCCACCGAAACATTGACGGTACCAGCGGTGGCAAAAAGTACCATCCATATAATAGCATAAAATTCTAAGTATGACAAATACTTTTAAGTATTTGAACAATAATTTTAAACAATACATATCTTTTTATAATTGAACCTTAAAGGGCTTTAAACTTCTTTTTGTTCCTTTTTTGCTTGGAAAGTGTGCCTGTGCTATCTTTCTTTTATCCAAACATGTTTTGTTATCGTTGTACATTGCTGAGTGTTTCTAAAGGAGTTTAGTTGTTTGCAGTGCTACGCTGTGGATGAAGAGTCAGAGGCGAAGATGCTTGAACAAGCTGCTCACTATCACAGAGCTCAGCAGCAGAATCCACCCACAGCTGTTCCTCTTCTGGCGCTGTTTTGCGGCAAAGTTCTCTTCACATTTTACTATACTTGTTTCTATCTTAATATAGCAGTAAATATTTCAGTGATGTTACTGCTTTGTACCAGCACATGCATAAAATGTCTTCTGTTCTATCCAGTCTGATCCACTGGCCTACGTCATTGTACCACACTACTCTAATGGAAGTCTCAGGGCCATTCAGAAATCCTCCCCACTGTCCTCCTGTGTGAGTGCCTCACTTTCAAATATATTTGTATGCATTGTAGACAAGTTTGTCAGATTAACATAAAATTCTGATAAAGCATGTAAATCTTATTTTATCTTTGAAGTATTAAGAATTGGGTCATGACTATTTTTTTTTTTATTTTAATATTTTTTTTTTTATTTAGACAAAAAGTATATAATTTAGCATTAATAGGTTATCATCTGTAACATAAAAATAATTATTGGCTAGAATTTTAATTTTGGTGCATCCTTATACATTTTGTGATTATTTATTTTAAATGCATAAAGCTATTTTTATCTGATTTTTTTTTTTTTCGTTGTAACGTAGGAGGTTAGGAAGGTGATGAAGGGTGTAGCTCTGGGATTGCAGAGTCTTCATGCAGCATCTGTTACTCACGCATCTTTGCATCCCAACAATGTGTTTGCCATCGGCCGAGAGAAAGGCGTTGTTGGAGATTACGATCTCACAAAGACACCTGTAAGTGAAATGTAAAAAAAATGCAACTTCAGTGACATTATGGATTCATTTAGCTTTTGGGAAAAAAAATCCAAAATGGAAACAGACCTGGTCTTAGTTATTAAGGCATTAGTTTTTATGTGATTTATTTTTTTTATAGGTGCAGAGGGTGTTTGACAGCGGGATGGTGGCTGGTTCAATCAGTCTAGTGGCTCCAGAGTTGAAACAGGGTCAGCCGCCTTCCCCAGCCACTGATATGTATGCCTTTGGAGGCATCTTGCTCTGGGTAGAACTATTGCTTGCTTATTTATTAAATACAATTATAATTTATATTAAAAAAAATTAATTATACTATATCATTTTACAGTATATACAGTTATACTAAATATGTACATTGTATATAAATATGTAATTATAAGATATAAAAATATAAAAACAACTGGTATCTTTAAAGTGCCCCTATTATGCTTTTTTTTTTGTAATACAGCTGTTTGTGAATGTAAAAGGTCTGCAAAGTTTCAAAGATCAAAGTGCATGATAAATGGAGTTATTGTCTCCCAAAAGAACTGAATCTGAACTGCCATTCCAGACTTACATCCTGCACAAACCTAAGTAGGTTTATAACAAATTTGCATAATTCCAGCCTATCGTCTTCATTCGTTGCCTTCAAACAACATCTACTTTGACCTCCCTTTAAAAACTGTGGTTGTAGCTGAGGCCTGGAAGAGTTTGGTTTGTGTTGTCGACAAGCAAATTCTACATAGCTCCTAAAGAGATATGGTGATTAAAAAATATGAGAAGGGAGAAAGGAAAAATGTTTTTGCGTTCCCCATTGAACCTTTGCGTTTGCTCGAAAAAGAACAGGTTTGCAGGTGAACAAAAAATGTCTTGGGGGAACGCAAAAGCATTGACATATAATTTTTCCTCCGATCTCATATTTCTTTTCCATCAACATGTCCCTTTAGGGGCTCCATAAAATACATTTTGCATGCACTTCCAAAGGATGAGGATGAGGACTCCAATTGATACGGTAAAACCGACAACATCAGAGTGCAACAGTTGGATTCCAAAAGTAAAATCCATTTATTTTCTCTGTAGGGAAATTGAACCTTGTACCTTTGTCTTTTTGTCCGATTTTCAAATACAAACTTTGATTTGAAGCAAAAAAATAATGTCATGAATCATCTCATAGTTGGTTGGTTTGGTTAATGGCTTATAACGTTTTTTCTGTTAATCCCTATGGGAGAAATGAATGGAAGAAATTCTTCTGGAATCAGTGCCACTGAAAAAGTGGGTGGGCACTGTTGCACTCTATACAAGTGCTGAGGAAGCCTCCTGAGCTGAAATTCAAATATGGTAATGGCCATTTTGTTTGACAAGTGCTGTTAGCGTGATTTTTTTTTTTTTTTCCCAAATGGTTCAGCGGAAATCCCCGTCCTGCAACCAATTTCATTGGCTGAGGTTACAGTGACGGGTAGGTTTAGGGATCAGGTTTGGGTGTAGGCAATCGTTACTGTGATTGACATGGGCAATTAAATGTTTAGAATCGGCTCCAGGGCGGGATTTCCGCTGAACTGGTTTGGGGGAAAAAATCACACGTGCTGTTAGCAGTAGACCAATCACAGAGAGACTGAAATTTTTATTGAACCGTTTCAGACACTGAGAAAAGAAGTGATGCTGCAGTGTATATTATAAGAAAATTAAAATGATTTTTGACCTTGAATGCATGTAAACCTATTATAGGAGACCTCCAAAACAAAATTAGAAAAAATTTAAAATAACATAATTGGTGCACTTTAAAAATAACTATTTGTAGTCTATTTAAGTCTTTTTCTGTTAGTAAAGTAGATTTATTTGTTCACAGCTGCATGTTCCAGACTTCAACGGAACTCTAGAGAATGAGCATCAGAATGTAGAGTTCACTGCTTTGGATCTGGTATGTAGAATATAAGCTGATAAATATTAGTTTAATATTATTACTCCAAAATTATTTAGTCATCGAATGTGTCTCTGATAGGATGCTAAATTGCTCAAGCTCCTCTCAAAGCTGCTGATTTCCTCTACAAGACTGTCTGCTTCTGAGGCCCTAAAGGATGAATACTTCATCTCAGTTGATGTGTAAAAGTGAAATGTGTTCATGTTTGCGTTCTTTGCCCTTTTTCTTTATGATTTTCTTCTAAGAAAAAAAGCACAAAGGTGTTTGTTTGTTTGTTCCTCACACCGTGTTTCGTGTTCCTGGAATAAATAAAAATAAATATGTAAAGGCAGAATAAAGTGTGAATCTTTGTCAATACAGTACAGTATGTGCATCAGAGAAGATGAAGAAGATGCTTGGTTTTTCCATTTTGTAATGTTTTATCCTGTTCCAGACCCGATCAGCGTAACGTAAAAGGCTGCCTGCTGTAATCTCAGTCACTGACAAGACCTCACTTTGAAATTGCCCCATTCGAAAATTGTCTTCATTTTATCTTCTATCTTTCTGTCCTTGTTTTTTTTTCTCCCAGGATCATCTGTGGAGTGCAGAACATTTCTGAAAAGGAGAGCAATTTGGCATGCTATTGATTTTTTTTAAACAGGTATTACATGAGTATATAATAACTTTCTAGTGTCATCAACGAATTTGCGATAATATAAAATAACACATTTTCATTAGTATTTTGAGCACCACACAATCACCCTTCAAGTTGTGTCTCTGTGTGATTGTTGACCTTGGATAGGTCACCTGGTACTTCAAGTGAGGTTGGTACTCCACTGGCCACTCTTTTCTTTCTTTCTTTTTTTTTTTTTTTGTAAACGCATCAATCCAAACATTGATGAAAGGTACAATTTACGCCACTCAAGCTCATCAGGGTGAGTTCTTAAAAGTTATGTAACAATGATTTTCTGTTATTGGAAATCAGACCACAGAGTCATTTTACACTGCCCTGAACTGTCAGGTTAAGACACTGAACCAAGGTCATTTAATAGAACATAGCACTATATATAATATAGGGCTTCAGCTGTTTTTTACCAAAGAGAAAATGATGACAGTGCATTAAGTATTTAGGCCCCTTCATTTTTTTGGTTATGCTAAAATGCTTTAAATTATATTTTTCCACTTTATACCCCGTAATGACAAAATACAGAACAGATTTGTGATAAGTTTATTCAAAAGAAAAAAACTGAAACAGAAGTATTTAGACCAAGGGATCGTTCACCGACAAGTGACACTCATGTTGTTCCTGTACGGAAGTCAATTAATGCCAAATGGTTTTGAAGTAAAAAAGCTTGTTAAATTGCACTAATTGAAAACAAAAAAAAAATCATTTCTTAAACAACCATGTATTATGATCAATCATGGCCATATTCCAGGATGACAATGTCAAGAATTGTGAAAGAATGGTTCAGAGAGCATGAAGAATAATTTTTACACATGAACTGGCACCTCTGAGTCCAGACCTTCATTTCATTGTAAGTCTTTGGGATGTGCTGGAGTAGACTTTACAGAGTGCTCACCTCTTGCATTGTCAGTACAAGATCTTGACCAAAAATTAATGCACCTCTTAAAGGGTTAGTTCACCCAAAAGTGAAAATAATGTCATTTATTACTCACCCTCATGCCGTTCCACACCCGTAAGACCTTTGTTAATCTTCGGTATGCAAATTAAGATATTTTTGTTGAAATCCGATGGCTCAGTGAGGCCTGCATAGCCAGCAATGACATTTCCTCTCTCAAGATCCATAAATGTACTAAAAACATATTTATATCAGTTCATGTGAGTACAGTGGTTTAATATTAATATTATAAAGCGACGAGAATGTTTTTAGTGCGCCAAAAAAAACAAAATAACGACTTATATAGTGATGGCCGATTTCAAAACACTGCTTCAGGAAGCTTTGGAGTGTTATGAATCTTTTGTGTCGAATCAGCGGTTCGGAGCGCCAAATTCACATGATTTCAGCAGTTTGGCGGTTTGACGTGCGATCCGAATCATGATTCGACACAAAAGATTCATAACGCTCCGAAGCTTCATGAAGCAGTGTTTTGAAATCGGCCATCACTATATAAGTCGTTATTTTGTTTTTTTGGCGCACCAAAAATATTCTCGTCGCTTTATAATATTAATATTGAACCACTGTACTCGCATGAACTGATTTAAATATGTTTTTAGTACATTAATGGATCTTGAGAGAGGAAATGTCATTGCTGGCTATGCAGGCCTCACTGAACCATCGGATTTCAACAAAATTATCTTAATTTGTGTTCCGAAGATCAACGAAGGTCTTACAGGTGTGGAACGGCATGACGTTGAGTAATAAATGACATTATTTTCATTTTTGGGTGAACTAACCCTTTAATGGAAATAACATCACAACACTTATTTCCATTGAGAGCTGCATCATTTTTTGGTCATGATCTTGTATTGACAATGCAAGAGGTGAGCACTCTGTAAAGTCTCCTCCAGCACATCCCAAAAACTTACACTGAGGTTAAGGTCAGTGCCAATTCAGGTGTGAAAATTATTCTTCATGCTCCCTCCCAACAATTCTTTCACAATTTGAGCCTGATGAATCTTGACATTGTCATCCTGGAACATAGCCATGATACATCTTAATACATGGTTGTTTAAGAAATGAAAAGCTACACACTCCATCTTTTAGGGTTAAAAGAACTGTTGCCAAACATATAACATGTTAGAAACATAATAATCACTGTAATAATGTTCCATCCATAGACTCTTAAGTATTTGCCTATTAAAATCCAAACAGAGACTTTTTTGGGGGCCGGGCAGTGTATGACCATGTTGAATTTCATGAATTTGCATTAAAATGCAAGCACGGTTAATGCAATACATATTTTTTTCAGTTAGTGCAACTCAACAAGCCTTTTTATTTCAAAAAACATTTGCGACAAGTATGGATAGGCTACATGTTTGTTGCATTCAGGACGTTTGAGAATTTCTTTCTTCCTGACAAAGTTGTCGTATTGTTTGCATATCATCCGCGGATCGTCTGTATGGGATCCCAAAATATTCACCCAAGTGATCTAAACTTAGACCTCATACACTAAATTAATAATAAATTATAAATGTATTCAGCATTCTGCAACAAATATTTTTCGGATTTTCTAGACTATTTTAAGTCGTAAAGCGAGCAGGATATATTAAAATGAAACGCATGGATTCGGGAGGCATGTATTCATGATGCTAAGCGGGGCAGCCGGTCTCGGAGCCCTCCCTAGCTCTACAGCGCCCCGTGCCCCGCTTATTTCCACGTGACGTTACCTCACGTAAACCACGCTCCAGACAAGACTTTATAAGTGCTTCAGATATGTGTCTGCATCAGGTTAGTAACTAGTTGGCATGTCTGTTCTTCCTATGTGGAGTAGCGTATCAAATTAATGAGAGTATAAACCCTTTAATTTAAACGTGCTCATGTGAATACCTTTACAGTAACGTAGTTCTGTTGTGTTTGTTTGAGAATAGACATTACTTTTTTTTCCTCACTGGAATTACAACACAACTTGCAATATTCTAAAACAACATTCGGAAGCAATAAATACTAAATTAATGACATTCTATGCGTTTGTCGTGTGTACTGAAGTCTGTCAATGCATCATTAGAGCGCCACCCTCAGGCTGAATGACGTATGGACATCAGAATTCTGCCAAAAGTGTGTCTGATGTGTTCAGCGATTATAAGAATATAAACCTTACAAAAATGGTTACCATAAGCTAGCGCTAAGACCCTGAATCTGCCCTACCTAAATTTATGGAGCCGCTACTGCATATTATATATATAATATATCTTAGACATTGTGTGTAACACTGATGACACGCTAAGAGAGGCGTGCTTCAGATCTGCTATAAAACACTAGCAAGCGCCCTCAGTCCGTCAGAACACCTGAGATCACAGGGAGCCGCGCTGTCAGTCAAACCCTCACAAGAAATATCGAGTCTGTCAGAGGAAGGTAAGTCAAATAAAAAAAATTTTGTTTTAATCTTATGTAAGTCATCAGTGTTAATGTGCAAGTTAAATTTCCGCTCAAAAGTAAAGTATAGCTACTAGCTATTAGGTTTTAGTCAAAAGTGTAATTAGGAGAGGTTTAGTTTCAAACACCTAGTTCTAAACACTCATTTTATCTATTAAAAATATCAGTTTCGCCATAATATTTTGCTGTTGTTGTAGGTATGCATTATACAATTCTTCTTTTTACAATTTAAAGAGAAGCAAAAATGGAAAAAGTAACACACACACACACATATGTATATATATTTGTTAGTTTTTCCATTTATATATATATATATATATATATATATATATATATATATATAATTTATATAATAATTATATAATATATATCATAAATATAGTATATATTTTATTTTATTTAAAAAATCTAGGCTAAATTTATATGCAAATGCAAATGCATGAATCATGTGATCTGCAGATTATGTATTACAGAGTGAGCTTTTTCATTTTATTTAATTTTTCATTTTTTTGTGCTGTTTTCTAGATGCGCTCTCATCAGTTCATGTTCATGATCATTGCTGTGATGTGGATAGTGACAGTCACAGATGCATATCCATACACACCAGTCACAGACATCCCTGCAGAGGACATGACCAAATACTACACTGCCCTGCGGCACTATATCAAGCTCATCACACGACAAAGGTAAGATAAAAAAAGTGTAAATTAATCAGTAATATACAGAAAGCAGCAAGTCCTAAGGTATTTAGCAAAGTGCAAATGAGTTGAAATCAGGGTTGCCAGGTTTTCACAACAAAACCAGCCCAATTGCTACTCAAAACTAGGGGGTCCCACGGTAAAAAAACGCGTTCCAGGGGGTAAAATCCACATTTTTGGCCGGATTCACCTGGTAAAAATCACATTCCTGGGCTAAATATCATGTCATTTGGGGTCGCTTCTACCCATGGACATGAAAAACAACCCATGGCAACAGTGTAAAAGTAGCCAAATTCTTGGCAACACTGGTTAAAATGGAGTTTACAAAGAAATAGGCCTTTAATTTTTACAGTATTCATATTTACATAATAATAATAATAATAAGACATGTTACACTTTCTCTTACTTTGGGGAATTTTGTACAGCTTTTTTATTTCTTTTAATGCTTTTGTAGCTTTAATTTATGGAAGATTGATGCACTTAATGCACTCACCAGCAAATTAGGTGTCAAGACCTATATATCTATAATAAAAAAACTTCACTCTAAAAAATATTAAAATGAATATCCAATTCAATATTCATACCAATCAATCCACAGGCTCCAGTTCAACTCCATGTGGAACAAAAATACTAATAATGGGACCAATAACACATCAGGCAAAAAAATCATAAAAAATGTGCAAAAAAAAAAAAAAGAAAGAAAGAAAAATTATTATTACAAAAAACAAGGGAGATCAAAGTCCTCATTTAAACCCAAGGGAAACATCGCCCCATATACCCTCATTCACTATTCCCTACATTAGTCCACTAATATAGTTCACTTGAAAGAGTGAATGAAAACTAGTGAGTGAAATCATACGCTGAGTGTGCCGGAAGGGCTGCCGCTTTTGCCTAGCTTGTGCTTGCTGTTTAATAATAATTTATTAAATAATAATAATAATCACTGTAAAACATGTTTAGCAGACAGGCAGTCGATTCATTAAATGATAAGCTGTTTCCTCACAAAAGCGTTTTATTCAGCATAGTGAAGCCTCTCCTCCATTGACATCCATTTAAAAAAAAAAACGGCCTCTGGTCTCCTTCCCTGCGTACCAGCGTTAGCATTAGCCATTACACTTTTTCCGGCTAAGGTTACAGGCTTACCTTCCAGTGGCTTTGGTTGTACACTAGTTATTGTGGTGCACTGTGGGATTGAATGAGTGCACTCGATAACATCCGCTATGCTTTCGGACACCACTACCAATGGCTGTCCCCTCAAATAATGCCCTATTTTAGGTGACAATCTAGCTGACTGGGTGACGATAGTCTGTAAATAGAACATCCAAAATGCCTCCCTTTGTAAGGTTTTTTTTGTCAATATCACGGTGGGAATTCATCACTTTCTCAATACCTATACTTATTTATTTAAGTTGTTCAATACTATGATTCTAATCAATAAAGTGTCTAGCAATCGGAGAGGTAACATCATGTCTACGAATGGCTTGATGTTTTCCTAACATACATCAATGGACATGGACATAGGAGTAAAGAAATAATGTTCTTAGAAAAAATGTTATACAAGATTTGATATAATATACTTTGTTTGTGGAAAAACATGTACATTTTTTTTGTACTGTATAAGAACATGATGTACCTTGTATATACTGTATGCTCTTTTGTCATCATGTACAACATCTGATCTAACTAGCATATTCACCAAGTTTTCAGATCTTTTGTAAGTAAACAGTGGAGGATATTTAAAAAGATCTTTTAATGAAGAATCTGAAACTAAAATAAGCCAATATTTATTGCACAAATTCATGTGATTTCTTGTTATACGTGGTTTCAGTTTCTTTCTCGCATTACAGAATAGAAGATTTTATAGAAGATAGTTCCTTAGAAGCATGTTCAACAGCCAAAACGTTTGTATTGTACTGCTTTAAAGCTGCAGTCCGTAACTTTTTTTGGTTAAAAATGATCCAAAATCAATTTTTGAGCAAGTACATAAATATTTAAAATATACAGTATTATACCCAAAAATTCTTCATACAGTGGACTACCAGTAAAATTGATAAAAATTTGGAACCAAAAATTTTCTGACACAGTTTAACTGAGATCTTGTCATATTTTATTACCATTTTTTTTTTTTAACTATAGTGAATAAACTGTATTAATGAATGAAATGTTCAAGAATGTTCATGTTTTGGTTTAACTATATATGCAGACCTCTTTTGCAGTTTTTGATTATGGAAGCTGGTTTCTGCCACGGAATAAAAATAAAATAAAAAGGTAGTTGCAACTTTTTATCTCACAATTCTAACTTTATTTCTCGCAATTGCTTTATTTTCTCAGAATTGTGAGATATAAACTTAAAATTGCGAGTTAGATAAAAAGTCGCAATTACCTTTTTAAATTTTTATTCCGTGGCAGAAATGAGCTTGCACGCTTGTTGTCCTAACCTCTCTCAGGTATGGGAAAAGAAACAGTCCTGAACCCATGTTCCTAAGTCTGTTGTTGAGAGAGACACCAGGAAGCATTCCTGAGTTGACATATGAGGAAGCAGACACTGAACATGACAGCATCAGGTTAGAACACTGCACATTTTTATTTAGCTGGAGACTGGATGTTATGTTTTTATTAGTTGTCATACATAAAAAAAAAAATTATAAAAACTTTCACTTAAAAAGGTTTTATATACTTTCCTCTCTCTTTTTCATGTTATACAAAGTTACAAAGATAGTGCTTTGTGATCGTGTCTTTTCAGATTCAAGGAAATGCCAGTTTTGTGATGGGAG
Organism: Hypophthalmichthys nobilis; assembly: GCA_037950665.1. Taxonomy (NCBI): domain Eukaryota; kingdom Metazoa; phylum Chordata; class Actinopteri; order Cypriniformes; family Xenocyprididae; genus Hypophthalmichthys; species Hypophthalmichthys nobilis. Next base: position 23,188,483 of record CM075481.1, on the reverse strand, counting down.
ATTTTTGTCACCCACCAAACGATGTCAGCGGTGACCAGAGAGTGGCAGTGTGCAGCTTTAAACCATTGGTCCAATACTGCCTTCATTATATTCTATTAAATTCATTGTACAGTATTTGTGAATTAAACGCATTAAACGCAATAGTTGTATATTCATTAAATCACAGACACATTATTAACCTCACAATAGACTGAAAACATTTATAATGCATGAATATATTCTTTGGTTTTGGGTCAACTTTTTTTCTTGACATTTTTCAGAAATGTATATTTTAATATCAACAACAATCTATCTATCTATCTATCTATCTATATATATATATATATATATATATATATATATATATATATATACAGTGCACAGCATAAATGAGTACACCCCCTCTGAAACTTCTGAAAGTCAGCAATTACTCAATTACTTAGAAGACATGTTAGGGTTCTTTAGAGATATAATGTTCCAGCAAGTTTGCTTAATCAATTACCAAAGAAGTGTGTCAAAATTATTCAAGGTGATAAAATGTTGTGTAGCAAAAATGAGTACACCCTCCTAAAAATGTTACTAAATAAAGTTTAAGGCAATGTTTGATCAACAGGTAAGTATGTTGAACCAAAACATTCAAAGAGAAGTAATTCCTTGACAATTAAAAGTGTTTATTAAAAGCCCACTGAATCATTCTCAGACTTAATGCTGACAACAATGGAACCACTTGGGAGAGAACTGTCAGGAGACTTATTTCTTAGCACAAAAGAGGACAGTGGTCCAAGAAGATTACCAAATCACTGTTTTAAGTGTGAAAATATAGCAAAAGTAACACAGAAATTCAAAAACAATGGACTTGTGAAATAATCAGGCCTTCATTTTAAGCTTTCATTTAGTGATGAGGGATTTTTTTTTGCTAGACAAAGAGCAGGAGAAATACCAAGTGAGTGTCTCGGAGCCAGCAAAAGCTATGAAAAGAGTGACTGTTTATTTCACAGAGTAAGATGTAGCCTGCAGAAATAACATGCATGGTTGTTGTTCTCACTGGAACTACCTACTGTAGCCAAAGCACAATAAAGTCAGTTAGCCATTTCCAAAGACCATATTTACAAAATATAGATTCTGGGAATCAATACTCTGGTCTCATTAGACCAAGTCAATCATTTTGTATCTAACAGCATCCACAATGTTATGGTGTTGCTAGAGGAGGAGTACAGTGAGAAGTGCCTGGTTCCTACAGTAAAGTTCAGTGGTAGTAAAGCTCTTATATAGGGATGTATGAGTGCTGAAGGTGTGAGGGAGTTATGCTTTATCAATGCTGTCATGAATTCCCACACCACTGTGTAATTTAATATACAAACTTGAAATAGAAGATGCTACCTTTTCCTCATTCCCTGTATTGTGAAAAACCTTCTGTGGACATGTATTGCACTCAATCTTAACACTCTTTAGCGCCTGTGGGGGATTCTGTAGAGACGAGTTGAGCAACACTCCCCATTAAAGATCAGGGCATTTAAGGAGCTCATCATCCAGAAGTTAAACAGGACAGATGTGACAGTTTGTCATGAACTTGTACACTCCGTGCCAAGAAGGGTCAGAGCAGTATATTCAAAATTATGGAGGGCATACTAAGTACTACAATATTATACATTTGTTGAATTAAATCTAGGGTAAATCTACTCATTTCTGCAATCCTTAATTTAAACAAAATTGGCTAATTTACTTATTTTATGGCTATTAATGACATATATTTTTCAGTTTGTAGTATGAATATGTTTAATACATTTTAGTTTTTCCATCTTTCCATGAATTGTATTAGTGATCATAAAAAAATACATCTTTTGTATTTGTTCAGAGTGGGTGTACTCATTTATGCTGTGCACTGTATATAGTAAGGTATATATTGATTGCAGTGTCAAAACTGATAATGATATATAATATATATACATTTGTATATGATATATACATTTATATTATATATATATATATTATATATATATTATATTTATGTATAATAAATGTTATAATAAATAAATGTAAATTATAAATTAAATATATATATATATATATACTTCAGAAATGTAAGTTTCTGAAATATATTTTAATATCAACAGAGAACATAACTTACTATATATATATATATATATATATATATAATGTGTGTGTGTGTTTTACATTATAAATTAAATTATATATATATATATAGAGAGAGAGAAAATGTATAATATAAAAAATATATATATAAATATAATAATACTATAATATTTATATATAAAATGCTTTAAATGTGTTGATGCTGCTCTCTACTGGACAACAGACGCAACATTAACATCGAGGTAACCACTGATCACCTGAACTGAAGATGTAGGCTACCTGTAAATTCAATATTTGATTTGATTCCGGTTTCAGAACTGATCATGATTATATTATAGATTCATGCGTGATCCTGTTATTGTGAGCAGAATATTGGATGATGATGGTTTTTAATTTTATTTTTGTAAAATGGTTAAAAATGTCCAAACTCCTAGCTCCCTGATAGATTCTTTAAAAAATAAAAACAAAAAAAAAGAAATGTCAGGGAAACCATAACATTCATATTCAACATTTTTGCCTGGTCATACACACTTCAGACTGAGCAAGGGCGGAGAAACTATATAATCCTCTCACATATTTCATAAATGAGTCGCACATGCGAACACAACGGTCAGTGGGCGTGTCTTTTTGCATCCCATGCCTCTAATTGGTCATTCCACTCGGGCGTCAACGAAAGGGGCATGTCCGAACGTCTTGACTGACATATAGAGCACTAGAGAGGATAAGTGTCTTGTTCTGTCTGCCTGGGACATTCATGGGGCTTTAAATTTCTCACCGGGACACAGATCCACCCAGGGAGGTTAGTGAGGTAAGTCTTGGGGACCGTGGGTCTCTTGTGATTGTGGCTGCGGGTGTTTTTGTGTGACCAGGGCTCTACACGTGGCTGTCTATACAGCTGTCTCACCCTGTGGACACTTTTGATTGGAGCGCTAACCAGCTAAATCCAGTTAGCCGTCTAATAATAAACAGCTGATTGCTGCTAGCGTTTCGCGGCTACACTCTTAAAGCTAACCGTTGCAGCCAATTCAAGCCATGAATGAAAGAACTGCAAAAACGAGCCGACCGAACTCACGATGTTAACTTTATGTTGTAGGAAAAACGAGTCGGGTTTGTAAAAGCTGTACTAGCACAGCGCGAGCAATGTGCTCAGTGCGTCCCACGCGCTACTGCGCGTTTCCTTTAAGTTGAATGGGCCGCACGTGCGCTTGTGTTGCCATCAAAAAAATCTATGGCGTAATGTTACGTACGGTCCAGAGTGACTGGAAACGTTAACTAAAGGTAGGTTATATGCACTGCAATAGTATCTGAATAAGACGAGTCACTGCCAGGACAGTCAACTGTAGCTAGAATGCGCGAGCGAGTTGCCTGTAGCAATAAGAGCAGCTCTATTCTGGACAGTCACTGGCCTTTGTGACGTTATAACTCATTTACAACGCACATTAAGTGCTTATCTGAATTTCATCCACATATGTTTCTGACTTCTTTAGTGGGCAATTTACGTATCTACATCTCAAAACAGACACCTGCAGTTTTTAATTTTAAGAAATTATTATTCATTATTAATAATTTTTCCTCGAGGGTGCATTGAATTGATCAAAGTAGCAGTAGAGACTTAAGTTTACAAAGAATCCTGTAAACAATGCATCATGGTTTCAACAAAAATATAAAGCTGCATAAGCTATTTGTGTTTCTTGGGCACCAAATCAAATCCCTAACTTTATATATATATTTGCGTCTTTGGGTTTTCATCCAGTGGTGTTAAATGCAGTATCCTAACATTTGCAAACAAATATGTGAATGGAAACCAGACTATTATTGAATAGCTTGTAAGCAATTGTTACTTGAAGGTAGGGTAGGCATTAGGCAATGTTTTCAGAAACACTTTTTGTTATACTGGTTGAAACTCATTTCACATTCTAATAGCAATCAATAATAGAAGTGGTATAATATTTAAAAAAATAGGACCAAAAACAATTGTTCTCCTTATAGTGGACTTCAATGGACTCCACTGTTGAAGGTCAAAATTACAGTTTCAGTGCTGCTTCAAAGGGCTTTAAACGATACCAAACGAGGAATAAGGGTCTTATCTAGCGAAACGATCTGTCATTTTCTTAAAAAAAAAAAAAAAAAATACAACTGTATGCTTTATAAACACAAATGATCGCCTTGCATCTTTATATCAACTGGCTTTTTATTAATAGAAAACGGTGAATGGGTGGTCTCCCAGTGGCTTACATTATTGGCTGATTAATTTACACCAAAACAAAAGATAACATGCCTTCATCTCCAAAAACATTATTTTTGTTTTACATTTTATAATGAACTACGACAAGCTCAGTGCTGACTTGTTTTTCGTAAGTTCTTTTTCATGAATTGGAATGTGTGCAAACGATTGTGGGTGATTACAGGCCGCAAAGCCAAAAGAAGGATGCAAAGCGAAGGCTGTCTTCCAAGGATCCTTCAAATTGAGATGGCCTTTGACAGCCTTATTTCTCTTATTTAAAAATACAGTAAAGTTTTTAACTCTTCTTCTAGAAAATGAAGAACAAAGAATGTGCATCAGGTGTGTTTTGTTTTTTCATTCATTTATGAAAACTAAACTTTATCGTTGCATATCATATTGTTAGATTACAATGCTATCATATTTTGTGAAGGCAATAGCTTGGTTGTAAATAGAAAAGCCTGAAAATATCACTGCTAAATAGGGCTGCACAATTTATCTCGATTAAATTGCTTTCGATTTGGCAATGGCTGTGATTATTTAATGCTCTGTGATCAATAGTAAATGCTTCTCCATCTGAAAGCCAGAGGACGCTCTGACATTATAAGCGATTCAAACTGGCAATGCTTTCAGATGGATGAGCATTTGGAGCCATACTTCATTGACAAGCTGCACATAAAAAAATAATCGCAGCCTTTGCGATTTCATAATCGCACTAAGCGATTTAAGCGATCATCATGTTCGAGTTCAATGTTATTTTTTTGTATTGTGCAATAAATCGTGCAGCCCTACTGCTAAATACCTTTATTCCGCCATGTTTCTTACTGACACTCCCCCAACTCGTAAGATTGGGGCTTAAAGAAGATCCAGAGCTTCCCACTCGTATTTTACAACATTGTGGTGCCATTCATGTGCTTGCAACTCGTAAATATGATCTTTCAGATATAACTTGAACGCACCATTACTAGGATGCAGCCTTCCAATTCAGAAGTACCCAGTCACCGAGCGACGAATACAAACAGCAGCCACATTTTACAGTTCCTCCTGAACCAAAACAATGAGATTATGCTGCGTTTATGTTGTAATTCCTTAATTAAGAGATAGCAACCCTCGCCATTCTACCTGGAGTGGTTCACATCCTCAGACTCAAATTTACGCATTTCTATGGCAACACCATCAACGGCGAAATGAATCTGCAGCAGTCAGGTGGTACAAGCCAGAGCTCTGTAAGTTGTTTATGTTCATCATTATTGTAATGTTCTGTGCTTTGAGATGTGAGGGTAATTTAACTCTGTCTCTCGTGACGCTTTACAGACTGTGCTCTGGCTGTGCGTGTTCATGTGTTTTGGAGGAGGCATGGCTTTGCAGAGCGTACGGAAGTGAGGGTGGGATCTTAAGGGTGGTCACACTGCACTTTTCATTCCAGTGACTTCCATTCAAACATATACAAATGCATCGGCCCGGAAACGCAAGTGAAAAGTGCGAAAAGTTTCGCATTTCGCTGCATTCCAAAGTTTAAGTTTGGTGAACTTTGACCTGTGAATTCGCATCACGTGAAGATGTGCGAAGATAGAAGATCGATTCGTCACGGCATGAATTCTTGGCTGAATTAAAAGAATTATATTTTTGCAGTAAAGTCGAGTAGGTTGTATATTTGTACATTTTTGTATGTTGAATTCATGTTTATAAAAAAAAGATGTAGACCATGATGTCATATCACGACCGTTGCAGCACCCGAGGAAATTTTGCACGTTCAAAGTCTAGTGTGACCGCGGCTTTATGCTTTCAAAGCTAGCTTGCTATTGCTAGCCTCTCCGAAATTGTTTACACTACCTTTAACACTTTCAGGTGTTTTACTTTCGGAGATGAATGTTGTTGTTTTTATTGTTGTTAAAATTTTTATAAATTGTAATATTTTTAATCCACATTATGCACTCAAATAACACCTTATATTCTGTGCCATATTTAGTTTTGGTCATAATTCAGGGTTATTTGTTATTTTAATCAAAAATAAAATCTCTGGAATGCGTTAGTTTCACAGGGTTTCTAACGCATTGTGATTACTCCGTAATACTTTATTTACTTATTTTTAAGGAAGAAAGATTTTGTCATTGCCTTAATGAAAAAATACTGAAAACTGTACCTTTGGTTTCAGATGGATGAACGATCAGATGGGTCAGAAGGGTCATTAGTTAATGCGTGGCGGTGTTTGCAGTTAGTTTAAAACTGTAACAGTTGAGCAAACATTTCGTGTGATTTTGTTTGTGCTGACTTGTTTCAGAATGTAAGTTTCTCTCACACACTCCTTCACTTTGAAACACCTTGGCCTAGTTACATTCTCCCCAGCCTTTTGGCCTCAAGCTACTAGTGTGTACATACTATTTTACACCAGATTGCAACTGCACATCATGTACAATATGATTCATATCAAATCACACAAGACGGATAGTCAGCATGGGATCACTCTGATCACTTAAAATGACTGGTTTACTGGGCTTCAAAATGAGACTCCTAAAACCTGTAGCCTCCATCCAAATGGGGCAATTGAAATCATTAAATGTAACATTTTAGTTTCTTTAGGAGGTGCCTTCATACAAAAATGCCCCCTGTGAAGTGAGACTGGAATGCGGCTGTCTTAGCTTTCAGCCTTGATCTCATAATGACTCACAATCAGATTAAACTTCCACACCTATTCTTAATCTGTTATATTCACCTGCTGCTACAATTGTGGTTGTGTTCAACTTCCTTAACTTATCACAGTCTTGGAATGGATATACATTGTATGACAGGTGCCTGGACTTGTGAAGACATGATTTAGTAAGTTTTGCTCTCTGTGTCGCCGGTATACACTGTTGTTGTTCTCAAACATTTGGGGTTGGATATATATATATATATATATATATATATATATATATATATATATATATATATATATATATATATATATATATATAAATATATTACAGATGCACCGATGTATCGGCCAACAATCGGTATCGGCCGATAAAAGCTATTATCACTATCAGCCATTGGCCAATTGTTTAAAAACAGCCGATGATCAGGGCCGATTATATCCTGTCAATCAAAAGGGTGCGGAAAGACCTGTTCAGACTGCAACTCACACATACTGTGTGAAGAAAATCACTCTTGTGTTTAATTTCCTCTTCTCCTTAGCGGTTGGCAAACCAGCTTTTGTGTTGATTTTTAACTCATTAACAGTTTAAAAATAGTGACGCTAAAGCACGCTCTTTTTGACCCTATGACTCACCCGTATTTCAAGCCAGTTTTTATTTTTATTTTTTGCTACATGAAATATTATTTGTAGCGCCTCCCGTCCGATAATCGCAAAAGGCTTTGTGCTTTGTTACAACTGATAAGAATAAAAGTTTCAGTTTTCAAATACTGTCCATTTCATCATGAAATTCAAACAAAAAATAGCGTTTTGACGCTCTTAAACATGACGCGTCAGATCGCTGTAATGCCTCAGTTCAGGCGGCAGCTCGGAGTGCGAGTCTTTTCTTCCTCTTCAATAGAAGTTATATCTCGAAAAACATGCATGAATATCAAAGGTATGTTGAAAGATATAGCCTAGTACAACTTCCCAGAATGTATCACGTCTCATGTAATCACTTTATTTGTGCTTCAACCGCGGAAAGAAGTCAATAAAACAGCTTGTGAATAATGTCACATCATGTCAAATTTACCTCAGGAACGTTTTCCAATGTTCACAGTTCCTTAGCTATATATATATATATACATACATACATACATACATACATACATACATACATACAACACTTCCTGGATCAGGACGTTGCTCCAAACTGGATGAAAGAGCCAAGAGGAAACTGGTCAGAGAGGCTACCAAGAGGCCTACAGTAACTCTGAAGCAGTTGCAGGAATTTATGACAAAGAGTGGTCAATGTGACAACAATATCACAAATTCTCCACAAATGTGGCTTGTATGGGAGGGTTGCAAGAAAAAAGCCACTCCTCAAGAAAGGCCACATGCAGTCATGACTGAGGCCACATGGAAAAAGGTGTTATGGTCAGATGAGACTAAAATTTAATTATTGGCCATAACACCAAACGGTATGTCTGTCAGAAATCCAATACAGCTCACCATCCAAATAACACCATTCCTACAGTAAAACATGGAGGTGGTAATATCCTGTTATGGAGGTGTTTCTATGCAGCAGGGACTATAGCACTTGTCAGGATAGAAGGAAAAATAAATGGGGCAAAATAGGATGAGGAAATTAGGAAAATCTGCTGCCCTCTGCCAGAAATTTGTCAATGGGAAGAAGGTTTACCTTCCAACATGACAGACTCAAAGCACACATCAGAAACTGAGAAAAATGTGAATGTCCTTGCATGGCCTAGTCAGAGCCCAGGTTTAAACCCCATTGAAAATCTGTGGAATGACTTGAAGACTGCAGTCCACAAATGGTCACCATCAAATTGAACTCAACTTGAGTAGTTTTGCAAAGAAGAGTAGGCAAACATTGCAAAGTCTAGATGTGCAAAGTTCATAGAGACATATCCCAACAGACTAAAGGCTGTAATTAAAGCAAAAGGTGGTTCAACTAAATACTGACAGAAGGGGGTGATTCTTTTTCCAACTTGGTGACAATATAAAAGACTTTACTGGCACTTTTGATAAATTTAATGCGCACTTGCTGGAGAAAAAAAAAAAAAGTATTAAAGAGACACACTGATCCCAAACTTTTGATTTCTTTAGTTCCCTAAAAGATCTGTGTTCAGCTTAATGATGATGCACTTAATTAACAGAAAAAATGAAGTGTGGAGTGTTGGACACTTTATGCACACAACTGTCACAGCTTTAATTACATAGCGGAGGGGGAGGGACTATCAGATGTCGATGTTGAATGATAAAATAACCTTATAAAGTTCATGCACTATATGGTTGAGTACATAGGACATGACTGAGTGGTCAAGTCACCTTTATTTATATAGCGCTTTATACAATATAGATAGTTTCAAAGCAGCTTTACAGTGATAACAGGAAAATGATTCAGTGATCCAAGGAGTTCATTTTGGCTGTACAGCAGCTCTAAAAGAAAGTAGTGTCATTGTTCAGCTGAAGTTGGATCAGTGTTGATTCAGTTCCGTTGTAAAGATCATTAATTATTAAATTGGTTCATTTAATCTACAAAGCAGTTCTGCAGAAAAACAGTGATGTCGTCATCCAGCTCAGTTCAGTTCTCATCCTGGGGGGTATTCTAGAAAGCAGGTTATGTGACATAATCATAACCTCAAATTTCGGTTCCAAAAACGGAGGTAGCTAACTTTCAAGGTATTTAAGTAGCCATAGCAACTTACTCTCTGATGTTCCAGGGTTAGTTTGCCTATAGCTATAAATTTGTTATGGTTATATATAAAACACACACACACACACACACTAATATATATATATATATATGTATATATATATATATATATATATATATATATATATATATATATATATATATATATATATATATATATATATATATATATATATATAGTTAGATCTGCCTTTAATGCATTGCAACGGTCACATGTTTCATCTATATTTGGGTACAGTTTAGGTTGAGGACTTTCATCTAATTCAGGCTGAATCTTGCACAAGATGAAGTCCCATTTACTTGGTCAACAGCTTTATCCCAGGTGTCTTCGGATATGTCGATTTCTAACTCTTCTATCCATTCTGCTTTAATCTTTTCTATCGATATATTTTGGAACGACATGATCAGGTTGTGTGTGTGTGTGTGTGTATATATATATATATATATATATATAATTTTTTTTTTTTTTTTTTTTTTTTTTTTTTAAATTAATCCCTTAAGGTGTGAAGGGACCCTCAGAACTAAATCTAATTGTGACTCAGAGGGCATTTGAGGAAACACAGGGCAGTGGGCTTGAATGAAGTGATGAACCAAACAATATAATTCTTATTCTCAGTGAATAAAGATTACTTATTAAATGATAAGATTGAAAAAATGATTGCACAACCACCAAATAGGTGGCGATGTGCACGAAGTAGGCTAAAAGGAAGAGGAAGCAGAATGGGATGCTTTTTCTTAGTGTCTGTTTCCATGGTGAATAATCGATTCGTCGCTCTGTTGAGAATGTCTTGTTTGTTAAACATGAACATACTCTGGGTTGGCTGAACTTACTCCCAGACACGTTTTTGGAACCAGCATAGCTTGGGTAAACAAGGTTTGGGTTAATCAACTGTCACATTCAGGGTATATGTGACGTTAAGTTAACCAAGTAGTGTCAGTGCAGTCAAATCAATAATTTTGTTCAATATTAAGTGTCCCAAATAAGCAAGCCAGAGGTGACAGTGGAAAAGAACCCAAACTCCATCAGGTGACAGAATGGAGAAAAAAAACCTTGGGAGAAACCAGGCTCAGTCGGGGGGCCAGTTCTCCTCTGGCCAACGAACAAGCCCTGTAAGATGAGTCAGGCAGCAGCATCAAGTCAGAAATCAGATTGTGGATCAGTAGTGTCATGAGTACATGGGTCACAGTGCATCATTTGGGACACAAATTTAGTTTTTAACACCATAGTCTGTGAACGTGTGGAAGTATTATTATTACTTTCAGAGGAACTATACAGTATTATTTGTAAGTGAGCTGCTCATTGTTTTACAGGGAATGTTGTTTATTGCTTGCATTGAGGAGTTAGCGCATTTATCCACAACAAAGCAGTGCTAATTAAATAAATGTTACATGGCAAATCTTAGTTCTTTCTATCAGATGGCAATCTCAGTCAGTATAGTGTGTATTGATGTATTTAGGCCTACACGCTGGTGAGCTTTTGCAGTTTTTAGTAATGTTGGAAATATCTGACCTCTCTCACAGGTTTTGTTGTCTCCATGAGCTCCAGGTGAGAAGAGAGTGAGCGGAGCTTCTGTGAACTGCACTGAAATTCAATTTGCAGGTGAGTTATTACATATATCACCATGTATTGTTATATTCTGTTGTCACATTAATTTTTCTGCACTGCAGTGACATGATCACATTTCCTCATAACGGGTAGGAGTATAATATGCAGAGATGCTTAATTAAATGTTATTACCATATGCTGAAGTACAACTGAGAGTTTTGCTTGTCTCTACATGAAACCAGTGTGATTCTGTAGTACACTGTGTATCCATACATACACATCGTAGGACTGGTGTTTATGTCAAAGCTATCTGGAATATCTGCAGTCGGCAAAAACAGATCCAGGTATTGTTTGGAGAATATCTTTGAATGCGTGCCTCTGATCCTATTGTGTGTAAAGATGGTCTGTTTGTGGGTAAAGTTCCTTTTTCTTGGTTTCGCCTCATTCATAGTACAAAGGCCCTGGAAAAGAGTGGCAGTAATTTCCAAGGAGATTTCAAGAAAAGCTCAAATGGATGACTCTGATGCACTTAGACACTGCATGACCGAAATGTTTCCGGCTTGTGTTTTTATTACAACCGTGTGACTTTCTCATTCTGTTTCAAATGAAAATGGGAGAAGTAGCACAGAATAATGGAGTGAATAAACATTCTGATGTGGACTTGCTTCTTCCTGTCCCGCAGGTGCATGGTTCTCATTGCTATTGAAGACAAATTTTGTCTTAGTCGTGAGCTTGCCCTGCCATATAGGAATAATGACCGTTGCCAATGCCAAGTCTGGCACAGGTAAGCACCTTAGAGCCTCTTACAGGTTTATGGGATGCTTTATACATCTCCACGTGGATACTCGTGGTATCCACTGAGACTGATTTTATTTATTTATTTTATATTATTTATTTTAATGTATGTATATTTAGATATTCTTTAAAAAAAAAAAACATTTATTTTTCAGCTGAGTTATGTTTAAAGTTCAGAGATAATATCCTAAAATATTTACTAATTTGAATTGACATATTTTATAGGGTCCTAAACAAACCTTTTTTTTTAATAAATTGTTTAAATTGAATGAGTTTCAAAATTTCGATTAATTTTGACTTGCTTTTTGATTAGTAAAATTGAATTTAACCATTAAAATGGAGTCCAAAAAATTAAAATGGGGAAAAAAATGGAATCAAGAAAATCTTGCAAATAAGTCTGCATTGATACTGCATGAGGCAGTAAAGAGTTTCAAAAACTAGGAAATAAAAAATCATAGATTTGGGTCAGTAGGCAACCATCCAGAACACCCAGCAACATACAAAAATCACTCTGAAAACCTTAGCAAACACATAGCAACACTTTGCCATTGTGGCAGCAATTGTTACATGAACAAGAACCACCATTTTCAATGCGTCAAAATCTTCAGCAGCAGTTTCTTGCTGCATTATTATTATTATTATTTTTTTTTTTTTCATTAGATTTTGGCCTAGTTCACCCTATGACTGCTGTTGATAGACCTTTTGCAGACAGCTGCTCCTCAGTATGGGTCAGAAAGACCTCTTCAGTCCTTCCAGCCATGTCATCATAACTTTAGCAGTTTCTAATGTATCCTGCCTCTATAGAGAGAGACATGCAGCTCACTATGGAGCTAGAGAGGTTATAGAAAAGTGCTGATAAAACAGCATGTCTCAGAGCCTTAATGGCCTGCATGTATGACCCACAGCGCAGTGTTTTCTTTCAGCTGCTTCGACTGACACACCATTTTCTCTGCTGTGTTGTGCGGTTTGTTGCCTTATAGTGGGAGAGGTCTGTGTGTGGGTTTGTTCACCATGGAAATTGTTGCTGTTTGCACTATGCAAATTACTCCACTTCGTGATAAATATGCCCTTTTCTAGCCTCTCAAGTTTAAAATTGTGCTTTCTGATGCAGTAATACATGGACACATGGATTGTTTTTGTCATTCTCTGTTACTGGAGAGCAGTAGGTTGCGTAGGATTGACTGTAATCAGGATCAAAAATCGGCTTCCTGCCACACCATGCAGCCAAGCTATAGGAAGCTGTGGGAAAAAAAAAAAAAGAGAGAGATATATATATATATATATATATAATAACAGTGTTGTTGATGCAGATTTAAAGGTGCAGTATGTAATATTGACAGCTAGTGGTTGAAATGGATACTGCAGTCCAAAACTGCAGTCCAAATTCAAAATATTGGAGATAGTTGCTTGCCCCACCCCCTCCTCCTCAGACTTCCAAATCGAGGACACACAGCAGGAACGAGTGCAATTGACCCTGCGACGACCCTGACAGTGTAAGTTAATGAGTTTATCCGTGTTTTAAATGACTCCGGTCATAGAACTTTTTAGATGGATTCTGAGGCTTATTAGGTCAGGTAGAATCTGCGATCTCTGACCCAGTTTGTTTGCTGGCTTCCATGGCTGCAATACGCTGCGTTTTCTGCCAACTGGTGTAACAGACGTAGCCTAGTAAGAGCTGTGCGTGTAAAACCTCACTCCCCTAAACTCAAGAGACTCCTTGTTAGTGCGCCCAACTCACATGCTGGTGGTCCCAGGTTCGAGTCCCCTTAGAGTGGGCGGTTCGAACAGGAGGGGTTACGTTGGTGCCGTGACCCAGATGGGAGTGAGGTTTAGGGGGGTGAGTGTAACCGACGTAGGCTAGTAAGAGCTGTGCGTGTAAAACCTTACTCCCCTGAACTCAAGAGGTGCTCTAGTAACTGGCGCTAGAGACTGTGGTCTTTAGCCTCCTTGTTAGAGCGCCCGACTCCCATGCCGGCAGACCCAGGTTCGAGTCCTGCTTAGAGCTGGAGGTTTGAACAGGAGGGGTTACACTGGCAACCCGGGGTGTCGAAATACTATTGGGTAAATTGGCAGTAGGGGGAGATCACACGGACCAAAACAAACTCAGACATTCCGACACGGAACGCACATTTCAAAGTAGAATAACATGGCTGTAGAAATTTTTTTTGAAGAAATGTGAACTTAACATGTTTCTTAACTGCAAACATATTATGGTATTTTTTTTATTTAATACAGTCAAAAAAGTTACATACAGCACCTTTTAAACAATATAATATTGTAGTTCCCAATGACCTTCCTGTGTACTATTACATAACTTTTTATTCACCAAAGCGTATAAGTAGTCACATTTGGAGCTTGAAATATTTCTAATTTTGTTTCTATAGCAGTGATTTACTTGTATTTCAGTTACTGACCAACTGGCCAATAACTTGCCAGATTTACTAGGAAAAGACATATATATATATATATATATATATAAAATATAATTTTTTTTTTTTTTTTTTTGAGGTGCTTGGTGAGTACTAATATAGGGTGATGGTTGTAATGGTACAGACGGTCAGCTACACCAAGTTGGTTTAACCAGGTTACTTTATTTGTTCAAGTGCATTTTGTTTTTTGTTGTTGTTGTCACCATTTAATTATTAAACTCTAGTGTGATATTTTGAAATCATGAAATATATAGAATCTACAGACCATAAAATTACCTGAAGGGAAATGCTTATCCATATAAGGAATCCAAGGTAAAAAAAAAAAAAAAAAAGCTATCTGCAGTTTGGTGTATAGAATAAACATCCATTATAGGACACCAGTTAAGTCATATTCTCTTAATCACATCAAGTACATTATGGGCTATTTATTTTACTGATGTGTGTGATTTATGTGTGACCCTCAGCCATGCAGCAGGTGCTGGATAACCTCAAGGAGCTGCCGCCTTCAACAGGAGCCAAAGACATCGACCTCATCTTCCTCCGTGGCATTATGGAGAGTCCCATAGTTCGTTCCCTCGCTAAGGTATAAACTAATTCTCCATTTTAACTCTTGTTTGTCCTCTCGCTTAGCTCTATAGCTATTAGAGGATATCAAGTGATTAAATATAATGTTTCATTTAAATTATTAGTTAATAAGAGCGCTTGTATCCGCCACCCAAAATCAACATAAATGCTGTTCACGTCGTGTGCGCACATTTATAAGCTGGAGGCCAGAGGTTGTTTGCTGTGTCACAGGTCATAAGAACGTGATGTACAGGGGCTCACTTCTTATTCTTAGTATAGCTGTGTGAAATTGTTCAGATTGTGAGAGATACTGGTTGAGCTTCACTTTGTTTGATTAGGAACTAACACTCTGTTGTGAGAAACACATAGTTTGTGTTACTGTACCACTAGTTGATTTAATAGCAAGAGTTGGTCCATAATACACATGACTGACAGTTTCATCTGCTTTTAGATGTCTGGTTTGACATTGTCAGTCTCCCCTGAATAACACCTGTTTTCAGTCCATAATGATCTTTCTTAAACACATTTTTCAAATATTCGATTGATTGTAACTTCATTTGTTCACTAACATTGTCTAACAATGTGTTTATTCAAGTAGATTTCTAATTTGTCATTCATTTAATTTTTTTGAAAGTTGAAAATTCCCACCACAGTGTAATTTCTACCATGTCAAATTATGTATTTTTAATTTTTTTTTAATTTTAAATAAAAACTGTTATTTTGGCTTAGTTTGACATGATTGCAAACAATATTTTATAAAAACATTCTTCAAGTAATATTTATTTTTTATTTATTGCTATATTTCATTTCAAACATGCACATAACTGATATTGCTAAACAAGTACACTAATTTGAAGAGGAAAAAATAAAAAATAAACTGGGGCAAAATTGTTCAGTGTGGTGGAAATGACAACTGTGGGGTAGTCTTAATTTTTAAAAAGTTAATTAATCATTTATATACAATAAATATTAAAGTTTTGTTTTTCACTCTTTGCTTAGATATAGTTTAAATGTTATCATTCATATTTTTATGATGCAGTTTAATAGTTTAAGATTTAAAGTCTGATCTTTTATTCACTTTTATTTAGGTCATTTGAAAAATGGTTAAAATAAATGAAGGCATGATTTTTTTTTTTATTTATTTTTTTTTATAGTAATTCAGTTATTTTTAACAAAAATCAACCCCTGAGACACTTGATTAAATTAATTCTCTTAATGACTTTGTGCAATTTGTTAAAACTCTCTTTCATCTGAAGTGTACCTGGCAGTGCGTTTGTTAATGCTCTGAGTCAATCTAGACGTAATCCATTAATCCGTTTCTTGGCAAGATACTCAAGCTATTTTGACTCCGCCCACTCTCTCTCAGGCACACGAGCGATTGGAGGACGTTAAGCTGGAGGCAGTGCAAAGTAATAACGTGGAGCTAGTGAGCGAGATCCTGTCTGATATGAACAGTCTGATCAGTCATGATGAAAGTGCAGCAGAACTCTGTAAGATCCTGAAGGAACCGCACTTCCAGGTACAAGACTTCTTTGTGTGTGTGTCTGTCTGACTGACTGCCTCTTTTCATAACATTACTTTGACTGTTTATTTACAACTATTTATTCAGTCTGTTGCTTTCTCAGTAGTAAAGCAAAATCATCTTTAAGCACTTGAGACAATGAACAAATGAGTTCATTTCCTTTTTTTGGGAATATGATTCATTTGGTAATTTAATTCTCTTGGTAATTTCAGTCCCTGTTAGAAGCTCACGACAAGGTGGCCTCTAAGTCATATGAAGCTCCTCCCACCAGCACCAATTCCACAAGCATGACCAGCTCATCCCTCATGCCGGCTGACACGGTTCGCATGATCAGCATCCAGAAGAAGGCCGGAGAGCCTCTGGTGAGTGACAGATGTTCTCAGTTTCACAGGATTAGATCCGACAGTCGGTCAGATGTCCAGCTCCTTCAGAGTAGCTTTACAAACTAACAGCTTATGTTTCAGGGAGTGTGAAAAGTCATTTTTGGTTGTTCTGCTTTGGAAAGTTTGCATTAATGAGAACTAGGCTTAATTGTTAAATTAGACTTTAATATACAAGGAAGATATAAGGCCAACTAGTCTCTTGAGCAGATTTATAGTGGGCTGCCACGCAGTCTTTTAACACCTTGTAGAATAAGTCATTGTGTCTCTGCCAAAGGCAGAAATTCACCAGGGTGCTTGGTTAAAAAGACACTGAAATTAATTATCTATCTATCTATAATATAATATAATATGATATAAAGCAATCAATCAATTAATTGATTTATATTATTATTATTGTTGTTATTATTATATAAAAAAACCACTGAAAATAAATATTTTTATTTATTTATTTAGGGATATTGTATTTTCATTGTAAAAAAAAAAAATCCACTGAAATATTTTTGTTTTAAGGATTTTGTATTGTTATTTTATATATTATGCTAAAAGCCACTGAAAATAACTTTTATTTATTTAGGGATATTGTATTGTATTATCTTATTATATATCATTAAAAGCCACTGAAAATATATCTTTTTTTTTAAATGAATTTAGATAATATATTATTATATAATATAATAATAATAATAATTATTATTATTATTATTATTATTTATAAAAAAACACAATATTTTATTTAGGGATATTGTATCATATTATATAGTATGTTAAAAGCCACTGTAAATAACATTTATTTATTTATTTTATTTATTTATTCTGAGATGATATTATAATATTGGAAAATATGCCCTTATAAAATAAAAAATAAATAAAATTCTGAGAACCAATTCCAAGGTGCAAATATCATCCCTTAATAAAAAGGTTGTCTGACTCTCTGTGCTGGCATTTCAAGGATTCATGGTGTCGTCTCTTTTAGGGTGTAACATTCCGGGTGGAGGAGGGCGACCTTGTCATCGCGCGTGTTATGCATGGCAGCATGATTGACAGGCAGGGGATGCTGCACACAGGTGATGTCATCCGAGAGGTGAACGGCCGAGAGGTGGGCAAAGACCCCATGGCGTTACAGCACATGCTGAGGGACTGCAATGGAACCATCACACTCAAAATCCTTCCCAGCTACAGGGACACACCTCCACCCGCACAGGTCAGTGCACCACTGATTCACAACAAATCCAATGAAATTAAGTGACACAAAATTATAAAATGTTTTTGAAGCGTTGATCATTGTAGCCAATCACAGACGTATCCATTGATCGCGTGAACACAATGGCCAATCAGAGGTGTTTAAGTTAGTCAGAATCCACTCAAAATGTTAGGGGGAAATGCTGGTATAGTCACGTTTTTAAAATTTCAGGTACCGACTTGGTACGAAGTACCGGTACTTTGAAAATACCAACCAAAACTATTCCCACCAAGTTGATGGCAAAATTGTTGTGTAACTTTTATTTATTTATTTGAATACAATACTTAAATATAACTGAATTCATTCTTTAGTATGTAAACAATTATTAGATTTAACATCCAAAATGTTTTTTTGGAGTGTGTGTTTTTCATCCAAATTCAGATTTTGCTATTTAAACATATACTCAGTCACTTTTTGTTTGTTACTCTAGCCAATTTTATGCAGTCTTCTTGGATTTATACTGACACTCAGCAATGTACATGCAGAAGTGTTCAGTTACTAATGCCATTGTAGAAATGATCTAGTATCAATGCAGTAAACCAAGCAAAAATGAGAGAAAACTGAGACAAAGTGATATGCTACTGATATGACTGGATACTCAGTGAGTGTACATGACTTAAAAATATTTTTCAAAAGTACCATTTTTATGCTTGCATGTACAACATTGTAAACGGTCATATTCACTGCAAATTTAAGTTTTCCAATAATTACAGGCTAGCATTTGGTGACATAGTTGCTTTGATGGCTTAATTTAGTCTACATTTAGTCTACCTTTATTTATTAATTTAGTTTGCTTTATTAAAGGACACACATTATGATCCCCCTCCCCTATATATTTTTTTTTTTATCTGAAATTTTAGTAACAATGTTGTGGGGTTGAGGCAACTCCTAAAAATAAATGTAAATTAAACCTTTTTTTTCTGCAACAAGACATTGATTGATATACAAGTTCATCCTCATCTGAACTGCTAGTATCTTTCCATAATAATCAGATGCTGAGAGTACAAAGCAGTCTTTTTGTTCCCATAGTCCTGATTTAGTGCTGTATAACCTCCTGATGGGATATGGGTTAATACAGTCTTTGAGAAGGAGGAAGGAGAGACCTGGCCTCTGGGTGACTCTGTTTCAGCCTGGTGGCATTGTGAGCGTGGTTATCCCTATTAATAACACAACCTGCGCTAAGTAGGGCAGATGGGAGGAGTCAAACACGCGCACACACCCTTACTTTCTACTCTGAGATCTGGGCCTAAAAAGAAATGGATCCTGAAAAGTAGTCCTGAGTCACTTTTTTTTTTTTTTTTTTTTTTTAATAAATTTTTGTTTGAGTTATAATGTTAGTAAAGTGTTTTGCCGGAATGAACTGATTTTTTTTTTTTTTTTTTTTTTTTACTTTTTGCTTCTAATTTGATTCTGGAAGAGTGATATTTACCACACATTCAAAAGAGTTTGATAGAGATAACTAATTGTTATATCACAAGAGCCAGAGAGTACATTACAAATACATACAGTACTATAATGTACCACATTTATGGTGCAAAAAAAATAGTACAAGTTAAGCAGGTTTCTCAGGTCCACGTATATGCAAAATATTTGCTGGTTCAGATTCTGATCCGAATACATTTAGATCCCCAAACAGTCCTGTTGCTGCACATCAACCACTTCCTGTGTGTATGCATCTAAACAGGAATAGTCTTTTACCAACGTTCCTTGAATAATGTTTACAAACCTCACACAAAGAGCAAACACCGGAGGTGAGGGTTTACAGGGTTCCATTGCTTGTGCCAAACCTAAATTTCTGTCTTCTTTCGACCTGAACTTTACTCAGTGGCCTGGTTATGTGCAGTGAATGACCGCTGTATGTTTACTGTTGGGTCCTCATAACTGATAAAGATCCAACACAATCCATAAATATTTCATGTGAAAACATGCTGTTGTCCTCCATAGAGAAGTCCATTTACAAAACACAACAACATGGGTTGCTTCTGATACTCTTATTTCCCCTTTTATTTTTATTTTTAGGCTTCAGTATTCTGTAGACAAATGTTGACAATGTGAAAGAGGAATCAGCCCTATCAGCATTACTGGAATCAGATATTAGTCAATGTAACGTGCACATGATTAAGCCTTAATGGTGAAGTGGTTATTTTTAGTTTTATGATAAAATACTTCTCCTTTCCCAACTTTATCATCATCAGCATTATGTGTCAGAAAGCAACAATGATTGATTATAAAGAAGTCTGTTGTCTGATAGTGAGCTATGACACAATTGCATTTTTAGGCTGTAATTAGCAGCTTAAAATGATTAATGTCAATAAGCAGGAGTTACACATTCTTTGCCCTTTAGGTGTATTTGAAGCCACATTTCAACTACAATCCTGACACGGATAACCTGATCCCTTGTAAAGAGGCGGGTCTGGCTTTCTCTAAAGGAGATATTCTGCATATAGTGAACAAGGAGGACCCCAACTGGTGGCAAGTGAGAAGATACTTTTTTTTTTTTTTCTTTCTCAGACCTTTGTTTTGGTCCGATTTCTTTTAAATGATGAAATATTTGACATATTGAAGCTATGTTCAATAGTGTTTTTTTTCTTTTTCTTTTAGGCATGTAACATAAATGGAGGCCGCACTGGCCTGATCCCCAGTCAGTTTCTTGAGGAAAAGAGGAAGGCGTTTGTTAGGAAAGACCTGGATGGTTCAGGTACAGTGGATTTTAGGCATTTTTCTGTGAATTTCAGAGGATTCTGGTAATGGTTTTCCCAAGATTTTGAGGGTTGTTTACACAACACTGTTTTTAACTAAAAACGGAAAACTTGTGAAAAACTTGGAAAACTACTGGCCAGCTACGTTTTTAGTCGTTTTCACGGATCCGTGTGAACTGGGATAGTTTTGACAACGTTGGCGTCGAAGGAAATACTTTTCCGTTTTTAGTACATTGTTGTCGTGTAAATGTACATTTGGAAAATAGGTAGTGTAGTTGTGGATTAAATTATATTTTATATGAGAATCAACTGTCTAGGTTTTCCCATTAAGGTTATAGCGAAGTTCTTTCCTATTGTGTATTACAACTGTATTACAACTTTGTTTTAGGAATCCTCTGTGGGACATTAACTGGAAAAAAGAAGAAAAAGAAAATGATGTACTTAACAGCAAAAAATGCAGGTTAGAATTGCTTGGTCTCTTTTGTTATATCTGCTGCTGGTCCTCCATGTGCTGTCAAAACATTGCCCACCCACCGAGGCATGGACTCTACGAGAGCCCTGAAGGTGTGCTGTGGTATCTGGCTCAGACTGTAGCAGCACATCCTTCAAGTCCTGTAGGTTGTGAAGTGGAGCCGCCATAGATTGAACTTGTTGGTCCAGTACCTCCCACAGATCAATTGGATTGAAATCTGGCCAGGGCAACACCTTGAACTCTTCATGTTCCATTCCTGAACAATGTGTGCAGCGTGGCAGGGATCTGCTGCTAATGTCTTGGTGTCAGATACCACAGCACACCTTCAGGGGTCTAGTGGATGCGTGTGTGTGTGTGTGTGTATATATATATATATATATATATACACACACAGTACTTTTTTTTTATTTTTATATATACACTACCAGTCAAAAGTTTGGACACACCCTCTCATTTAATGTTTTTTCTTTGTTTTCATGACTATTTACATTGTAGATTCTCACTGAAGACATCAAAACTATGAATGAACACATATGGAATTATGTAGCAAACAAAAAAGTGTGAAATAACTCTAGATATGTTTCATATTTTAGATTCCTCAAAGTAGCCCCCCTTTGCTTGGTTGACAGCGCTGCAAACCCTTGGCCTTCTCTCAATGAGCTTCATGATGTAGTCACCTGAAATGATTTTCATTTCACAGGTGTGCCTTGTCAGGGTTCATTTGTGGAATTTCTTGTCTTCTTAATGGGGTTTAGACCATCAGTTGTGTTGTGCAGAAGTCAGGTTGGTACACAGATGACAGCCCTATTTGACAACTGTTAGAATTCATATTATGGCAAGAACCAATCAGTTAAGTAAAGAGAAACAACAGTCCATCATCACTTTAAGAACTGAAGGTCAGTCAGTCCGGAAAATTGCAAAAACTTTGAATGTGTCCCCAAGTGCAGTTGCAAAAACCACCTCAGATTAGAGCCCAGATTAATGCCACACAGAGTTCTAGTAGCAGACACATCTCTACATCAACTGTTCAGAGGAGACTGCGCGAATCAGGCCTTTATGGTCAAATAGCTGCTAAGAAACCACTACTAAGGAAAAGCAACAAGCAGAAGAGATTTGTTTGGGCCAAGAAACACAAGGAATGGACATTAGACCAGTGGAAATCTGTGCTTTGGTCTGATGAGTCCAAATTTGAGATCTTTGGTTCCACCTGCCGTGTCTTTGTGCGACGCAGAAAAGGTGAACAGATGGTCTCTACATGCATGGTTCCCACCGTGAAGCATGGAGGAGGAGGTGTGATGGTGTGGGGGTGCTTTGCTGGTGACACTGTTGGGGATTTATTCAAAACTGAAGGCACATTGAACCAGCATGGCTACCACAGCATCCTGCAGCGACATGCCATCCCATCCGGTTTGCATTTAGTTGGACCATCATTTATTTTTCAACAGGACAATGACCCCAAACACACCTCCAGGCTGTGTAAGGGCTATTTGACCAAGAAGGAGAGTGATGGAGTGCTGCGCCAGATGACCTGGCCTCCACAGTCACCTGACCTAAACCCAATCGAGATGGTTTGGGATGAGATGGACCGCAGAGTGAAGGCAAAAGGGCCAACAAGTGCTCAGCATCTCTGGGAACTCCTTCAAGACTGTTGGAAAACCATTTCAGGTGACTACCTCATGAAGCTCATCGAGAGAATGCCAAGAGTGTGCAAAGCAGTAATCAAAGCAAAGGGTGGCTATTTTGAAGAATCTAAAATATAAAACATGTTTTCAGTTATTTCACACTTTTTTTGTTTACTACATAATTCCATATGTGTTCATTCATAGTTTTGATGTCTTCAGTGAGAATCTACAATGTAAATAGTCATGAAAACATAGAAAAAACATTAAATGAGAGGGTGTGTCCAAACTTTTGACTGGCAGTGTATATATTATTTTTTTATTAAAAAAAAAAAAAAAAAAAAAATATATATATATATATATAATATAATATAATTTTTTTTTTTTTTACTGTATTTTTACTTTTTACTGTAGTTTTGATCAAATAAATGCAGCCTTGGTGAGCATAAGAGACTTCTTTCAAAAACATAAAAAAATTACTGACCCTAAACTTTTGAACAGCAGTGTACTTTTAAAAACATAAAAATTAACTTTCAAAACTTCTCTCTTTCTAATAGAATTTGATCGGCATGAATTACAGATCTATGAGGAAGTAGCAAAGATGCCTCCATTCCAGAGAAAAACTCTTGTGCTGATTGGTGCACAAGGTGTGGGCCGCCGAAGCCTCAAGAACCGTCTGATTGTGTTAAACCCACTGCGATATGGAACTACTGTACCTTGTGAGTCTATAAACAACATGAACATTAATACTTACTGTAGCTGTCACATGTTATTTTACCAATAAAAATTCTCACTCATTGAAAATTTCATCTGTTTTTCAGTCACTTCCCGGCGTCCACGGGATGATGAAAAGGACGTCCAGTCGTACTGCTTTGTTTCCCGAGAGGAAATGGAGATGGACATCAAGGCAAGTCGCTACCTCGAGCACGGAGAATATGATGGAAATCTGTATGGAACCAAAATTGACTCTATCCATGAAGTCGTTCGCACAGGACGTACTTGCATACTGGACGTCAACCCACAGGTGAGTGGGTTTGTGAATAACAGACTAGCTTAAACATTTATCCTCTAAGTATATATGTATACTTATATAAATGTATAGTATGGAAGTTTGTTTCCACCCCAGAATAAATATTTTATTTTATTTATTTTTTTGTCTGTGGCAGAAACAAGCTTGCATAATATTGTAGTTGTCAAAAGACTACTAGTGTTTTTGCTGCGGCGCCCGGGGAGTGATTGGGGGTTAGGTGCCTTGTTAGTCACCTCAGTTGTGGGTATTGAGAAAGGAAGAGAGTGCTGTGTTCATTCACTCGCCCATCTACATTTCCTGACGGTACTGAGACTCGAACCGGCGACCCGGGTTACAAATCCGACTCTCGAACCATTAGGTCACAACTGACCCAGATTACAGATCTCTGATTAGCCAGCTGTACATATGAGAATCTGCATCTTTGTGCAGAGGAAACTCGCAGCTCGCTATAACACACCTTTTCTATTACTTTATGTACAGTGTGTATGTGTGATATACATATATGTTGGTCCTACATTTTTTTTTTTTTTTTTTTTTTTTTCCCGAAAATTTAGAATAAAATTTTGAACAAAAGTTATTTAATCATAATGATTTGTTAGTGAAAACACTCATACATCGATTTCACGCACACATTTGTGTGTATGCACGGTTAAGTGAATAAGACCCAGGGCCCTATCATATATCTGGCGCAATGCGACACCAGGCGCAACGCAAGTGTTTTTTGCTAGTTTCAGCCCGACACAGTAATCATTTTCACGTCCTGCACCATGTTGTTTAAATAGCAAATGCACTCTAGCTCATCTGTTTGCCCGTGGTCGTGCTGGTCTGAAAACGAGGTGTGTTCAGGCACATTGTTGGCATGTTGCTATTTTGAGGCAACTGAAATCGTCAATGGTGCAGTATTTATTTATTTTTGTTATTTAAAGAGCGCATTAGTAATATGCGCCTATAGGCAGGTGCACAGCACGCATACACTCTGCTTGTTACACACAGGGACACGCAGCAACACGCAAACATGCCAAATAATAAAAATAAAAGGATTACAATGTAAAAGATTATTATTGTGTACATAAAGATAAAAATGTCTACATGTCATAATGGATGGTAATTGCATGTATCAGAATTGCCTATTTGCAGTAATGACGAATCGAATTGGCTAATTATTTAACCAATTGACAACATGTATTTAAACTGACTCATCAGGTTGAGGGTGTCTGTATTCCGCCATGTAAATAGCAATCCGCCATGGTGCAAGCGCACCTGGCTTTTAAAGGGAATGGGAGATGACACTCTGAAACTCACCCATGACTCATTAAGAGACTAAGTACAACCCTTTTGGATCACGCCGACAATTTTTTCCGTCGTTAAACTAGCAAAAGTGGATTCGGAAACACCCTAAGTGCACCTGTGCCATTTAGATTGTAAAAATAGGACCCCCAGTGTGTCATTTTACAAGCGATTGATTCAGAGCTTCAAAAAGCTTTGTTTGTCTCATCACTAGCAAAGTATTATTTTATTTTTTCTTTATTTAATAAATGCTCTACAGGCGCTAAAGGTACTGAAGACATCAGAGTTTATGCCATTCGTGGTTTTCATTGCCGCCCCAGAGCTCGATACACTACGGGCCATGCACAAAGCTGTGGTGGATGCTGGGATCACAACGAAGCTACTGACGGTCAGCCTCATTTCTGTCTCTTCACAGTTCATGCACTCTATAGAGCACAACAGTCAAGTTCGGAAAATAATGTATCAAAATCATTTTCTCTATAGAGAAATTTTTTTTTTTTTTTTTTTAACAATACTGTAGAAATATTACAGAGCTACCATGAGCTCCGAGATTGTTTGATATATGCTTCTTTAGAAACCACTAAAACGTTTTGTTTTGATTTTGGTTCGTGGCTTACAACTCCTTACTGAAGAATTTTATTTAATCCTTATAATGGATTAAAATATTTTAGGAACCAAAGCATTTGAATAGTCAGCTCATCTCTTCCTGTCTCTTAGGAAACGGACCTAAAGAAAACAGTGGACGAAAGCGCCAGGATCAAGCGGGCGTACAATCACTACTTTGATCTGACTATAGTTAATGACAATCTGGACAAGGCCTTTGAGAAACTGCAGGAAGCTGTGGAGCAGCTGGCCACACAACCGCAATGGGTCCCTTTGAACTGGGTTTATTGAGACATACAGCCCATTATCATCATCATCACCATCATCAGCAGCGGCGGCACAGAACACAAGTTCACACTGAACGGACCCACGAGTCACTATGCAAATGTACACTAGCTATCCAGTCAGGACAGACATAAGGGAAGTGTACTTATTTATTAACGTTTTTTATGTTCTACTGACTAAACGTACTTTAAAGAATGTAACTTGGAGGGACAGAAACAAATAGGAATTTTTGAATGACTTGTATGGAGAATTATCATTTTAATGACAGGTATAAGCTGTATTACAGTATTGAAAGCAGGAGTCTGTTTTGCTGTAATTTTAGTGTTACTAACATTGGTTTACAGTGCAGGATTCATCTCGCATCTTCATCTTTCTGAACTGTGATGTCATATAGTTCAGTCACTACAGTATGTCAAATAATATAGTTATCCAGCTTCTGACTTGTTAAGACCTTCATTAGGGTCATCCTGTTAGGCTTGATTTTATTTTAGTTAAATTCAAGGAACGCTAGGAGTAAGCCAATTTAAACTTTTTATAAATATGGGTGCACTTTATTTTACAGTCCTGTTCTACATATATGCGCTATTTACTTAATATAATTACTAGGTACTAATCCTGAACCTATTGCTAAAGTGCAAAGTACCTTAAAGGATTAGTTCACTTCAGAATTGAAATTTCCTGATAATTTACTCACCCCCATGTCATCCAAGATCTTTGTCTTTCTTCATTCGAAAATAAATTTATGGTTTTTGAGGAAAACATTCCAGGATTTTTCTCCATATAGTGGACTTCAGTGGGGTTCAACGGGTTGAAGATCCAAATTGTAGTTTCAGTGCAGCTTCTACATGATCCCAGATGAGGAATAAGGGTCTTGTCTAGCTTAACGATCAGTCATTTAAAAAAAAAATGATAAAAATTTACATACACAAATGCTCGTCTTGCACTGGCTCTGCGATCTGCCACGCATTACATAATCACGTTGGAAAGGTCACGCATGACATAGATCGTGTAGAGCCCTTTGAAGCTGCATTGAAAGTGCAATTTGGACCTTCAAACCGTTGGTATCCGTAGTCCACTTCAAGGAGAAATCCTGGAATGTTTTCCTCAAAAACCTTAATTTCTTTTCGACTAAAGAAAGAAAGAACGTCTTGGATGACATGGGGGTGAGTAAATTATCAGGAAATTAATTCTGAACTGAACTAATCCCGTTTTGACACGTAAGCTTGGTCTATGTGTACAGCCGAGTATATCTAGTGTCTGTGCTATTTATCATCAAAAGTTATGACCGATTTTAAAAAAAAAAAAAAAAAAAAAAAAAAAAAAATTTGTACTCGTCTAAACTAGAGTTGCATGATTCACGTGCATTTATTTTTGTTGCCATCTCCAGTAGTTTGTTGTCGCATCTTTTTTGACTGTAAAACTACAGTTTCGCCACCTTATGGACGAACTAATTACTGCAGAAAAAATTCAAGGTGTATGCAAAAACTGAGCATGCAGAATATGAAAAATGTAGGTGTCTGTTGTTAACCTCTCCAGTAGTCTGTCGTTGTTGTTTTATCTCATCTGTTTCTTGTTTGAATGTGAAACAACAGGCTGGGCCAGTTTTTCCACCTTGTGGACAAACAAATTAGTGCAAAGAAGTTCAAGGCTCATGTGCAAGATGAGCATACAGAATAAGTGCGGTTTTAAAAATCTGGGCCTGTCCCAATACCCACACTTGTGGTTTTGGCCACTTGAGATTGTGTGCATGTAACAGGAAGTAACTGATATTTTTCAGACATGGGAAAGTTTTGTGCAAAGTGCAGTAAACTTAACGCATACCAAATCAGTGTTGGAGCTGTCTTTGAGGCTAAGCATATACCATAGTTCATCACGTTAAGGAACTTGCGTGCCCTGATTTCGTGACACGTCTAAGGAAAACTTTCCAGTGCTAGCTGAATTAGATGTTGCATATAATTTAGAGAGATGAGACTGCAGAGATTATATGTATTTTGTTAAACGTTTGCAAAATACGAGATGTTTTAGTGATTGTGGTGCTTCAGTTACATTATATGTTCCATTGAGTGAACAAAAGTCTTAAAACACTTGCAGTCTTTACACCCACTTGAACACTTTGGCCAAACATATGTTATGTAAGTAGACGTGGTCAAGTACAGAAAGATATTGGGACTCTGTTTGCATGTGTATAGTTATACGTACTATGCTGATAATTAACATAATGCACATTGGTACGCATACTCTAGCGTACATGTAAGTACTGAAGTAAACTTTGAGCCCAAACAATAATTCAGTTTTAAACACTTGGCATATGCATACAGCCAATGTTCATTTGATGGCGTCAGGTGCTTGACCCATACATAATAGAAAGTTTCATCCTTGTTCCATCCTTGTCCATCCTTGTACTAATGAAGAAATTTACGTCTGTCTGAAATTTATCCAAGTGTCTGTGAAAAACGAAGTATACTTTGAGCTTAAGGGACGGTTCACACAGAATGTTTTTGTTACACTGGACTGCTTTTGAGTTGTTTTTCTATTTGAACATGCATCTTACTGCTTTTTCAGTATCTCGTACATGACACTTTGTCTTGAACTTTTAACCACATTTTAAAGAGAAAATGAAAATTGTCGTCATTTACTCGCCCTCAGATTGTTCCAAACCTGTATGAATTTCTTTCTTCTGCTGAACACAAATATATTTTGAAGAATGTCGGTAACCAAACAGTTGATGTGGTCCTGTTAACTTCAAAATATCATCTTTTGTGTTCAGCAGAAGAAAGAAATTCATAAAGGTTTGGAACAACTTGAGGGTGAGTAATACCATGATAACACTGCTCTCAACCTTGGCTGCTTTTCCATTCACCTGCGCCGCACCTCTGCAGTTGGATACCATTGTGTGGCTTCTCGCTTTTTTTAAAAGCAGAAATGTGTTCTGTGTGTACAGCCCCTAATCTCTGGGCTACTCTGGCCCACTAGGTCCACCATCCTGGAGAGTTCAGCTCCAACTCTGATCAAACTCGCATGTCTGTAGCTTTCTTGTAATCCTGAAGACCTTGATTAGCTGGTTCAGGTGTGTTTGATTAGGGTTTGAGCAAAAATCTGCAGGAAAGAGTCTCGTTGGCCCATCCCTGCCCTAAACCCAAACCTAAGTCCAAGTTACCTTAGCTGCGTCTCCATTCAGAGGCTGCATCCCTCGAAGGACATTGACTTCAAAGGCCATGCCTTTTTATCGAGCGTTGTTAAATGGGATCGCCTACGGAGGATTGTTTTTTGTCACCTAGCAACTGTGACAGCTGCCGTTGATGAGTGGCAGTAACGTTTGTATTGGACTTTTTTTGAAAGTGATATTAAACCGTCTGAAAACAAAACGGTTCACAAACTGTCTAAAGGCCCGGGTGTACTTCGTTTACCGCGCTCCATCTCACACACACTTGAGTGCACAAACCTTTTAAAGTAGACTTAAAATGTAGTAATTTTGTTTTCAAGCGCTCCAGTCACATATGTGCTATTGTACATGCGGTCTAAAACGGGCTGCACATGGACATCCCTGATGATGAAAATTACGTTGTGTAGATGGTGCGCAGATGGCCGAAGTATACTTTGGGCTTAAATACCCACCATGTTCCATTTCTGTATATAATAAACTATATATAATCACATCTTGGTAAGATAAGTCAACATTTGAAACTCTTTAAAGGTTTTTTTTTTTATTATTATTTTTTACATTTGTATCATTAGATATTGGAGTAAGCTAAAACCCATTACTTGATCCATCTGTTGTATCCTCCATTGCACGGGAAACCAAGCATTTGAAAAAGCTTTCGTCGCGCCGCGGTGACTCATTTGGCCTTCGAAGAATGCAGCCTCTGAATTGGGACGCAGCACTTTTTACTCGCAGTATACTTAGTACTTTCTTGTGTAAGCGCATGTACTATAAAATAAAGTGCAACCAATATCACGGTTTCAATTATATTGTTGTAGGATTATGAGCTCAGTCATTGTGCTGCTTGTATGTCATAGTATACAGAATAAGAGCTGTATTTAGCTAAATGCCTTTTACATGGGCACAAAATCACCTTTTAACATGGAATATAGACCAAGTGTGTCATGATCACAAGCTACCTGGCCTCAGATTCATAAGTCTTTTTTGTCTGTAATGATGTATCTCTGTCTCTGGCAACTTGCTCCAGTGTCTTTTTCAAGGCTGTATAACTCAGATTTTTATCCAGCTTGTATTCACTTGAAAATTCTATATTTTGCAATACAGAGAGTTGTATTTTCTGAAATTAAACGGCTGTCTAATAAATTAATCTTAATTTTGAATCATTGTACTTAAATCATTTTATATTCTGGTGTGCATAAGATTTTCATTTAAAAAAAAAAAAAAAAAAAAGATTAAGGCAGGAAACCAGATACACTGAATTACAAAATCGGCCCAAATACGTGAATTTATTGTACATTTCACAGTATTGGCTATCCACTTTAAAAGATTTGATATTACAGAAGTACTTTAAAAAACAACAACAAATATATTAACAAATGAAATTACAAATAGTCAATTTACAAAGACAATTTCAAAATGATTGCTGTTTTTGCTATGATCATCCACAAAACAGCTGAAAGGCCACTTAAGCATCCATTATTTATTTATTTATTATTATTAGTCATCCCAGAGAGCAGTTCATCCACCTGCAGGCTTTAAGGCCCGTTGGTCCTTGTAAGTTAATAGCTTGTGCCAGGTTTTTGTACTCCAGTCAGACAGGGGGCGCTAGAGATGCCAAGCCTTTGATTGCAATGCATAGCATGAGGGGGAGGCGATCCTGTGGGTTGCTGATTTTTGTAACATATGAATCCTTCTCCTTAAGCAAGGTCATGTTACAAGAAGCAAAGAGTGCTGTAATCTTCTTGAAAACCTTCTCATCCGCTAATACAGCCAGAGCAGCATCTTTCGAAGAGGACTTCTTATTTGAAGCCATATTTTGCACCTGCACAAAAATGGACACGTCACACAGGCAGAGAAAAGAAGCTCTGTTTCTTACATGTGGTACAGAACTGCTCAGTTTGTGATCCTACAAGCCAGATGATAATTGGCATGTTTAAGCCAATGATAAGGGATTAGGGATTTTCTGTGGGTTTTTACAATGATGATTCTGGATTTATAAAAGTAAATGAAATAAATGAAGGCCTGTAGTTAACACAACTTGAGACTTTTATAATGGTTGTGAACAAAGTTCATGGAGTGCTTTGCGGTTATCAACAAAACGTGTATTCGGGGTTACAAATTAACTTTTCCAGTAAGGGGCTAAAAGTTGGTAAGGGCAACTTTTATAATTAATTTATTAAATGTATCTTTAATATTTGACAAAAGAGAACAATGTAACCAATTACTTCAATGAATCAGAATACTATAGACTGCTACCAGTAAGATTTCAGGGTCCCCACGGGTCCTTAAAGTCTTAAATTTAGTTTGATCAAATTAAGGTCATAAAGTCTTAAATGGTTTTACAAAAATCTTAATTCTCATTTAAATAATATGGCTTAAGATAATTAACTTCAAAACCCTAGTGAAAAATAAATGTACTAAAATGTATTTGAAATACGTTTATTTCATGCTAAGTATACTACAAATACATTTACGTATTATGTACTTAATAAAAATGCCCTACAACTGCACTTTTGATATACTAAACTGGTATACTTAAAGTCCACTAAATTGGAACAACTAATTTTGTACTTAATGCACTTTAATTGTATGGAAATAGTGCTGAGGTCCAACTAAAGATATACTTAAAGTATATTTGATTGCGCTAAAGTGGAACTATTGCAAGTATACTTTAAATATCTTGCATTTAAAGGTCATACAGTCCTTATTAATAGTGACATTCAAACACATTATGGCCCGGTTTCACAGACAGGGCTTAGGCTAAGCCTGGATTAGGCCTTAGTTCAATAAGGACATTTAAGTAGCTTTTATAAACGTACCCT
Source organism: Hypophthalmichthys nobilis (assembly GCA_037950665.1). Classification (NCBI taxonomy): domain Eukaryota; kingdom Metazoa; phylum Chordata; class Actinopteri; order Cypriniformes; family Xenocyprididae; genus Hypophthalmichthys; species Hypophthalmichthys nobilis. The sequence goes on along the minus strand of CM075481.1, from coordinate 23,156,382 downwards.
AGAAAAAACATTACTGGTGTACATCTTGAGACAAAACAATGACACTGACGTATTTTAAGATATGTTAGTTCTAGTTGCTTTCAGTTAAAACAGCTCAAACATGCATTTTAGTCTAGGACTAACTTGAGCCTTGTCTGTGAAACCGGGGTATAGGTTTAAAGGTGCTTTATGTAAGAATGACAGCTAGTGGTTGAAATGGGTACTGCAGTCCAATATGCAATAGTTTTAATATGCTCCCGTTCATAGAGATTTTTAGATGGATGCTGAGGCTTTTTAGGTCGGGTAGAATCTGCAATCTCTGACCCAGTTTGTTCACAGGCTTCCATGGCTGCAATTCGCTGCATGTGTTTTCCGCCAACTGGCAACCCGGGGTGGTGAAATACTATTTGGTAATAGTACGTGCGGTCTTGCACAGACCAAAACAAAAACAGAAATTCCGACACGGAACGCAACTTTCAAAGTAAAATAACTGGCTGTAGCAATGCTTTTCAGAGAAACGAGTATTTGAACTCAGCATGTTTAATAAAAATCTGCAAACATATTATGGTATTTTTATGCTTTAGTACAGTCAAAAACTTACATAGAGCACCTTTAATATTGAGGAAATGTGCACTGTGCAATAAAGAAATGCTCCAAATAAAGTTTTAATTATAATTTTTATCAGTAAGTCCCAAGCGATATGTCAGTAAATGTTAATAGATTTAATAGAAAATAGAAACTAGACTTGGTATGAAATAATTTTTTTTTTAAAATACATGACTTTTTACAAGGGAAGGCAAAATGATTTCATTAAATGCATGCACTGCATGTTTCAAAGTAAAAATGTGGCACTGTTGCTCATTTTAAAGGCTTGTGCTTTCAGAGCAGTTCACAATCACAACGAATGAGCAATTGCTTTGATCTACCATTAATGAATTAAGACTGTTTACTTCAAGGTGTTTATATCATACCTGCAAATGCCGCCTTTTGTTTTAGACCGCATTTTCTTTTCACATTACTTCCTTGTAATGCCTAATGATAAAGTAGTTTATACAAGCGCAGTGCTGCTTTGTTTGCTGAGACAAATGGGGAAACTGCTATATTTCTGCTTTTTCATAAACGCCATCTACTGTCAAAGAGTGAATTTGCAATTTTTTTCAGTCTATCTGCCATTTTTGTTTAGACCAATGTGAAGATCGACACATTTTTACTCTGCTTACATGTAGTGTTGTAAATGTGAACCTGTGGATCGATTGTGTTAAAAAACTGTAGTATGATAAGGCATCTAGACTATTATACATCATTTTAAATTAATTTGTATAACCATTTGTCATTTTTTGCCATGCCTTTTCTTAAAAAAAAAAAAAAATGCTATAAAAAGGTGGAAATGTGATGTTTATAATTTTATAACTTGTTTTTGTCAAAACTTGTATTATTTGAACTGTAAAGTTAATTAAATTGTTGATTTTACAGTGACTTTATGGTTTAGGATGTATGTAAACTCGCATCCAAGTGGTTGTAATCTTTTAGCAGTTTGTCAACAATTGTCAAACATCAGATGTGAATGTTGAAGGATCTGTGCAATTTATGTTACAAAACAACATGTGGAAGTCTCTTCAAATAATGTTTACCACAAGCCTTTTCACTCTTAAATTCAAACTTCCCACAGGAAATTCCAGAGGGATCCCACGGCTAATTAGCCTGAATTGAATACTTCTATTGAACATGCGCTATTTATTACATCTGGTATTAATGCCTGTTTTTGATCACATTTTGAAAAATTATTTCTTGGTATTTTGGAGTACGGTTATGTAAGAATACTTACAAGATGGAGCAGAGCCTGCAGGGTTGCATAACTGCAGCAGGATTTGAGCTCAAACAGGGCAGAGTCAGTCATCTCTACATGGACACATGAGAGTTTGTGGGAACAAAGGTCATTTTGACAGCAGGTGTATGACAACAAACAATCCTCAGGTTAATATCATTCTGCCCTTGTGGCTGACAATAATGCATATCAAGTAAACATATTGATTACCTTTATGAACAGATAATACCTGACTCAATCTATGACCTATATCGGTCAAAATTCTGTCAATTGAACTGAACTCACCATCTAAGGAGCTGAAGAGCAGGAGGGTGGCAGTAAGAGCGCTGGGTTTCATCTGCTGTCCAGTGAAGTTTGAACCAGCAGCCTTCTGTACAAGCTCCAGTGTGGCCTTCAGAGCAGGAACCTCATCTAACACTTTGGGATCAGGCTGCATCCCATTACACAGGTCCTCTAGCTGAGAGAGGGACAAACAAGTACAAAAATGTCCAACGTTGAGTCTTATCTTTTATTACTATACATTACCATACAGAAGATTTTTTTTTGTTTTAGAAAGAATACTTTTATTCAACAAGGATGTAATAAATTGGTCAAAAGTGACAAAGATCTCCATCAACCTTCAAATTCTAGTTTTTCATTCTTGACATACACTATACTGCCAAAAGTATTGGGACACCCCTCCAAATCACTGAATTCAGGTGTTTCAATCACTTCCATGGCCACAGGTGTATAAAATCAAGCACCTAGGCATGCAGACTGCTTCTACAAACATTTGTGAAAGAATGGGTCGCTCTCAGGAGCTCAGTGAATTCAAGCGTGGTACCATGATAGGTTGCCACCTGTGCAATAAGTCCATTCGTGAAATTTCCTCACTACTAAATATTCCACGGTCAACTGTTAGTGGTATAATAAAGCAATGGAAGCAATTGGGAATAACAGCAACTCAGCCACGAAGTGGTAGGCCACATAAAATCACAGAGCGGGGTCAGCGCATGCCGAGGCGCACAGTGTGCAGAAGTCGCTATAGCTATAGACCTCCAAACTTTGTGTGGCCTCAGATTAGCTCAAGAACAGTGTTTAGAGAGCTTTGTGGAATGGGTTTCCATGGCCGAGCAGCTGCATCCAAGCCTTACATCACCAAGTGCAATGCAAAGTGTCAGATGCAGTGGTGTAAAGCACGCCACCACTGGACTCTAGAGCAGTGGAGACGTGTTCTCTGGAGTGACAAATCACGCTTCTCTGTCTGGCAATCCGATGGACGAGTCTGGGTTTGGCGGTTGCCAGGAGAACGGTACTTGCCTGACTGCATTGTGGCAAGTGTAAAGTTTGGTGGAGGGGGGATTATGGTGTGGGGTTGTTTTTCAGGGGCTGGGCTTCAGCATACCAAGACATTTTGGCCTCACAAATGCGCTTCTAGAAGAATGGTCAAAATGTCCCATAAACACACTCCTAAACCTTGTGGAAAGCCTTCCCAGAAGAGTTGAGGCTGTTATACCTGCAAAGGGTGGGCCGACTCCATATTAAACCCTACGGATTAAGAATGGGATGTCATTAAAGTTCATGTGCACATAAAGGCAGGCGTCCGAAAACTTTTGGCAATATAGTGTATCTATATCTATTAAAGATATACACTTACTGGCCACTTTATTAGGTACACCTGTTCAACTGCTCATTAACACAAATATCTAATCAGCCAATTGCATGGCAGCAACTCAGTGCATTTAGACATGTAGACATGGTCAAGATGATCAAGAGTGCATTTCCCAAAACCACTGTTAGCCAACTATGGCACCAAGTTTGACTGAATTGTGTTGGTAATGATGGAACATACAACCATAGTTGGCTTTAGGAAACGCACCACTGCTGAAGTTCAAACTGAGCATCAGAATGGGGAAGAAAGTTTATTTTAAGTGACTTTGAACATGACATGGTTGTTGGTGCCAGACGGGTTCGTCTGAGTATTTCAGAAACTGCTGATCTACTGGGATTTTCACACACAACCATCTCTAGGGTTTAGAGAGAATTGTTAAAAAAAAGGAGAACACATCTAGTGAGCGGCAGTTTTGTGGGCGAAAATGCCTTGTTGATGCCAGATGTCGGAGAAGAATGGCCAGACTGGTTCAAGCTGATAGAAAGAACTCGAATAACCACTCAATAAAACTGAGGTCTGCAGAAAAACATTTCTGAACGCACAAACACGTCGAACCTTGAAGCGGATGGACTACAGCAGCAGAAGACCACAATGGTGCCACTCCTGTCGGCTAAGAAAAGGAAACAGTGGCTAAATTCACACGGGCTCACTAAAATTGGACAATAGAAGATTGAAAAAATGTTGCCTGGTCTGATAAGTCTCGATTTCTACTGAGACATTCAGATGCCACAGGAGTGTTGCTGACCATGTCCATCCTTTTATGACCACAATATTCCCATCTTCTGATGGCTACTTGCAGCAAGACAACGCGCCATGTCACAAAGCTCAAATCATCTCAAAGTGTTTTCTTGAACATGACAATTGAGTTCACTATAGTCAAATGGCCTTCACAGTCAACAGTTCTCAATCCAATAGATCACGTTTGGGATGTGGTGGAATGGGACATTCGCATCATGTATGTGCAGCCGACAAATCTGCAGCAACTGTGTGATACTATAATGTCAATATGGACCAAAAGTCTGAGAAATGTTTTCAGCACCTTTTTGAATCTCTGCCAAGAAGAATTAAGGCAGCTCTGAAGGCAACCAACCCGGTACTAGCAAGGTGTACCCAAAAAAGTGGCTGGTTAGTTATATATATATATATATATATATATATATATATATATATATATATATATGCATATTATGTATATATACACATTTTGATATTAAATAATGGATGACACATTTATTAAATGGAATAATTCATAGTCTTTCACTTAAAAACAAACAAACAAAATCTGATGTTCCCACGGCTCACTCACCGCGTCCTCCAGCAAGTTGATGGCTACACTGTTCTGCAGGAGCAGAGAGATCTGCTGAAATAATGAGCAGCGCGTGTTGGATGGGAGTTTAGAGAGAACCGTAAACTGCCCTTGGAGTCCTTCAAGATCTAAAGAGAGAGAAAGAGGGGGCTGTGTAAATAATGCAATATTTTTATAGAAATAAAATATACTTTACAGAATTCACCAACTCTCCCTGATTATACTCCATTAGGTCAACATAGAACTAATTTGTAATAAAAACAAACAAACTCTTTAAAGGTGATGTGCCTAAACTCCCCGTCAGTGATGTGCCTGAATAGAGTGCTGCATTGATGACGTATTTTTGTACAACCCGAATTCCAGAAATGTTGGGATGTTTTTTAAATTTTAATAAAATGAAAACGAAAAGACTTTCAAATCACATGAAGTCAAGCCAATATTTTTGATTTACAATAGAACATAGATAACAAATGTTTAAACTGAGAAATTTTACACTTTTATCCACTAAATGAGCTCATTTCAAATCTGATGCCTGCTACAGGTCTCAAAAGTTGGCACAACAAATGGCTGAAAAAGCAAGAAATTTTGAAAAGATTCAGCTGGGAGAACATTTAGCAACTAATTAAGTTAACTGATATCAGGTCTGTAACATGATTAGCTATAAAAGGGATGTCTTAAGGCGGGTGCACACTGTGCGATTTTGGCCACGATTTGGTCGTCTGACACAAATTTTGAGAATCCTAAAAGATTCCTATAATCCTAGGCTAAAATCTGTAGTCTTTGATCGTTAGATTGACATGTTCACAGACAGCCGATTAATGACCGTTGCAATCAAATTTTACATCCGACGAAATTCTGCCAGTGTCAGAAGATTTGGCACACAGTCCTGCAGTGTGACTTCTACGACAAATGTCAAACTGTCTTCGTTTTTCAAGACAAGCCGTGATTAAAATTAATGCTAGAGATGTCTTTGTTAGCCACCATTTCAGTCCCGCATGTAATGCAGCTCACAGTCACCGAACGTGTGGGTGGATGATGTAAAACGTCTCGGTTACGTATGTAACCCTCGTTCCCTGAAGGAGGGAACGGAGACGTACGTCAGTAGTGACCGACGAATTGGGATATCGCTAGAGAGCCCTATCAGCTTCGAGTGAACTACAACAAGCCAATGAAGTTGGCGTGCGATATTTGCATAATGCGCACCACCCCCGCCAGGTGGTATAAATAGGGGAGCAGATGCAATCGCACTCTGTTTTTCGCTGAGGAGACAACCTAGTCCGCACTACAGCGAGGGTACAGCAACTGTGGCGACGGGACGTACGTCTCCGTTCCCTCCTTCAGGGAACGAGGGTTACATACGTAACCGAGACGTTCCCTTTCAGTCGGTCACGTTCGACGTACGTCAGTAGTGACCGACGAATTGGGATCCCAAATAAAGCGCCACAGTATGAACCCCTTCCAGTGCCCAGCGCAAGCTCTAGCCACCCGGCGCACCAGTGGGACGGGAAGGGGCGAGCTTACGCTGAGAGAGTCTACTGCTGTTCCGATAAACCCACTAAGTAAACTAGACTACACTGGGAAGCGAACCCGTAGGGGAACGCCATGCGGAAACCACTACCCACCCGTAGGGGAGGAATTTACGTGGAGAGTACACATATGGACTGGCCGTGGGCAGTACGCATATGGAGTCCCTGGGATGGCTCCACCTGGGTAGGGGGAGACTCATCTGACAGGTGACAGCAGAGCTGGCTCTGCTAAGGGAAAGACACGGGCTCGCCGTAGGGAGTTGACCGTGGACAAATACACACATGGGACCACTCACGTGGAGGGGTCACGACATGTGGAACCCAGCCAAACGTCAGCGTCAGTGACGGAGGTTTGGCCTGGCATCAGACACTCCGCAATGTCCGAGCCGAAGGGGGAGGCGGAGGAACTCGACAGGGTTCGCCAAGCGGGGAACTCGACTGGAGTAAAAAGGATGCACGTATCCGGCCCAGGGGGCGGGAGTGGCATTGCAAGCCGACACTAGAACGGGCTCTTCGCGTCTACCGGCTGGTGGAAGCGAGTACACGGGAAGATACCGGTTCTACACGAAGGCTATAGAATCTAGCGAACGTGTTAGGTGTCGCCCAGCCCGCAGCTCTACAGATATCTGTCAGCGAGGCGCCATGCGCCAGCGCCCAGGAAGAGGCCACTCCTCTGGTGGAGTGGGCTCTCAACCTGAACGGGCAAGGCACGCCCTGGGACTCATACGCCAGGGCGATGGCGCCCACTATCCAGTGGGCCATCCTCTGCTTGGAGACAGCCTTTCCCTTCTGCTGGCCTCCGTAACAGACAAAGAGCTGGTCTGAGGTCCTGAAGCTGCGTCTGTCCACGTACAGGCGCAGAGCGCGGACGGGACAGAGCAAAGCTAGGGCTGGGTCTGCCTCCTCCGAAGGCAGCGCTTGCAGGTTCACTACCTGATCTCGAAAGGGAGTGGTAGGAACCTTGGGCACATATCCGGGCCGGGTCTCAGGATAACGTGAGAGTCACCGGGCCCGAATTCCAGGCACGATTCGTCAACCGAAAATGCATGCAGGTCCCCTACCCTCTTGAGCGAGGCCAATGCAACCAGGAGGACGGTCTTTAGGGACAGTACTTTAACTCGACTGATTGCAAAGGCTCAAGGGACGACCCTGGAGAGATGTAAGAACCAGGGTCAGATCCCAAGAGGGTACAGAGGGGGCCGGGAGGATTCAGTCTCCTCGCCCCCCTCAAGAACCTGACGATCAGATCGTGCTTCCCTAGCGATTCACCATCACCGGCATAGTGATGTGCGGCGATAGCGGCAACATACACCTTGAGGGTGGAGGGAGACAGCCTTCGCTCCAGGCCCTCTTGCAGAAAGGAAAGCACGGTTCTGACCGAACATGATCGGGGGTCCTCTCGCTCTGGTTGAGAGGAACACCATTCGACGAACAGGTTCCACTTCAGCGCATAGAGGTTCCTCGTAGAAGGAGCTCTAGCGGAAGTGATAGTGTCTGCGACCGCTTGCGGGAGATCACTCAGAACCTCCGCGTCCCGTCCAGGGACCACACATGGAGTTTCCACAGGTCGGGACGCGGGTGCCAGAGGGTGCCCCGTCTCTGAGTCAGGAGGTCCTTCCTCAGAGGAATGGGCCAGGGAGGTGCTGTCGCGAGGAGCGTGAGGTCCGAGAACCAGGTCCGAGTGGGCCAGTATGGAGCCACTAACAAGACCTGCTCCTCGTCCTCCCTGACTTTGCACAGGAGTTGTGCGAGAAGGCTCACTGGGGGAAACGCATATTTGCGTGAGGCCCCGGGCCAGCTGATTGCCAGGGCATCCGTGCGGCGTGCCGCCGGTCAGGGAATAGAACAACTGGCAGTGGGCAGTCTCCGGGGAGGCGAACAGATCTACCTGTGCCTCGCCGAAGCGCTGCCAGATCAGCTGGACCACCTGGGGATGGAGTCTCCATTCGCCCGGAAGCGGAGGCTGCCGTGAGAGCTCGTCGGCTGCACGGTTGAGCACGCCTGGGACGTGAATGGCACGAAGCGACCTCAGATGCTTCTGACTCCATAGCAAGAGATGGCGGGCGAGTTGCGACATACGGCGGGAGCGTAGACCACCCTGATGGTTGATGTACGCAACGGCCGCAGTGCTGTCCGAGCGGACCAGTACGTGCTTGTCTGACAACAGCTTCTGGAAGCGGCCCAGTGCAAGACGTACTGCTAGCAACTCGAGGCAATTGATATGCCAATGCAGTTGGGGCCCCGTCCACAGACCCGACGCTGCATGCCCGTTGTACGTGGCTCCCCACCCCGTGGCGGAGGCATCTGTGCGGACACAGCATGCCTGGACACTTGTTCAAGGGGAACTCCAGCCCGCAGGAACGAAGGGTCCGACCACTTGGTGAGGGTGCGACGGCAGTTCGGTGTCACGGGGATACGGAACGTACCGTGCTGCCACGCCCATCTCGGGACCCGGCCGCAGAGCCAGTGTTGAAGCGGCCTCATATGAAGCAATCCGAGCGGCTTGACTGCGGCTGCGGATGCCATATGCCCCAGGAGCCTCTGAAAGAGTTTCAGTGGGGCCGCTGTCCTGCGCTTGAGCGTACTCAGGCAGGTCAACACTGACTGGACGCGCCTCGGTGAGGCGCGGTCCGGCGATCAATCCAGTTCCATACTGAGATAAGAGATCCTCTGCCCGGGGAGAGTTTGCTCTTATCCCAGTTGACCAAGACCCAACTGACTGAGGTGAGCTAACACCATGTCCCTGTGTTCAAGCACAACTGCTCTCGCGAGCTGGCCAGGATGAGCCAGTCGTCGAGGTAGTTGAGGATGCGAACGCCCTGTTCCTTGAGCGGAACAATGGCCGCCTCCGCAACCTTCGTGGAAGACGCGGGCGACAGGGCCAGCCCGGCGGGTAGGACTTTGTACTGATATGCCCAACCCTCGAACGCAAACCGTAGAAGGGGTCTGTGACAAGGCAGAATTGAGACATGAAAGTACGCATCCTTCAGGTCGATCGCTGCAAACCAATCCTGGGGACGGATGCATTCGAAAATGCACTTCTGCGTAAGCATCTTGAATGGCAGCCTGAGAAGGGACCGATTCAGGACACGCAGATCCAGGATTGGCTGTAACCCACCGCCCTTCTTGGGTACAATGAAGTAGGGGCTGGAGAACCCTGACTCCATATCGGCTGGAGGACCGGCTTGACTGCATCCTTCGCCAGGAGGACAGCAATCTCCGCCCGGAGAACAGGTGCATTGTCCAGGGACACATGAGTGTAATGGACACCCCTGAACACCGGGGGACGCCGGGCGAACTGAATCGCATAGCCGAGTCTGATGGTACGAATGAGCCAGTGGGACGGGCTGGAAAGCGCTAGCCAGGCTTCCAGACACCGAGCCAGCGGGACCAAATGCACCACAGACGTACCGGGCGTGGGGCAGCGAGGTAGAGTGCTGGGACCCGACTCGGACGGCATAGCGGCCCGTAGTGGGGTCAGACTCTGCAAGGTGGCAGTGTGAATGGGAGACGGCACATGGGAGGCGGCCTCAACCAACACACTGGGACCTGCTGGCGAAGTGAGAGGGGGCTGAGAGCGGCGAGGCAGGGCCTCGCGCACTGCCAGCCGCGACCTCTTGGGACCTGGAGAGTTAGAAAACAGTTCTACTTCGTGGGTACCGCTGGACTCCGGAGAGCCAGCGGTGGAACAAACCAAAATTCTCCACCCGGCCCTCCTCCGGGGAGGGAGCGATGCGGGCATCGTCTCCCGAAGAACTGTTTACCTCAGCTCCAGGTCACCCATTTCTCCAGGACCGCTTCTCGCTAGCCAAGTGGCTTGGCTGTGGGCTGAGCGGGCTGGATTTTAGGCCAGCTTGTGAGATGAGAGCATCGAGAAAGCGTACTTAGACGACGACACACCTCTGCAAGGCTAGCCAGGGTGTTTCTGGACCACCATGGTGGACATTGTCTGGCCAGGGGCCTGCGCTATGACTTACATCATGCGTAGCTCAACCCCGACTCAGAACTACCCATATGCGATGAGTGCTTTGGCCTTCCACAGACTTGCCGGGGGCCAAGACCCATGCAGGGCAGAGGTGGTGTGCCCGTAGCACTGCCACCCCACCACAGAGGGTAGTGAGAGAGAAAAACTTAATGCAGATTATGACCCTTTGGCGCTCCATATTTGGCACCAGAAAAGGCTTCCAAACTGCCAAGTTTTTCATGCACGTCCGGCTAAAGACAGGGGCGGGCAAGGCAGTACACGCCGCACCACACCCCCAGGGGCCCGGGAAAGCATGGTCGTTAACTCTGAATCCGATTCAGCATGAGCACATCACAACCGTGGGACGCTCAGCCTCCTCTTCATGTCCAGAACCCAACAACCCTCTCTCTCCAATGTAGCAGTCGACATCTGATCCTCTGCTGGAGCCCTGACTAAGACGCTAGGTCCCCATGAGAAGGACCAGCAATCCACCCAGAAGCTACCAGCCATGTGGGACAGTGAACGTGGCCGTCTAACTGAACGACACGGCGCTGAGCGCCGACGCGGCTGGCCATGTTGTTACCAAACATAAACCACCCACGTACACAGTCACAACATGTTTGCGATGCATTAGAGGAGTGGGGCCCACGGAGATTGGCTCGGCGGTATCGCCTCACTGTGATCCTCTGGTCACCCTGGCTTATTCACCAAAAGTAGTACTTTTCTGATTCAGAAAGAGAAACTAGATCGGGGAATAGGTGAGGGGACTCCACCTCATTTGAGGCACTCGAGTCTCGACCATGCATCTAGAGCGCGAACAACGCGCTGGGTTGCCATGGCAACGCCGCGCTGTCAGCCGGGCAGCTCGACGGCACACGCGCTGAGCGCTCAAGCCCTTATGAGAAAGGCAAGACGAACAACGCCCGACGTGGGCGTGCTTCTTTTTACAAGAGAACATGAACCACCCACAAACACAGTCTCAGCACGCTAAGCAGACATGAGAGAAAGTGATTGTGGCCGCCAGTGAGGATAGGAAACGACCGCCTCCAGAAACGCACAGACAGAATGACGTCTTGAAAAAGACGCAGTGTCTGTCTGTGAAGCTCTTTAGAAGCTCTTGTTCTTTGTGCCGAAGCACACAGGGAACAGCCGCGATGTGACTGCAGGTACACTTTTCACTCCCTGAGTCACAGACACAGAGGAACCGCCCAAATCGCAAACCAAACGGGGCAAATAATGCTGTGAAAACAGCAGTTGAAAGCTGTATAACAGCTCAAGAAGCTCACTCTGGGAAAGCTCGCGGCCTCGCTGTAAGGTGCCATAAAGCCAGCACTGTAGAACAAAAGTTCTTCAAAGGCTTGCGAAGTCACTCTCAGACTAATAGCAGGAACACACAGGTTGGCTCCGAAGCGAAAGACAGAGTGCGATTGCATCTGCTCCCCTATTTATACCACCTGGCGGGGGTGGTGCGCATTATGCAAATATCGCACGCCAACTTCATTGGCTTGTTGTAGTTCACTCGAAGCTGATAGGGCTCTCTAGCGATATCCCAATTCGTCGGTCACTACTGACGTACGTCGAACATGACCGACTGAAAGGGAACTCCGGACAAGTTTTCAAGCACGCGTCTGTTTTTAACGCGTCTTGACTGTCGTACAGTCTGACATATAGGGCAGCTGAGATCCCACAGTGTGACATGAGGATCATGTTCGTACAGTCTGACAATCAACAATCGTAAAGGACTATTATAAATCGCACAGTGTGCAACCGGCTTTAGAGAGGCAGAGTCTCTGCAGAAGTAAAGATGGGCAGAGCTGTGAAAAAGTGCGTAAAAAGATTTTGGAATACTTTAAAAACAATGTTCCTCAACGTCAAATTGCAAAGGCTTTGCAAATCTAATCATCTACAGTGCATAACATCATCAAAAGATTCAGAGAAACTGGAGAAATCTCTGTGCGTAAGGTACAAGGCCGAAGACCTTTATTGGATGCCCATGGTCTTCGGGCCCTCAGACGACACTGCATCACTCATCGGCATAATTGTGTCAATGACATTACTAAATGAGCCCAGGAATAAACACAATCCGCCATGCCATCTGCAGATGCCAACTAAAGCTCTATCATGCAGAAAGGAAGCCATATGTGAACATGGTCCAGAAGCGCTGTCGTGTCCTGTGGGCCAAGGCTCATTTAAAATGGACTGTTTCAAAGTGGAAAAGTGTTCTATGGTCAGACGAGTCCAAATTTGACATTCTTGTTGGAAATCACGGACGCCGTGTCCTCCGGGTTGAAGAGGAGGGAGACCTTCCAGCGTGTTATCAGCATTCAGTTCAAAAGCCAGCATCTCTGATGGTATGGGGGTGTATACAGTATGGGCAGCTTGCATGTTTTGGAAGGCACTATGAATGCTGAAAGGTATATAAAGGTTTTAGAGCAACATATGCTCCCCTCCAGACAACGTCTATTTCAGGGAAGGCCTTGTGTATTTCAGCAGGACAATTCAAAACCACATACTGCAGCTATTACAACAGCATGGCTTCGTCGTAGAAGAGTCTGGGTGCTGAATTGGCCTGCCTGCAGTCCAGATCTTTCACCTTTAGAGAAAAATAGGTCAAAGACGACCACAAACTCTTCAGCACCTATATCAGGCAAGAATGGGACCAAATTCCAACACCAAAACTCCAGAAACTCATAACCTCGATGCCCAGATGTCTTCAAACTGTTTTGAAAAGAAGAGGAAATGCTACACCACGATAAACATGCCCCCGTCCCAATTATTTTGAGACCTGTAGCAGGCATCAAATTTGAACTGAGCTCATTTTGTGCATAAAACTGTAAAAATTTCTCAGTTTAAACATTTGTTATGTTATTTATGTTCTATTGTGAATAAAATACTGGCTCATGTGATTTGAAAGTCTTTTAGTTTTCATTTTATTCAAATGTAAAAAACGTCCCAACATTTCCGGAATTTGGGTTGTAGGCCAACCTGGAAGTTTTTCATAGGATTTGAATTATGGAAAAACATATGCTCTGTGATCAACAGTTTATGATACTTAGCTACACGTTTTAGTGTGTAGATGAGTTTGCCTGTTCGGTGTGATGACATTTAATGTTTCCAATAACCTCTTTAGTCCCATTTAACAACTTGTTAGCAACCTCCTTTTCTTAAAAGCTTTAAAAAAAACAAAAAAAACCCAAGTTGGGTATTACTGGTGTGTTTTATGTCATGGAATAAAATATGAAAATATCTTGAGCTTGACCTTATTTCAGACTTTTTACCAAAATCCCATTCAAAAAAACAATCAACTTTGGGACGATGGAACCGGAGATGCTAAAATTACAAAAATACTGGCCTACAAAAATACATCATCACTGCATCACTGTATACCTCATCAGTGTCATTGTTCTCAAAAACAAACAGTCCCGCCCCAAGTTCACACCTTTGGTTGCTCTGTCAGGCTAGTCATGATGCACAAACAAACAGTAATGTTTTGATTGTGCCACAAACCTATAATGTTTACACATTTCAGGGATAACAGCTTAAAAACTACTAGTTGTCTCTGAATAATTATGCTTAGATAGAAGAGGTCACAAAATGATTACTCATTTTACTGTTACCTTTCTGCAGTCTGCTGGTTGTTTTCCCTGGTGCAGCACTAAGTGAGTTAGCTTGCTTGACCTTCACTGGCCCGTCAACTTCAAAACCGCCTTTTACATTTGGCAGCAGACACAATCCTTGCAAAATGGACAATGGTACAATCATATTACTGCTTCTTTGACTCTCCAGAATTACCTTTCCCATAATGTTTTTACTTTTGTACAATTAACCATTTTGACACTTGACTTGATGTTAAAAGTAAATCTTGTTTCTCAAGCAAAAACAGTTGAGAACGTCTGATCTAGAACGTAATTGGAACAAAACTTTCAATGAGCTACTACAGAATGATAAAACTTTGCTTTAGTAAAACATGCAGAGCAATCAATACCATATTGTCCAGTGTGTGCAACATCTAGTTCAATCACGCTGTAAGCAATAGTGGTTTTGGGGGGGATGTTGATAGACACATTAGTGTCATACTCAATAAAAGACTTCCCTTTATCATTGACTGAAACCTGTGGAGAAACAAAAGAACAAGACAGGACAGTTTTTTTTTTTAAGAGGACAAGCACGACTGGACATGCCCACCCTGGAATGTTGTTACTTGATGATACACCCAAAAATATGTCAATTGAAAGCCTAACCTTTATTGTCTTATTGAAGCCCAACATTCCAGTGCAGGTACCTCCTTCCTGAACCTCCTCAGTGACAGTGCAGGGCTGAGTGGTGAAGATTCGTTCCTTCACTACCGCCAACACCTCCCTCTGCGTCTCCCGTGTCTGCTGGATCAGAGAGTGCTGCAGGTCCAGAACTCTACAACCACAGCACAGATTCAAGTGTGACAAGTTTGTCACTTGACTTTATTGTCCAGAATGTTTTCATCTACACGTGGCAAGAGTCTAGAACTTTTCACCTACATCAATACATCAATTTTAAATAAAGAAACAGTTGGAGTTCTTCGACTTTTTCCTATTTTTGACATAAAAAATAAACCAATTTAGTTTGTTGTTACCGCATGAATCATATTTTTAAATCATGTGGCAAAACATTAATGGTTTAGTGTAAGTTACTTATAATTATGCATAATTTACTGTTACTATAATAAATGCCTCTCACATGTGTAACAATGACACCATATGTTCAAGTCATTTTACATATTTTACACATTTTACATGAACTGTGTTTTTTTACATTTTTACCGTCAAATGCTGAAACTACCGTTTATATAACGCACAGCATTTCTGTGACTGTCCAAAGTATGTGAATATGAGACCATGAAATATGAGCTATTGTTTGTGCATTTTAAGCACTTTCATTTCCTTTTTTTAGTTCACCAGTGCCCATATCCGTCACTATGGGTGAGATTCACTTGTGTTTAAATCACATTCCACATCACAACACTCCCTTATCTCGCCAAGCTTGAGAAGACTGCGGCTCTAGAATGTGGTCAGTCACTCACCTAGATTTGGAATCCTTTAAGAGCTTCTGGACATCTACCTCCTGTTTCTTTAGGTTTCCAAACGATGACTGAAGTTTGCTGGAGCCAGACCCCCCTACATTAATACTTCCCGGCCCAATTTCCGCTGCAGCACTTCCACTTTTGTTATCCACAACTTTGCCATTATAGGTCAAAAAGTCTGTTTCAACCACAACTGTGGACAAAAATATCAATGTTCCATCAGTTCTCCCACACAATAAAATCTTGTTAAAGGTGCAATATGTAGTTTTTCATCCGCTAGAGGTCGCCTATTCAAAACAAAGGCGTAGCTTGATCACGCCAAGTCTGAGCGAGGAATCTTGGGAGTCATTGTCTTCACCTCACAGCCGGTGGAAAAGAATCGGGATAGGACTCGGGCAGAAATCATGTTCATGGATGCGATTATTAACGTTACTGTAGAATGAAGCAGCGAAGGGCCGAGTGTTGTGGGAGCTGAACGAGGCCGCTGGAGCGATTGATAATGAGAGACAAACGTGACACACACCTCTCAAGCAGCAGAACTTTTATTATGCCACAGTCGCCAGTGCCGCTTCCACTTTTCCGGTCATGAGTATGAGGTAACACAGCTCTGTTTATCATATTAGATACATTTGAGTGTGCTGAAAATGTTATAACATTACTCTGTGCATTTGCTCAGCGGCTGCTGTGAGACACTATTGCACACTGCAGTAAGCTAGATCAATTTTAGAATATCATATTAAATGCTGGATGGCTTGTGTTGATAAATGGCATGCAATTAATTTTAAAACGTATTGTATGATAGAGACAATTCTGTATTACTGTTACTAAAAATAAAGCTGCATCTGATTATGCTACATTAGCTACTTCACAAAATAGTGTTTTTCTCTGAGGCATGGTAAAGCATGGTACTCGCAAAAAAAAAAAAAATCAAGAAAATTAGATTTAAACAATAAGACTAAACGCGTTGAGCTTTATGACAATGATTAGTTTTCTGTCTACAAAATAAAACCGGAAACCTAGGGTAACGCGGATATGTTGCCATTGACAGGCAACTCCTCAATCCTTGGTTAAAATAGCAATTTTCTCACGAGTTGCAAATTGTTGGAAACATTTGGGATATTGTAAGTACTCAACTGAACAAAATATATAACACTGGCCCAGTGGTTTTTGGATATTTTTACACATTTTTACATATTACTTACATATTGCAGCTTTAAGCACAAAATCACCATCGACTATCACTGGTTGGTTATAAATAGTTATACAAACAATTTTTGGGAACCATTTTCACAGAGAACATAAAGCTGGATATGTTCGTGATACTACAGTCCCTTGAGAAAACAAAATGCTCTTAATTGTAATAAATGTGCACTTGTAGTGTACTTCAAATTTTAAAAGTTAATATTTTAAAAACTGTATGTGTACATAATATAATATTAATGAAATAAAAGGCCATTGAAGTGTACTTAAAGAGAGTACACTTTCATTACTATGTTTCTTAACACTCTTAAAGGGTTAGTTCACCCAAAAAATGAAAATTCTGTCATTAATTACTCACCCTCATGTCGTTCCACACCTGTAAGACTTTCGTTCACAAATAAAGATCTTTTTGAAGAAATCTGAGAGCTTTCTGTCCCTCCATAGACAGACTGCGCAACTGAAACTCTGAAGCTTCAAAAAGTTCATAAAAAGATTGAATCCTTATGAACCGAGCGGTTTAGTCCGAATTT
Organism: Hypophthalmichthys nobilis; assembly: GCA_037950665.1. Classification (NCBI taxonomy): domain Eukaryota; kingdom Metazoa; phylum Chordata; class Actinopteri; order Cypriniformes; family Xenocyprididae; genus Hypophthalmichthys; species Hypophthalmichthys nobilis. The sequence goes on along the minus strand of CM075481.1, from coordinate 23,139,345 downwards.
TCTGAAGAGACACGATCGCTTTATATGATGAACAGATTGAATTTAGGCTTTTATTCAAGACATTATTAATAACAGAATTTTCATTTTTGGGTGAATTAACCCTTTAAGTTTGTTAAGAAACATAGTAAACTTTAAAAAGTGCACTTTGTAATAATTTCAAATCAAAAGTTTTACTTTAAAGAACATTTTAAATCATTATGTTTTAATAAACTTTTGTCGTGCTTTAAAAAAAGTACACTTTGATGTGTTGACTAAAGCACGTGTAAATTACTTGATTATAATTTTAACTGTAGCTTGTTATTCATCACATTTTATTAGAGATTTTAAATGTACTACTTCATCATTACATATACATTTAAATACTTGACATAAAGTATCACTAAAAATGACATTCATAGCTTACCATAAATCCATAGTTCTAAGAAAATAGAATTATGAAATTACATTCAAAAGTTTAGCTAATTGCATTTAATATAAATTAAAACGAATACATTCTCATTTAACATGCAATTAAGTGTGTTTCATGCATTACATTGTGTTTCACAAGGAGTTGGCCTTCAAAAGTTATGGATTAATGATAAATTCAAGCTTTCATAGACCATATACTTTTCAGTAAAGAGTGACAGTTGCTCTGTACCTGGATTTATCGGATCTCCAATGAGAACATCATTTAGTTTGAAGTCTGATGGCTGGTACTTAGGCCGCTGCCAAAACCAGTAGCGGTTACGCTTGATGACGAGGGACAGAGGAACCAGACCGTCTGAGTCATTCAGACGGGACATTGGGATCAGGGAACCTTCAGTGTCGATCTCAGAGAGCACGTTCTTAGTGGCTTTAGCAAACATCTTTAATGCTGACAGGAAGATTTTTGAGGATTAGCTGGAAAAAGCACATGTGTATTACATTTCAAATTATTACTTCTATCAGTGTGCAATACTAACAAAAAATAACAAAGTATCATGGTTCTTTAGTAATGTAGCCTACCATGACAATGCCAAGAGATTCTTTGAAGTACCTTGTAAATACCATGCCACATGGTATTCGGTAACACTTTATGGTAACACTTTATTTTACAGTGTCATTGTTACACGTTACATGTAGTTATTGTAGTAATAACTATAAATTATGCATAATTACATGCAATTAACCCTAAACCAAACCCTCATCCTTACCCTAACCCTATAGTAAGTACATGTAGTTAAATATTATTACTAAGTACTAAAATGTAGTTACACTGTAACACAGACCTTAAAATAAAGTGTAACCCACTTTATTTTTCAGTGTTCTTGATACATGTAACATGTACTTAATACATCAGTAAATTATGTATGTAAAAAAAAAAGTATAATACAAGCAACTAACCCATAGTACGTGTTGTTAAACTATAGTACATGTCAGTACTTAATTGTGTAGCCTTATTGCACTATAACAAGGACACCTTAAAATAAGGTGTAAAAAGAATATTCATAAAAAATAATTCAGTACCATGGTATTACAACCAGATGCCATCTGTGTACCATGTCTAGCTAAAGTTTTAATAAATATATAACAGGCATGTTGATTATGACACACTTGTTCAAATAACTCACTGTATTTACATAGCGACAACAATATTATGATGTCTAGTTCCGTAGTTACCAACAACTAATTCATACCTATACATAATTTAGTCTTGTATTGAAACTGTGACACTAAAGAAGCCGAAAGGTACAATGTATCGACAGAATCATCGTAATCCTTTCGTCTCTTCAGAACATAACAGTTTTGACAAAAGCGCACTAAATTAATTTGAAAGTAACCAATACAACTTGGCAGACAACAGAAAACTTGTAAATACTGATCTCGCGCTTACCGTCGTCTGCTCTTGACGCTTGTGTAGCTGAAGACGGTCATCTAACCACAACGGAAACAAAAGCCCAGCGGGTCTGAATACTCCAGCGTTGTGTTCGCTTAGCCCCGCCTACACATATTTTATTGGCTCACTTCTAGACAAAGATTATTTCATTCGCTGCACAGATTGCCAATCAAAGAGCGGGCTTTTTATCCCTTGAGAGAGGGTGAACTTGTAAACAACCTGTAAGATCTTTATATAAGTTGTCATAGAAAGTCTAAATGTAAAGAGGTGCACTTCAAAATTATGAATCATATATACCCTGCAAAAGAATTTTTAAGAATAAGATTTAATGTAGGAGACTCAAACTTATGCCAAATATGCAAGTTAGAGATAGAAATGGTTGAACACTTGTTTTTTTCTGTGTAATTTAGTAAACACATTCTGGAAGGATGCATTTAACTGGATGCAGAGTATCTGGTGTGGCTCACAGTAGTCAGTAAATTTTCATTTGGCATATAGATGTGGCCCAAATAAACAGCTGAGGTGTGGCCCAGATTAGATCATGTCTTCCGGCACAGATCTTTTAGCCAGAACTAAACCAAAAGAGGGCCATAACTCAACCAGTAGTGAGCCAAATAAAAAAACAGACATGGCCCATATGTGAACCTTATGTTATCCTTGTATCTTATTCTAGTTCTGCAAAGGGCTGACGGCCCTTATGTGGCCCACACATGGCTGAACACAACAAAAGCCATAATTTAACCACATTTACTTTACCTTATTTATTTAAAATATCAAACAGTAAATCAAACAGTATTAAACACAAAAATTGATTGAGTCATTTTTTTTATTAAATACATCATCTTAAACACAAAAGGAGTGTGCTGATGTTGATAGTAATGTCTCACCAATCTTTCTCAGTCACCATCTGTAAGAAAAAGGAGGATAAAAAAAGAAATACATAGTATCATACATCAGATATTATTTAAAACAAGCACAAAGGCCTATTACAAATGATTGTAAATAAACATTACAAAAACGGACAGCACTTTTGGGGCAACTTTTGCCTCAATAAACTGCTAATTCACTGCTTATTAGCCTAAAAGTTAGTAGGGTAGTTGCTGTAGCGTTTAAGTTTAGGTATCAGGTAAGATTAAAGGAAGTAGAATATGGTCATGCTTTATAAATACTGATAAATAGCCAACATGCAAGCTAATTAAGCAACTAGTTAAAAGTAAGGATTGTTACAAGTGTTACCCAAACTTTTGTTTCTACGACAAAAGACAGTATATGAAGAAAACATTAACTAAATTGGTTTGCTTGTCATTTAAAATGAAGACTACTCTAGTAGACATATAATACTTAATAATATACATAATATTAATAAAAACTTTTAAAACACCAAAACAGCACTTACCTGAAGCCAATTAGAGCTTATCTGGGCAAAGGAGGATGTCGTAAAATGAGAGCATGAGAGGGAAGTAACTGCCAGCTATCAATCATATTTGGCACCCATCTGGGCGAGGGTCAGCCTGGAGAGATGAGATAATGTCAATGAGATAGTGTTACTTTCACACTAGCTGGTAATAAAAAAAGAGTCATGAAAGAACAATCACTCAAAATGTATTCTTTTGTGTTTAGCAGAAGAAAGAAATTCATACAGGTTTGGAACAACTTGAGGGTGAGTAAATGATGACAGAAGTTTCCTTTTTGGGTCAACTATCCCTTTAAGCAGCAATAATGGCAACAAAACATTTCTATCAGCTGTGGATCAGTACTACACTTCAGCTTGGAGGAATGTTTGCTGGTTGGCCTCATAAACTGCTTTCTTTTCACTTTTCTTCGACTTTAACCATTCCAAAACCTTATATTTCTTCGACTTTAACCATTCCAAAACCTTATATTTCTTCTGCTGTAAACATTAAATCTATGGACAATCTACTTGTGTTTTTAGGGTGACTGTCTTGCTGCAGGACTATGGGGGTATTTTTGTTCCAATATTCCAAATAAATAGATTATGATCCACAAATAAATGTAAAGATATTCACAAAAAATAATCGCATGCACAAATGAATAGAATAAGATCCACAAATATATGTTAGGAGTTTCACAAAAATTAATTGAATTCACAAATAAATAAAATGAGATTTGCTAATAAAAAACATATTCACAAATATGTTTTTATGTCACAAGCACAACTCTGCCTGCATTTATTTGTGAATCACCACCTGTACATTTGTGAATTGCTTTCTGTGCATTTGTGGATCGCTGCACACATTTGTGGATCTCTTCCTGCGCATTTGTACGGTGGCCGAGAGAGCTCAACGCGCTGCAAATGAAGAAAACACATGCAAATAGAAAAAACACGAGCAAATAAAGAAAACAACTTCATCAGTTTGACAACACATGCGCTGCAGAAGTCCACAACACATGCAAATAGACAAACGAGCTGCAAAAGTCCACAACACATACAAATAGACAAACGCGTTGCAAATAGGCCTGCTCATAATGCACATACGATCAAAATGTTAACAAACAATAGTATAAACAAAAAAACTCACCTTTCAGGTGCAGACCACGAGTAAACATTGAACAATCCCAACGGTCCCAGACAGGTACGTCAATGTGTTCCCTATAACGTTTTTGTTGTGGTCTGTGCCAGTCCCGGCTCCAGGACAAACGATTTGGGGGTATTATTTTGCGTAAAAACTATTATTAATAAATTATTAATAATAAATCATATATATTTTTAATAATTTACTTGATTTTATGTCTCAAATCCCAGTCAATTATTCACTGCAGAAAGTGAAACTAAAAACAAAAGCGAAGCGAGCTCTACTTCAACATGTTCTGATAACACTATTTAACCTTAATTTTTCTTAATATTTCTCTTGTGGCCCATACGTGTTGAAAAAAATGAGAAGAGATGTAGGTGTTACAAGTTGTTGTTTTTTTTAAATGAGGAGCTAATCTTATTACAGCGCGTCGGTTATGCGTGATGTGCTATAAATTATTGCGGGGCACATTAAAATATTAATTTAATTCTAAAAGTAGCCTCATCATCATCATTCAGATCATTGCAGAAGGGCTTGAGATCATTGGGCCTGGTATGTGCTATTTGCAGCGAGTCTGTCTATTTGTTGTGGATTTTGCAGCGCATTTGTCTATTTGTATGTGTTGTGGACTTTTGCAGCGCGTTTCACTATTTGCATGTGTTGTGGACTTTTGCAGTGTGTTTGTTTATGTGCATGTGCTGTGGACTTTTGCAGCGCATTTGTCTATTTGCATGTGTTGTGGACTTTTGCAGCGCATGTGTTGTCAAACTGATGAAGATGTTTTCCTTATTTGCTGGTGTTTTTTCTATTTGCATGTGTTTTCTTCATTTTTTGCAGCGCGTTGAGCTCTCTCGGCCACCGTACATTTGTGAATTGCCTCACGCATTTGTGGATTCTGAAACAATTCTAGCGTCACAACTGCAGACAAATCCACAAATAGGTCGACTCCACCCACCGACTACTCAAGCCAATCAGAGAACGGCCACGTTGCGCTGACCAATCGCAGCACACTTTCGCTACAACCAATCACGTTTTGCTTTACAATCGGGGCGGTCTCGTCCTGCATTGGCATTGAAAGGCAGTAGAGGGTTCTTAAACAGTAAAAATAGGTTTAAAATTTATATTTTGTTAGACCATTAGACTGAGTCCCAAGCCAAGCCAAACTATTATATTTTATGCGCCATTTAAAATTGCCAGAGAAACAGTGCTCTCTGTTATGGAACAACAAAGGTATATTGGATACAGATGCGTTATGGAAGCGTCACGTTATTCAAGATTGAACAGAAAGCCTTAATAATTAGCTAGTAACTTATCTAACTGGATTTAACCGAGTTTGCAAAATAGATTAAACTGTCGTCACATAACAACAGCATTTCCCAGTTTATCAAACATCGACGGACAGCAGCAAACCATGCAGCTTTTAAACATTAACAGGCCCTTAAATAATATTTTAAACATTAATTAAACGTTTTAACGTTACCATTGTTTGTAGAGAAGATACAGACTTTTTAAATGTGACAGTTTATTGAATTACATAGCCTATAGATTATGCATTTCATTTAAAAGTAAAATGTCCAGCAGTCAAACACTTGATCACGAAAACATTTCAGATGAATCAGACTTAATAGTTTATTGTAAAAGTTATTTACAGCATACAAAATAAATACAAAAAAAAAAAAAAAAAAATTTCAGCATGGGAACCTCTTTATTTGCATTATCCAAAACCATAGCTGCAGTGATGCCGAGGCTCGTACTCATTCAGGCTCATATTTGGTATTATACATGGTGCAAGTGTGGTATTATAGCTACTGAACGGGACATCCGTTTACTGCCACTGAATCGTCGTTTCTCACCGTGCTGCTTGTAGACAGTAGGCCTATAGCTGCATTTACATGGACACTAATAATGTAATCCGTTTGTAACGAATTTACAGGTATTTAATCAATTAGCTCAAATTATGGGTGAAATATATATATATATATATATATATATATATATATATATAATTAAGTCATAACAAGTTATGATCAATTATAATATAGATCGACCGAAGAGGGAATTATGCACATATATTGTGAATTAATTACAACGGATTATAATTAATTACATATATGATTAGGTCTAGTTCAATAGTGTTTTGAGAAAGACTATCCTAGTTTGTCCAGCAAACCATCAGTTTTCTCATGGACTATTATAAAAGGAAGTTGGTCTCTGGCCATGAGAATAACTTCCTATTATAGCGTTAAAGCGTAAAGCAGTTTTGCAGAATCAAACGTAAAAGAGACTTAGCTTGTTTGAATGAGCAACAGAGGCAACCGAGCATGAATATAATGTATTTAATATACGAAACTACGAATACATGGGCTAACGTTATATGACTAGATATGCACAAAGAATACACATATATACAAAAGCGAAAGTAAAGGTAGGAAAACAGAGGTGATCAAAGAAAATGGCAAATTACAAAGAGTTAAACCTTTGAGAGCCAGCAAGGAAACTCAGCTTACGCATGGAGCTTAAAACGCTTCGAAAAGAATGGTTCTATACTTGCATAGGTTCAGGTGCTGCGGTTGCTCGTCTTTCTCCAGGAGTTTCAATGCATGTGGTTGGAGCGATTGGTCCTTTTCTGAGGCAGGGTTCTCGGCGGGGTTTTCAAACAAGGTTTTAACTTAAGAGCAAGATAACCGGAAAGTAAAGAAGATAGAGTCCGTCTCCTAGGTGATGGAGGATGATGGAGGCTTGACAAAAGAAAACTTGTGCCAAAAAGACGGTCATTCCGAAGAAGCAGAGGAGCGCGTGATGGAAGCGCGGTCGCCGAGACTTCCGGGAGAGACGTGCGTGAGGTGGCGAGGAACAATCGACAGACAATCGAGAGACAAAAGAAACGTGCGTGTGGTTGTCTTTTTAAGGACAAACAAGCCAAAACGCCTCCTTGGAAGCGCCAGCCAATGGCGAGGGTGAAAGTTTGGCGGGCAAACTTTTTCTTTGTCTCCATTTACGACCTCATTTGCATGGTTTATGAAGTGTCAGGTCTGAGTACTTTTTCTTCGAAGTACCATTAAAAATAGAACAATGCATTTTACAGTAACCTGACATACATTGTCAATTAGGGCATAAAGAGAGCTTTACAATGAGACCAAACTTGTCAGATGTCAAAGACATAAAAGTGAGAGATACAGTTTATACCTGAATATACCGTTTAGAGTAAAACTAACACCGCTACAGTCATAACTAATCTTATATAATATGGATACATGCACGTTCACTTGAATACAGCAACGGGTACACTTTGGCATAGTCATATTTTGAGGCTAAATGTAGATACAGTCTCCAAATGTGTGTTTGTGTCTCTGTATGTGTGTTTGTGATGTGTATTGGGTTTTCACAGTGTCTCGGATATGCCACATGGCCCTTAGCGCCATGTGGGGTGAAGCACGGGTGACTCTTTGAAGTCCCCGGAGCTGGTGAGGAGGCCTCCTGCTTCTCTTCAATGGAGGCAACAAAGATGCCAATAGGGTCATTTCATCTAGACCTGCCGGAGCCATGGTCTATGAGTTATCCGAAGGAGGTCAAACGTTAAAAGCTTTCTTTAATTTATAGTTGTATTGATGATTTTGATCCACCACAGACACTACACGTTTGTATATGATATAATGCCCTCTATTTGCTGCATCGCGCCGCGCCGCTCGCGTCAGGTACCCCTTTTCCACCAAGGCAGTTTGAGTGCTGGTTCGGAGCCAGAGCCTAGTTTCAAATTGGTTCTTTGTTTTTCGACACCCAAAGCACCAGCTCCGAACCAGGAAAAGTGGTTCGTAAGTAGCACCAAAACATTGCTGGGCTAGAAGTAAGAACCGCTTGCGTCAGGGGTTGGGGGCGGGGTTACCGTGACCAACAAGAAACTTGTGACCGCCATTTTTGAAATAGCAGCTAATCGAGCCAATAGCAGCTCCATTGTAATCTCCGTCTATATACAAATTACGGCGAGCAGTGTAAGTTCGCAAAGCCATGAGCATCAACAGTAGTGAAACGTCCACGATTGTTTATGGAAGGCTTGTACGAGATGCATCAGAGCAGCACGGACCGAATCGGCGGGTGACATCGGAGTGCCGCAGGTCCACGGGAGCGTTTGTAGAGCATATGACTCCTAGGACTTTGGGATCGTTCTCGCGGTGCTTTGATGTCATGCGCCGATCGCTCTGCGGGAAGCCGATGCATCTCGAACAAGCTTGGTGTGTTTGTGTTTGGCGCTGCAGCGCTAACTTTGCTGTGAAATATGAGACGTATACAATGACGTAAGACCTGGCTCTGTGCTGGCTCTCTAGCCCGTGGAAAGGCAAACTGGTTCTTAGAAGGCTCGTCAGTTGAACCAACTCCGAACTGGCACTGGCACTAGCTCTGAACTAGCACCTGGTTCGTGCTGGTGGAAAGGGGGTAAGGTAGACGTGTTATAGATTGGGATCTGTGAATGATCATAATTCATGCATACCCTTTATCCCGATTCACTGATCCTGATGGCAATATAAAGAATATACTCCAAAAATCTTTTGTGTAGCGGACCCCGTCCGAACGATGGCCAAAACTTTACTGATGAGTTTCATTAAGGTTTATTGTACATTAGCTACCATGAAATGTCTGTTTTTAACTCCAGATAATCACTGTAAGAGCTTATGCCTTTTCAGGGTTGCTTAACAAACTGGTAAACTTTCTATCCGTAAGAAAACTGATGAACGACACGTTCTCTTGTTCATTACTGCAGTGATCAGTAACACTTAGACCATAATACCCGTCAAAATAAGAGCCCCCTTTTAGCAAGACGGATAATGCAGACCTTATATATAATTACACCCACAAAAATATGTACAAATCAAATTAAAAGATTAATTACAATAAAGTCTGTTACATTTTGTAAACAGAGTGTTTTTATCACACAAACAGCACTTCAGCTCAATTCCATGGTGGAATAGTGCAGAGCTCCTTTCAGAGTCTGTTCCCGCCCCCGATTGTAAAGCAAAACGTGATTGGTTGTAGCGAGAGTGTGCTGCGATTGGTCAGCGCAACGTGGCCGTTCTCTGATTGGCTTGAGTAGTCGGTGGGTGGAGTCGACCTATTTGTGGATTTGTCTGCAGTCGTGACGCTAGAATTGTTTCAGAATCCACAAATGCGTGAGGTGATCCACAAATGCACAGAGAGCAATTCATAAATGTACAGGTGGTGATTCACAAATAAATGCAGGCAGAGTTGTGCTTGTGACATAAAAACATATTTGTTTTTAAAAATAATATTTTCCAGTAGAATTCTGTGGCGTAACACAGAATTCAGACTAAACCATCCTGGGCTGCGTTTGCCAAAAGCATTGTTAACATAAGTAGATATGTAGACCAGTAGTGCCTGTGGTTTCTACATTCAGATTTATGATGCATTTGAGAATCTCAGCCCAAATCCAGAAGTAGCAAATTGGCTTCAAAGCAGTACTGTCACCACCATTCATTACAGTTGAGTGAGGTTCCTAATTTTGAATGCAGGTTTTTTTCCCACTTGAGTGAGGTTCCTAATTTTGAAAGCAGTTTTTTTATCAGTTGAGTGAAGTTCCTATTATTGAATTCAGTGTTTTTCAAATGTAACACTTCTCATTTAAACCAGAAAGTACTATATTGACTAATTTACCCACAAAACATTCTTCCAGAAGTTCTGTGGTTTTTAGACAGGCAGCAATTTCTAAAACTAGGAAGGAAGCCTGGTGAGATTTAAAGAAGTTTATTTCGGAGGTCCTCTAAAATCTTTATTTAAAGGCATAATATGTAAGATTTTTGGATTAAAATATCCAAAAACCACTAGAATAATGTTATATATTTTGTTGACTTGTGTACTTACATAATCCTAAATGTTTCCAAGAATGTTAAAATCCAGAGAAAAAAGTAATTTTAATCAAGACACGGACCGTGTCCGTGCGTCACCTATCAATGACATCATACCCGCGTTACTCTCGGTTTCCGGTTTTATTTTGTAGGAACCATGGAAAACGTCTCGGGTTATGACTGTAACCCTGGTTCTCTGAGAACAGGGAACGAGACACGTGACTAGAACGTGACTAGAACGTGACTGGCGTCTGAAACAATCTGTCAAATCACGACAATCCTATTGGCCCGGCGACAGCCATGACGTAATACAGGTGTAACCAGGAAGTATAAAAGGGGCACCTGGAGAACATGTCATCTGCTTTTTTTTTCTGACTGACAGCAGGCAGAATGGAGGCATGGCAAAGAGACGCGGCCAAAGCCTACCTGAAGCCTCAAAGGCGAGAGCCCTCTGAGAAAGAGGGCATGACTCACCAAGGCCGCTCAAGGCATGGAACCTACATCTAGCAGAAGAGGTTCCTTAAAGGGAGTCAGGCCAGAAAGCTCAAGCAGAGCTCTGGCCATTCACTTTCAGGGGGACAAGCGTCAACACCTGGAGCCACCAGGGAGGCCGACCTTGCCCAAAAGGAGGCCTAGTCCGCCAACAACCTGTCTGTTCATGGAACAGAGTCCCTTACTTTAAAACCCAAGAAGGGCAGCCAAATGAGAGGGACTGCAGAAAGGCAGAAACCACTCCTCACCGCAAAGAGACGCGCATCCCAGGGAGCAGAACTCAAAGTGCTTCCCAACCCTCAGATTGAGGGGAGTAAACTGCTCGACCTTGGATCTACAGAATGCTAAAAAGAACATTCTGGAGGCTGGCTACTCTACATAGGGCCCAAAGGGGCTACTAGCTTCACCAGAAGCTGGTCTAAGGGGAGTAAACACCAGACTCTTAAATAAACCTAGACCGAACTCAGGGAGCAAGGTCCAAAATGGTAGAAACTACAGCCTAGACAAAAACTGATCTTCCTGGGAGGCTGAGAAGCCTTCTACCAGTGATCAAAGCTCAGGAGTGCAGAACTCCGAAAAAAGAACCCTACTAGAGGAGAGTAAACAGACTCAACCGAGACGAGTAAGACCAAGCTAAGCAGACAGCTGGGAGGCTCCGAAGGAAGCCTACAACCAAACACAGACCAGAGAACCAGCATCTAAAATTAGCCTGAATAAAAGAGCTAAGAGCCTGGCTCATACAACACAATGGGAAGTCTGTATGAGGACCAACCCAGAAAAAAGGGGTCCACCCTGGGGCAAAGAACCAACCAGAACCTACCACAGAGGCAGCCTGAAAAAAAGGTTGGCGCTAAGTAGCAGATAGAAAATCTGGGGTCAACATCAAGGAGGCTCCAAGGGAGCCTAGCGACCTGATATTGGATACCGAGAGGATAGCCAATAAGGAGGCCCCAGAGGGCCAACGACTCAAAGGCAGTCAACTCGAGAGAAAAAAGCCACCAGGGCTAAGCAAGCTTGGAATACTCGTTGGCATTGTCAACATGGGCTATATGCTCAGCAAATAGCTTTAAACCCTAAAAGCAAGGAGTAAACCATGCAGCCGGGCTAATGAGGCCTGGTAGAGCCTGCAACCCTAGCAGAACATGGCCGCAGGTCCAGGGCTAATGCAGTGGCTCCAAGGGAGCATACTCAACCAACACGAAGGAATGGAGTACCAAATGTGCTGAACCTAAGCCGTAGTGGCGTGAGGCATATCAGTGCAAAAGAGCTAAGAGTAAGCGAAAAACCCGAGTTAGGACTCAAGGCTGCAGACCTAAACAAAACCAGCCGAAAACAGATGAGAAAGCGTCTGAAAAAAGAGCTCAGGCAAAAAAAGAGGCCTAAATAACAGTATAGAGGCCTTCAATTCTGACCAGTGACTTGATGACATCAAGGAGCACAAAACATGGTTGGAGGGAAGGTTACAACTAGCTCTAAATAGCAGAGGCTTCAACATATCGTATTCAACTCTCAGAAAAGAGAGGAAGCCAACAACACTCAAGACATCCAAAGGGAGGTTCAGAAAGCAGAACCTAAACCACCTAGGTGTCTAATTTATGCCACACACCAAAGGGAACTGAGGCTCAACATATCGCATCTACTCTAATATTAAGAGGAGCAACGTTCACCTAGGCCGAAAAGGAGGAGGCCACAAAGAGTACAAGAGTTAAAAAGAACAAAAACCGGTGGTACCATCTGGCTAAACCAAGGAATCGCTGGACCTCCTTGAGGTTTCTTGGGACTGGGTAAGAACGAATAGCCTCAACTTTGTTGAGGTCAGCAGAGATGCCTTGAATACTCACGACATGGCCTAAGAATGTTAATTCCAGCAGACAGAATTTGCTTTTTTTTTTTTTAAGGTTGATAGTCAGACCAGCAATTTGCAGTTTGTGAATAACACTCTGGATGTCTAGGAAGTGCTGTTCAATAGTTGGAGAATAGATGATAATGTCATCTATATACACAAAGCAATTGTGACCACGTAATTCACCCAAAACCATTTCCATTAGTCTCTGGAAGGTAGCTGGGGCATTTTTCAATCCAAAGGGCATAACATTAAACTGAAATAATCCAAATGGTGTAATAAACACTGTCTTGGCTCTACTTTCAGGGTCCATGGTCACCTGCCAGTATCCGCTGTTCAAATCAATAGTGGAAAAAATAGCAGCTCCAGAGAGCGATTCCAAGATCTCTGTGATGTTTGGCAGCAGGTATGCATCGCTTTCCATAATAGCATTTACCTTACGGTAGTCTACACAAACCGGAGTCTCCCATCTTTTTTTGGGACAAGGATGACAGGTGAGGCCCAACCTGAATGGGAAGGTTTCACAATGCCAGCACTTAACATCTCTTCCAGTTGTTTTTCCACAACAGCTTGTTTGGTAGAGGACATACGATATGGTCGCTGTTTTATTGGTACTTGCTGGGTGAGGTAAACACAATGATGGAGAACATCAGTGCGACCAGGTCTAAGTGCACACACTTGTGGATTGGCCTCCAGAACTTGACGTAGCTGGCATTTTCCATCAGCTGGTAGGTAGGCTTCATTCACAGCATTGTCAATAAAGTTTTGGACGTCCATGTCATCTGTGCTGAATGTAAATTTGGGTTGAGGAGGAGGAACTGAACTCAAGAGAGAAATGCTCTGGTTGGTATTCCCTTGGTACTTTCCTTTCCTGGGTCTATTCTCAGGTACACTTGTGCTACCTGGTTGAAATGGATAATCCACATCAGGGGTAGATCTGAAGGTATACTTTTTGTCGATTACATTTATTTGTAAACCACTAAAGAAGATAAAATCCAGGCCAAGGACTACTGCATATGCCAGAGCTTTGGGGCCTAGAACTGCAGCTGGCATAGTGAACATTTGGTCATGGAGGTTAATTGCAACATTCAGCCATCCAAGAGGAACCTCGGCTTCCCCATTAGCCAAATACAGGGAAAGCCATCGTGGACACGGGTGCAAGCTATACCCTCATCCATGAGACACTCTGGAAGAACCTTGCTCAATCACCTAATGATCTCCAACCCTGGACACTGGGACCAACACTGACAGGGACAATTAACTGTTGTGGTACACTGACAGAATTTTTAGGGATAGTAGATGTACTTCCAGATGTGATGGAGGAAATGGGTTTATCTGGGAGTGTTTGAGAGTTGTTCGTAGATGTAGAAGTTATTGAATTGTTGGAAGGTTGGCCAGGTTGCTTAGGTGAGTGGAAATTCCGTTTGTTACTGTGTGGCTGATGACTTGAAGCCTGGGGCTGTTGAGCTGGAGAAGTGAAACAAGGACAAGTACCTAGTGCATGAAATCCTTTACACCCCCAACATTGTACGGTAGGTTGGGTAGCAGTAACCCCTCTGGGTTGTGCTACAACAGGTTTGGAACCAGCTTTACTATCACATTGCTTCTGTTGTTCATGGTCTTTCTCCAGCTGGTGACCCAGTCGAACCAACTCTTCCACAGTGGTTACACGGCTACGAAGGTGACTGGCGAGGTAAGGTTTTATGTTTTTAAGGATCATCTTAACCATGTCTGCTTCCGTTAAACTCGGTTTCCACCTTTTACAGAGAGCTCTGTAGGTAAAGGCAAAATCCCTAATGGACTCCTTTTCCCCTTGAATCCTGTGGCGAACACGTTCAGCCAGCTCATCTTCATAGTCCTCAGCTAGAAAAGCAGCAAGAAAAGCAGACTGAAACTCACTCCATGTTGTAATGGATGATCTTGCTACTTCCCACCAGTCACGGGCAGTGCCATATAAAACCGTCCTGAAGGTGGCCAAGATGTCATTGTCCATTAGAGGATGTACAGCAAGGAAGTCTTGACAACGTGTTATATATAACAAAGGATCCGGGTCATCAGCTGACCTTCCAAACGTGGGAAATGTTAGCTTGATGTGATCACTTTTAACAACAGTAGTAGCGGCTGCTCGAGAAGTTACTGGTGATGGAGGTAAGGGGTTATGAAGAGTAATACTTTTTTCACTTAGGTCAGCCATTCTTTTTTCTTGACTCTCAAACTTTGCTTCAATTTTAGTTTGCAGTTCTTTCATGTTGGTGAACAATTTGTCAGTGAGTAAAGTCAATTGACTACTTTCTTTCAGCAGTTGACCATAATCCCTCTGAAAGTGCTGTTGAACTGCTTTAATGTCCAGCTGAACCTCGGACTGCAACTGTTGCACCATGAAGCGCACTTCTGACACTAAAGTATTCTCTATCTTTTGGAGTTCCTTAGTTATCACAAATTTCATAGCTTTAATTGTCTGGTCTGACTCAATTTCAGCTTGCTGCTTGTTTGTAGATAAAGTTGTGGAGAGTTGTTGCTTGATTTCATCAATCTTTCCAGCAAGTTTAGTGATCTGACTCTCATGACTGGACGAATTGGATTTTAGTTCCTTGGTGAGTTCAATTACAGCTCTTTCTTGTTTGATCATGAAATCATGCAACTGGTCCCAGTTATCTTGTGCTTGTGCAGTGAGTTGACCAATCTCTCTTCCAGCCGTTGGGAGAGTTCCAGGCAGGTCATACTGTACCGCTGAAGATGGAGGAGAGGGTGGTGAAGCAGTGGCTGAGGATGATATTCCATGTGGTGGAGTGCATAATTACATGGGTACTGGATTGTTCTGTTCCTGTGGGAAGCTTTGAGCTGGAGTACTGCCACCTAATGGTGGGGATGCAAACTGCACGTGGGCTCCTGGTTGCACAATACAACTGAACTGGGTAGGCGTGTGACAAAAGGTAGGAACATAGGATTCCTGAGGAGCTTGACGGTGCACAGCTGGCCAATTAGGGGTGGCCACATCCGAAACGTCCATCTCAACAAAGGTTGAGTGTGGGGGAGGCTGCTCTGCCATGATTATGTAAAAAGAATGGTGATTAAATAAAAGTGTTGTAATTCAGTATTGTATGTGTCAGTGTATGTATACAATTTACATTGCCTTTCAGTTGCACAAATGTAGTTCACATTTCATACAGTGCAAAGCATTAAAGCAATTGTCACACAAGTCAAATCAAAACAAAAAAATGTGAACAACAAATTATGAGGTAACTAGTCCCAGATCACCAATTACAACAATTGATATTCAATGCAGTCACAATGTTTCAATTAAAATTGCTCTTCACTACAATTCCATAAAGAATGTGGGCAACACCAAGAAAATTCAGTTTTCAGTAGGTTAAAAAAAAAATTCACAAGTTTGGTAAGTGAACAGGATTTCCACACTTCAATTCCAAAATTCAAAATTTAAATAATCAAACAACCAACAAAGTTTCAATAATCAAAATATTCAAAAAAAAGAAGAAAAAAAAAAAAATCAGAATCAAACATTTACCCCAAAAAGAAAACAAAAATAAGTAAAGCTTTTAAGATAAAGGAAAATGTGAATGTGTGTGTGTGTGTGTGTTTCTTGCATTGGGTGCGAATGATGCTGGGGGAAGCTTTTGGAAGTTTTAAAGTGCGTTGATGATAGTGAATACTTGAGTTCAGTTGAGTCGGCACTCAGCAGTTTTAAGACCCAACACGTTCTGCAATCGACATCGGTGAGGCAATACGACAGTGCGGCGATTAATCCCTCTTTGTCCGATGAAACTGAAGACCTGAGGTAGAATGCCAGCTCGTGGTTCTAGCAACGCTCTGCAGTCGGCGTCCAAACGAGCTCAGCAGACGATCATGAAACCAGCAGCTCTCTGTCCGTGCCAGGGAACGCTCTGCAGACGGAGTCAGAAGGATCAAACGAGCTCAGCAGACACTCACGGACACGACAGGACCTAGCCACTTTCTGTCGTCTGTGCCACGAAGATACAACAAAGCGGCAAGTAAATAATTCATCTTTCAGTGCTGTACTGAACTTAACAAACTGGCGTGCACATGTTTCAAAAAGCCCGCGACTCGACTCAGCAGGCTGTGTCACCCTCTCACTGCAACTCAACACGTCACTACCTGTCGCTGCTCCTTCCACTTCTTTTATTCAGGTATTTCCGTTCTCAATCCTCCACACCTTTCTCCCGATTGGCTCTTGCATCAATACATTTAAAAACAGTGCGGTTCATCCCAAAACCGTTGCACGCTTGACCGGAAGAAGCAGAAGTGGCAAATGCAGCATAATAAAAGTTCTGATGCACTCAAGAGTGTGTCGCGCTCATCTCTCATTAGCAATCGCTCCAGTGGCCTCATTTCTGCTCGCACAGCACTGCTTCATACTACAGTAACGTTAAAGGGTTAGTTCACCCAAAAATTAAAATTATGTCATTTATTACTCACCCTCATGTCATTCTACACCCGTAAGAATGACATGAGGGTGAATCAGTGGTTCGGAGCGCCAAAGTCACATGATTTGTTCATCTGCGGAACACAAATTAAGATATTTTTGATAAAATCCGATGGCTCAGTGAGGCCTCCATTGACAGCAAGATAATAACACTTTCAGATGCCCAGAAAGCTAAAAACATTTAAAACAGTTCATGTGAGTACAGTGGTTCAACCTTTATATTATAAAGCGACGAGAATACTTTTTGTGCGCCAAAAAAAACAAAATAATGACTTTTCAACAATATCTAGTGATGGGCGATTTCAAATCACTGTTTCATGAAGCTTCAAAGCTTTCTGAATCTTTTGTTTCGAATCAGTGGTTCAAATCGCGTATCAAACTGCAAAAGTCACATGAACTATTGAAATTTCGAAACACTAATGACGTAACAAAGCCTCGTTTACTGAAATCATGTGACTTTGGCGCTCCGAACCACTGATTCGAAACAAAAGATTCGTAAAGCTTCAAAGCCTCATGAAACGGTGTTATGAAATCGCCCATCACTAGATATTGTTGAATAAAGTCGTTATTTTGTTTTTATTCTCGTCGCTTATAACATTAAGGTTGAACCACTGTACTCACATGAACTGTTTTAAATATGTTTATACCTTTCTGGACATCTGAAAGTGTTAATTATCTTGCTGGCAATAGAGGCCTCACTGAGCCATCGGATTTCATCAAAAATATCTTAATTTGTGTCCTACGGGTGTGGAACGACATGAGGGTGAGTAATTAATGACATAATTTTCATTTTTGGGTGAACTAACCCTTTAATAATCTCATCCATGAACATAATTTCTGCCCGAGTCCCGTCTCGATTCTTTTCCACCGGCTGTAGGCGTGAAGACAACACCTCCCATGATTCCACGAAATCAAGGCGTCATCAAGCTACACCTTTGTTTTGAACAGGTGACCTCTAGCGGCTAAAATTTACAGTGTGCCTTTAACTGAAACGTGAACCAGTGTGGTGAAAACCAGAGGTTTATGTCATCTCTATCTTATTCATTGAAACACCCGAGTCCAGTTACCCACTTTAAACTTTCTCCATATTTACGAATGAAAAACTAAAAAGATTAGTGTATTATTTATTTAATTGGATTCTCTTAATCTAGTTATAGGATTAGCAACACTAGTTTTTCCAAAACTGCACAAGACTGTGATGAACTGCAGTTGTGTGGAAAAATTTTCCCTTTTAACTCAATGACTCATAGTACCCAGTGTTGCATATGACAGGAAATACTTTGTGGGTTGTCAAGGATTTTCGTCAAACACTAAAAACCATTAAAAAAGGTCTACACAAACAGCTCAGGGATGACGTTTGCATGCAAACTGATTCATAGCAGTAGCTGTGA
Organism: Hypophthalmichthys nobilis; assembly: GCA_037950665.1. Classification (NCBI taxonomy): domain Eukaryota; kingdom Metazoa; phylum Chordata; class Actinopteri; order Cypriniformes; family Xenocyprididae; genus Hypophthalmichthys; species Hypophthalmichthys nobilis. Next base: position 23,120,913 of record CM075481.1, on the reverse strand, counting down.
CACAAAAAAAAAAAACCCCAGATCACACAATCTGAAACTTACCCAGATTCATTGTCTCAGCCAAATAATGCCCATCAAATGCCTGCATTGTCTCAATATGAAATAAAACCAACAAAGAACAATCTTTTAAATGAGACTTTATTGAAGGACAGAGGAAACACTGCAGCGATCAACACGCAAGTAACCCAGTCCCCCAACATTTTTCGTCGTAGTGCGTAGTGAAATGAACACAGGTTACAGGTCAAACTGTGTGGAAGAAGCTTTAAAACACTGCCAGGCTCACGCTGTGATGGTACTGTTGAGCCATCTGTCAGTCTTGTAAATAAGTTAAGATGAATATAAATATTTTTGAGAACCTTAAAACAGTTTGTTCATTCAAGAGTCTCAGAATAAAAGGCGGTCGAAAAATTACAATACTTTGTAACGATACATTGGTTTTGATTAAAAGTTCTAGCAAAGTATATGTATATAATGTTATATAAGGCATTATATGTATGTATCATATATTCATAGTCTAATAAACATCATAAATTCCTCGACAATTTCATTTTAAGAGGTAGACGACGCAGTTTTGTTCTAACAACATACTATATATATATTTTTTAAAAACAATGTTTTGGGCTGCGGTCATCTGCAGTACTACATTTAGCCACAAGAGACCACAATCCAACAGTTTTTCTCTTGGTTTCTTGTGCTACGTATTCTGCACATCAACAAATCAAAAATATGAACTGGGCCAAGATTGCATATTTTTCATACTTCCAAGGGATCCATTTGCATAAATGAAACCATACATAATGCAAGCATATTAAGGCAAGTGAACTGCAGGGACATTAAATAATGAATTTTAAGGAATGATTTGAAACGATCAGATTATAATTCTGCTGCCATCAGTATCTCACAGCTTTATCAGTCTCTACCTCACTTTGAAAGGTGTTTGTTGTCTTTTGAAGCTGTAATGTTGGTCAGAACAGATAAGAGCAGGCAACGGTGAGCACAGATGTATGTTGGCTTCCTCTGAGTTACCAGAGGACTGGACAGTCAAGGTTAGTGAATCCAGGTTCTTTCCTTAAGTCCCAGTAAGTGTTGTTGCTCACCCAGGTGTCATCTTTGGACTTCCTGTTGGTGATAAAGCAGAAAATTAGTTGTAACAACTTGGATTTGGACCCCACATAACTCCCTTTGGAATGGACTTTGTAGCTTTGCAGACCTTTTTCATGCTCACAAAGCAACATTACACACTAAAGAAAACTGAAAATGTAAAAAAGCGTAATAGGTCCTTTTTTTAAAGATTGGTAAAGCAGGATAGTTAGTTCATACTGGAAGAATCGAGGTTGGTGTGTCATGTGGTTCTCCTCCAGGACTCTGCGTCTCTCTCGCTGCAGCTGTTCGATCCTCTGCTTCTGCACCTCTGCAGATTCAACATTCCCTTCCTCCAATAACCTGCATGCACACACAAACAGTCTCATATGAAATTCATTTGTCCTTGCATAACCCGACGGATGCAATGATGTTAGCGTCTGGTGGCCCTAATGATTCTGTCTGGTCCTGGATGTGATACATTTATATCTGAATAACTCCAACTGTGGATGTCAAAATTACTGGTAGTTTTGTGCAAAGTTTTCGTCTCAAATAGGTATGCGAGTTGCACAATTTTAAACCTTCCGATGTCAATAACTTAGCTCATGAATATTAATTTGATCATACTCATAGCTTAATATTCATGGTATATCAATTTTAATATTGCCATTTCAGGTTCTGCTGAGATATAGAATTTAGTATTGATAATTGTACAATTTCCCTGGCATTGGTATCATCTACTGCAGTGATGTTATTGTTTAGGAAAGCTATTTAAAAAAAAAAAGTTAACTGAAATGAAACTGAAATAAAATAATATAGAAATATTGGACTTAAACAAAAATTAGAAATGTTGCCTTGGCAACTGACTGAAATAAAATAAGATTAAGTTATTCAGTGCTAATTACTAAAATTACTAAAACTAAAACTGAAAATAATAATAATAATAATAACATAATAAAAATGACAATGTTACATCTGCTCTCCCGGTATGAGCTACATATAATCCATTGCCCGGACTCATTAGGGATTGATTTCTCCCACCTGTGGATCATTAGTTGGTTTGTGTTTGCCAGTTTAAGCTGTGTTCTTCTTCGCTTTCGTTGCATAGTCTTGTTAGTGTTACCACTGCATTTCTGAGCACCTGTATTCTTCTTCCCTGTTCTAGTGTTGATGTTCTCCACTCGTTTCCTTGGATTCTGCCCAAGTTTGGATTATTTTGATTGTTGTGTGTATTTGGCCATTCGCCTGTTTTTGACTACTCTTATGGATTGTCCTAAATAAATGCTGCACTTGGATCGCACATCAAGTCTTGGAGCAGTGAATCGGAACAGACAAAAACACGAAACGGAATTAATAAAACTAGTAATAAATGCTATAATGCCATATAAATAATGCTAAATTAACACTGATCTCCTGCACTTTTGATTTTCTGACTCTAGTTTCATGTAATAATAAACCATGGCCATAATAGTTTTAAACATTTAATTTTGTTTTATTTCTATTTTATTGTTTTTATTTGGTTAAGGTTTCATTCACTTTATCATTTTTAATTTTACTTTAGTTTCAGTTTATTTAAAATTTTAAGGCTGCCAATGTTAATGAACTAACTGGTATCATTTAAAAATGTTTAGTAGCATTCAATTTCTCAGCACAGCCTAGTGTTATTGCTATAGCAGCATTTTCAAGTTCAAGTTTTGTAATATATTATGTATAAAAAGCTAAAAGTAAAATAAATTAGATATTTTTTTTATAATGATGTCCAATCATTAAAAAGTATTTTAGTTTAGTTAGTTATGTTAGTTTTTATTTTCACTTGAATTAACGAAAATGTTTTCATATAACCTCAACAATATGGATATAAGTATTTACCTCTGGTCGAGTCGTAGTCTGGTGTCCGTGGGTGGAAGATGTGGTTTGGTAAGAGGGTCGAGCTCATTGAGCTCCATAGCAAACTTAGTGAAACCATAGTACTGCTCATAATCAGAAGGCATGGGATCTGTACACAAACATACACAAGTAAAAGCTGATGATAAATAGTTTTCATTTAAATACATTCTGAAATATTAAGCAAATGAATAAATAACTACTAAACACTAATAACTGTATCGTCTGTGAAATACATCAGATAGCAGACACCAGAAAATTGTGGCACATCTAAAAAAGAGGGCAGACTGTGTGTGTGTTGTTTCTTACTCGTCCTCCAGATGCAAGTAGCAGAGGGTGGGCTGCCGCAGTACATTCCCTCGTGCCATTTCCCAAACAGCTTATGGATGACTTTTCCTTTGTGGTCTGTGACAACTCCCTCCACCTCATTCATGCTGGAGTTCCAGTACTTCGCCTGCAAAGGACATACACATGTTTCATCAGGTCACCTCTGAACAAAGAAGTGTGTACATATTTAAATGAGACCACTTGGCTTAGGTATACTGATATTGAACAAATGAGTACCGAATCAATTCACCATCACTAATGTGGCATTATAAAGAACTGTGACATTTAACAGTAACTGCAGCAATCAGGTCAGATGAAGGAGATCTCCAGCAGATGTCATACTCGAGTCAGACAGTGAACCTAACTAATCTCATAGGGGATGAACCATGAATAATTATCTGACTTTTGCAGAATCTCATTCTGTCCCGTTTCTTGTTTGATCTTGCTCTCCTTTTCCCTAATTGATCTTTTCTGTCTTTCCTTCACCCCTCAGCAAAGCCTGACCCATTGTCCTTGAAGTCCGCTGGAAGTCTTTGAAGACCTCAGTGTCTGAGTTTAGTTATCTAAACTGTGCCACACAGATCCCTCATTACATGCTAAAGAATGTGGCGCTCTCTAAAAGGCCAGGAAGAGATGACCGACATTTTAAATCCTACAAGTGTGTCAAACAAGGCAGGGTTGAATCAGAATAGCAGCTGGCCCAATGCTATGGAAGCTCGTTTGTGCCATGGAATTAAAATAAAAAGAAAAAAGAAAAAGGTAATTGTGACTTTTTATCTGGCAATTCTGACTTTATTTCTCGCAATTCCGAGTTTATATCTGAACTAAGAATTGTGAGAAAAAAGTCAGAATTGTGAGATATAAACTTGCAATTATAACTTGCAATTCTTACTATTTCTTGCAACTGCAAGTTTATATCTCATAGTTTATATCTTTTTTTTATCACAGTTCCGAGTTTATATCTCGCAATTGTGAGATTATTTAAACTCTGAATTCTGAGAAAAAAAGTCAGAATTGCGAGTTATAAACTTTGAATTGTGAGAAATAAAGTCAGAACTGGGATATATACACTCACAACTGCGTGAAGAAAGCCAGTATTGTGCGTTTATATCACGCAGTTTTGACTTTTTTCTCACAATTGGGAGATATAAACTTGCAATTGCGAGTTATAAAGTCCGAATTGCAAGACTTTGCAAGACTTTTTTCTTGCAATTGCAAGTTTAAATCTCGCAATTATGACTTTTTCCTCAAGTTTAGATATTATATATCATATATATATGTATATTCTGAGTTTAGATATAGAATTGCGAGAAATGTAGTCAGAATTGCAAGATTTAAAAGTTGCAATTACCTTTTTAATTTTATTTAGTGACGGAAACAAGATTCCATATAATGCAGTGTGAAGAAACCTTAAAATATCAGAAAATAAAGCATTTCAGAATGGATAGGATATAGAGGTAGCTGACCTTGATGAAGGTGACTTTACACTGGCATTTCTCACTGTTGGAGTTTTTGATGGAGATTTCGCCATAGTGCTCGATCCAGCGCTGCCCACTCAGAATGTTGTGGATACATGATGTCACCTTATTCCACTCATAATGATCCCCAAAGCTGCAGGTGAGAGAGTGTAAACTGTGAGTGTGTGTCTACTGTAAATTTATAATATGCCTGGTTATCTGATTAACTGAAGTGTTAGTCATTAGTTGTCAGTCAGTTAACTTATAGTGTGTAATAGTCAAATAATGGATTTTATATATATTATATATACACACACACACACATGCTACCGGTCAAAAGTTTGGAATCGGTAAGATTTTTAATGTTTTTAAAAGAAGTTTCGTCTGCTCACCAAGGCTGCATTTATTTAATTAAAAATACAGTAAAAACAGTAATATTGTGAAATATTATTACAATTTAAAATAACTGTTTTCTGTTTGAATATATTTTATAAAGTAATTTATTCCTGTGATCAAAGCTGAATTTTCAGCATCATTACTCCAGTCTTCAGTGTCACATGATCCTTCAGAAATCATTCTAATATGATGATCTGCTGCTCAAGAAACATTTATTGTGTACAATTGTACAAAATATTTGTGTACAATATTTTTTTCAGGATTCTTTGATGAATAGAAAGTTCAAAAGAACAGCATTTATTTGAATTATAATCTTTTGTAACATTCTAAATGTCTTTACTGTCACTTTTGATTGATTTAATGCATCCTTGCTGAATAAAAGTATTCATTTCTTTAATTTCTTTTCAAAAAAATAAAAATAAAAATTCTTACTGACCCCAAACTTTTGAACGGTAGTGTATAATGTTACAAAAGCTTTGTATTTCAGATAAATGCTGTTCTTTTGAACTTTCTATTCATCAAGGAATCCTGAAAAAAAGTACACAACTGTTTTCAACATTGATAATAATCATAAATGTTTCTTGAGCAGCAAATCAGCATATTTTTTCTGAAGGATCATGTGACACTGAAGACTGGAGTAATGATGCTGAAAATTCAGCTTTGATCACAGGAATAAATTACTTTATAAAATATATTCAAACAGAAAACAGTTATTTTAAATTGCAATAATATTTCACAATATTACTGTTTTTACTGTATTTTTAATTAAATAAATGCAGCCTTGGTGAGCAGATGAAACTTCTTTTAAAAACATTAAAAATCTTACCGTTTCCAAACTTTTGACTGGTAGTGTATATATATAAAATAAATTAATTTTAATCAATAAAACTTTTATTCAGAAAGGATGCATTAAATTGATCAAAAATGACAGTAAAGACATTTATAATGTAGCAAAGATTTCTATTTAAAATAAATGCTGTTCTTTTGTACTTTCTATTCATCAAAGAATCCTGGAAAAAAGTATTGTGTTTTCCGTAAAAAAAAAAAAAAAAAAATTAAGCAGCACAACTGTTTTCAACATTGACAATAATAATTATTGTTTCTTGAGCATCAAATCAGCATATTAGAATGATTACTGAAGAATCATGTGAGACAGATGCTGAAAATTCAGCTTTGCCATCACAGCAATAAATTACATTTTAAAATATATTAAAATACAAAACAGTTATTTTATATTGTAATAATATTTTACAATATTAAAGTATTTTTGATCAAATAATTGCAGCCTTTGTGAGCATAAGAGACTACTTTCTATATGTAAGGAATAATGTACATTCATGATTACTGCTGAATGCTGACTTTTGTTATTATGTGAGAAGAAAATAACCTTGAAGTGATATGAGAGACATTAAACTAGCACATCTATTTAAGAACTCAGATCCCTGCAACAACAAATGTCAATTTTACAGTCATTACTCAAAAATATTACAACACAGAATGCCATGATCAACCAATCAGAATGAAGTATTCCAGAGAGCCCTGCAATATATCAGCTTTATACAGCGTTAAGTACTTGCGGGAGAGAAATTTCCAAAACAATCCCATAGTAAATCACCAAAATTATAACTCTTCATTACCATTTCTAACTTTTACATCATGAGCTGAGTTAGGCGGAGAAAACTGAGCACCATTCATAGAATCGGAGGATCTGTAAAACCTGTAGAACAGTGAAAGCAACGCAACCCACTCATCACAAACCATCCGTCATCATATGTCATCACAATGTGTGCTGCTGAGTAACTGGGTGCTGTTGTCACTGACAACTTCAACACCTCGCTGCCCCAGTCTGCCATTTCCAGGAAAGATAACTGCTCCATTGCTTAGGAAGAATAAGGACACTGACAACATCAACCACAGCTGCTGCTATAATTTGGACAGTTCCATCATTCAAGACACCAATTACCTAAAATCTATTCTTATCTCTATGGTCTACTTTAGCCAAAAGTAACACTAAAGATAACTATAAGGATAACTATAACGATAACTATATTATTGTCCACACCAGCAGATGTTATCGTTCTGTTTATTCTAAACGCGCACTGTAGTTATGTCATCTAGAACTTTAAAGGAGGATGGACTCTGATTGGCTGTCAGTGTTCTTATTGGCTCTCAATAATTCCGACGATAGCGTTTCTCTGTGTTGTTATTGTTATAGTTGCAGGGGCGGAGCTAGGGGGCTAAGGGCTTAGCTTGGCCACCTCGCTCACAATTGCTGTTTCTCTTTTTTCTTGACACAAATTGCGTTTATTTAGACATACAACCATCTATTTACAACTACAATAAATACAATAAAGTGATAACTGGTATATAATTTTGGCTGCACAGCAGCTCTTAAAGAAAATGGAGTCAATGCAGGCTGATGCATAGCACTGTTGAATATCAAATGTCAAGTGTCCTGACATTTCATCCTACCCATCGGATTGTCCTACCCGGGCTTACTGTGTATGCGCACATCAATATTACATCATTTTTGTCAAGATAAATAACACAAAATTACTGTATTTACATTGTTGCAAGGGTAGGTTTAGGGTTGGGGTAGGTGTAGACATTAATAAAGCACAATCTGATAGTTAGCATTTTTGCTGTCAACTTGTACTTGTTCTAACGAATAATGCTATATCAGATTATGCTACCACCATGGGGTAGGTGTAGATGTTAATAAAGCCTTAAACCACATTAATATCATGTTGGAAGCACAATCTGATAGGTAGCATTTTTCGCTGTCGAATTGTGCTACCTACTTGTTTCAATGGGAGGTAGCAAAATCTGAAAGGGTAGTACAAATTGTCAGAACACTGGCTTCTGCCTTTGTCATATTCACATTCTTGCACATGGGGATTCAAAAGAGAACACAATTTTTCCTTTGTACTGAGTTAAATTTAGGTATAGGCTATGGAACTGTTGAAAATAATTTATTTTGACAACTAAAAGAATGTTAAACATTCAGTGTTTACTTTTTCAGTTACAAGTTTTTGAAACAGACCTTACAGTCTCAGAATTGTTGAAGAGTTCATTGATTATCTAAAATTCAATGAAGGTTGACTAATCTTTGAACTATGTAGTCATCTTCATGTCTCATCAATGAGGATGCAGTGATGGAGAACAATCTATTGGGAGTTTGGAGAACCAGAACTAGGCTGACTGAGCAAGCTGAACTTTAGCTATAGTGTGAGTTTCTTTTCTATTAATATGCCTGTAGGTGAGGAATAACACAGCAGTGAGTACTAAACACACACACCCACCACCATGGGTAATGAGAGTGGAAGAAAGTGCTGTTCATTCCCACTCCCAACTACATTTCCTGCCGGTACTGAGACTCGAACCCACGACCTTCAGGTTACAAGTCAGACTCTCTAACCATTAGGCCACAACAAACCTTATTGCATTTACATTCAACACTTGTTTTAATGCATCATCATGTATGTACAGCCCTGACCTTAATGTATAAACAGACTTTCAATGTATTAATACTACATGCTTGCTTCTCACAAGTGTGTAACAGACCTGTGGTTTTCAACCTTTTTGTCTCCAAGGTCCCACGTTGTCCACAACAATATTCAAAGAGCCCATGACTTTTTCAATTGTTTGTGATTTAGTGGATAATGATTAAGTATAAGCAATTAAAGGAACCCCGGGTATTAAGACTTGTATGGCTTAATATAACGTAAATGATGTCTCTTACTGAAATATGTAGTAGAAAACCCATGAAAGATTTACGTTATTTAAAAAATCCTTGACATATTTTGGACAATGGGGGGCGCCATTTTGTTTATTCTATGTCGATGATGTCAAATGGTTGCATTCAGTGAGCAACTGGCGCAACCCTGTTGCTATTTTTACCACAACACAACTCGAAATATAATATATAGGGCAACAAGAAAAGTGATGCAAGTCTTCACTGCTTTCCTAGCGATAAGAAGAAGAGAATACACTGTGCACCTAAACAAAATGGCGCCCCCCATTGTCCAAAATATGTCAAGGATTTTTTAAATAACGTAAATCTTTCATGGGTTTTTTCTGCTACATATTTCATTAAGAGACATCATTTACGTTATATTAAGCCGTACAAGTCTTAATACCTGGGGTTCCTTTTAAAACATTCCTACCTGACAAAATATTGAAGAGCTTTGCATAACTAGAAAAACGTACGTGACCCTGGACCACAAAACCAGTCATAAGGGTCAATTTTTTGAAATTGAGATTTAGACATTCAAACAAAGCTGAATAAATAGTCTTTCCATTGATCAACAACAAAAAACAAAAATTAAAATATTGAGAAAATCACCTTTAAAGTTGTCCAAATGAAGTCCTTAGCAATGCATATCCACTCACAAAAATAATTTTTATATACAAAATATCTTCATGGAACATGATCTTTACTTAATATCCTAATGATTTTTGGCATAAAAGAAAAATTTATAATTTTGACCCATACTATGTATTGTTAGTTTTTGCTACAAATATACCTGTGCGACTTATGACTGGTTTTGTGCTCCAGGGTCACATATTCATTTTCATTCAGTATATTAATTCACACATGGAGTTTTATGATTTTATTCATTTATTCAAATATACAGAAGCACTTACCCAGGGAGAACCACATGAGTACTTCCTACAGGTACAATCTCCATGGACTTTCCCCAGAACTTATTCCTCCACCTCACATCTGAAATCAGTCACATATAACACAATCAGCTTCACATCTGCAGACATCAGCTAATTTGTACTGACACAATAAGCCTGCATTATTACTGTGGTGTTACCTTGCCAAAAGATGAAGTTTTTAGAGTCAGCATGACATGCTGATATGGGGGGGTGATGGCTGACCTGGAGGATGAAAACAAAATTGTAATATTGCATAAAACATTTGCAAATAAAGCACCGTTTCCATCCCTTATGTTCCTAGGAAATTGGCAAAAAATGTCTGTAATAAAAATGAAAGCTGTTGCAATCAGGAAAGCCATTGTGGCTATTTTTTCATAAATTACTTGCGCCTCAGAGCATGTAGATGAAACGCAATAAGCACTGTCATGTTATCTTGCATTCAGAGGCAGATGCCTGGTGTTTGGGAATGCAATCAAGTTAAACAGTTATTATGAGAGGTTATTATACCCAAACATGTTGATGACAGACTTTGGCTCAGGCATTTCAGAATGACCAAAGCAACATTTGAGATGCTGTGCAATGAAATTGGTCCCCTGGTTAGTCCAGTTTGCACTCACATCCTCTGTTTAGTCAAAGTCGCGTGAGATTTTTGTTGTGTTTCCATTATAGTTTATGCGCATGTTTTCTTATTGGAAAAAAATTATACGCATTTTTAGAATATATGAGCATTTTGGCATTTCCAATCAGCATTTTTTTATGCAATAACACAAAATTCGCTTAAAAGTAGGTGGATGGAAACATAGCTATATTCACATACCTGTTCACTAAAACACAGCTTACAAAGAGCATCCTACCTGCTCGGCAACAAAGCGAAAGCCTTTGTCTGGACGATCACACTCGTAGGTTTCGCCCAACACTGGATTAAAGGGTTTTCCTCCTGCTCTGTAGTAACTGGAAGCATAGCCAGACACGGCAAATGTAGCGATGTACACCTACAAACAGATCAGTGCACACTTGGTTAGTTATGCGCTGATATATGTTGCCCATTTCTTCACACTCTTTATTAAGACTTCATTGAAATGACACTGTTTCTGATCTGTCCGGCATGTGAAATAGTATTCACGAATCATTTTATTTACATCATCTGGCGTTAAACAAAATATTCAATAAAAATCTAGGCTGGACCGGTTTTTATCCATTGGGAAATGATTAGATACTAAAAGTGTGTTTTTTTAGACCTGAATGTGACTTTGCATTTCATTGTGGAGGACGAGTCCCTCTTCTGGAACACTGGCAGCACCTGGGAGGCTTTTTGACAGGGATGTGAAAGCTGAAAATCAAGTTCACCCTCTCTAGAGCATTTCAAAGTATCCCAATCGTAACGCTTCTTTTTCAAATCTGTCTTTATTTTATTGCTGTAACCTTTGTTATATTAATGTTAACTGGCATTAAATTACTGTGATACGGATATCTAATACACCCTCATTTTCATTCAGTACCAGAAACATTTTTTAGCTAGTCACCTGAGGGAAAATGTGGCCTATGAGACATCAGCCAAAAAGGAAAGTCATTTATTTCAGAGTAAATTTGCAAAGTAATTTATTTTTATCCGACTGAAGACCAGTTTTTTCCCCCCAATTAAATAATGTGCAATGATGAATCATGCACAACTAGAATAAACCGGTCAATGTTGATTTCATATTGATTTAAAATTCTTTGTCTCTTATGAATAAACTTCATACTGAAAAGCTACAAGACACTAAGCTACCAAGACATTAGTGCATTGGAAATTCAAAAGCTGAAGCTATTATTTAAATTGAGAGAAAGGATTGCTGTCTTCCTCCACAGACTAAGACAGATCAATGATGGGCACTCAGAGTGTCATTGGATACAGTAGAGTGCAGCTGACTAAAGCATATTTCCATGCAGGGAGAATGATTTCTGAACAATAATCATGATGAGCAATAGTGGATCCCATGATGATGAGCCTGGATCAAACAGGCTTTCAAAAGAATCACTCTAAACAATCACATCAGGCTAGTAAATTCTAATGCATTGTGACATCATAAGTCAGACTATGAAAGTGTGTGAATTTATATAGTAAACAATAAAATTTACATATATATATATATATATATATATGATTTGTTTTTATATCTATATATATATATACACACACACTATTTATATATATACACACACCGATCAGGCATAACATTATGACCACCTTCCTAATATTGTGTTGGCCCCCCATTGCTGCCAAAACAGCCCTGACCAATCAGACATGGACTCCACTAGACCTCTGAATGTGTGCTGTGGTATCTGGCACTAAGATGTTAGCAGCAGATCCTTTAAGTCCTGTAAGCTGCGAGGTGGGGCCTCCATGGATCAGACTTGTTTGTTCAGCACATTCCACATTCCCAATTAAATAATGTGCAATGATGAATCATGCACAACTAGAGTAAACCGGTCAATTTTGATTTCATATTGATTTAAAATTCTTTCTCTTATGAATAAACTATGGTCTATTCATATTCATGGTCTCATGATGAGCAATAGTGGATCCCATGATGATGAGCCTGGATCAGACAGGCTTTCAAAAGAATCTATTTTGAAATAGAAATTGCGTATGCAGCCGCATACGCAACAAACTGTGATGCATTGTGTTTTCTGACAGCTTTCTATCAGAACCAGCATTAACTTCTTGAGCAATTTAGCTGCAGTAGCTCGTCTGTTGGATCGGACCACACGGGCCAGCCTTTGCTCCCCACATGCATCAATGAGCCTTGGCCGCCCATGACCCTGTCACCGGTTCACCACTGTTTCTTCCTTGGACCACTTTTGATAGATACTAACCACTGCAGACCGGGAACACCCCACAAGAGCTGCAGTTTTGGAGATGCTCTGACCAAGTCATCTAGCCATCACAATTTGGCCCTTGTCAACCTCACCCAAATCCTTACGCTTGCCCATTTTTCCTGCTTCTAACACATCAACTTTGAGGACAAAATGTTCACTTGCTGCCTAATATATCCCACCCACTAACAGGTGCCGTGATGAAGAGATAATCAGTGTTATTCACTTCACCGGTCAGTGGTCATAATGTTATGCCTGGTCGGTGTACACTGTATATATTGTTGTAACGTAATATGGATAGTTATTAAATTAAACATTACAATATTATTTTTATGGCTCTTCATTTACACCTGTGATCCATTACTTCACATGAAGGAAGAGCCTTTGAGTTTCTGTTTCGACCCTATTTGACAAAATGTAGTTTTTATACTTATATTATGCTTTATTATGCAAACTTTGAGCTCTCTTCCTCAGTGACGTTTTGTTACATTAAAAGGTTAGTTCACCCCAAAAATGAAAATTCTGTCATTAATTACTCACCCATGTCGTTCTAAACCCAATAGACTGTCTTTCATCTTCGGAACACAAATTAAGATATTTTTGATGAAATCCGAGAGCTCTTTGACTCCTCCATAAACAGCAATTTAATTATCACTTTCAAGGCCCAGAAAGGTATAAAGACATCATTACAATAGTCCACGTGACGTAAAACCCGGAACCACTGCACTGTGTTTATTATGTGAATGGCGACGTAGACCGACATGGAATAGAAGAAATTGTTGAATAAAGTCATTATTTTTGTTTGTTTTTAGTGCACAAAAAGTATTCTCGTCTCTTCATAAAACATTAAGGTTGAACCACTGTAGTCACGTGGACTATTTTAACAATTTCTTTATTACCTTTCTGGGCCTTGAAAGTGGTAATTAAATTGTTGACTATGGAGTCAGAGAGCTCTAAGATTTCATCAAAAATATCTTAATTTGTGTTCTGAAGATGAACGAAGGTCTTACAGGTGTGGAACGACATGAGGGCGAGTACTTAATGACAGAATTTTCATTTTTGGGTGAACTAACCCTTTAACTTTGTAAGCATATGCAAATATGAACATAAAGCAAAACCAGAACACTTTGCATTCACAAAAGTCAGAATAGTCAGTCTCCTGAAAATTCACATTTGCACCAGAAAGCATTTGGATGGCAATATTTCTTTTATTTTAATGTGCACAATAATTGTGATTAGCTAAAAATATTAATGTAGGCTTAAGTTCATGCATGTTTTTAAATTCCAAATACTTTTCATATGAAAATAGGTTTGTACAATTATGCATGTGACCTCTGCCTACCATGCGTTCAAACGGGTCCTGTGTTTGTGCAGCCTTGTCCAGCAGTTCGCTGTACTCCAGTTCCTCACACAGTCTCTGCAGTGTGTTGAGCGGCTCATTGAGTTGAACAGGCATGGCTACTTTAGACAGGTCCTTCCCGATGTTGTTCTTCAGGATGTTCCACAGGCTGATGTTGCTGGTATTGGGACTCGGGGAGGGAAGACAAGACCGCCGCTGTTCTTGAGAACCACCGTTCTCTACGCAACCTAAAAAAGAAAAAAAAAAACATTTGTGGTTCAGGAAATGCATCTAAGATTGATTTCCAGCAATTGTGTCTCTGGAATTTTCTGTTCTGGCATGCTAAAATTGCTTGTCAGTGGTCTTTCTGAGCGTACCAAATCCCTCATAGAGCTATAAAACAGCTGTCAAATGTATGAAATGCAGTTTGTATTCCATGTATAACACTGGAATGATAGCAAAATATCAATGACTTGAAGAAAAATGTGGCATACCAACCAATGTACCCAATAATTTTTATTTATTGTTAAGCAAATCCTTTTTCTTTTTCTAAGCAAAAATGTCCCTTGTACAGTACCAGCAGACCTGTGCAGCGTACACACAAAAATTGGTTACATATCCTGCAGTTGCAACATCTATTTTATTTGACCCTGGATGTAACTTATGTGATTCTAAATCATATTTCTGTTAATTCAGAAGTTACTAAATATGAAGCACATTTTTACGTTACCTGAGAATTTTTTATACAGTGCTGTCCCATTCTTTACCAAGAAATTCAATAAAAACTTTTTTTTTTTAAAGTCAGAACTGCAGAACAGTTCAATTCTTTATAATATAATATAATATAATATAATATAATCTTCCAGGCAGATTTGTAACATCATTAGTTGATTGGAACTTCTTAATTATTGCCCTGATGATGGGGATTTTCAATGTTTCAGCTATTTTCTTACAGCCACTTTCTATTTTGTGAAGCACAATCTTTTGCTGATCAGAACTCTATTCTTTGGTTTTAGTCCATCATTTGGCCTTAGTGTTTCCTCATATTTATACTTCTGTGGAACAGGAAGTCATGGTGAAACTCACGTGAACCATTGAAATTTCTAAACGTTCTGAAACACTTATGACGTAACGAAGCCTTGTTTACTGAAATCACGTGACTTTGTCAGTTTGATACACGCTCCGAACCACTGATTCGAAACAAAAGATTTGTAAAGCTTCCAAGCTACATGAAGCAGTGTTTTGAAATCGCCCATCACTAGATATTGTTGAATAAAGTCGTTATTTTGTGTTTTTGGTGCACAAAAAGTATTCTTCTCACATTAAGGTTGAACAACTGTAGTCACATGAACTGTTTTAAATACATCTTTAGTAGCTTTCTGGGCATTTGAAAGTGTTAATTATCTTGCTGTCAATGCAGGCTTTGGATTTTATCAAAAATATGTTAATTTGTCTTCTGAAGATGAACGAAGGTCTTACGGGTGTAGAACGACATGAGGGTGAGTAATTAATAACAGAATTTTCATTTTTGGGTGAACTATCCCTTTAATAAACATTTTATAGTCATCTAAACATCCCTGAAACTTACACAAAACCTGTTTTAACTGAGGTATTTTGAGGTATTTTGAGTTTACACTTGTGGTGGGTGTGTAATTGTAAATTGTGCTGTGCAAATCATCTATTATTTCTGCATCTGATAAGCCACTCTGCTTTAAAACATGATGACTTTTTTCTCATGTCTTTGCGTTTCCCTATTGAGCTCTTTAGAACATCATCCATACAACAGCAACTGTTCATTCTTTCTATGAAACCAGTAAACCGCTTTCACCGGTTCTAACTCGGCAGCTTTTATAACACTATAGCGGTTGACCAGAACATTGCAATTATTTCTCATTCACTAGAATACAATCAAATGGCTTTCCCCACACATTTTGCATCTGCCTTCTGCACAGCATTTTATGTTTTCTGCGTGGGTGCGACATCACGATCACGACCTTGTACGCGTGCAACTTAGAGGGAACATTACCCACCTGTATTGAGTCTCTCATTCTCTGCTTCGTTGCTGAAGTTATCCATGGACACGTTGTCACTGATGTCACTGATATATGAATCATCTTCCGAAGGCTAGCAGAAAACCACACATCATCATTACAGGTGTTTGGCTCTCTGACAGTATAAATGTATCAAAGGCTGTCTATTAACCATCTAGCAACTGAAACACATTAGCAAATGGATCTCTCTGCACCCTCTAATAAACCATATTATCATAACAATGAAGACTTTAGTGTGTTTGTGTGTCCATCACTCAAATGGAGTAGATGAAGGAAGTTTTTCGAAGTTCTAATAGTCAAAGAAGCTACATTTTTCATAAGGTATTTTTAGAGAGAAGCAATTATCTCAATTTTCATATTACTTCTGCTACAGGAGACGCTTGAGCAGGTCGGCCTCAATGTGAGTCAGAGAGGCAGAAATGAAGTTAGAGAGAAAGCAGGGATGGCTGGTTCCTCTAGCTCTGGAATGTCATCCGTAGCACTTATTACATGTTTAATATAATTAGTCCCTTCCTCTGTCTCCTAATAGGGTGTTTAGTTCAATGTCTGCCTTAGGTGAAGGGGAGAGCAGAGGCAGCTGGTCTCTTGAGGAAATGTAGTAAATGAAATATTTGATGCTTTGGTAGAGCTAGGCAAAATGTATCAGTCTGTCAAGGTATTTAAAAAACCTGAAACTATACTATAACCTGCTATAGCCAAACTGTATTATACAGGGACACTTTCAGTGTATGACTCATTTTGGTCATAGTGCCCAACTGTGATGATACTTACAGTAGCACATTTGTTAGACAGGTGAAAAGAGGGGACTTCACCTCACCTCATTTTCTGAAGAACTAGCTGACAGCAGCACTTCCTGTGCATCAAAGAACTCCGAAAGAGACTCTGTAATGGAAGCTCTGCTCTCATTGGACGCCTGGTGGACAAGGGGGCGGGAACCATCAGTGGAGTCTTGCTTCTGTTTGAAGAGAAATCATGGCTTTAGTTCACATAGAGCCAAATGGGTGAATCTCAAAAACAAAAATGTGGATCATATTTGTCCCTAAAATCAAACATTATATGCATAAATTATATAAATAAATAATTCATAATATTATATTAATATAAAAATGAAACAATTTATATTATATTATATTATATTATATTATATTATATTAATATATATATTATTTGGGACCATTCAATTTATTATTTTTCATTATTTTCACAACAATTAGGCACACTTTCCTCTAATATAGAAATGAATCACCCAGTCCATTTACATTGTTTTTGTTTTTTAAAATGATAAAATCAGCATAAATTATCCCTCCTATTGCATTCAGTTCAGTTTTGACCAGGAATAGGTACATAAAAAAAATTCTAAAAAATCTATTTTTAGTACGGGAGCTTAACTTTGGAAATGGATTAAGAATATCAAAATACATATGATTTTTAAAAATAGATATAATCATTTAAAAATATACATTGTAACACTTCTGGGTCAATTTTAATCTAGGTATCAACTGAGGCTTTACACATGATGCTAGGCAGTCTTTTTGGGAGACTTTTTTTATGAACCGGGGCTGGATTTCTTGATAACGTTGTCTCTTAGTGTGCTATGAAGACTCTAAAGGTATACCTTAACTAAAGTTATACCTTTTCTAGGCGTGTTCCTTATCAGGTTGCTTAAGGTATATCTTCTTAAGTGCGACGTTATCAGGTGCTGTCCATGGTGGCGGTGCTGGATTGGTTGATATCAATGGCTCGAGAATCGATAATTCACTCTATGCAGGGGCTGCTTCACTGCGTTATGTGAGAAAGCGGTGGTCTTTATAAAAGAAGCACTTCAGAAGTTAGAAGTTAAAATTGCATGTATCAGGACTCATGGGATCTTATAAAAATAATACAAATTGCAAACTAAATCTATATTGTAATTTATCTATATTCTGGGGGCTCTATATTCTATATTGAGCCCCCAGCGTGAGTTTAAGGCGATTGTTATTTTATAACATTATTTTATAATGTATTAATTCCTTGGAGACACGTCATGCAGCTGACAGATATGTAGGTATTGCGTTTATTTAGTTTTTCCTTTTTTATTCAAAATATTCACAAACTTGTTAACTATATCATGAATTATATGATATATTCCGATTGTAAAATATGTGGAATTAAATTTGTTTTTTCGTGTGATGAGTTTGCACCACAATTTAGAGCTGTCGGATTTACAAAATTTTCCCTGAAATACATAAAAATAAGTGACCGGTGAACTGGGAGAAGAATAGAGTAAATTTTATTCTTTCATACACAATGTGTATCTGATATGAATAAAACACTCTGCCAAATTATATAACTGAAAGGATTATTATTGCAGCCTATATAGACATCAGTGTATGGAATTTTAATTTAACAAACTATAAATGTCTGTTTTATATAGCCTAGTAGTTCATTCAAATGTCTATTTAAATGTATGTCACCTAAAATAAACCTGGTGTGGTTGAAAACACTGAATAGTGATATATGACAAGCACTGAGCGCGTCTGTCTCAGTGACAAAGTGCAAATGAATTTAGCAGTGATGCATTGAACGTTCTAATCACACCGGTGTGATCGTACACGTCAAAGAGCTAAAATGCATCGGGGTCGATTTTTTTTTTTTTTTTTTAGAATTGTAGCTTATGACATGGTAGCCAAAACTAAAATTTTCACAGATGAAATAGTGCACACACACACACACTAAATGGCTCCACAGAAGGCGCCGTCTTTGATTTAGCACAACTATTTGCTGTATTGCTACCATAGTTTGACAAAACTCCCCACCACAATCATTCTCTTTAAATAGACTCCTTTACTGCCTAATGGATTGCCAGCTGATGTACCTTTGGATAATATAATTAAAAAGTTAACAACCATCAGTGTAATGACAATTTTATTCTTTGCATGAAAATCTTCGCATTTTATTCTTTGCCATTATCCTAATTGAACATTGTGTGTATTACAACTTCAGAATTATATTCGTATAGACTGTCAACAGTGATAAGGTATAGCTAAGAGTGGTCCAGACCAACCTTACGAGCAAATGATTAACAGAAGGTATACTTAACTAAGAGCGTTTGGGGAAATATACGTATTAACGTTAAGGTACAGCTTAAGGTATAATTTAAGAACGACGTAGAGTAAACAAGGATTCAGGAAATCCAGCCCAGATTTGTCTCAAATACTTCTGTAAAATATATTAAGCCTCTTTCCCATATTTCATACACCTTTAGGACCATTTTTGTTGGTAAACATATGCATGCACAAAATAAAATATCAGCAGAAAAAAGATATAAGATACAAATAAACAATATCAAATGAACAACAGTCCAAAGTGGATGTATAGTAATAAAATGGGAATAATAACACAGTAACAATCAATGCTTAGTAATGTTTGTGCATTCACTAGTTAAGTTACTTCTCAGATAAAATATGGTTTTAGTTTTGTTTTATAAGCTCACATTCCTCCGTGTCAAAACTAAACCAGGAATGCAAAAGGTGTTGGTAGTTTCTGAATACATGAGAAGAGTTACATTCACAACATCAAATATTAGACTTAGAATTGCACTGTACAAATGTACTTTATACTTGAAATTTGAGATTTGAGAAGGAAAATGAGATTTCTACATGTCACAGTTATGAGAATAAGATTTTTATATGTCACAGTAGGCTACAGAGATCTGTTATATATGCCTAATTGTCATGAAAATGCCAAAAAAAAAAAATCACTATGTATAAATATTATTGGTCTTAAAATAGGCTTAATTTTCTTTATAAAATACAACATTTCTTATTTGTTCCTTTTCATTTTGAGGAAAGATTTGTCCTGGATATTTCTTGGCAGCTTTCATGAGATTCAACTCATTAGCTGAAATTCGAAGCAAACAGGATACAAGTTCCCAACAGAAGATTAAAGAAAACAAAAATGCTAAATAATAGAGAATATTTCTTAACAGCACAAGACCAAGTAAACATAATTAAGTAAAATAAACAATTAGCAAACAATTTCTTTTGAATCAGGACTTGTTATGAAGCAGTAAGACAAAAAGGAAAGACAGTTGGCAGAGCTTTGCAAGATAATTAGCGTAAAAGCATTATGTTGACTAGAATGTCAATTAGGGAAGTTGGTTATTGACAAAGCAATTCCACAGGAACATATCACTGATAGCATGTGAAGCATGGGTGCAATATAAGATTGTTAGGGTGCGTGCAAGTGGGTTTGGGCGTATACTACCCAGAGACATGATTAACTGGCATTAGTAAGTCTGACTCAGCCTCTCCAGAGAGTATCTGTGGATTCAATTAGCATAAATCAAATTAAGCCTCAGGTTTCAACCCAAGGTGATAAAAAATATTCGGCTGACAAATCTTACACTAATTCTTTCTACAATAACTCTACTTGTGATTAGTGAGCAATGACTAATGAAATGTAGTGTGTATGGTTGGTGGCAGCTGTAGAAAAGGTCTGGTCTTGATAATGGCACTGGGGTGGTGGGTGGGTGTAATGATAGCACATTTCCCAGACCCACCTGCAGGGGGCCAGGACTGAGGTTTATATGGACAGAGGGCTCAGAGATGTGCGACTCAGCATGAATCTTGCACAGACGCTCTCTCAGCTCAGTGTTCTGTGTTACAGCCTGCAAAAGCAACCAGCAAAAACTCACATGGAGTCCACATAGAGCTCCTAACTATTAAACATACCTTAAGCAATTAACAGAAGTCAGCTCATTATTTATTCACCCTCATGTATTTTCAAACCTTTATGACAAAGGCATACAGTGACTGGGACTGTCAAGCTAAGAAAAGAACACTTCGGGCCAGATTTACTCACAGCTTGCGCCAGCACAAACCCTCTTTTAGCATTAAAAAACTACTGTCAGGATTTATTAAAGACACGCAGTGAAAAATTAGTGCTGAATGGGTGTATTTTTTGCAGCCGACCTTATTGCATATCCATTTGTAGGAGTTTCCCTTTCAGATGCAAAATTTATGGGGGAAGAGTATGTAAATGAATCATGCAAGGTGATTTACTAATGTTTAAGCTAGTTAATTTATTGGTATTTACTCCATTATTTACCACTCAAAAAAGCATGTCTTAAACCAGACGCTAATTTGCGCTGCTCTTGGTAGATTGTTGTTGGTCATTATGGAAGTGATCTGACTGAATCTGGTTCTTTAATTTGCACGTCGTCAGTAGATCATGCGCAGAACTTTCCACTCCCATCTGTGCTTTTTAGAATTGCGCTCTCATGCTAATGTGCCCTGTTTAGTAAATCTGGCCCTTATTCAGCAAAAAATGCAAATACATTCTCGCACTAATTCAAATGTGATGTGCGAAGATTTGTTGCAATGGTTTTGATGTTGATGGCATCAAATGGCACTGATTCTTGTGTTTTTCATAAACAATCAAAGTTTTTGGATTGTGACTGCCAAGATTGAATTAAAGGTATTGCAATTATACTGGTATAGTGACGATATCCATGATAACTACTGATATTGTGTTAATATTACACATATTATAATAGCATTTATAATCCAGTACCAGTGACTATTAAGGTGCAGTACTGCCACCTACTGTTAAGGTTCAGTACAGCCATCTACTATGTTGGAGTGTCAACCAGGGCTGCGTTTCCCAAAAGCATTGTGAGTCAAGTTGATCGTAGAGACTATTGGTGGCAATGGTTCTACGATCTACTTAGGCTTCCGATGCTTTTAGGAAACGCAGCCCTGGTTGACACCAACATATTAGGCGGCAGTACTGCACCTTAACGATGGTAGCTACCAGTCATAAAACTAAAAAAAGGGATAAGAAGACAAAGTGGTTGCATTCCAAATGGGATATATTCAACTGCGGAGTGACAACAATCATGGCTGCCATGTTGAAGGGTCATTTAAAGGGGCCTTCGGAATGAAGGATTTTGAAGAGTACAACTGATAGACACTTTGCACCCATGATTCTTTGCACAAGCAACAGTTGTTTTTTTTTTTTTTTTTTGGTCTTCTACACCCTTTCTCCCTTTAGAGCTCTCCCTTTGAAGGGATTAGGGCATAGGGATGAGCCCTTCAGAATGGAACACAGGGAGCATGTAGCTACTACCAATCCCTCCAGGATTTCGCGATTCTGCGATCACTGAATTTATCGCAAAATCAAGCAAACTCCGTAATATTTGGAGGAGCTAAATAGATAAATTGCCGCAGATGTTCGGCAGATTTTGGACTAAGATGCGTCCTGTCACATCATCGCAAGGCGCGTTCAGTGAAACAAAGGCTGTTTCTCAATTCCAAAAATGGAAAGAACAGCCTTGCGTGAAGACCGATCTACAAGAGCTACAATGGACAAACGAAAGGAAAGAGGAACTAATCCCTACGCTACTCGTTTGACTTACACGGGCTGATCTAGATCAAGCGACACCGTTAATATACAGCGTTGGGAGATCCCGTTTAGAAAGAGCTTGAATGCGCCACAGAATCAGTAACATTGCTGTGAAATCTTTTAAGCACTGAAATTCGGCACATAATTTTCTGTTAAACCACAGATATCAGATCAAACAGTGCCGACTATGAAACCATGAGAAACATTGTGCCATGAACACAAATCACCAACATTCACCATGGGTTTTAATGTAGTAACACTAACAGAAACAACTTGTGACAGAAATGGTCTAATGTTTTGTGTGGTTTTAAGTGCTTTACGCAACTTTTCCCAGCACTTCAAAGCTTTAAATATTACCCAATTTGAATGTTATTTTTAATGTGATGACCAGAACATTATTTGTTCATCCTTCATAGGTTGTCCCCATTTATAAAACTAAAAGTTTCACAATATAGGAAAGCAAACACTTATTTAAAAATAAAAAGACGTCAAGTGTAGAACTTAATGGCACCGGTGCTACTGCCCTCAAATGTTAGTCTGGAGCCCTGCGATGGTTCTCGAGGTCAGAAAAGTAATAACAATTTTAGAAGAATGTAGTCTGTGGTATATTTTCACAGCAAAACAACAAGAAATGCCACAAATATCGCCACAAATGTCGACGAAAATTTTAGGAAAAGCCACCACAAATTCAGTCAAAAACAAAAAAAAAACAAACAAACAGAAAAAAGACCCACGAAATCCTGGAGGGACTGTACTATACTGACACAAAAAATCATGTTGGTAAAGATGACAGGTAAAAGCAAGACACCATATCTGCACCCAAAAAAGCTCTTCAGTGTGGGAGCTTCATGGATTCCACCAATCAATATAGTACTAATATTATTATTGTGAATTCTTTTGGCCAGATAAACGAATTTGAGATCTGAGTGCAAAATAAAAATGTGACAGATAAAGGTATTTTCTTTTAATAATGTGACAACTTGAAAGTTGAACAAGCTATATGGACTACTTTAATGGTGCTTTTACAATGCTTTTTTTTTTCTTTTGTCTTTTTTAGAATTAGGCCTGGTCCTGGCAAATTTTCCTTGTGTGGGAAAGTGCAGGATGAACATTCTTCAAAATATTTCTCTTTATGTTGTATAAAAGAAAGCAAGTTAAATAGGATTGGATAAGGGTGAGTAAACGACTTTTAAAATGTCATTTTTGGGTGAACTATTCCTTTAAAAAAGTTTAACAGAACGTAAAGTTATGGAGTTCCAAGTTACTTGAGGTTAAATGTGGCCAGTAAGGATGCACTGTGAATTTCAAAAAGATTCCCAGCAGTTCTAACAAAGAGCAGATGTTTGGCGTTCTTTCTCAGAAAAGCTTGAGTAGGGGGTCTACCTCACAATAATGTGACTCACTAAAGAAGATGAGTCATAATTCAGCGTTACAGAACTCGATTTAGCACAGACTGTTTATAGCATGTAAAAATGGCTCCTTGGAGGGTCAACTCTATTGTTCACAAGATTCATTAGAAGGTCGACATACTCGTTATATCACAATAGCACTTCCACACGTACACATACTTCCCTGCACTTTATGAGAAAGCACATCTAAATATATTCTTTGGCCATTAATGAATTGATGATAAGAGAAGCATGTTTACACCTGCACAAAACAAGAGCTCTGCTTGAGTAGCATGCAATGCTTTTAAGAAGTATTTAGGCAAGAAACAGAACGATTGTTAGTAACAGTGTTGAGCATGAGGAAATGCACAGAGAGGAAATTAGTGTGTGTGTGTAGTTTGTGTTCTTACAGCAGTCAGGGCACTCTTCAGTCCTAGGAGCTGGGCCGAGGGGGAGGGACAAGACTCATGCTCCAGCATCTGTTTAAGTCTCTCTTTCTCTGTAGTCAGCATGCACAGGGCTGATTTCATGGTTGTATGAACTGGAAACAAACATGTAAAAAAAGAGTTTAGCACCATTTCAGATATATATAAGGTGGACAAATCATTTACAAATCTGGTTTTGATTCTCACATCTTCGTGCATGTTTTATAAAACACGATATGTTTGTAATTTGAGGGAGTATACATATGAATCATATGTCTGGAAGCAAATTGTGCATTTTCAAAGTATCTCTGTTTCATCATTGCAGGAGTGTAAAAGCTGCTTTGACCTCCACATGAAACCTGGCACAGATGCAAATCATACTGAGTGATTTGAAAAGGTATCTATAGGAAGGAAACAGGAAGTATGCAGTGAAAACTTGTACTTCAGTTGATATTGATTTGATATGTTGCAGAAATAAAAAAATAAAAAAAAAGAAAGCTTGTTGAACATGGTTTCTCCCAATTTTACTTTTTCCATATGTTCTTAGTGAATTTACATTAGTTCAATTAGATTAGATACTATAAGGTAAATATTCAATGGTGGTTATATTTTTCTATATTATATGCTGTAGTTTATTCAGTTCCTTCATTTTGCAGAAAGAAAACTAAATTATGTTATATATATATATATATACTTAAGTATTTTAGTATTTTATTCTTGTTGTTCATCTAGAGAAGCTGTTATATTGTCCAATGAAACCTCTTGACTTGTACTAAAGGAGCAGCTGGGAAATTTCTTTGACCATGAGATTCTAATTTTCACAATCCTCCTGAAGATACAGTGCAAAAAACCATTTGCAATCAACATCTGTCGCATTCTCCAGAGTTTTGGCTTTGTCCCTCAGCAATTTCCTCCTAATGACACATATTTTATATGCAAATAAGACATTCTGAGCCAAAAGTGTAGGATTTGGGGGAGAATGATGAGGTATCATTTATCACAAAGGACACATTCTAGTGATATATCACTAAATCTAGTTGAAAAAAGATTCACTAGTTTTCTTTTGCAGCACTCACGGTTGTTTGCGACACGGCAGAAGTCTTCCTGCAATTTGGATACGTCTATAGGCGAGTCTAGAGGTTCATGGTAACTCTTCTCATTGGTCAGGTCTACTGTAGAGAGGTTGGGATTGGATGCGTGGAGACGGATAGAGCCTGCTGAAATACAGCTTGGAACCTAAAAACATCAGAGGAAGGAGAAAATACCAGGTCAGTGGTCAATGATGGTGCTATTCATTTTTGCAAAAGGAACACTGCGAGATAAATGGCCTAAGGAAAACGTAATAGGAAATTTCTCGTCCATGCAGTAATACTTAATGGTCCTTTGTGTAACAGTTAAGAGACTACAGGACGAGCCATGCGAACGAGAGTGACTTTCATTGTCACATCAGCAAATCAGCTCAATAAAACATTGCATTAACGTTAAAAATGCATGGCTCTCTTGTAAACTGATGTGAAGATTTTTTAATATCAGGTATGTAAGTAGAAGGTCACGGATCACCTGCAGGGTAGTTTTGTTGTCTTTCCCATAATTCTTGGAACGCCATTTTTTGGGATGTCTCTTCTCTTTTTTCGGGCTGTCGTACGTTGAAGCCTACACAAAACAAAAGATACTGAAATACCCCAATACATACTGAAAACCATTCACTAAAATGGATTCTTTGTACATGTGTACAATATATCAGTACCATATCAGTTATCGGCCGATATTAGACATGTTTTAATATACCACTATCAATTAATATTGGATATATAATTGTTCATGCTCATTTCCCCTAATTTTACATTTAGATAAGCTTTGCAATCATTGAACAATCGCTTAAAGTTAATCTTTAAAAACACTTATGATTTAAGAATTCAAATTAAATATAATCTTTAGCGAATCTCAAAATAAGTATCCTTTTTTTTATACTAAACATAATTTTGTGATGCTTAAATTTACTTAATGACTGATTTTAGCTTAGTGTTTTATTGGCCATACTGTAAATACAATTCTATTGCAAAATAAGGGGATTAATTCACAACATCTCAAGGGACGAGTTCGCAATTTTCATCCATCTTTGTATTGTTACAGTGTCGGTAGTATATGTAAATGAACAACATGTACTCTCTCTCAATGTTACTTGAATCCAGATCTCCCTGTTTATTTGTCCGCCATATGACACAAAATGAAAATCTGCGAACTTGTCCTTTAAGTACAGAGTAAACATTTAAATTTGCAGCAGCTAAAGTAAACAGAAATTGTAATAAAATAAGGTGGCCCATTTGGCAGATGAAAAGGACAGCTCTCTGAATAATATCTCATCTGTTACCGCAGTTATGTGGAATAATTTGATTTATTACTGCAAATCTCATCATGGCTATCCTTCTGAACTTGTGCTATCAACCGAATGACTGTTTGTCAGTTGGACCGTAGGCAAGAACATTAACAGCATCCACAGGCACAGCTGGACCACTGCCTGAGGGACTAAGATTCGCCTTTTTTGAAGGCAGCAATTTTAAAGAATTTTTTTCTATTAAACATTTTTAAAAGTTTTCCAAGTAAAACTTTAAGTGCCCCTATTATGATATTTTAAAGGCTGTTAATTTTGTTTTGGAGGTCTCCTACAATAGGTTTACATGCATCCAAGGTCAAAAAACGCTTTCATTTTCTCATAATATACATTGCAGCATCACCTCTTTTCTTACGGCATCTCAAACGGTTCAATTGAAGGATTCAGTCTCTTTAAACAACTCCTTTCCAAGAGCCTGCACTGCTCTGATTGGCTAGATGGCCCAATCTGTTGTGATTGGTCTACTGTTTCGGAAAGGAAACTCCCATTACCGTATCTGAATTTCAGCTCCGGAGGCTTCCTTGGCACTTGAATATATAGGAACAATTGCGTTGGTTTTACTGTATCAATTTCAGGGCTAGCACTCAACCTTCAGAAGTGCATGCAAAGTGGATTTGCTTTCACAGCACAGAAAACAGCATCTTCTCGTCATGTCGACAACACAAACCAAACTCTTCCAGGCCTCAAATACAACTACAGGGCGGGGCAAAGTAGATGATGTTCACGGGCAGCCAATGAAGACCATCAGCAGGCATTATGCAAATTTGTGTTATAAACCTACATATAGGTTTATGCAGGAAGTAAGACTGGTTTCAGGCAGTTGAGAATCAGTTCTTTCTTTTGGGAGACAATAACTTGATTTAACGTGCACTTTGATCTTTGAAACAGCTGTTCACACTACATGAAAGATAATATATGAAAAAGTATAATAGGGGCACTTTAAATATATAAAATAATATCAATTCAACTAAAACATCCTTACATTTGTTGGATATGTAAAACACTTAATCTAACCAAGAACAAATTCTGATATATGGCTTGTGTAATTATGTTAACAACAACGAAAAATATTATTATAAATTTGTGTGTGAATGACATGTAACCTGCAGAGCGTTGATGGCTGGGGCGGAGTAGGTGCGGTGTAACACCTCCATACTTCTTAACAAGTGATTCAGTTCCAGGAGCTGAGCCTCACATACAGAGAGTTCTGAGAGAGAAAAAAAAAATATTGTGCAGTAAAAATCTGCAGACACAGCATCTTCAGTATGAGATTGGTGTGTGCGTACCTTTGGTGCACCTGTCCATGTCATCAGAAGACTGGAGCCAGGCGGTCACCTTGGCCTGGCTGGTAAAAGATACAGGCGAGTGGAGAGACGACTGCTTTGCAAGAGAGGCACGCTACATGGAAAGAGAGAGAGAGAGAGAGAGAGAGAGAGAGAAGCATGAAAAGAAAATGATAGGGGGATGATAGAGACAGAAAAGAAGACACAAAATGATTGAGAAGACAGAGAAAGCTAAATTTATTAATACAACTCCAGCTAAGTAAAACAATTTTTAGTTTCATTAAGTAAATTAAAGTAAATTTCAGTAAATTTGTCATTTCATATCATGTTTTTATTATATATATATATATATAATACATTTCCAGTTTTAAACCCTCTAGAATGCCTTTACTTTATTTTATTAATGCCTTTTTTTTTTATAGATAAATGATGTTTATGACATTAACCATTTCAATATTTATTTTGTGAAATTTATTTACATCTAAAAGGATAACAGTATTATTTAAAGCTGTATTATGAAAGATATTTTGATTAAATATGACTTGAATTCTATTATTGACTGAGTACATCAAATCTGAGTTCAAAGCCTACAAAATAATGCTTTTTAATTTTGAGCTTGAGATTTGGTACTTTATCATATCTGCACTTTATCTGCACATTCTTCTTACTGTCAGTGGATCTTGGTGTACAGTATAATGACAGATCCACTCTGATATGGTAATCACTGGTAACCATGGGAATACCTCAAAGCATCATATTCATCCGTGCAGAAGATCATGTAACTGATGTAAGAGCTGCGAACATGCGATAGATGTCGATAGAGCGACCAAAGTGTGAATGTGCAGCTTTATTATGTGTATTTAGGACTAATACTAGCTATGAAGTTAGCCTAAGCAAGACAAAAGCCAATTTTATGCCAAAATATTAAAAATTTCCATAATCATCACAGAATGATACTGAACACAATACATCATTTGAGATGTGGTGGAAATATGGTGGGAATTTTCATTACCTTCAAAAAAACTTGTACTGTGATAAATGTGTTTACACTGTTGGATATTGTTAGTGGACAAAATAAATAAACTAGTGTGGAAAGTGATTTTTGAGAGTTTTTTTTTCTTTCTAAAAGTTGCTGTAGACTTTAAAGTACAATAGTCCTTTAACGTCCTCTCAAAGTTAAAGCACTAGCACAGTCATTGTCATTTCATCTGACATCATCTTTCCATCTAAACCCTCTGCATGTCCCATAGCGTTACCTTTCTGATGGACTGACTGTCGGATATCGTGGGGGAGGAGGTGAGGGGGTAATGAGGGTGAAAGAGTGTTTTCTCATGAGGGAACATTGCAATCTCATTCTGCCTGTAAAGTCTGTGGTGACGTAGCTTAGAGACCCATTCATCAAACAGCTCCTGGGACTTGATCTGCAAGCACAAGGAGACCACAGTTAAAGCTTCAGGATGAAGGAAACCTACTCAATCAGTAGGTGCTGCTGCTGCTGCTGCTGTTGACTTCATGACTTTGTATTTGAAGGACTAGCTTCCTATTCCTGAGATCAAGAGTTCAAACTGGAGAAAAACAAACGGAAACTGACAAAACCTATTTTGCCCCATAAATGATTATCTTTAAAAGAGGATCCACTACATGGGAGCAGAATTTCATTTGAAAATCAATCTCTCTCTTGAGATTTGTAAAGCTTTCTTATTTTAAACTGTTAATCTGTTTTGGTATTGTAATGATTTTCTAAAAGCTTTGAACATGATAAGCCAGCCTATACAACCTATAAGATAATATCAGTAAAAACATGGTTGGACAAATTTCAGAATTTAAGAAGATACTGCAATTCAAAAAAAAAAATTAAACACAGGAATTTTTGAACAAAACAAATAATTTTCATTCAGACATGTATTCTTCTTATTTATAACTTTATATTAAGCAATTTCATATTTCATACATCAACATGTTAATCTATAATATATTTACTCAAAGCACTCTGGGAAATGTGTTTGTTATTCTATCATTGTTCATAAAATGAAAGTTATTGAGGAAAAAAAAAAAAATATATATATATATATATATACACACACACACTTATATAATAAAATTATTGAAATATATATAAATTAAATAAGTACACAATGTTATGCTATGCAGTTTTATTTGCTATGTAATTGCTGTGTAATTTTATTATTAATATATTATATTCATATATATTAATATTATTCATTTGATCTGCTGTGTCTAGAAATACCCAATGTGTTATGTACACATGATGTTTATGGGTTTATTTGCATTTAATTTAATTGTAATTAAGTGTAATTATACAATTATGCATTCTGTATTATTCTTTACAGTATTCTGCATTATACTGCAATTTAAAAGGCATTCTAAATTCATTTCTGGATGGGACATCAAAACTCTTTCTGCTATAGCCACAAAACATTAAAGGGGTCACAAACTGCATTTTTATTATTACTATTATTATTTTATAATGTTTCCTGAGGTGCACTTATAATTTTAATAAGACTTTTACATCAAAAAAATGTCATAATTTAGAAATAAATGGCCATTTTCTACCCTGATTTTATGCCCACTTCAATGTTAACGCCCACTGCTGTGATTGGCTAACATCTTTGCATATGAAATAAGTATTACATAAGTATTACATGTGGAACCCTCTAGAATACTTTTATTACGTTTTTACTATTACAGCTGTCAAGATTAACGAATCATTGTAGCCGATAACAGTCTGTCGATCGCGCGATTGCCGTGTTCTCGTCATTGCAACGCGATTTCTGCACTCTTACGAATGCTTTCACCATAACTAACAATGTGAACATGATGTAAATACAGCAAGTGATTCATTGTGCAGTGTAAGTGTCACTGATTATAACTCATTAGCATTAGTTTTGGAAAGTGTGCAGATAAACTCATGCTGTGTGATCGACAGCTTCAGCCATTATAAAGAGAGCATTCTTTGATTACTTTCTGTATATAATTTAATCACAATTTAAAAATGTATAAATACTCAGTACACATCAAACAATCTACAATAACAGACAAAGCACACCATTGTCTTTTAGTTTCAATCTTTCTGAAAATCCTTCATCGAATTGTGCCTTGTTTGTAAACGAATCCGCGGTGAAATTAAGTGAACTAAGGACCAAGTTCTTACTGACGTGGTCTGGAACATCAGTAAAAACAAAGTTCATCCACTCTTTACTAATGTTGGGATCAGAAGGAAGGCAAAAAAAAAAAGTTTTTTCCACAACTTGGCACTGCATAGCATCTTGTTGTCTTCGGAGCCATCTTTATTGTTTAGTTTCTGCGTAGACCTGCTTATAGAGGTCTGCGCGGGACTGTTTTTTTCGTCCCGCTCCCGCAAGGTTCTATTCCGCACACACCTGCTCCCGCCTAAAATTTTCTCTGTGTTCACCCGCTATCCACATATAGTGATTTTCTTCCCGACCCGACGGGTCCCGCTAAATTTAGATCGTTTCCAGAATCTCGCATTTAAACTTCCCCTAAAGAAAGAGAGTGACTGGGGATAACAAATATAAAATGTTGCATAGCATATACAAGATTTTTATTTGTTATTTGTCTTATGATGCTGTCAACACCCTAAAAAATTTCAGAGAAAAAATGTCACAAAGAATAATAGGCTAAATATCACAGAGAAAAATAGGCTAAATTAAATAGCCTACAACATGTCCCTTAAAACTATAGGCTAAGCCAAAAATACATAAACGAAAACTGTTGGCTTACCAGCTATACTGCAAAATGAAATCTTTTTTAACATCCACGCAAGAACAGAATGACGCTGACTGTCGACCGTTTCAGAATGTCTCTCCTCCAAAATCTGATCACAAAAGTTAAATGTTCTCTGAAGGTGCACTCGTGCAGACCTCTAATGCAAAGAACATATTTTGCCAGGTTTCTTAGGATAGGGAACTGGGGACTGTGTGAACACCACTGCAGAAAGTTTTGTTCACTTCAAGTTCAAGCACAGATGCGCTGATGTCAAAGCATCTCGGGAGCGACCAGGTTATTGTCAGACCGCCCGCTCACGCCTAAAGTACACTATAGTTACCGACCGCAATCCGCCTTTCATTCAAACCACAACCACAACCTGTTGTTTTGGCAGACTGGCTTTAATATAAGCTGTTTTTAGACTAACAAGACAGTTTTGAGCTCTGAAACGTACAGGATGTTTTTATAGTACAACGACCTCTTATATGTCAAAAGATCATGGGAATTTTGATTTTTCAGTTCATGACCCCTATAAAAGCAAAATAACCTCCTAGTGCTACTTTAACATGAGGGTAAAGCAAATCTACTGTACCATCATAATGTAAAACTGCAGCAAAACTGCAGCAAAATTACAGTATGCATCAATCTCCACTAATGCTCTTCCTGTGACCGCAGAACATTCTGAGGTCAGTGTAATACTATAATTGTTGTGATACCTTTAAGTGATAAATGTTTTCTTCAGCATCCAGATCAATGCACTTGGCTTTCTTCTTAATGGCCATGACAGACAGCCCCACATCAATGCAGCCGTGGAGCTTGCTTTTTTCGACCTGCACACAGCAGAAGGTTTGACCTATAAATATCAACGTTACCTCAAATATCAATACAACATTGTTACTCTGTTGCAACATACTCAAATTACTACTGAGCAAATGTGTTGCTCTTGGTTTGAATATAGATTCAAATTGAATTCTTGGTTTTGTTTTTCCATAAATAATCAAATCTACTGCATCCTTTACACCAAAAATACAACAGATAGAATGAGATAGCCCAAGTAATAGTTATTTCATAGATTTGCATTAATGGCATAAAAGTAGGGGTGAGAATTGTGAAGAATTTATGGATTTGGTTCCTTAACTGTTCCATTAACAGATCTCTTTTAGTATTTATAAGGAATACATATTTGAAAAAAGTAAAGTGATTCAGCAACATATTGTGCATTCAAAACAGTGATTTTCACAAAAAGGTGACAAGTTTGCAGTACTGTAAAATACAAAAGAGCTTTCGCTAATTTTGTTAATGCATAACCTTGTCAATGATCCATTCTCACAGGCACATTCGACTAGTGGCCTTGATTTAGAGGCTAAAAAAGCCCCAGATAAATCTGAAAGATATATGGAAGGTTAATTATGTACTTTCATTATAATTGAATACCCTGGCCATAAGCGTCCACTTCATAATGCTGCTTAAAAAGGGCAGATTGGCGTGAGGGAAGGCAAGTAGTGGTAGTGGCATAACAGTTTCTATTATGAAATTAACACATTTTGTTGTCACACCCTGAGGAAATTAACCTTGATTTTACATTTCCACAGCTAGAGGCTTTATCAGCAGGAAACATGTATTGATGGAAAGATGGAGGATGAAGACCTCTGAAGATTGCTGGACCTCTGTAAAGACTTTCATGAAGGAGAACTAACCACTAAAAGTCCTGAGTGCTTTGGTTCAATGGATTGAGTGAGTGTGTGTGTATACAGTATTTGTATACATGAGGCCTTTTAGACTCACATCAGCTGCGCATTTGGCGTACTTCAAAATGCCCTTGTCCAAGTGGAAGAATCTCTGTGAAAAAAGAAGCACAAAGAGGAGAGGACGGAGGAGAAACTTGGGTCAGATTTATTCGGTAAATGATGAATGTCCTCTCAGGGGACGCTAACACACTCTTGATGAATGAGAGGCTGTATTTCACTGTGCCTCTTTTCTGTCTATTCTTGTATACACTCTTTTTGTTTGAAGGGGAATATAGGTATTTTCAAGGCAAATAAACCTTAGAATGGCATACTTAGGGTTGTATTTGCACATTGAATGGCATGAGAAAGTATTTTAGCGTCAAAAAAGATGTGTTTGTGTGCTTAAATTGAACAAAATGATGCACAGGAAGATCATTCATCAAGTGCTTTAATTATCAGTCACTCCAGAGTCTCATCAGTGTGAGCATAATGTGTTCAGACAGGTTAGCACGAATCCACTCAGCTGCTATGAGATGTAATTCTGGAAATCTCTGCACTTACACTAATTCATCCAATTATTCCACTTTTTCCAAATATTTTGAATAAAACATTGGTAGAGGCATGACAATTTCCCACACATACCTTGTGCCAACCTTTCATGGGCCATTTTCTTTTCTTCAGCATGTAGCCAGCCTGCTTCTCTGGCTCCTGAACAATGGAAAGACCACCACGCAAGCCCTCAACGATCTCCCAGTTGTCCTGTACAATTCAATTCAATACATATTTACACTGTACAATGAAACACTGTACTAAACTGAACCAAGTTGTATATGAGTTGTCTTGAAAATATGGGTTATCAAAATACAGCTTATGAAAAAATGGCAATTAAATAAAACTTGTGACCATAACTGGTAGAGATATCATTTATACTGCAGTAGATATAATTGACTGACTATCATTAGGCAGGACTGCTTTGCATTATTTACACATGAGAATGATGAAAAAACATACAATGTGAAAATAGCCAACAATTCTAGACGAAGAAATCCCTTACGACTGCCAAGATACTTAACATATTAATATGAAATAAGGGTTACACTTTATTTCAAGGTGTCCTTGTTTCAGTGTAGCTACAGATTTACTGAGTAATATTAATTAACCACATGTACTTTTTTTTATTCTTTATTTTTATAGCACATTTAAAAACAACTTGAGTTGGCTTTCCATTAAAACAATATTTCAACAACATAAATAACAAAAATACAAAAACATAAAACACCAAACCAACTACTTATAATAAGGATTACATTAGGGTTTGGTTTAGGATTAGTTGCATGTAATTATGCATAATTTATAGTTATTACTACAGTAACTAAATGTGTAACAAGTAACGT
The DNA here is from genome assembly GCA_037950665.1 of Hypophthalmichthys nobilis. Taxonomy (NCBI): domain Eukaryota; kingdom Metazoa; phylum Chordata; class Actinopteri; order Cypriniformes; family Xenocyprididae; genus Hypophthalmichthys; species Hypophthalmichthys nobilis. Next base: position 23,086,118 of record CM075481.1, on the reverse strand, counting down.
GTAACACGTAACAGTAAGTACACATGTAACACGTTTTTTTTTTTAAATAATATATAAATAAAGTAACATATAAACCAATTTTTTTTCAAATACCTTTCTATATTATTTGTCAATAACTATATCATGATAGTTTTTATGACAAAAAATAATCATACAGGTATATGATTTTGGTCGTACCACACTGTCCTTATTAGTGTGTGAAATAATTTAGAGATTTGTCAATTTTGATGAAAATGCATAATAAATTTACAGAAAATGTTTTAATAGGTCATGAAGGCAGCAGGCCTAGAAAATGGAGTTGATGCAAGCTTATGATTCTTCTCCCCTTATTTAGGAACACAGGAAAAAAAAAAAAAAAAATCAATCAACTCATCCCAGTATTCAACTTATTTATAGGTTTAGTGCTCCTGCATGCAAGCACTGTCATTTCTTTAGTGCACAAACTGGAAATATTTGTGAATAAAAAGCAGTGTAAAAACATGATCAAGAAAATCTTGAATTCAGAACCAACACAAACCATATATACACACTACCATTGAAAAGTCTGGCATCTCTACAATTTTACTTAAAGAAATAAATTTTACTTTTATTCTACAAAGATATATTAAATTAATCAAAAGTAATATAAATGTTACAGAAGATTTCAAATAATTTCAAATAAGAGCTGTTCTTTTGAACTGTCTATTCATCAAAAAACAAGGTTTCCACCAAAATATGAAGCAGCACAAATGTTTTCAACTGTGATAATAATAAGAAATATTTCTTGAGCACCAAATCAGCATATTTGAACGATTTCTGAAGGATCATGTGACACTGAAGACTGAAGTAATGATGCTGAAGATTCAGCTTTGCCATCACAGGAATAAATTACATTTTAAACCATATTAAATTAGAAAAAGTTATTAATTGTAAATTTCAATATATTAGTGTTTTATTGTATTTTTGATAAAAAAAATGCAGCCTTATTGAGCATTAAGAGACTTTTAATATCATTAAAAAAATCGTACAGATCCAAAACATTTGAACTGTAGTGTGTATTCTATTAAAAATAGGTGTTTAATGAATGAATGAATGAGGCATTTTTATAGCGCTTTCATATGTACTACTGTACACCCAAAGCGTTTTACAATCATATCAGGGGTCTCTCCTCATCCACCACCAGTGTGCAGCATCCACTTGGATGAAGTGAAGAATTAAGTGAAGAATGACTATACAACACCCTTATATAGAGATTGTTTGAACATTTATTATGCTAAATACTAAATACAAGGTTACTCATTCACAATACTTATCAACATCAGAATAAGGGTACAGTGCCCTCTACTAATATTGGCACCCTTGGTAAATATGAGCAAAGGCAGCTGTGAAAATAAATCTGCATTGTTTATCCTTTTGATCTTTCATTAAAAAAAACACAAAATTCTAAGCTTTCATTTAAGTAAAACAATTGAAAATGGGAGAAAAAGCTCATTATGAAATAAATGTTTTTCTCTAGTTCATGTTGGCCACAATTATTCGCACCCAATTATTGCAACGTCCTTTTCCCAAGATAACATCTCTGAGTCTTCACCTATAATGCCTGATGAGTTTGGAGAACACCTGGCAAGAGATCAGAGACCATTCCTTCATACAGAATCTCTCCAGATCCTTCAGATTCCCAGCTCCATGTTGGTGCTTCTTCTCTTCAGTTCACCCCTCTCATTTTCTTTAGGGTTCAGGTCAGGGGACTGGGATGACCATGGCAGAAGCTTCACTTTGTGCTCAGAGACACATTTTTGTGTTGATTTTGATGTTTGTTTTGGATCATTGTCCTGATGGAAGATCCAGCCCATTATAGGATTTCTAGCAGAAGCGGTCAGGTTTTGATTTTTATCTGTTAGTATTTGATAGAATCCATGATACCATGTATCTGAACAAGATGTCCAGGACCTCCAGAAGAAAAATAGGCCCACAACATTAGAGATCCAGCAGTATATTTAACAGCGGACATGGGGTACTTTTTATCCCTGTGTGCACCAAACCCATCTGGTGGGTTTGCTGCCAAAAAGCTCTTTTTTTTTTTTTTTTTAGTTCCAGTCGTGTCTGACAACTGAATATGCTGGAGATTGTTTCTGGATAAGCGAGGAGGATTTTTCTTAAAACCCTTTTTTCTTAACTTTTTTCTTACAGCCACTTTCTATTTTGTGAAGCTCAACAATCTTTTGCTGCACATCAGAACTATATTCTTTGGTTTTACTCATTGTGATGAATGATTAAGGGAATTTGGCCTTTGTGTTTCCTCATGTTTATATTCTTGTGGAACAGGAAGTCATGGCTGGACAATGTCATGCTCCTAGTCACCCTGGTGTGCTAAAAAAAAATGTAAATATGAATGGGAACATACTTCAGAGATATTTTACTCATAAAAAATTCTAGGGGTGCCAATAATTGTGGCCAATGTGTTTTGGAGAAAAACATTTATTTTATAAAGTGAGTTTCCCACCACTTTCAATTGTTTTACTTCAATGAAAGGTTAAATTTTGTGAATTTTTGAATGAAAGATCAAAAGGATAAACAATGCAGATTTATTTTCACAGCCACCTTTGCTCATATTTACCAAGGGTGCCAATATTAGTGGAGGGCACTGTATAACAAATTTATGTGCATACACTGTTAGCAATCAGGTGGGAATTAGAGAGGAGAGATATTCTCTCTATTATTTAGAGCCCTGACAGACGGGACATAAATGTGGGTCTCCATTCTCCCTCTTCAGCAAACTCTGTCTCTTCCTCAAGGCAAGAGCTGCACTGCCCAAACACAATCTCAGCAATTCACTACATCAAGGACAACTTTCAAAGAGACATTTCTATATTGCCAAGGACAAAACCCAAACATGCATTAAGAACCACAGTGTGAGACTAATGAAACCAACTGCTCTTACACAACATTTCAAATCAAAGAGCAAACACAACCTTCAAGGGAGTTATGACAGTGAAAGAGCCCAGCTGATCACACTGGTGAAAAAGAAGTACACTTTAGCATACTTTTAAAAAGAGTACTTATTACAGAAATAATGTTTTATATATAAAAAATATATTCTTTAGAGTGCTCTGTTGTTCCCCATGTTGTGACACAAAGTATACAGTTAGTATGCACAAAGTAAATACAGCACTCTCAGAAAGTATTTATTTGATAGATAGTTCTGTTAATGAGGGCACCAGATCACCTGCTGGGATTTCAACCCTCTTTACAGTAGTTCAAACTCTACACAACATAATTCCATGATGTTGGTATTGAGAGTAACGTCTGCCACTCGAACAGTGAAACATATCTCCGCTTAGAAGGAGTAATGAGCTTTATAATGCTACCAAATGATGAGATTAGAGATTACAGCCTCATAATCAGGTCAGCGTGTTCATCTGGGGAGAAGGACACCCATCCGCCCTCCGGAGCTCAGAGCATATGAACGCATACACATGCAGGTGTACATACTGTGCACACAGATATATTAAGTCTATACACAATAAAAATAAACCTGCATGAACAAAGAGTGATTAAAGACACGCAACGGTGTCCAAAAGTCTGAGAGCACTTTTGAATTCTGCTGTATTTATCCTTCATTTCCACAGAAGATGATTAGTTTGCCACTAATTCCTTCACATAAAAGTATCAGGAAGTGTTTTGGGATTGAAATAAAAAAAAAAAAAAAGGGCTGCTGAGTTTTTTATTTATCTGGCACTCAAGGCTCATTTCATAGATCAGTGATATTCGTATTTCCCACAGAGTCCTCTGACTGAGAGAAGACAGATTAATACTGTGTTTCAGAACAGCGGGTAATGAGACGAAGATAAAGCAGAAAGGAAGAGCTGAGAAATTTTTGGACAAAGTCCAAAAACATTTTGTCCAGTCCATTGCTTTCTGCTTTCATCTGTCATGTCCATCAAGTTTTCATTTGCTTTCAGAAAACTACAAAAAATAACTCATTTTGAGCAATGTAAATTGTTTATACGGTTTTGTTCAATATCTTTTTAAATCACGAAAAAGTATTAAGAAAAGTTACGTGATGCTGGTCATCCTAAGAAGTATAAACAGAACATCAGGCATTAAGAACAAACCACAGCTGTTCTATTATAGAGTCTCATATCTGCTATATCATATCTAACTAAAAGCTAATGTTTTTGCAGTTGATGCATGGAATTTTTATTTCTTGACATCAAGATTTTAGGTTCAAATTTAAATGATTATAAATACTTTCATATAAATTTATAAGGGTAAATATATTTCAGTCATGACAACCCTCATGACAACCCTTTTGTAAGAAAAATATCCATATTTATAATTTTATAAAATATAATATCTGGCCGTAAGCGAGTTTAGTTCTGGTCAAAGAGTGACCTGTAACCCGACACATGATGTATTGACGAACACGGAAGCGCAGAGGATAGAGCAAAACAAAACACCGGTCATGAATTAAAAAGTTGAAAAAGATCATTTTTAAAGAGAAATGTCGGAGGAGCTTGAGTATATTTGTTTGAATCGTGAGAGGCGTCCACTCTCACCTAAGCTTACGCTACACTTACGTCCTACATTATACACCGGAACTTGACTCTCTCATGAATGCGCGATAGTGATTACAGTTTATAAAGTTATAATAATGGATATTTTACTTACAAAAAAGCACCACTTCACTTCAGAAGGCATTTATTAACCCCCTAGAGCCGTATAGATTACTTTTATGATGGATGAATGCGCTTTTTTGAGCTTCCATTCACTCCCATTATAAAGCTTGGAAGAGCCAGAATATTTTTAATATTACTCTGATTGTGTTTGACTGAAAGAAGAAAGTCATATACACCTAGGATGGCTTGAGGGTGAGTAAATCATGGGATAATTTTCATTTTTGGGTGAACTATCCCTTTAACTATTGATGTTAATTACCCTTTTGCTTTCAAAGTTCATTGTAAATAGTCCTGTGGTGTGGCAAATTAATCTTTAATATTTCATGTATTCGCTCAATTACTACAAGGGCATATAAATACATGCATAATAATTATAAAAGAATGGTAAACACTCATGATGATGTGATTTCAAAAATGTTTTGTCTTTGCACTGTGCATTTTTTATGTACTGAATTCTGAATAAAAACATTTAAAAAAAATTAGATGACGCATTTCATGTCACACCACAGGATGTCAATTTCCCAAAAGTATTTCAGGCCAACTACCTATTTGCAGTATCAGCAGGACAAATATTAAACCTGAAAAATCAACAATGTCTTAATTGATCTCATACACACTAATACAAAACAGCTGGAAGTCTATGTCTTCTTCATCCTCAGTTCATTTGTATTTGATAGTGCTAGTTAGACTTTTTGATTGCTTTGTGCTGTTATACTAAAATTATACATTTAAGTTTTTTTTCAGGTTTGGTTGTTTTATCATCCATCAGGTGAAAATCATTCTCTGATAGCTTAGAAAAGTAATATAACACCTCTCCTCACCATGCTAAATGATTTGAGGTTTCTCATCCATCCAAAGGTGCAGGATGAGTTAGATACCAATGTAGCTTATTAACTGTCAAATCATACACAAACTCACCTGTCTGCTGTCATGTTTGGAGGAGGAACTGCTATTGCTGTGAGATGGAGAGGAGATCTTCTGGGACATGGTGGAACTTTTCTCCTCTGAACTCATCTCGTGCTCTCAGTGAGATGGAGAACGTAAAAAAGAAGAGGAAGAGGAGGAACTGGAGGAGAGGAAAAGAGGGAGGGAGAACCGATAGCTCAGCAGTTGTGGGTCTCCATTTGCTTGTTCTTCCAAAGCTTTGAGCCTGTGGACAGACAAAGAGAGAAAGAAAGGGTCGATCAGGAGATGTACGTGAAAGGCAACCTCAACACGATGTTAGGCTTTCATCTGTACAGGTAATGAACACCACTCACCCACCACAGGATATCAAATAGCAGAATTATCTGAAAGCATAAAGGCTTGGTCAGCGTGATACACAATCTGAGGGTTGTGTTGAGGAAAGATGCCAGTGTGAATCACTGGACATACTATAGATGTCGTCCACAGATCATCTCCTACTCACTCAGCTTCTTTGAATTATGATTACAAAGTTATGAAAGTGTGGGGGCTACACTGAACACACACTGACTATGAATCTGTGCTTCATTTATAGCAGAAACAGACGTCAATGATCGCTGTAGTAATCGTCCTGTCTCATCTCATCTCATCCAAACTGCTCTGTCTTCCTCTCAGTGTGGTTCTCACATGAATGGAGAACAAAATGCAAATACCCTCTTGCTTTGTGTCTGGGTTTGTTTGAAGTCTTGTGTCATGACAGCACCATATGCATACTCGTGTTACAGCACCTGTGCCTAGTGTCATAATGGAGCAGGTTACAAGGTGTGGTGTATAAGTCAAACACACACACACACACACATATATATATATATTTTTGACACAAATTCACAAAACTGTCACATTAAAGGTGCAATAGGTGATTCTCTACAGAAACATTTTTTGTTATACTGGTTGAAAGTCTCATATCCTGATAGCAACGGTCACACTTTTTTTTTTTTTTTGGTTTTAAAAGTGTATTTATATAAAAATATATTGTCTGTGGAAGGCGTACAACCATAAAATGTTCATTCAATTATTATATTCGGTCCGAATTAAATAATATGATGTCCTACCTTCCTGTTAACATATGTTTTTACATACCCTCGTGCACCCTGTTCGCGCAGACATCATTCATCATCAGCGCGTTTAATGCTATGCAGTTCATACAGTCACGGAGGACCACAAACAAACAGCAGCTACCTTTTACAGTTCCTACCGAATCAAAACAACGAGCTTATGCTGCATTCATGCCATATCTACCGTAATTAAGTGATGGCAACCCGTGACATTCTAACCAGAGCTGTTCAGTCAGACTCGGAATTATCCGTATCCATGTCAATAGTATCAACACTGAAATGAATCTGCAGCAATCAGGTACAAGTTTTCGCTGCAGACCTGTTTTAGTTTGAAAATGCCGGGGTTGCGTTTCAGTATAAACTGACCAAAACGGAGACTTTTGAAAATGATGGCGTGGCTGCCCATTGTGCAGATAAACTCTGCATTTTTTTTAATACTGCAGCTACCAACATGCGCAAGTGGCAACTGTTTACACTTGTACGCGCATGCCCAGTGTTCATGAACAATCATGTGACATGCGTTTTCGGCCGTGTAGTGTAGACGAAGATCGTTTCTGAAACGCTGTGGAAATGCCAGTGTAGACGAGGATCATTTTCATTTTTAAAACGACAAAAATGCAATAGTGTAAACGGGGCCTAAGTTGTTTACGTTCATTATTATTGTAATGTTATGTGATTTGAGACATGAGGTACTTTAACGCTGTGTTCTTGTGACGCTTTGTCGAGAGCAGCTGTGTGTGTGTGCGCCTTTATGTGTTTTGGAGAAGGCGTGGCTTAGGATGGCATTTTGCAGCAAGGGAGGGATCGTATGTTTTCAATGCTAGCAGGCTAACGTTAGCATTTCCCAGATCACCTACTGCACATTTAAGTTTAAATACACCTATGGGTTGTGATTTAAATATAAATGTAACATTATGTATTATCATGAAGTATTATCCTCACATATGCTAATATAGATAATGTTTTAACTTTTAAGCCTATTAAATGTTATAAAAATATTTTTGTGCATGTTTATTTGATTATTCACCAACCTACAGACTGATACATCACCAAGGCTGATATATTTGTATTTTGATAATTATTGTGTTGGCTGATAAGTTTTTCAGTTTGGCCAATAAGTGTCGGAAGCGTACTTTTATTCTGACAGCACCAGAACTTTTATTTTGGCAGCGCTGAGAATGCAGCTATGTAGCACCTGAGCAGAGATGCGCATGAGCTCCCATTCTCTGTCTTCATACATGTACAGTCTTTGTTTATCTGTCTAATAAATTATTAAATAGAACCGTTAAACAAAGAAAGTGAATGGTATTGTCACGTTGTTGTGTTGTTCTGTTTTGTCTAGTCTTTGTTTTCATTGTCATTGTTTGGTTTAGTCCTAGTCAGTTATCTATTTTCATAGGTTCTAATTAGGTACTCACCTGTTCCCAGTTCCTTTAATTAGTCTTCCTGTGTATTTAAGCCCTTAGTCCCCTTTGTTCAGTGTTTGGTCTTGTTTATGTGGTTGTGCTATTCTGTTTTCCTGTTTTCGAGCTGCTGCGTTACATTTTGGATTTATTCATTAAAAACTTGTCATTGTGTGCATTACTACAGCCACAACATTACAGAAGACCGAACCTAACAAGAAATAAATCTTCCTGTGGTCAGATTGCTCTGTTTAGAGCAGGAAGATGAAACCCTCGAGGACCACACAAGTGATTTTTTAGACCTGGCGTGCCTTACTACCTTCCCCAACCGCTCCCTGTGTACGTTTTTCCTCAACAGATTAAAGGTGGTTTTTCAAAAACACTGTTTGGAAGTTAGATGGGCCGACACCAACAGCAAACGTGTAACCAATCAGCATTAGGGGGCGTATGACGGTCGAGGACACAGAACGAGCAAGAGATGAGACACAGTACAAAAGAATATCAGTGGAATGAAGGTTTATGACTGGGCAAGAGCTTTAGGACCCACATTAATATTAGAAAAGCATTCCGGCGCTAGACAGAGCTAAGCGGGAAAACCTGAAAACAGACATGGAGGCTGCTTGGATTCCGCTTCACACGTGAGTAACACTGGGTTTGAGTGTCATTGATTGTCTGAAGCTGCTGTGCTGTTTGCGACTAACAACAAACACTTGTTTGTATTTACTCTTGTGTACTGTACGTTCATTTTTTGTGCTTCCTTGTCGTTCGTTCATCATCTGCGCTTTATTTTTCGTGAAGCACTATTTTGTTGCGCATCAGCTGTGATAAACAGACATCCACTCTCGCATTGCGTGAGTAACAGTGGCCAGATAGTGAGAGTTGTGCAGGTAAACCACTGCGCACTGACAACCGCTAGAGAATGAGGTGTTTAGCGTCATTGTCAGTGCACTCGCCTCGCCTGCCAGCAGTGAACGGCCCGGGGTTCGAGACTGACTCAGAGCAGGGTGGTTAGGAACGGAGGCTGAGTTTTGGAGGCGGCGCAATGAAGAGAGCTGGGTGTTTTTTGGGGGGGTTGATTTCAATTATCAACAATGTCCAAACAGCGTTTTTAAAATTGTACTTACCCCACCTTTAAATGAGCGATGTAAGGCATGCCTGCACGTGATGGTCCACGAGGGACATTTGCTGCTTTTGTAGAGTGGGTGCTGGCTAATAACAACTCCTCTATTGGGCTTTTCACACTGTACTTAACCCTGGGTTATCGTCGTTCGAAACACCACTTTTAACCCCAGAGTAAAGGAACGTCTCAAACTTGTAACTTATAAGCGGGATAAGCACCACTTTTTACCCGGGGTTATGAAACCCTGCTCTGGAGCAGGTGTTAACCTTGCATTACAGTGCCAAACTTGTACAGTGTGAAACAATGTGGTGTTAGAATGTTATAGCAACAGACAATCAATCGTGAACTCATATTTGCCTGCTCTGGACAGTCACAGAAACACTGCGCATTGTATAGAAACAGTAAATTCAGTGTTTGAGAGTAAGATGTCAAATGCTGAAAGAAAACGCGACAATTTGAGTGAAAAGGAGACCGTTTCATTCTTATCTTTATAGTCCAAATTGTCCATTCAGTATAAACTCGAAAGTACGGTCGTCAATACGAGGATGCAGAATGCTAGAGCTTTATGTTAACAGATCACGTGCTGCGCTCATCCAATCAATGACACTGACACCACAAATATGCAAATAAGAACATTAACCCAGGTTTTAGGTATTTACAGTGTGAAACGTCAGTTTACGAATACCCAAGATTAATTGTTAACTCCAGATAAAATATGAGCAGTGTGAAATGCGAAGCAAGATAACCCAGGATTCCATTTACCCAGAATTTAGAATGAGGCCAAAACCAGCCCCACTCCAGACCCAGAGACCAGCCAGCCACCAACAACACCCAAAACGGACATTATGCCTAAGCCCACCGCAGACATGGAGAGAGCGCCCAAGCAGACACCCGAGCTATGCCTGGGTCTCCAAATCTCACGGCTCAACCGCTGTACTTCGGACTACTGGTCGGACCGCTGACTCCACCCTGGCACCTCCCACCATCGACTCCACCATGGGCCTTCATCCTGACAGTGCTCTGGGTTCCCACCTGGCTCCTCCTGCCTTCGTCTCCTCCCGCTGTAAGCGCCGTCCTGGTTTCTTCCTCCGTCATCTCCTCTCTGGCTCTTCCTTCGTCCTGGGTTGTCCCATCTACCAGTTCTGCGTCTTCCTCCAAATTAGTATTTATTAGTAATAGAAAGGCAAGCAAAATGTTCTCACATACAGGGCTACCATCGGCATTCAGTACATAAATACACATCTATATTTTAGTATATATATATGTTTATCCATGAATTGTTTATGGTTTACGAGTCTTATATATGTGCAAGGCACATATTGGCTGATATTTCTACTGTGTATTTTGATGGCATTTTAAAAAGCATATTCTCTCTCTCTCTTTCTCTCTCACTTTTTTTATTATGAGCAGCAGCACAGGTCACAATGTGGGACAGAGAAATGCAGCAAGGTTAATTAGATTAGTTCTGCACTCCACAACCAAACACCCCTTCATTTCCATCAGCCTGTGGAAGTCAATAGAAACACACAACCTTTCTTGCAAATCTCTCTCACTCTCTCTCTTTCGGTTGTTTACTCCTACTTCTTTTAGTAAAATTATACTTTCTCTTCACTTAGAGCAGGATACGACAGGAAATTGTGAAAATGAGCAGTATGTCGCAGTATGAAGACACAGCTTATGATCAGCATCATGTGTCTGCTGCACAATGACATTCTGAGGTTTAATCACTTCCTGTGAGGATGGAGTAATTCACATTTTTTAATGCAGCAATGTGGAGACGTGTCTTTAAAATTTACAATCAGCTTCAGATGCTTTTGTGTTAATTTTAACTGACAAGCTATGACCTGGATGACTGAACCTTCATGGACTAGAAAACATGTTGAGAGAGTGATCTGCATTGACCGCGTCCTGTCATAAAAACATCAATCTTGCATCCAAATTGGATAGCCGAAACATGTTGCCATTTCCACCTGATATTAACATGCATTCAAAAGGGTCCCCTGTGACCACTCGTGAATTTCATCAATGGCATTTTAGTCAATGTGTCACTACTGTACATGTTGAAAAACCACAAAATAATGCTGTTGAACTCAATGTGCTTGAATTTTACTTTCACCACAAATGTTGAAACGAAATGCTCATTATTTCAGTTGAGTACCTGTTTTCAGTGATCAGATCACAAAATCATATTTACACCTGCAGTTACACAGATGGTGCATGTTAAGCACTGATGATGACTAATAGTAATAACAGTTTTAGTATTTACACTTTACACGTTTACTGGATGCTGTTGTGACCTTTAAAACACCAAGAGAGGTTTGTTGTCTATATGCAACTTCAGGTGAAGTAGCAGCTGGATTTTTTCATTAATTTTTCTCCTTTTTAGTGGAGTTTGTGTTTCTTTTCATCTCAGATGACTCAAATCAGTCAGCATGAAGTCGATTGTTTGAATTAACGGCAACTTCCTAAACCTCTTACTGAGCAATCGAGGATACAAATACGGCTAATTACGGTCTCAGCATGTGGTTGCTTTAAGTAGCTGTGGCGACTGGTTTGTTCCGGTAAACAGACTCCTGGTTGTGAGTAAACGGCACTCTCCACCGCCGCCTGTCTCACCTCACCCCGCGCCACTTCAGAAGCCAACAGAGAGCAGCTGCCTCCATGTGCCGCCCCTATTATTTATTCATTCACTTTCCACTGATCACACTCAACACACACACACACACACACACTATACATGCAGCCATACACGTAGATGCACACACATACGTAGTTGACATGAAATACTTGCGGGAAGTTATATCCTGCATCGTAATATAATATACTCCACCTAAAACTATTTAAACTGCATTTTTCTAATTATTTAATCATTATGCATGCAGCTTTAATACCCTAATTTTATTTGCACTTAGAATGTTGGAACTATTTTAAAGACAAAAGGTTGATTAAAAAAAGAAAAAAGCACTTATAATATACACGTTCCCTCGATTCTTTTCTTTAGAATTTATATTTCAATATAAGTAGCCCATCATCATCATCATGACGAATTTATATATAAATGTGTAAAGGAGACAAAACAGCACTCCATTGCGCACACAAATGAAGATCTGCTGCAAGGAGACGGTGGCTCCAACGCCTGTACCGAACTGCAATGTGCGACAAGCTCCGACGCCGATTTAACATTGCGAATCGGCCGAAAAAAGCCGTCGAGGACTAACTTCAGCCGGCGGTGCGGAACACACTGAGAAAACTTAGTCGGCCGACAAACAAAAACTGCCCGACGACGGCCGACCATCGGCTTGGTGTGTTCCGGGCTTAATACGCACAACAACCAGCATAACAAAACATTTCCAGATTCACATTCATCTATTTTAGATGAAACTAAACGCTTTTCGCACCACTCACTGAACATTTCACTATGAGAGTGTTGCGAAATGTGCAAGAAACAACATAATATCCTTTTTGCAGAAACGTCGCCACAAGCACTTTATTCCAACGAGCCTGGGTTGTAAATTCTACATGTTAATAAAAGAGAAAATCCATGGACATGCATTATCTAACCTTACACACAAGCAGGAATATGCAAACATTCATGTGCACAGAAGCATATAAACTATGCAAACACACACACAATAACCATCTTACAAAGACCAGCAGAAGTGCAAACACATGCACACACAGCGTGTAACTCTAGCTTTATGAAGCAGGCTGTTTATCTGAAGAAAATCTCTGGGCATTGAGTCACGTCCTACTGTCATGTGTACAGTTGAATACAGCACAGGCTATTTATTTATGGCAATAAAGACAGAGACAGAATGGTTTAAGTTGTAAATATAGATGTTGGATATCAGTTAGATATGAGCTATTTATGTTTTTCACATTCTTTCTTAGGAATTTGATGCTTAAATCCTGATTGATCCTTAAATAGCACTTTTGTTGTGTATTTGCTTCATGAGTTTGTATGTTCATAAGATCCTTTTTCAGTTGCAGCTTGCCGTCTGAAATCAAGGGGCTCAAGCACTCAACTTGAGCTTCAAAGATATAGTCCACCCAAAAATAAATATTCTGGCATCTTTTTACTCCCCCTCGTCATTTCAAACCCATTTAACTTTGTTCCATGGAACACATAAAGAGAAATTTTAAAGAACTTGCTCTCGATGCAATTGCAGTGAACAAAGATTGAAGCTTTCAAGCTTCGAAATGGATACGAAAGTACCATAATAGTATCATAAAATAGTCTATGTGACTTGTAGACTATATTACATGCCTTCTGAAGCCAATTTTTTTTGTGAAGAACAGATTGAAATTGTCATTACACACTGATAACTTCCTTCTTTTTCAGAATTGCTGAGACCGGTCTGTGAGTTGAGCAGATCAGCTCAAATCATCTTGTGTCCCAGATGAAGTCATTAATTGAAGAGATCCAACTGACAAGAATGATCATCGCTAAGTGCGCCAAGGTGTGCGATTTAAAGAGTGGATGTCAAGACTTACAGTAAATAACATACATTTCTGTCTGTTCAGCACAGCAAGCTATAGTATGGCTTCCAAAAACATTGGAATAAGGCACACAAGCTGTATGAATCACAACTTTTTTGGCCAACAAATATTTTAGGGCAGTGCTGGATGATTCTAGAGCAGGCATCAGGGCCGTTTATGGTAATGATCATTTAGCATTCCTCTAATATTTTTATATAGAGCCAAACTCGCTACATTTAAGCCCTTTCCGTTCCTTGTGCGCTACTTCTCTCCCCTGCTAAAGACGTAAAGCGCTACAAGAGCTGCACATGACACAGTAACAGTAGAAGAAACATGGTGAGCAGCAAAATTATTTATATTTTCGCTAAAATGCTTCAGAAATTGAGGATGATGCAAATATTTATTTTTATCTGTTATACATACAGTAAATGTCTCTGGCCGTTTTTTTTAATATACATTTAGCATTAGGCCTATTAATCAGAAAAATTCATTATAAGCAATGATAATTGGGAAAATTATTTGTAGATGGCAATAAAAGACAATTAAAACTATGAAATTACTATAACTTTGTTTTCTGTTCATAATGTTGAACAGAAAGCAATAAAAAAAAAATTCTGTTCATAATGCTGAACAAAGCATTTTAGACTTAGACTTACCAGACTAAGGGCCCTATCATACACCTGGCACAATGTGGCGCCAGGCGCGACGCAAGTGTTTTTTGCTAGTTTCAGCCCGACGCAGTTATCGTTTTCGCATCCTGCGCCACGTTGTTTAAATAGCAAATGCATTTGCGCCCATGGGCGTGCTGGTCTGAAAACAAGGTGTGTTCAGGCGCGTTGTAGGCGCGTTACTATTTTGAGGCAACTGAAATAGACTGCTGCCAGAGTGTGTTAGTGCGCCTATAGGGGGGTGCACAACGTGCGTACACTCTGCTTATTACACACACAGGGATGTGCAGCAGCATACAAACATGACAAATATTAAAAAGAAAAGGATTACAATGTAAAAGATTATTATTGTGTGCATAAAGATAAAAATGCTTTGGTGGAAGCCGGCTTTTACCGTAAATCCGTTTCCTCACTAGAGAAGCGTTCAGTTTTTCCGCTTGCAAATTCCGCCATATAAATAGCGAATCCTCCATGGTGCGAGCACAACTGTCTTTATTGCATGTTACACCCAAAACACACCCATTACACATTAAGAGAATAGGGACAACCCTTTTAGACCATGTGCCAGGCACGCTGACAATTTTTCCCGTCCTTAAACTAGCAAAAGTGGATTCGGACACGCCCTAAACGCACTTGCGCCGTGCGCATCAGACCATGTGCTTAAAATAGGGCCCTACAACTTTATTGTCAATATCCATAGTACAACGAAATTCTGCCTGGTGAAGTCTATAAAGTCTAAGTCTATCTAAATGTAAAAATAGCCTGATAAAATAATATTCATATCCAATTGTGCTCAACTGATTAAATATTGACTTTTTTTTTAAACTTCTCAGACGCCACTGCTTTGGCTCTCAGGACCCAATATCCTCATTTTGATGGCTATTTTGAATGTTTCGCTTTTTTTTTTTCTTTTACAAAGTTCTACTGCTGCCCAGATGGAAATATATAACTATTCCAAAAAAGTATTGTCCAGACCTCCACTGGGAAGGAAATATAGAGACCGGACCTTTTGTAACTTTATTTGAATACCCCTGTTCTAGAGTATTACTGCAGCCATAAAACCATTACTGGACAAGAGCTGATGATAAGCAGGTAAGCAGCCACTTATATATCTTTGTGTTATGATTAACAGGATTAGATTAGTTTCTTGCAAACATTTAGAAATTCACTTGCATTAGGAAAAGAACAGGGCATGAGATGATTATTACCAACTTGACCCTGAGATCCAGCCGAGCAAGGTCAAAAGTTCTGCGGTACGTTTACTGTACAATGACATAACTTGCTGTAGCAAATTAGCAGAAAAAGAAAATATGAATAGTTCATTATAACTAATATTATAAATATTTAGATCAGCTGTAAGAATTTAGGCCCTACTTGATATATCAGAATTTATACAACAATCAACTAACCATTTCGTCCAGCAAACACTCAGTTAATTTTTTTTTTTTTTTTTTTATTTCTAAGAAATGTTCATTTTTGGGGGGTATGGGAAATAACTTTCTTACTGTACAGTACCACTCAGAGCATGTAGACAAAAACTGCATGAACCACAAACCACTTTACATGTGACACGAACAAAATTTTATTAACTAGATTAAACAACCAATCTAACATACACACACATACAGTTTAGCAATGGAAAGAGAGCTGAAGCAGAATACAGGAAAGCAAGAAGTTACCACATTATTTGAAATTCAGTACATGAACTGCCTTGTGCAAACCAGTTTGAGTCAGAGGATCTTTGATGAATGGAAAGACATGACCGCAGCCTGTCACAAACTTAGGGGTCCTTACAGGTTATCTAGCTCAGCATCATCTTCACGTCAGAATTTCTCAGAATCCGTGTGAACTTGTAATCTTTTAAATTGTGAAGATGTCACAGCATCAAGAGGTGGGTGAGCCAATAAGGAGTCATACATTCCGAAGGAAGCCATACGATTCTTTGTCTTCGAGCATTGTGTTTTGCATATGTAATTTGATAGGGTGTTGATGGAGAAACTATTAATTGTTACCATGGTAACCAGAGGCCTGTCCTGTATCTGGGTGTTAGTTACAGTTTGGGGATATTTCACAGACACCTAGTTTGTTTGTTGGGTAAGGGGTCTGGTTGATCATTTATGGAATATAACAAATAATTGTGTCTGATTGGTCTCAGTCAATTAACACTGCTTAACCACATAGTGCAATCCGTCTTTCGAACCATGTTGGTTCAACGATATACATCACACAGGTAGTGGAAAAATAATATCAAATTAATCCGTTCTATATCAAATTCATGTCAGATTATTGCTGTAACGAACATGGCATCCGAAGTCTACTTTGCTATTTTTGTTCTCCATTATTTTGCTTTATTTCCAAATGTTTCATTCAAAGCAAGTTTCCTCTTACATCACTCTGGGGTGTGCAGTGCTTTAATTCTCTTGACAAACTAAAAGACGTAGAATATAATTTGTATATATTTGGAATGAAAGATATAGAATGTACTGCATGGTGTTGCTTATTTTGCTCAAGAGCACGATCTATGTAAGGCCACATGTCACACTAACAAGAAACTATCCTTCTAACCACAGGTTGAGGCTCGAGAGCTGTAGTTTCAAAAACACAACTTATACTGCAATACTGTTTGCAAATGTTCGTTGGAAATATGGTTTTGGGAAACACCTGAACTTCGTTGAACTATGCTGGTAACGATGGAACTTGTGACCATAACAATGCTTTTTGGAAAAACACCCCTCATTGTTGATGTGTGAATCTCTGGTTGTTACGTCATAGAAGTGACAGACTGGGGGCCACATCACAGCGCTCCAACCCACAGACAGCTGGTCTGAATCAAAGATTTATTAATGCTGTGGGCAATCCAAGACCCTCTCACACTACATCAATTATAGACACAGAAATAACAGATAAATACACAGACTCTTCATTTCAGTCTTTAATTAAAACTCTGTTGAGGCAGCTGTTTTTAGTACTATTTATGACCTATTCATTATTTATTAAAGGAAGCAAGTGAAAGGGAAATGTTAACAGAATCACAAGAGCAACAATCTCTGCCTTTGTATTAAAAAAAGCATCTTTTCCACCAAATTACATTTTTTTTTAAAACTTACAAAACAATTGTGTTAAATTGTAATAATATGTTTGAATATAAATATATATATATATAAAATGTACTAAATATTTACAATGTAACATTTACTACAATATATAATAATATTTAATATGTAATATTTACTAAATATTTATATTATTACTAAGATAATTTAATTAAATGAAAATTTAATGAAAACAATTATAAATACAGATGATACAGAATTTCATTTATACTGATTTTAATAAACAAACAAAAAACAAACAAACAATTTCATTACAAGAACAAGATTTTTTGTTTGTTTGGATTATAGTGGTGTAATATATATTATCATATTACGGTTTTCGAGTCACGGATTGGATCATTTTCGGATCAGCAAAAAATAAAAATAAAAATAAAATACAAATAAAAATGGGTTTTTTAAGACAAATGTAACTATGCTTAACATTTAACTTAAAAAACACTTTAAATACTTTGATACCACAGCAAAAACTCCTAACTAATAAAGTTCAAACATCATTAAAGACAAGTGAACAGACAGTAAAAATAAGAATACACAAATTAAAACATAGATAAATAATATAGAACAGTAAGTTACAAATAAAGTTAGGTCTAGCAGTAGTATTCATGTACAGAAATGTAATAATTATAAACTTTCACTATATAATGGCTAAATGCAGTTAATCCACGAATCACATGCGTTCTGAACCGTGGGGCCTGGTTCGTACGGATCACGGATCAACCGCGATCTGTTACACCCCTATTGGATTACAATTATAAGGATTGAGCAGAACCAAATGTACTTACTGTTATAAAAATTATGCCAAAATGCAAAAATCCTAATCCTAATGGCCATACACAGACAATTATTATGAAGATCATAATATAAAAGTAATTATCTATGTGTATCAGCCAAACTTTCTATAACAACACATTCCAAAAAAAAAAAAAAATTTGTATAGCAAGAGAGTGGCAACTCTCAGAACAATATTTCTTATTTAATATTTATAAGGAGACCAAGCGTGACAGAGTGAATGGGCTGCAACAACAAACCATCTAAAACATAAACAACAGGGAGACAAATTAGGATAATGCTCAGATGCAGCACAGCAGAAAGACACAGTGAAAACCACCTCTGCAGGTCAAGACCTGCACTTGTTACTGCAGCATCCGCAAAGACGAGGGAGTGACGTATTACGGTCTGGGTGAGATAGAATGACTGGCAGCTCTATCTGTGTCTGCGGCCCTGTAATTTAATCTCTCTGTCACAGGGTGCAGCGTATTGTATGTTTCTTTTGAAAGTGAGCATGGTACAGACAATGCTAAAAATAACTACCACACAAAGCTCTGACGAATGACAGTGGCGTGCAGGGCGCCGGCGGATGGATGAGGTGCTATAATGTTCCAGAAAATGAGAGGGTGATGTCAAGGGGTCTCTGTAAATGTAGGATGCCCAAATCTCTCTCACACACACATAGACACACCCAAATACACCACGAATAATCGCTCTAGTTTGTTCTAATATTCAAAGGTATATAATTAAACCACAAAACACTTAATTACTGAAAATGTAAGAGGCAGTTTTAGTCATAGACAGAGGCGTAAATGCACCAGTGTGATCGTATTGGCAGATTATCATTAACCTGCAGCCTCTATCATAAGCAAGCGGGATAATCAGGGGGATTTTACAGCAAGCTGGAGTAATTGGCAGTATTACTGGAGCGATCGAGCTTGATTAAAGAGGTATACATCTTAAAGTGGTAACGAGATGGTGGTTTAGCAGACTGGAGTATATTTGAGGGGTTTATGAACAGCAGAGCTTGTTAGATGAATGGTTACGGTAAGGGATTTCACACGACTTCTGCCTGCAAAAAGTGTTGGCAAACATATCAAGCATGCACTTCACTCTTGAGGGAGGGACCTCTGGGGATAGAGACATGTTAGAGCTTGATTTATGACACAGGCCTGCATTTCCCTCAGGAGAAGCTAGTTTAATGAAGGAAATTTAGCCGTATTAATGCAACCTCTATGACAACCGGTGCTCTTTGGAGACCTCTGGATTAATTTAATTTTAGTTTGATTAAATGTAGTAAGTGTGAGTGTACAGCGAGAATTTGGTTGCCAAAGCTTTATTTTTCAAGTTCAAAACAACTCGAAAAGAGTTTAAAATATTTATAATTTCTTGTGAAGTTCTGATGGTTGATCACTCAAAGTTCCCCTGGTAAATGATAAAGTAGAGGAAACATTTTCTAAAAATACAGTTTAAAAAAGTGTTTCTCAAATGGTGGGTCGTCACCCAAAAGTGGGTCGTGGACTGTGTAGTCAAAGAAACAACAACAAAAAACGTAATTCTAAATCTTTTTCTGATGCAAGACTTTTATTTTGTTGACTCTTCTGTCAGACGCAATTTAAGTAAAGTGTGCCTGAGGAAAAATGTGTTGTCCTGATTCAGTATCTGATGTCAGATGAAATGTTGTCAGGCTATATGTCAGTGTCATTATTCTAAGGTTATTTACTTTTATAACTTGTCTCTCACCTTAGAAAAACAACTTTCCTGTCCTATCATATGTTATATTGTGCTCACGCAAACGCAGAATTACATAACTGGTATATCATGTGTTAGCTGGGAAGGATTTGCATGCAGGTATGATTTCATGTCATTCTATTCATCAGTATCAGTGTCCATATGTTTTTTTTTTTTTTTTTAACAGCTCATGTTATTAGTATTGTGTACCTTAAAGGATTAGTTCACCCAAAAATGAAAATTATCCCATAATTTACTCACCCTCAAGCTATCCTAGGTGTATATGACCATCTTCTTTCAGTCAAACACAATCAGAGATATATTAAATAATATTCAGGCTCTTCCCAGCTTTGTAATGGCATTGAATAGTGCCCGAGTTTTTGAAGCTCCAAAAAGTGCATCCATCCATCATAAAAGTAATCCATACTACTCCAGTGGGTTAATAAATGCCGCCAAGGCACTTTCACAGCACTCATCAGCCAGCTCTGATGGCCTCGATCCCGATGCAGAAGCCTGCTCTGCAGCTTCTTCCACCCAGGATGAGCGCTTGATGCTTGAGCTATCTGTATCTGAGGATGTGCACAGCATCGACACAGGGGAATTTGAAGGCTCACCACTACATGACTCCGCGTATGAGGAGCTCGTGGAGGTTTTCACTCGTGCTGTAGATAAATTAAATATTGACTGGCCCTGTGAGAAGCAGAGGTTGTGCTCTAGATCCACTGTGGTTCTCTCTCATGCTTCCAGCACTCCTGGGGCTGGACGCAATGGTGCAGACATTGCCGAGGCTACGTCTGTACGCATTTCCCCCAATCACTCTGCTCCCGGGAGTTCTAGAAACCGTTCCATCGGGATGGGGTCAGTCTCCTTTTGGTAGCCCCGTTCTGGGCAGCCCAAGTATGATTCTCGGACATCGTGTCACTCCTGGCAGGCCCTCCGTGGGAGATTCCCATCAGGAGGGACCTGCTTTCCCAGGGCGGGGGCACAATATTTCACCCCCGTCCAGAGCTGTGGAAACTCTGAGTCTGGCCCCTGAGGGGGCTCAGTACCTAGAGGCTGGTCTCTCATCCGGAGTGGTCAAGAATTTTTTCACCTCTTGGTGTAGAGAGCGTGGTTTGGACCATTTAACTGCCCGGTGGCTTCAGTGCTGAAAGTTCCTCCAAGATCGCTTCTCTGCTGGTCTTACCCCATCCACGCTTAAGGTGTACGTGGCAGCAATTGCAGCTTTATACACTCCAATAAGTGATGGACCTCTGGGGAGGCACTAGTTGGTTGTACGTATGGAGGTTGAGACCTGGGACTCATACCAGAGTCCCAGCCTGGGATCTGGCAGTGGTTCTCGAATGGATATCCCTGGACCCTTTTGAACCGCTTGAGTCAGCGTCTGAGAAAATTCTCATGCTAAAGATAGCTTTTTTGCTGGCATCAAGAGAGTTGGGGAACTTCAAGCTCTATTTCCCCTCCCTGCTTGGAATTGGCTCCTGGGAGGGTGAAGGCTATCTTACACCCTAGATCTGGCTACATGCCTAAGGTGCCTAGATCTACCATTCTTCAGGCCTGCAATCCTCCACCGCATGTGTCAGAGGAAGAGGAGAGACTTCATTTACTCTGCCCTGTGTGGGCTCTAGAGTTGTATGTTCAGAGGTTTTCTCGCTGGAGGAAGTCAGACCAACTGTTAGTATATTTTGGGTCGCCCAGGAAAGGATCCCCGGCCTCCAAGCAAACAATCAGCAACTGGATTGTCGAGGAAGGGAATGAGACGTATCAGAAGCTGACGCTACTGTGTGCCGGCATCTCCTTATAGCTTCCGTGTATTCCACATGCCACGTCACTGAGTATGTCACGACGCAGCACCAATCAGGATTGGTCTAGTTTCACGTGTGCTTCAGATGCTTGCACGCCGAGTGCTTCCCTAAAGTGTCGTCAAGACAACGCAGCATCTCGTTCCCTTCTCACGGAACAAGGGTTATATTCGTAACCCGAGACATTTTTCTTGTGCGATGGAGGAGTTTGGCATCGCAGCTTGACAGTGTGCTTATTTGGAGAGTAAGGTGATGCACCTCCATTTTTCCTGCACCCGTTTTGAAAGGTTCATCACATACATGGGTATGCCTACATTGTTACCAAAGCAACCTATGCAGATTGGTTGGTTATGTCTGGACAAACAAATCTTAATTGATCAATTACAATTAATAGTGCAGACAGTCTGTCTGAAAAGATCTGATTTGAGAAAACATCCGATTTGCCTGCAGTCTGAAAATAGCCAACAAAAACCATGACTTAGAAACTAAACAGAACATGACAATGAACAGAACAGAACATGAATGTGACATGCCCCTTTAGGGGTAACTTGTTTTATTTCAGTTAATGTTTATGTAATTTCAAGTAATGAAAATGTTTTTTATGGTTTTAGTTTTAGTTATCGATAATAACCCAGGTACTATATTTAACAACCTAAAATAACCTTGCATGTCATAAAAACGATATTTTAAAATTTCTATAAATATTTTACATATTTTAAAAGGTTAATTGACCTTGCCGCACAGTCAATAAGGTCTGCAGGAGTCCTCTCCATGATATCATTTCCTGTTTTATGTTTCTTTTTTTAATTGCTGTGAAAGTAGATTAACACTGACATGAAACTTCGTTCTGCAAACTCAAGTTTTCTTTTATGTTTACAGAAATGGCAGTGAGAGACATTTGAAGCCAAAAAAAGCATCCATCCATCCATCATAAAAATAATCCATATGCCTCTGAGGGGTTAATAAAGGCCTTCTGAAGTGAAGCAATGGGTTTTTGTAAGAAAAATATCCATATTTAAAACTATAAATGGTAACACTTTACAATAAGGTTCACTGGTTAACATTAGTATTAGTTAACATGAACTAATAATGAACTGCACATTTACAGCTATTATTAATCTTTGTTAATATTAATTTCATAATTTACTAATACATTATTAAAATTTTGTTAACATTAGTTGATGCATTGTGAACTAAAATGAACAAACAATGAACAACTGTATTTTCATTAACTAACGTTAACGAAGATTAGTAAATACAAATGTATTGCTCATGGTTAGTTCATGTTAGTTAATACATTAATTAATATTTAACTAATGAACCTTATTGTAAAGTGTTACCACTATAATAACTAGCTTCCGGCAGACGGCCGTACGCATCGATTTGCAGCGGAAGAGTAACCTCTGACCCGACACATGATGCAATGATGAACGTGGAAGCAGAGGATAGAGCAAAACAAAACAAAACACCAATCACGAATTAGAAGTCTAAAGTGATCATTTTTAAAGAGAAATGTGGGAGGACTTTGATATAAGAGGAACTTGAGTTTGAGAAAGGATATTTTTAAATATATCTCTGATTGTGTTCGTATGAAAGAAGATACTATCCCTTAAACAAAATTATAAAGTCTATGCTTTAATTTATGTATTACTATTTATTAATTTTATTTGGGGTGAAATGAGACCCAGAAATGTTTTGTAAAATTCACCCTTTAATATCATGAAAATTTTCAACAATAAAATACGAAATAATTAACTTAATAATTAACTTTTTAGTTTCGGGCTTCCTGTTGGTATTTGTGACAATTTCATGTCAACTAATCACACTGATAATCTTCCCCTTAGCCGTACCTTCCTATATCATGTTTACAATTTTAAATACAGTGATGATATTTGAGAGCTCTGCCATAAAGGAAGATTAGCAGTGAATAACATCTTAAATTTCAGTCTTGTTCTGCATATGAAGAGATCATATGGACTTGGAATATAACACACAAGTCATGTGAATTAATAAAAAAATAATAATAATACTGGGTTTGAACAACATGAGGTTGAGTAAATGCTGACCAAATTTTCATTTTTGGTCAACTATTCCTTAGTCCAGCACTCCAGCACCCATAGCATAACAGTCCAGTTTACAAAAGATGTCACTCTGAAGTCTGGTCTCTGGTTCTACATGTCAAGTAATATTACACTGACTGACTTGAAAAAGACCTTGTTTTGAAACAGACAAGGTCTGTTATTTTGAGAGAAGATAAAACATATATGACTGCACAACGTTACACTATAATAGTGGGGGTATCTGGGTGAATGAGCACAGACATAGAGGAAAATCGACAGAGACAGAACAGAAACAAAGAGTGAGAGAGACAGAAACACGAGCAGAACACACAAAGAGAAAGAGAACATAAAAGAGAACCAAACAAAGAAAAGGGAAAATGGCTAAGCCAAAAAAAAAAAACATACGTTTTCTCCACAACCACTGAGCAAAATATACAAACATATATTTTAGCCTAGTTGTGAGCTTCTATGTCATGAGAGAGAAAGACTGGGCATTTCAAAATATTTGAAAGTATTTTCTATTGTGTTATCCTAACTGACTCTAAAATGAACAAACAGCAAAATTTGCTGGCCAATGTGTAACACTTGATTGGTGTCATTCTTTTTAATGAATCATTCAAACTGAATCAGTCCAAATCAAGCACAGGAGTCATTTGTCTAAATCAAAGTTTGCATCACTCACTTCCTCAAAAAAAAAAAAAAAAAAATTCTAAGAATGCTTTGCTAACGTTCCCATTAGGTTACTCAACCAAAACGTCCAGTTAATGTGAACAATAAGGAAACATTTCATTTTATCAGCTTGCAAACAATATGGAAACATTATGTTCAGAAACAATGCTGTGAACGTTCCTTGTTAGCTGGGAATGAAATTGATTCATTAAAATGATTGTGTTCAAATAGAATACATAAAATAGTAACATTCATCAATATAAAAATGATAATTAAAAAGTGTGGCTTAAATATAATGTCCAGTCTAATTACTGATTAGTTGTTCATATGATAACATCAAGTTAAAGAGTTTTAGATATTTGTTATAATAAATAATAAATAGCAATTAAAATAATTAGTAATTTTCAATAAATGGTAATTTTTCATAAATGAAAAACACAAAATATGTTGGAAAAAATGTTGTTAGGCCCAGTTTTTTGATGGGGTTGGTACCCCCTGCTGCAAAATCAAAACATTGCCGTAGACAAATCTATACAACTCATTGTCTTTTAATGTGTTTCTAATAGATTAAGTCAGGAAATCCCTACTTACTCCATTGAGAACGCCCTGCCCAAAGAGGCTTATGCACACTGTGCCACCTCCGCTTAACAGCCCTGAGTCAAGCCCGTGGGCAAAGCCTCAATCTAATCAGCTGGTGGGCTTGAATTATGCAGCAGATCCTGAAGACACTCAAAAACAAAGCGGTGCATGGCAAATGCATTGCTCTCTGATTCGCGATGAATTGCTGGGGATGAGACACTGATAAAGCTTTTATTGATACTTATGTGAGGTCTGAGGTCTTAGAGGCATGAATGACTCATAGTGTTGTGCAAGAAACATGGGAGCTTCTGCTGCTTTGGAAGTGTTTTATAGGTGTGATGTTTATCTCTGTTGTAACACCGTTCCTCACACATCATACACAGTATATATACATATAAAGTTGCACAATTTTCTGCACGGTATGAACTCAAAATGCCCCTGTCCCACCCAAATTACTTAGTTACAATTACCCAAGACACACACCCCTAGAAGATGGGTGTTGGGATTTTCATCTTTGCAGTAAAAAAAAATAACAAGAACAATGCCGCTAATGACATTCTCATGCTTAGTGACTTCTCTTGCTTCTTCAGGACAGATAAATGTCTTACCGGGATCTGTTAGGACTCTAATAATGGTATAATGACGTTAGAATCAGTACCATCTCTCATTAAGTCTATGCTGTAATACTGAGCTGCAGGCTTCAATTTCAAAGGGAAGTTCAGAAGCAGAGAGGTTTCTTTCGTGAGCAGGTTTCTCAGAGGATGTTCTATCTCAGCTGGACATCGGTCTTCATTAACTTTCACTCTGGCAGCTCTTATCATATATGTCTACTCCAGCTTACTGTCCAACATAGAAAATTCAGCTGGTGTGTTGATCTGATCCAATACAAACTCCACTTTGCACCTCCGTCTGCATTTACATTCAAATTCAAATATGCAGGTAAAATGCAAACCTTTACAATAGACAAAGTTTTTTGCTTTTGTGCAAGTATCTGTCATTAGAGCAGAATGTGTTCAGAATTCTTTAAATACAAATTAACATTCAGTACATTGTGCTTGTTAAATACTGCAGTGTCTGATTTTAGAATATTTAAAACAAAAGAGTTTATTCAGCTTAAGTGCTGCTGTCATAGACTTTCTGAAATTGTAAATTTCAATTCAATTATTCAGACAAATCGTTATGCTAATAATTCATGAGTTCACACTTGCATATAATCGAATAAAGAGTATTTGGAGTGCTGTCCGAGGGGGAGGGCTTCAAACTTGAAATGTGGCCCAAACCCAGAATACTCCCCTCCCCCCATCCCTGGCTGGGATGGGAACAGATAATTATGAGCAGTTGGGATGGAGGAGGGATGCTGGAAAATTGTGGTGGGACAGATGTGAGTCAGCTATTAGGCCTCCTCTTCAGCTGATTTTGTAGATTATCTGAACGTGCTCCTCCCAAACTTTGTTAATAAAACATCATTGCAATATGCAATGACAACAATGCATTAGAAAAATCAGATTGTCTCTAAGCAGCTCTCCTGAAAGTGTAGTGTCCTGTTGGTCTATTCCATCTGTGTCCTTGAGCAGAACATTATGCTGTACAATATCAGACACACTAGTTCCTTTACAGACACTTTGAGAAAAGGAAACACACTAGTGTGTTGGTCAAGCATAAATTGAAGGGCTAAATCAAATTGCATGTGGTTTGCGGATATAGCCTAAATATTATTTTACGGTACAAGAAATTTTATATCAACATAATGGTATCTACTGTATCATAATATAGTTATTCTTCTGTAAATTCAACTATGTTTTATATATTATATAACCATGTCACAATTCATATTTCTGATAATCCAGTGAATTCCTAGAAATACTTTCCAAATGGAAGGTTATGTGGAACTTGATAGACGCAGATGAAACCAAACCAAAGATAAGATTATTTATAACAAATGAATGATAAATCTGGCATTCGTGCAGAAACAGTTTCACATTATATAACACTTGAGTTAAAAAAAAATAACAGTACAATGGATGAGTCAAGTTTGATACCATTGTTAAACAGTCGATATACACAAACTTGTGACCCGACATCAGTTCAGTTATATATTAGCAGATGGTGGGTTTTCATCCAAATATGCAAATTTTCAGTTAAATAAAAACATTTGATCTCCACATAAACTTGGCTGAGGTTGATTTTCTGGAGTTTTGCATTAAGGTAATTTTTTTCCAAAAACTATTACTTGTTTTTAGCATTTGGGCATGTGTTTCTGCTACTTCTCACATCAAAGAAGCGACACAATGGGTTGGGTATCACCTCATGACATGGTTATATATTGCGATATACCACAAAGCATTATTTCACGAGTTCACACTTACATGTAATTAAGTAGACTAAAGGTTATGCGTGTTTGGAGAGCTGTTTGGAGAAAGTTCAAAAGAACCTCATTTATTTAAAATATAAAACTTTTTGTAACATTATAAATGTCTTTAATGTCACTTTTGACCAATTTAATGCATCCTTGCTAAATAATAGTATTAATTTCCTTTCTTTTCTTTTAAATTGTACCACAACCCAGGTGAAAAAAGTACACTTCCATAATGTACTTAAAGTGCTCTATTTTCACACACTAATTTTGTACTTAATATACTAAAAATTATTCTTTAGTACTTCTTAAGATAATCTTAAGAACATCTAAGTGTACTCAATTGTGCTATTTTGAGACATCATGAATATGAACTAAAATGTGTTTTTAACATACTATCTCTGTATTGAAAAAATGTAGAGATAGTATGTTAAAAGTACAGTTTAGTTCATATTCATGGTGTCTCAAAATAGCACAGTTGAGTACACTTAGATGTTCTTAAGATGATCTTAAGAAGTAAAAAAAAAGATTTTTTAGTATATTAAGTACAATATTAGTGCGCACAAATAGAGCACTTCAAGTACATTATGGAAGTGTACTTTTTTTTCACCTGGGAAACTTTTGAATGGTAGTGTATCACAGATTCCACAAAAAATAAATAAGCAGCCAAAAATTATATATTTCAAATAAATGCTGATCTTTTGAACTTTCTATTCTAGTGTACACTCTACACTGAACATGAACAAAGCCATATGATGTATGAAATTTCATCCATTATACTCAACAAAGTTGTCTACACAGAAAGCATGACACTGATGTGTATTCGAGGCTGAATTTTCCCTCCAGCATGAGACTGCACAGATGTGCTCTTTTCCTCATGAGATGCTGTAGAGCTCCATCTGAGCGCCTGCCAAACCCTGGTGCTTCAGCCTCCATGAGACAGTGCCAGCGCGCTCACATTTACAAATGTACTGGCATTAGTATTGGCGCTCAGAGCGAATGTAGAATATTGAGAAACAGTTCTTCAGTGAACTGTGGAGATAACTTCTAGTTTTTCAAATGGTGTGCAGGTGGGCATGATGGGTGTTGGATTTTAGTAAAAATCGCTTAGGTTATCCAATGAGAAGGCAGAGAGAAGAATGGTGAATATTACATCACTCAAATACTTCATGCACTTCAAATTTGACATTTTCTTCGCAGCACTAGCTGAGATGGAAGAGTTAATAGTTCTGACAGAATGTGGGAGGATTCCTTGTTAATACAGTTCATGAAAGTCTAGTGATGTGAGACACTTTTCCGATAAAATGTTTCTTGAACGAACAAGCTCTGCTTCCTGTGCTTCAACCACTTCCGACCCCCATCCACCCTACAGCCCCTCCCTTCCTCGTAAATCTCTTGACATGAATTCAGACTGTTTGAAACATGCCACATGCCCTCCCTTTTCTTCAGATGACGTGATCGTGCCAAATACTGACTCATTAGAGCTGAGGGGAAAGACAACAATATCCGAGACGGGGAAAACCATCTTCTTCGACAGACACCAAACGGATGTTTGCTCTAAATATTTCATCAACTACTTTGATATAGAAAGATCAGATCTCTGCAGAGACACTGTGAATGGCTACTAGAAGTCATGTATATCTTAAAGAAGAGAATATTTTAGAGATGTCACACTGACTTCGGTGAGAGCAAGACTGTGTAAGAGCAGCAGAAATCCTCCTCTGGCAAGAACACAAACAAGGCAGTTCAGTCCCAGCGGACCCACAGAAGCCCAGCAGGAAAATTCTGCTCTTACTGAAGACTCCTTGTGTCAGCTCTGAGACTGAGGCCCTGACCTAATAAAACTACTGCCTTGCAGAAATACAATGTCAACAGCAGATACTTTATAACTGCACAACCTTGAATTTATTCTTGGACTTGAAATATTTTTAAGACAAATTCTCTGAATATTAATGCATGTTAGAGGTTGGATCGATACCAACATTTTGGCTTCAGTACAATACAAAGATCTTCTACTACAGTAGTGATATTAAAGGGTTAGTTCTCCCAAAAATTAAATTCTTTCATCATTTACTCAACCTCATGTCATGTCATAAAGAGATCGTACAACTAATCCATATGAATTGAGAGGTTTACGTAGACACGATCGCTTTATATATTGAACAGATTAAATTTAGGCTTTTATTCACATATAAACATTCATCATTGGATATGAGGGTGAGTAAATAATGACAGAATTGTCATTTTTGGGTGAACTAACCCTTTAAATCAAAACTGAGGCAACAAGTAAACCACTTCAAATGACTGATAAAACAGAACATTATTTTATTAACAACAATGCATAAAACCTTGCCGCTACAAAACGTGTGTTTTTCATTTATTTCAACACAGAGTATCACTGGAAGACACAATAGAATTAAACAAAACTCACACACGCAATGACACGCCTCAGTGGTTTGAAAAATTAAAAATGTCTGTTTTTTTGTCCACATGAATTGGATCAATGGGGTCCAATAAAAAAAAAAAAAAGTATTAAAACGATCTTCAAAAACAGTTTTTGTTTAGTCTGTACACAAAGTAATGTCATTTTTACATTACTTTAACTCATCAAAATAAGTTAAGCAACTTTAAACTTTTTTTTACAAGTTATTCTTACACAAGATTCAACTTATTTTTTTTTTATGTCAGTTTAATATCATTCAAGTTGAAATGAGTTATACAGGCAAGTTGATTGCACTTAAAAATTTAAGGCAGCAACCAAACTTAAAGCTGCAGTCAGTAACTTTTTTTGGTTAACAATTATCCAAAATCAATTTTTGAGCAAGTACATAACCAGCCAGTGTTCAAAACTATCTTCTTACCCGATTCACAACGGTAAGCTTGTAATAATGTTTTCTAATTTGAGTGGTACTGGTGGGTTTTCGCAGGAAATTCGAGCATGCAGCCGTTTATCTTTGCGTCATGTCTGTTTACGTAAAGGAGTCCCAGCTAGTAGGCTATATCATGTGAGTATGCTTAGGCCTGTCGCGATAGTCGATATATCGACTTATCGCACTATATATGGAGATGACCTCGATAATTTTTGGTGACGCGATATATTGCCCATTATGTTTACACAAAAATAAATGTCACCGACATTTTGCCGATCGTGCTGCCTCAGTGCCTCTGTCATCTCGTTTGCTCTCCGAGGCGAAAGCAGAGCTCAGGCAGCTCCTTCATACACAGAGCTGACATCAACAGGCGGAAAAATGCGCCATTCGAGTCGCTATAGTGTTTTCCTGACAACTACAGACAATTTGGAAGAATAAGTGCAAATGCACTCAGTTTCCGCAATCCACTGGTGCAAATATAAACATGTGTAAACATGCGAAATGGTGCAAGCTCACAGCTAGTTTCACACAGGACGCAGCAGTCGCGAGTGTCTAGTTCGTTTTCACAGAGAACGCGTTTTTGCATTCCACTGTGCCGGTTTTCCATGGAAACATGTTTGTTGGACTGTTGCACTTGCGTCTTTCACAGCATCTCTTGCATGACACGGCGCTAAAACGCGGCACTCAAGTCAAAAGAAGTTTTTCAAACACGCCTCTAGAATAACAGATACCTCGACAGGCCATATCTGACTGCTAAATCTGTGTCTTTGTTCATATGGACATCTGACAATAGCGTGCACCCTTACTTTACTGAGAAAATAAGGTCAGGAAAAAACCTGTAGATGGAAAATCTCCATATAAGTGCTTTTTGTGCATTTGCAAGTGTTTTTTTTTTCTACTTGTTATTTTGCAGTTTTTGTTAGCAAAGGTTTATTTATTATTTATTCAACATTATTATTTTTTTGACACTTCAATTCCAATATCTAAATATTCTTAAGAGTTAAGTTCTTTGTCATTTGAAAGTGTGTAGGCCTACTTGCATTATTATGCTGTTATATTATGATTATATATTCAGTGGCATAAAATGGTCTTAAAATGACAATAATATTGCATATTGCAGTTATTTATGGGGCAATATATCACACAACAAAAAGTAGTTACCGTGACAGGCCTAAGTATGCTGCAGGTGACGGATCATTTATAGCCTTTTCTCACAGCAGCTGGAATAATTAAACTTATCATTTTGATGGTGGATTGTTTGGTATGAAAAAATTAACATTAGAAATTAAACTGTACAGAAATTGAAATCTACAGGTAACGCTAATACATACTAAATACACATAGTCACGCAATGCTGATGTTGTTAACATTAACAATTTGAGAACAAAGTATAACAATAATAAAAATTTGCATGGTTTGATGTGATATGAGCTAAGCGATCATTAGATTTATTCACCATTGGCAGTGCAATCTATTGTAATTCTTTTTTTTCTAGTTGGTCAGAACAAAAGTGGCAGATTTGTTACTTGTTCAGATGACATTTTCCGGTGAAAATTCTTATATTGGTCAAACTTCCAAGACTACAATCTGTGATTCCGAAGTACAGTATCCACACCGATGTGGTGACTCCGTGCCGAGACACGACGCACATAAAGATATTAATTCCGCAAATAACTGCAATTGCGGGTTTCAAACAGAGATGGCGACAAAGACGTAAAACTTACAGACTGCAGCTTAAGTTTGTTAAGTTTGTTTTTTTTAATACAGTGGTACATAATTTATGCAATCTATAAAATGCTGGGTTGCTTCAACCCATGATTGTGTCAAATATGGACAAACCCAACCATTGGGTTTGAAAATTTAATTTAAAAATTAAAACCAATGGTGGGGTTTGTCCATATTTGACCCAAACATGGGTTGAAACAACACAGCATTTTTAAGAGTGTACACTTCGGCTTTAAAATAATAAGTGATTCTTTAAAAAGCAGCTCTGATATCAATAGCTCCACTGATATAAAAAAATAAAAAATCCACATCATCAAATCATACAAACATCAGCAAAATAGCATCTCTTTTTTTAATGATATTTGTAGAGAAAATGCAAGAAAGGTGAATCTGGACACCAAAGGTTCTCCTAATTTATGCGTTGTAGGACTGCTAATTATCACATTGTGATAACACATTTCCTCACAAGCAAAGCAATGACAGTGAGCCAAACTTCAGCTATTTATTTTCTGTGTAGGCGTCTTTGTTTAGCAGGGCTAGTGTCTGATTCTTTTGCACAAATAAAGTGCATGTAGTGAGAATACCATTAAAAGGTTTCCATTTTGTTGCTGAAATGGAAAGATGCTGCAAACAAAAGCAAAACGGGCTCACATTTCAGCGTTGCTCTGGAAAAATTTCCACCTCCTGAAATAATGTGTCTAATGTACGATAATTCACATCAGTTACAGAGTGAATTAGCCATTAATGAAGCCTGGATAAGAGCTTTATCCTGCCTTCACATACACCCCCTGCGAATAACAGGCCAACTCTGATGCTCTAAACTCGGTAAAAGTGACATAACATATAGTAATCTAAAGCACTCTAGGAGATGCCAGAATATTAAATTCCACTCTTATTGCACTTACAAACTCCAGCGCATCCAGGCAAGCACAGAGAAGCAGAGGAAGGCTAAAGCAATGCATAGTTTCAATCAGCGTCCATTTAATAAAACCCGATCACAGCTAGAATTGAATAAAACTCCACTTTAGACTGCAGTCTTGTGCAGAAGAATAGCCTGGTATCTTCAGCAAGGTTTATTTAATGAGGCTTGGTAGATCACACAGGGGCCATAAACTCTTATCCACTAGAGGCCTCATTCCACAGGCTGCTGGGATGCAGATGTCCTTTGATCCATTTCTATTTAAGGCCAAAGATTTTTTTAGACCACAGCCATTTTGACCCCTTAGCGCAGGTATTTTTAAGAGGCAAGAACAGCAGGGGAACAGTGGAGGAGCATGTTGAAGCTCTTTGTTGTCTTTAATATTTATAAGGCAGAGTAGCCAATTAGTCATGACCTCTGAGCTTGACAACTCATCCGTCTCTGCAAACTGGCTCAGGTCTTTTGATTTTCTGACCTTTTCTGCATTCTCTTCGCAAAGACATAATAGACCAGAAAACCTGTCCAGGAAGAAACACTTGCTCTCTCTATGACTGCCAGGTTTTTTAATAGTCTCGAATGAGCTCTGGGTTAAAAAAAAAAAAAAAAAAAAAAAACTTCATCCCTTAAAGGTGCACAGTCATTTTTTATTGATGTTGCATTGCATCATGCAAAAGCTATATTTTTCACTTCATAGTAATGCATTTCCAGTCGTGATTAACTTTTTGAATTTGCAGTCATGATTAGTTTTTCTGTTCATAGATTTACTGAGGTAAATTGAATATTCAGCAGGTCATGTGATCTCATTATGGGACCACTGTGTTTCAATGAGGCAACCCACTCCATGTAAAATAAAACAGCTTTTATTAGACCAATATCCTCAAAAGTACTGGACATTAATATCGTCAAAAGTATTATACAATTCTTTACTTGTAAAACTTTAAGTTTCAGAAGAGAATGATGGAATAAGTTGGTATGGTTACACAGCATAAATATTTTGCAGATTTCTTACAGGATTCAAAAATATGTGAAAAGTTGTAGTAATGGGTTGCCTTGACACAGACATCAATCACATGTACATTATTTAAAATGTTTTGAACTGAAAAAATTATTCAGATGGGATGAACTCCATTTATGAAACTTTTGTGAGTGAGTGATGAGGTAATGCCAATTTAAGTCACATTGTCTTGCCTGTTAATAGACAATTCGGAATATTGCAAAAGCTAGATCAAGATGAAATAACCGGTCTGACTAGTTAGTTCAGTGGTTCTCAACCTTTTTTGCACTATGATCCAAGTGCAAGTCTCGCGGGCCACATATCATTTACATATGACGTCACCAATGAAAACCAATCAGATTTAATGTTATGGTATTAGCAGATAATATTATTATTATTATACCTAGATGTTGCACACACAGAAGAGGTGGTGTTTTCGGGTGGCACATACGGTATTTTATTTCTGTCACACTCTGCTAAAAATAGTGGAGGAAACAGTGAGCCACTGAGGGAAAGGTACGTGATCCAAGCTGCCAAAAACATGAGAATTCTCTTTTGTTTTATATTTTTATAAAATAAAAAAGAATTATATTTTTTTCTCTTTTATCTCTTATATTTTTTGTTTTTAAATTAAATTAAAATGGATTAAATGAATATAAGTTTGAACTCTAATGTTTTTTGTCATATAAAATCATTTTGATGATCATATATTATTTTCAGACACCTACTATATACTGAGTACTCAGTTAACGAACACTTGCAAGCGCTCGCTTTGGCAGAATTCCAATAGTAGCCATTATTTTTGTAAATTTAGGGATTAAAATGTACAAATTTGTTATTAAGGGAGAAAAACGAAATAAGGAACATAACAATGAAGGAACACATTGCAAACAAGAAGAGTCGTAGCATCAGCATCGAAGGTAAGAAGAATTTAAGAGGAAGAATCAGTTTGCTGACAATGAGCGAGATGGGTAGCCTTTGTTTACTCTGTAGTAAAGTGCTTGGCATATGCAAAACCTACAGTGTCGAAAGACGTGAATTCGATGTGTTTCTTTGATGTACTTGTATTTTAAATCGATAAAAATAACCGCAAAAATAATTGCTTATTAAAGGCGTTTGTGGCCTATATAACATTCTGTCATTGTTTGGTGACTGTTACGATGCTGTAGAATTTACATCCAGAGTTAAATAGTTACTTAAAATGCTTGTATACAGTTTGTATATGTTCATTGAACATTATTATCTGATTACTGTAATGCTAATATCAGTAAGTTAGTTTTTATTTGGTGGAATACATTGTTCTCATTTTCTGTGACCTACTATATAGCAGGGGATTGTGTAACGTGAGTTTATTGAACAAGAGTTTCACTTTGATATGAAGAAGTCACATTGCCAGCCATTTCAACACACTGTGAAACAAAAACAAATTTCTTATAGTATTTGTTGATTTTGCAGTGTGACAGAAATAAAATACCGTATGTGCCACCAGAAAACACAGCCTCTTGTGTGTGTGCAACATCTAGGTATAATAATAATATTATCTGCTAACACCATAACATTAAATCTGGTTTTCATTGGTGACGTCATATGTAAATGATATGCGGCCCGTGAGACTTGCACTTGGACCATAGTGTGGCCGAGGCCCACTGGGAAAAAAGGTTGAGAAACATTAGCGTTTAACATGGTTTGCCCTGTCATGCACTTTGACTATGCTGTTTAATGTGCGATATGTTTCCTCAGCACAAAACTTTCATTTTGTGGTTATAACCTTATCTCTAAGTTAGTGGTTCCCGACCACATTCCTCGAGGCTCACCAACACTGCACATTTTGCATGTCTTCTTTGTCTGACACACCCATTTTAGATCTTTGAGTCACTACTAATGACCTGATAACATTAATCAGGTGTGTTTGATTGAGGAGACATGCAAAATGTGCTCTAAGTGTTACAAATTCACATATTTCCATTTGCATGAAGGATTTTCCTGACAGTCTGCGTTAAACTTGAGCGCCGGCACGTGCGTGAGCGTCAAACAGACAAGGACGCATTAGAGATGAAGACAATTCACAAGTTCGCCTGCCCATTCAGTCTGAATGGTTAATGGTAAAACAAACTTGGGATGCTGTCCTCGAAGGAGGCTTGAACCCGAGGGTCGGCTTGAGCTCCGAGTTAAACTCCCCTATAACAGTACTGCATAGAGGGAGAATAAGAGAAATAGAGGAGGAGATGGGGAGGAGGAGGGATGCTGGAAGAATTGCACTGGGATGACGCAGTGATTGCTGCTTATATACGCTCATAATGATGATTGACAGGACTGAATGTTTAGGCTCCTCCCAAACCTACGTTTGGAACTACATTTAATATTCAGCGCAAAAATATTAATTTGCTGAAATATCTGTTGTTGGACCTTAAATTTAGTGTTCAATTCAAGTGTTTTATGAGAGTGGCAACTGTAAAGGGATAACAGTGTGTAATTTAATATAAATGACGTTTCTTACATTTACAGTATAAAGAAATGACTCTTGTCTCGTCGCTTCATAATAGGTTGAACCACTGTAGTGACATCACCAGTTTTAACGATGTCTTTAGTACCTTTCTGGACCTCAAAAGGTGCAATGTCGTTGCTGCCTATGTGTGGATCAGATTAGAGATCGACCGATATAACGATTTACCGATATTTTCCCCGATATTTAAGCATTTTACCATAATCGGATATCAGTTTTGTAATATCGGATTTACCGATAAACACCGCCATTTGTGGGTGTTTTGAGAATTGCGCACAGGATCGCCATTACAGCGCATCTGAGGGGAGACGAGACAATGACGTGCACAGGTAAAGTATACTTACCTGCTTTGCTGTAATTAGTAAAATTTATTTAACATAACAGCCATTAATGCACAAATTAGATGCGTTACATAAATGCCTGAAATGTAGCTAGTTTATGCAGCTTGTCTCTAAGAAATAGAGACAAGCTCACAGAGTCGCGTAAGATAATCCGTCAAGTCTTGTCCCAATAAAGATGTAACTTTGGATTAATTAAATAATATAGCCATGAATGAGCACATGTAGGAAATAAAAGCGCTGAATTTAATTCTCTCTCTGTTGTCTATGCTCATCATTAGTCTCATGAAGTCGTCTGCATTTTGCTGTTCACTCAGCGGGTTGATGCTCAGGAAATGCTCCACGGCCACCGCATGTAACTTTTAACAAGTTTCACTTGTTTAAAACACAGTGATTATATAAACATTTATTATATTCACTAATAAACATCCAAGTAAACGCAACTCTTTGGAAATTAATTATTATCTCCACGAGCGATCGCAGTTTGAGTATAGTTCTGTGTAAATGCATAGATAAACAGCGCTTTGTCAGCAGATATTTCATAATCTAGAACGACAAAAATATTATTAATAATTTTGATATAACATACCAGTTAAGAAATGCAATAAAATACAATGTTTTGTTTGTTATATTCCAATATTCCAGAGAATATTATTCAGTTATTTAACATTTTCCAGCTAATTATTCTTCACTCTTTAGCCTATTAAACAGCTTATAAATCTACTAAAACTGTAGTTTAAAATGAAGTATTACATTTCTGCAAAGTTGATATGACTCCTGTCTTTAATTTATTTTCTCCATTTGAAAACATTAGACATTCTACATTTATTTTGCTTATTGTTAACATTAGTATTGCTGCTGATGCTTTTTATAAATAAAATTATTTTTGTAATATGAAGATTAAAATTAACTAAATTTATTGGTGTATAAATAAGATTTGTTTTGTTTTCTATACAAGGAGGGAGTGATTGTTATAAATAAAATGGTTTGTTCAGTTCAGTGGTGTTGTGGTGTTGTACCAAACAAAAACTTGGACCAAAAACTTCTTCACGTAATAACCTAGAATACTGTCTAACACTTGATGGCTGCTCTGTTAAGTCTTCGTCGTCAGTTAGGAACCTGGGTGTGCTCTTTGATACCAATCTCTCATTTGAAAGCCATGTTACTAGCATCTGTAAAACCGCATTCTTCCATCTTAAAAATATATCTAAACTACGACATATGCTCTCAATGAAAAATGCAGAACAGTTAGTTCATGCGTTCATGACCTCAAGGCTAGATTACTGTAACGCTCTACTGGGTGGTTGTTCCGCTCGCCTGATAAATAAACTACAGCTCGTACAAAATGCAGCAGCTAGAGTTCTTACCAGAACTAGGAAGTATGACCATATTAGCCCAGTTCTGTCAACACTGCATTGGCTTCCTGTTAAACATCGTATAGATTTTAAAATCTTGCTAATTACTTACAAAGCACTAAATGGTTTAGCTCCCCAGTACCTGAGCGAGCTCTTAAAGCATTATAGTCCTTCACGCTCTATTGCGATCTCAGAATTCAGGCCAGCTGATAATACCTAGAATATCAAAATCAACCGCAGGTGGTAGATCCTTCTCCTATCTGGCACCTAAACTCTGGAACAATCTTCCTAGAAATGTTCGGGAAGCAGACACACTCTGTCAGTTTAAATCTAGACTAAAAACGCATCTCTTTAACCTGGCATACACATGACACATTATCAATTTATATTTTCAAATCCGTTAAAGGATTATTAGGCTGCATAAATTAGGTCAGCCGGAACCGGGAACACTTCCTATAACACCAGATGTACTCGTTACATCAGAAGAAGAATGGCATCTACGCTAATATTAGTCTTTCTGTTTATCCCGAGGTTTACCGTAGTCAACCAGATCCGGGCCGTATCCAGGTGAGACCGAGGACCGGCGCCTTGACACGACCACAACGCAGCCCTGAAGTATCAGCAGAGATTGAGCCAACTAGATCATCCATTGTGAAGGCCTCATCGACACGACAACCAGTGGCACAGCTCCTCAACACACCGTCCATACCGGTGTGATGAATACGATCCTCAACTGGACTGAACTGGAATAAATACTTTGAATGTTGCGATCCTATCAGACATATGATAGCAACCTGAATCGTAACAAAGCACTGTTCGCCAGAGGAGAACTGGCCCCCCGACTAAGCCTGGTTTCTCCCAAGGTTTTTTTCTCCATTTTAACACAGAAGTCTATTTGCCACCTGTTTGCCATCTGATGTCACCTGTTGGAGTTTGGGTTCCTTGCCGCTGTCGCCTTTGGCTTGCTTAGTTGGGGACACTTGACATTTGATATTCAACAGTGCTTTGATCTGCCGACATTGACACTATTCTTTAAGAGCTGCTGTGCAGCCAAAATTATATACCAGTTATCAATGTAAAGCTGCTTTGACACAATCTGCATTGTAAAAAGCGCTATATAAATAAAGGTGACTTGACTTGACTTGACTTGTAATCGTGTCAAAAACAGAAGTATAACAGTAAATAAATATCGGTTCTGCATATCGGTTATCGGCCACATAAACACACAAATTATCGGTATCGGTTCTAAAAAATCAATATCGGTCTATCACTAGATCAGATATCCTCGGATTTCATCAAAAATACCTTAATTTGTGTTCCGAAGACAAACAAAGGGACGACATGAGGGTGTGTACTTAATGACAGAAATTTCATTTTTTGGTGAACTAACCCTTTAACATAAATATAATAAATTAAATACATGTAATGCTATTTTTTTAAATTTTCTTTTCTGTGAGGAATTGCCCTCTTTCTACAACACAAAGACAGCAATGAAATGACACCAAAAGAAAGTTGAACTGAGCTATTGATATCAGCTGTCTACAGCACAGACCGTCTGAACAGACATAATGAGATCATGTGTCATCATTAAAGCTTAAATACGATGTAAAAAAATATATGATTTTGCCTCAATAAAGGTGAATGAAACATGTAAAAAATGAATTGCTTTAAATAAACATATTAATACAGTGAAAACCAGACAAGTCTGAGACAGAATGGTGTCTTTCCATCTAGCTGTAACCTCACACCTGTTTAGGTTTAGAAATCACATCTTTTATGGATGAAGAAGGCAGACGGCGGCAACACCTGCCACTGCGCTTGAGCAGCGACAACATGTGCTCTCAAAGCCTTATACACTATCACTCCATATCCACAACACATTTCCAAAACACAGTTGAGATCGTAGAGAACTTCCCAGGAAACGAATCAAAGAACCACAGAATCAAGCCTCTTTCACCCTCCCGAGGACTCTTATCAAACTCAACTTAGTTCACCTCACACTGTGACTATGGCAACAGTGTGTGTGATTTTGTAAAACGGTCCTGAGCTCAGGCTGCTGTCCTGGTGTGAAAATAAAGGTGTGTTTTCTTGTTAAAGGACACAGCTACTATGTGCAGCCCCATACTGAGGAAGATTACCTGCATAGCTGCTATCAGACATCAGGTGAAACCAAAAAGCCAAACATCTATGGTGGATGTCCTCATAGAACTTAAAACTTAAACTTCTTCCCATTTCTTCCCATACGCCCAGTCATTTGCCCACAGTTTAGTTTTAAGTTATTCTCATATATGGTGTATCTAGCAGTGTTTTTCACACTCACAGCCACTAATCTGAGAGCTGCATGGGCTCTACAGTAGGAAGGAGAAAAGCTATAGGAAGAACACAAAGAGTTGAAGAAATGGAAAGTGCACCATAATGGCACCATAATACAATATTGATGGAAAAGGAAATTACAGCCTCTAATGCATCCTTTAGGTTTGTCCAGACAGGGACATACCAAGCACTGAAATAGAAGCCAGAATGGATGATATGGAACTTTCTTTTAGGTTATTTTTATAAGAAAGGGCAATGGATAGAGGACCATCTCATCCCCTTGCAGCTATGTATCATTTGATACAATGCACTTATTGTGTACATAACCCACCCTTAAATCTATCCAGACCACCAAACCTGACCCTAACCTGACCTGTATCCCACCTCAATAGCAGCAAATGTGTTTGGCAACAACATGAACATCATGTTCACCACGTGACTAGTAGTTAAAGACACCTAATATAATGTGCGAGCTATATTTACATTATATAACAATGTTATAAACATGTTTAATACTATATATATATTATTGAATTAATGTAAATTAACATATATGCTGATTAATTAATAAAATGAATTACATTATTTGTGTGTTGAAAGTTGTTATAATGCTACTCTGTGCGTTCTCTCGGCAGCTACTATGAGACACTTGTTGTACACTGCAGTAAGCTAGACCGATATTAGTCATGGTAAAACATGGTATTAGTGGTAAATCAAGAAAACAATAAGACTTACTGTGTTAAGCTATATAACATGTCTAATAATTGGTCATATGTCTAATAAAACACATAATACAGTTGCATGAAAAAGTATGGGAACCACTTGCAGAATCTGTGAAAATGTTAATAATTTTAACAAAATAAGAGAGATCATACAAAATGCATGTTATTTTTTATTTAGTACTGTCCTGAGTAAGATATTTTACATAAAAGATGTTTACATATAGTCCACAAGACAAAAAAAATTGCTGGATTTATTAAAATAACCCCGTTCAAAAGTTTGGGAACCATTGGTTCTTAATACTGTGTGTGGTTACCTGGATGATCTACGACTGTTTTTTTGTTTTGTGATGGTTGTTCATGAGTCTCCTGTTTGTCCTGAGCAGTTAAACTGCCCAATGTTCTTCAGAAAAATCTTCCAGGTCCTGCAGATTCATCAGTTTTCAAAGATTTTTTGCATATTTGAACCCTTTCCAGTAGTGACTGTATGATTTAGAGATTTATCTTTTCACACTGAGGACAAGGGGACACACTGAGGATACATCACGGAGCAAAGAGGATACTGACAACACATCGACAGACAAGACAGAGCAGGTTACTTATGATATTAAACAAAGTCCCAGCTTTCAAATTGTGTATTTTTTTTTAAGAAATTCGAACAATAAAAACCATTTTGTGGCTCTTTAATGTGTCGTGACAGATTGCTGTAGCGCCTCAGTTCAAGCGGCTCGTGAACCAATCATCTCTTCCTCCTACTAGTTAATTTACAGCATCAAATAAACATGAATGAACATTAGAAGGAATGTTGTTTAAAACGCAGAAAGACATAAATACACACCATTTTTCAAGTTCAAGTCCACTGAGGTTAATCTTCTAACTCCTGACTGCTTTGTCGGACAAAATGGCAGATTCGGCGTTATGATTGGTTAGATCCCTTGTCAATCAAACTCCCGGCGAAGGGTCAATTGAGGAACTCAAACACAACTATTAAAAAGGTTCAAACATTCACTGATACTCCAGAAGGAAACACGATGCATTAAGAGCCGGGGGGTGAAAACCTTTTGAACAGGATAAAGATGTCCAAATTTTTCTTATTTTGTTGAAATATCTTCTTTTTTTTATTTAGTACTGCCCTTCGGAAGCAACAGAAGGTTCTTGCATGTTTCCCGGAAGACAAATTAAGTACAATTTACCTTGATCTTCAAATTCAAAAAGTTTTCACCCCCTGGATCATCTCTCTTATTTTGTTAAAATTATTCACATTTTCACAGATTCTGCAAGTGGTTCCCATAATTTTTCATGCAACTGTATATTAAAGCGTCTTTGGTGTTTCCATAATTTCTACGAAAGTAAAACCGGAAATCGAGGGTAATGCAGGTATGATGTCATCGATAGGCGACGCATGGACACAGTCCGTGTCCTGGTTAAAATTACTTTTTTCTCTGGATTTAAACATTCTTGGAAACTTTTGGGATAAAATGTATAACATTATTCTAGTGGTTTTTGGATATTTTAATCCAAAAGTCTTACATATTGTGCCTTTAAATGAAGATATTTTAAAACATTACTTCATTTAGGCAGATGAATAAACAGATATTACAAAAGGTGGCAATATATTTAGTTTTTTTTCTATATCATTGAACTTAAGGCTATTTGAAATTATTTTGAGTTTGTCAATATGTCTGAGGTTGACTTTCTTACATATGCATTCTTGGATTACGTCTATTCTATTTGTCAGTCGACATACAGTGAAAATTTCAATTTGTAACATTTTTAGTTAACAAAAATACTTTATTGTACGAATTAAGGTTGCAAACTAGGTTAAAGCTGTATTTCTCATGACATTGTGGCGCTGATCTTGAGGCAGGATTAACTGCTGTCATTCATCATTTTAGATGTTATTGAAGACATCCGCAACCTGCCAGATTCATTTTCAGTCCAGTCTGTTATAAACAAGCCTTTTCACATATCACTGCAAAAATCAACTGGTGTTCAAGCTACACACAGGGCAATTTGACACCCTGTTCTATCCAATCATGCTTTGAAACACTGACACAGGCTGAAGAAATCTACAAACACACTCTGACTCAGCGTAAATTTGTGTCGTTTAGATCAATAAAATATTGGGCTATCACTACGCACTGAATTTCACAGTGGGATACTGTGTGAAATAATCGTTTTAGGAATCTCTGCAGAAATGCTCTGTCCTGTTCAACTGCTGTGTTCGGTTTTAAAAAATTGTAATGCATTGAAGTCTGTTTCTTGGAGTATTGTTAATAGAAAGTGGCAAATAAAGAGATAGAAAGAGAGAGAGCATCCTCCTCATAGCTTCTACTCTAAATGCCATGAAGGAAGATAAAAGTCAGTCCACCCCCAATATATCTTGCTGTGAAAATATTCACAAATTGGCCACTGAGGCAGCTCATTGTCCCTTTAAATAATGTGGTAGCAAGTATTAAAAAAATGTACTTCACTGGCACACAGTTCTGGTTAGGACTAGTACATACATAGAAAACACATTTCACAATCTGTTACCATGGTGACAGGGAAATGACAAAAGAGTGTATTTCTAATGGATACAGTGCTTCTTGTCACATTCAGATAGTGTTCAAAGTCAGACACCCAGTAGTTCACACACCCAGACCTCTCAAACACATTCTTTGACATTAACTGTTCAAACCATCATCATCACCTTCATCATTTTCACTTGCAAGTACATGCCATTTTACTGAGGCAATTAGACAAGCTTGTGACTTGTACTTTAGAGTGCTTGTTATTTAATACATGTTGAAGTGCAAGCACCAAATTTCCTACTGCAACTTTAATGAACCTATTTGCATCTAAAGAGATTAAAGTCATCAATAGAGAAAGACTCTAATACTGACACATGCGTGTTACATTCTTTAATGAAGAAAGATGAAAGAATAACTTTGACAGTCCAATACATTTCACGTTTGATGCCTTGTGCATTTAAGAAAATAGCCTACCTTAATATAATGCCATGAATTGTATTTTTATAAATGACAGCCAACCCTCAAAATTAAGATAATGTATAACCTATGCAGCCATTAAGCAACTATCAACCTAAAACACTAATAGACTTTTCTCTTCAAAAGAGATGTTTAGTTATAGCTGCAAAAATTCCTGTCGTCCACGCCCGAGCTAAAATAGTTTCCTAATCACATCAGTTATTATAGCATTTTTACACAGTCTTCACTTGGTAAATACATTGCTTGCAATCATGCAGAGACATGTTTCCGGACTGCATGGCATGAGGAACCAATAAAATTGTGAAAAGAATAAGGAATGCCATAGTTAATTACAGTAGTTTAAGAAGTTTTTAACTTACCTTTTAAACTGAAGTAACTAGTGTTAAACTGACCGCCACTTCCGGAGGATAAAAAAACTGCGGAGAGAACTACGAAATGTATCCGCGCGGCATCTTGTCGACAACACAGCGTATCAAACCAGGAATAATAACAAACTAAATAGATTTGTGAGTAGACTGTCACCTCTTTTGAAGTTTACGTTAGGTATTAGCGTAACTGACCTCCAAGCAATACACCTGGACACAGTTAAATATTGAAACAAACCGCTATTATTCGACATGTAGAAATAAAACGATTAAATAAGCTGAATCAAAAACGAGTTAGAAGATGCGCTG
This sequence comes from Hypophthalmichthys nobilis, assembly GCA_037950665.1. Classification (NCBI taxonomy): domain Eukaryota; kingdom Metazoa; phylum Chordata; class Actinopteri; order Cypriniformes; family Xenocyprididae; genus Hypophthalmichthys; species Hypophthalmichthys nobilis. The sequence goes on along the minus strand of CM075481.1, from coordinate 23,041,297 downwards.
CCCTCGCGAACACTGTGCAAATAAACAGTCTTGTTGTGCGCGTGGGTTCTGCGAGCGGTTCACAGACGCAACTGAAAGTGACCTTAACCAATCAGCGGGGGAATTACCACGTACGTCACATGTAGAGGCGGGGCTACACCGGTTTGACAACACCTTTCCGTGACGTCGCCGCATTCTCAGAGCTCAGTAGCTCTGAGCGTTTAAATAAATGTAACATAATGTTTTTAAGCACCCAATTTTGTTGCTGTTTGGTTACGTTGATGAATATAAATGGTTCATAATGCCTACATTTCCTAATTTATTAATACATCTTTGCTTAACTGCTTCCCCTGGTCAGCAACATTTTAAATAGGCTATTTGGTGATGGATGTTGGTCCTTTTGAAGGTCACTCCAAAGTCACTTTGTATATAACTTTTATAATATATAGCATAATTCCTTGCAGTGACATACCCACGGGTAAGCTACCCAGTTGGATGATTTTAATGTTGTTGAACCTATATAATATAAATGATTGAGTGAAATATTAGATTAAATATTAATCTATAATAATATTACAATTATTCTAAATGTATTTATATAGCCTAATATAACAAACCTATAATAATATCAGTCAAAAGATTAATATATTTGCAATTATCTTTTCTTTTTTTTTTCTTTTTTTTCGTTTTAGGAATTTGAGGAAAGATATAGCCTAAAGCAGTGGTTCCCAAACACATTCCTGGAGGCCAACAACACTGCATATTTTGCATGTCTCCTTAATCAAACACACCTGATTAATGTTATCAGCTCATTAGTAGTGACTCAAAGATCTAAAATGGGTGTGTCAGACAAAGAAGACATGCAAACTGTGCAGTGTTGGTGGGCCTCGAGGAATGAGGTTGGGAACCACTGGCCGAAAGCACATGTTTGGTCATTTGTATGGATGACACTCATAGCTGAAACTGTACATTCACCAGCCAGATTTCAGAAACTCATCATGAAAGGTTCTTCACATGTTTGCTCCTGGAACTGTCAAAACCTGTGAGAGACAAACAAGCTCTGGCGTCTCATTAAAAGAAACGGTGAGAGAAAATTTGATGAGTTTTTCTACTATGACATTGATTTCACTGTAAAAAGATTGTGATTTTAACTGTAAAAGACTGTAAAAATGCTAAAGTAAAAAAAAACTGTTAATTGGTTAACTGTAATAGATGTAATTTTACATTTCATGTAATTTTACATTTAAAAAATTCCTGCACACTATCAAAGCTTACAAATTATCAAAATTTCTTTATTTGCCACAACGTTTCGGTCCCATGACCTTCATCAGGCATATCCATCTTTTGTAGTGTGTGGGACTTTCTTTTGTTTTTGATTTTTGACTTTTTTGGTCCTTTCTCCTATGCACCTATCCATTACCTGCAGGTGTGTGAGGGTAATTGATAATTAATTGATGTAATTTCACAGTAAAATGTGGTTAATGTACCATTTTGGAAGTAAAAATAAACAAATCTTATAATTTACATTAAAAAGTCTTACATTTCTAGAATTCCCTGACACTTCACATTTTAAGGTTTTTCATTTTTAGCATATATGTCTCTGTTCTTTTTTTTTTGTTTTGTTTTTGGTTTTGTTTTTTTTATTTTATGCACATTAGGGTTTATGTTACATCTTATGTTGTTAAATTAATGTTTATTGCATTATATTTTACTGTCCTGGTGTTTTGTATGTGTGTGTATGACACTGTTTGCACCTTCAGTATATTTTAGTACTTGCCTCAGCTTTTGGTAAAAGCTATACTCTAAGAAAAAAAAGTAGGGTTCTATATAGAACCCTATAGGGTACTTGACTCAATGTTAAAGAATATTTTGTGGCAGAAAGGTTCTATATAAGGAGAAATGTCTTAAATGATTGCATGATACTTACACATTTAACAGTTTTTAAAGATTTCTGTCATTACCTACCACTAACATTTAAATTAATCATTTGATAAAGTGCGCTTATTGTGTGCATACATGTTTTTACATTGTACTTATATATTTTTAAAAATACCTGCATGTAATTACATTTGCAGTTAATTTCTGCAATTACATTTGTAATTACACTGTCGTTGACCCTTTCCTTACACATTAACCCACCCTTAAACCTAACCTGACCTTCAAACCTGTACCTTACCCGTATCCCACCTCAGTAGCAGCACAAATGTTTTGCAATACATCAACACAATGTACATTGTACCAAACAAATATTTTCTATGTAAGTACATAGTAGTTAAAGCCACCTTATTTAAAGTGTGACCCATTTTTCCTAATGATAAAGTGTTTACGAGCTGTTTAATTCATAATATTCAAAACTGAATTAAAACAAAATTAATTAAAACTAAATCTATATGATCCCAATATGTTGTTTTTAGTTTTAAGAAGTGAATCATACAACTATAACTAGCTACTAACCCTGAACCTACCCCTAAACCTATAACCTTAACCCCTGTATTTACCTGATATTAACCAGTATTTCTTAGGTAAGTTCACTGTAAGTACACGTAAGTGCACGCACTGTAAAATAAAATGCAACCGCAATTTTAGTAATGGGTAAATGGAGTGGGACTACTCATTCAGTTGTGGAGGCACCTGACACAAAAAGGTTGGGAATTACTGCTTTCACACATAAAATGTATGATGTTACAGTTAGATTTATGATATTTCCATAATGTTTTAAGGTTATTAAGACTGCATGTCATATCCTTTTTGTTATACATAGCAACATCCACAGGCACATAAATTATGTTCAGGTTGTCACCATGATAACACCAATAAGTCACCAATGAGTAAGAAGTGGACAACCCTTCAGAGAATGATAATTAACCTAAATAACTGCAGAGCATTCAAGAGTGTTCAAGAGCATCCAAGCCTCTAGTTTGATGTCAAAACCAATCAGCAGCAATAAAGAGAAGCCAAATAATACATGAGTACAATGTGTCTTTCATCAGTTTGGTGTTGCCTGTAATGGATGAAAAGTAAAAACAGAGAAGGGATGTTGAGGGTATTATTAGTCATAGTCGGACATGCTGTGTATTATGGGGGTGTGTTTACCAAGCTGTGCATATTTTTAGCACATTCCTGGGGTATTACACACACCCTCATCATTGAGAGTGCTTATGTGTGTTAGAGGACAGTGCATTCATTCATGTGAAGTGGGTTTGTGCGTGACTGCACTGAAAATGTGTGGGCTTCCACCAGAAATTAGATGCAAACAATAATCACACAGCATTATAACAGTTTGCATCCACCATCAACCAAAGGTTGATAAAGTTTGAGGAAGTTCCCGCACTGGTGAAATGTGGTTTGTTGAGTCTTTACTAAGCAACATTACACTATCAATGTTTGTCTTTATTTTTGAAAATATTTATATGTACAGCGTATTAAACTACACTACATGTTGTAATTGCTTCTAGTTACAATAACGTGTAAGCAAAATAACTCTATTATTCAAATGAGTTCAGCTATAATCAACACAAATGCTCTGCAGCAGTGGTTCTGGCACCCAGAGGGTTTCTGCAAACTTATTTAAATTCAGTTATATGAACATTATCTTAATTGCTTAAATGCAATGAATAAATTACAACAGAAGAACAGGCACATATTAGCTTAGATAGGAAAGCCTTCGAATATTGTCTTGGACAAAGAGGGTGGGGGTGTTTTAAATAAAACCCACTGCTACACAGGGCTTTGTTTCAGTTGCCTGAAGATTTCTAAAGAAAGACAATGCTCCCATCTAGTGTTGGAATTAAGATACTACAAAATTGTGTTCTCATTATCCAGTGGCAAGTTTTCTAAAAGCAGAAGTTTTGTAGAGAACTTGCGTATTCAGCAATAGCATTATCACTGTCACCTTAACAAAATATTATAATAAAAACATCTGGTAGGTCACATGACAGCATGGCGAATGTAGTACGTCCAAAATACATTCATACGACACACATTCATACTATATAGAACATACTTTTTATATTATATTATATTAATGTCACCATTCTCTTTAGTTTTGTTCATGGACTTTCATGTTTCTTTGTTCAGATTCCCGCCACTCATCTGACTCCATACTTACCGTCATTATTAGTTCATATGTGTTTAAGTAATTATCCTTGTTGTGTCCACTACTTAAGTTGTTCTTTCTCGCTTCTCCTGTACTCCTTGTCCGGTCACCATGCAAGCTTGTACTTGTTTTACCTGTTTTGATTGTTATTAAAGTTACCTGTTTGAATCTTTATCTGCTGTGTCTACGTCTTTCTGCCTGCAAGCACAGCGTTAATTATATTATGCTATGTTAATATTATATTACATGAGACCCTGGACCACAAAACCAAGGGTCATCATCATCAAGGGTTATACATCATCTGAAAGCTGAATAAATAAGCTTTCCATTGATATATGGTACAATATTTGGCTGAGATATAACTCTGGAATCTGAGGGTGCAAAAAAAAATTGAAAAAAAAAATTGAAAAAATAACCTTTAAAGTTGTCCAAATTAAGTCCTTAGCAATGCATATCCACTCACAAAAATACATTTTTGATATATTCACAGTAGGAAATTTACAAAATATCTTCATGGAATATGATCTTTACTTAATATCCTAATGATTTTTGGCATAAAAGAAAAATCGATAATTTTGACCCATACAATGTATTGTTGGCTATTGCTACAAATATGGCCCAGGGTCACATGTTATGTTGTGTTATGTTATGTTGTGTTATATGTTATGTTATGTTGTTATTTTTTGTATTTCGAACTAATTGTGAGCTTTGTAATTTTGCAACATTGTCACCATAATGTGGGGCATGTCTAAATCCAGTTTAAAAACCTGATTTGTGTAATTATCAAATTTTCAATAAACAACCCTTAAAAATATAAATAATTTACATTACAAATAGAAGCCAAATTTTGATGTTCAGCAATGTTTAATTTTACCTTAGATAATTGTTTAGGCCAATATTTAAAGGATTAGTTCACTTCAGAATTAAAATTTCCTGATAATTTACTCACTCCCATGTCATCCAAGATGTTCATGTCTTTCTTTCTTCAGTCGAAAAACAAATTAAGGTTTTTGAGGAAAACATTCTAGGATTTTTCTCCATATAGTGGACTTGAGTGGGGGTTGAAGGTCCAAATTCCAGTTCTAGTGCAGCTTTAAAGAGCTCTACATGATCCCAGACGAGGAATAAGGGTCTTATCTAGCAGAACGATCGTTCATTTTCTAAAAAAAATAAATAAATAGGAAATAAAAAAAATTATATACTTTTTAACCACAAAAGCTCTTCTTGCACTGCTCTGCGATCCGCCAGAAAGTGGAAGTACTGCGTAGGGTGAAAAACTCTATCTCATTTTCTCCTCCAGCTTCAAAATCATCCGATATCATTGTTTTACCTTTTTTTTTTGTAAAGGGCGTTTGGCTTAGTCTTTGCACGTTCGCTTTGTAGACATTACTTCTGCCTACATCACGTGTGACCTTTGTAACATGATTACGTCATGTGTGGTGGATCGCAGAGCAAGACGAGCATTTGTGTTTAAAATGTAATTTAAATTTATTTATTTTTTTTAGAAAATGACCGATTGTTTTGCTAGATAAGACCCTTATTCCTTGTCTAGGATCGTGTAGAGCCCTTTGAAGTGGCACTGAAACTGGAATTTGGACCTTCAACCCGTTGAACCCCACTGAAGTCCACTATGTGGAGAAAAATCCTGATATGTTTTCCTCAAAAACCTTAAATTCTTTTTGACTGAAGAAAAAAAGACTTAAACATCTTGGATGACATAGGGGTGAGTAAATTATCAGGAAATTTTCATTCAAAAGTGAACTAATCCTTTAACATATGTAATAGTTTTCACACCTAAAAACATGGGATTTGCGCCCTCTGTTGATTTAGTAGAGTCATTGATCACCAAAGTGATTCGTGGAATGTACCAAATTAGCTAGTCATGTAACAAACATGAGAGAAAACATTATGAACTACTACCATAATCGTTTATATGACAGTTAAAATGCAAACAGTAACTATTTTCATAGTGTCTGAAGAAGTCAACAACAGTATGGTTTACTGTGACATTATTATTCACAGAACAACTTTATGCATTTATGAAAAATTACTTTGTAATAAGTGACAGGAAAAACATTAGGCTTATGCAAGACTGCCCGTAGAAGGTCATTCAAAAATACTGCAGTCTCTATTTATAAACCTTCAACAATGGCTGAAATACAGATTGCCGTCATTCTTTCTGTATGCAGAGGTGTCGCAGGCGCTGCAGTGAAAGGATCTGTGTACCCAAGCGCTCAAGGACAACCAGTGGGCCGACACACATTGCTGCTGTGAGACATGCTTTTCACTTATTTGAAAAAGGTCCAGAAGTACAAATAAAAAGAAAACTCTTCTCAGTCTAGCAATGACTGTTCTCATTGTATAAAGCGATCATGTCTCTTCAGAAAATTTGGACTAAACCGCTCAATTCATATTAGTTTTACAATCTCTTTAACTATTTGATGCGTCAAAGTGATAGTTGCGTAGACTGTCAATGGAGGGACACAAATCTCTCAGATTATATTAAAAATATCTTTATTTGTGTTCGTAAAATGAATGAAAGTCTTACAGGGTTGGAACGACCTGAGTAAATGATGACAGAATTGTCATTTTTGGGTGAATGGCTGCGTCCGAAATCGCATACTCTCTTGAGTACTCTCTTATATTGAATAAGTAATTTTGTAATGGTAAGAGTCTTATTAAATTAAAACTTAATTTAATGGTTACCATTGTTGTGTTTTGCATGTTAAATGTCGATGTCTGTGTGTGACTCATGCAGGTTTGCAAGATATTGGCACAACTATAGGAAATTAACCTCCTTAAGTGTCTGATGTTTCACAGTAGTATAGTGTTTATGAGATAGGTGTTAACAATTAAATTTTAATAGACCATAATTCAACTTGAAATGCAAATTAGAGATTTAGTAGGAGGTTAGTTCATCTTTTAAAAGCAACCCGTTTATTATTTCTCTTCCTTTGAAACTACAAATAACCGTGATTTCACAAGTTCACACTTACAAATAATCAGAAAAAGTATGCGTAAATCAGTAAATCAGTAAAAAGTATGCGTATTTGGCGTGCTGTCCGAGGGGAGGCCTCCTAGCTCGGAATTTGGTCCGAACCCAGAGTACTCCCCTGTACCCCTGGCTGGGATAGGAATCAGCTGAGAGTGAGGTGGCGGCGGGATGCAGAAAAACTGTCAAGGAACATAGGTGACTCGACTATGTATATATAGACCTCCTTTTGTGCTGATTGGGTAGATCATTATGTTGGGTAGAACATTTTCCTCCCAAACTTTGACAATAAATTTTTTTTTTCTGCATCAATATGAAGAGAATTATGGTAATATAAATGTTCCAAAAGTTCCAAGTGCCCAACCAAAGGGAACACTAATCACCATAATGGTGACAAGTTCAATCAAAACCATTTTATAATAATAATAATTAATAATTCCTTACATTTATATAGCGCTTTTCTGGGTACTCAAAGCGCTTTACATATGGAATGGGGAATCTCCTCAAACACCACCAATGTGCAGCATCCACCTGGATGATGCAACAGCAGCCATATTGCGCCAGAACGCCCACCACACACCAGCTTATTGGTGGAGAGGAGACAGAGCTCAGCCCTGCTTAGCTTCAGTGGGCAACCAATCTTGGGCTACAGGGTGATATGGCTGCTATTTTATGAAAATCAACATTAATTTATGAAATCAACTTATTGGATGTTCTCTCAAAATTTTCAGTTGTATTGACAATTCAACATTCAAGATGACTTTGGAAAATGAGTGCTTAAATAAAGTGGTAATTTTGTGTGTGTGTGTGTGTGTGTGTGTGTGCAAACAAAGCACTCGTGTCACTTAAACACTTAAATCTCACATATTATTACATATTATGTACGTAAATTTTACGTGTCCTTCTCTCTTAGCCCTGCCTATTATGCCAGCTGTTACAATATTGCATTACTCCCTAGAAAAGTAACTTATTGTGTTTTTTATGTAACTTTTTATGGAAAGTAATGCGTTATGTTACTTTTGCTTTACTTTTTAGCACCTTTTTTATTTATTTATTTTTACATTTTTGGCAAATGTAAAAGCCTTTTCACACCAAAAGTGAAATGAATAAGCCTCAGGGCTGAAGGAAATGCAAATTCACTCCTGTACAGTAGAGGGCGCATCTGAAAGCTGTGCTGCCATTTTGGATCACACAAAAATAGGATGCTAGAGAAGAAAGTTCAACACTCTTACTTCAGTAATAAGAACAAAAGAATGAAACACAAAATGTGACTAAAGTCATTTTTGCTTATTGGTATGGTTGAATTGGATCATCGAAGGTCAGCAGCAAAGACATTCGTTCATAAAGTGAGATTACATAAAAGTATTTTATATTATTTAACATTAAGGCCAAATTGTTGCATGTTTGCATAATAATCTGAGTTTGCCTTTCTGTTTTTATTCATTTTGAGGAATACTTAATCTGTTTTTGTGCAAATGTGTAAATGCATGCTCACATTTAGTTTAAACTGCAATAATCATGTTTACACAGCGCACACAACGCCTCTGCACTCACTCCTGATTTCTCTCAACATGGGGACAGGAGAGGCGACAGTCAATAAATGGGAAAACATAGTAACTTGTGTTACTTATTTGAAAAAGTAACTATATTTTGTTGTAAACTTAAAAGTTAATATGTTACATTACTTGAAAAAAGTAATCTGATTACGTAACTCGCGTTACTTGTAATGCATTATCCCCAACACTGGTTAGTATGGAGATAAACTTGGGATGGTAGCCATCCAGGAGAAAAGGTGTAGGCCTACTTGGTGTTCTGTATTCATGCACAGTGTCATTTATAAGTATTATATATAGTTAAACATGAATTTATAGATAAATAGTATATGAATACATAATGGTTGTTATGGGTTAGATGAAGAAAACTACAGATATGGTTCACTGAAAGTATCAATAAGACATCTTTCAACAGTCATAAAAATGACAGGGAAAAAAATGTCTGGTAGATTGCCCAGTGAAGGTCACTCTGTTAATTTTTTTTTTTTTAACATTGATTCTCCCTCTATAAACCTCCAACAATGGCTAAAATACAGATTGCTGTCATTCTTCAGCTTTCTGTATGCAGAGGTGGCACAGATGCTAGAAGAATGAAAGAATTTGTGTTTGCAAACGCTCAAGGACATTGCTTCTGTAAAACATGCTTTCACTTGTTTTAAGAAGAAATAAAAAGAAAACCATTCCTAGTGAATCTAAGGTCATTCTGGCACCTTTTAAATAGAAAAAGAAAGGACAGACTCAGAATTCAGTGAACTATCTGCACCTAAGAGAGCTACAGATAAATGATTTAGTTTAGAATGATTCTGATGTTTATATTTTGGGGCAGGGGACTCAATCTTTGAATGAGATGTATGCATTTTGTTTGTGAAAGGGATTGTCTGGATTACAAAATGCATTTTGTCCACAAAATGTTTTAATACATAACTTTTTTATTTTTTATTCAGCTTTTATTTTATGTTTATTTGCTCCTTTGATGATGCCGCCACACAACTACAGGAGCAGAAGCACTGGAGGGCTGGACTGGTGGGGATAGGTATGATGGAAATATAGCGGGATACCGGGGGATGTGGGAGCTGTAAGGATGTTCCCTCGGAATATCAACTTTAATCATCTTCTTACTGTAAGAACACACACAGACACAGGATTATAAATCTTAGGACTTTTACAATGAAAAGATTGTGCTTTCACTCTGTCCTTGACCCATCCCTGCCTGACTGCAAAACCAGTTACTCAACAACATGAAAGGAAGAGAGCAAGAAGAGAAGAGCATGTGTGTTATTTTAATGTGCAGTTTATCCAAACAGTGAAAATTAATGGGGAAAAAAACATACAGCATGCAAGGTGTATAAAAAGAAAAAAAAACAGACAGACAGAAACATATTTCCTAGCTTTACCTCATGTCAATGTCCGTCGGTTTGGGAACCCTGGAAACAAACCATAATGAAAAAATAAATAAATCAATAATGATAATATTTGATTAGTGTGTGAAATTAACAAGCGAGAGTCTGTGAAAACTTACAGCTGGTCATTTATTCGGACATTACTCTTCTTGGTTAAAGTGAGGTCATAATATTGCTCGATGATGACAGACCTAAAGATAAACACATTAAAATTTTAGTCTGAAAATCTTTTAAGGCATTTAACAGACGTTATCAGATTTTTAATGATTAGTTTTTCAATAAAACAAATAAAAAATATATATAAATAAAGTAAATTAAATATTAAACAATACTATATTTAATTTACACAATTTTAATGAAATAGTTTAATTAGTTGAATTAATTAAATAAATGAATTAAATAACCATATATATATATATATATATATATATATATATGACTGACTACCAGTCAAAAGTTTGGAAACGGTAAGATTTTTAATGTTTTTAAAAGAAGTTTCGTCTGCTCACCAAGGCTGCATTTATTTAATTAAAAATACAGTAAAAACAGTAATATTGTGAAATATTATTACAATTTAAAATAACTGTTTTCTGTTTGAATATATTTTATAAAGTAATTTATTCCTGTGATCAAAGCTGAATTTTCAGCATCATTTCTCCAGTCTTCAGTGTCACATGATCCTTCAGAAATCATTCTAATATGCTGATCTGCTGCTCAAGAAACATTTATTGTGTACAATTGTACAAAATATTTGTGTACAATATTTTTTTTCAGGATTCTTTGATGAATAGAAAGTTCAAAAGAACAGCATTTATTTGAAATATAATCTTTTGTAACATTATAAATGTCTTTACTGTCACTTTTGATCGATTTAATGCATCCTTGCTGAATAAAAGTATTAATTTCTTTAATTTCTTTTCAAAAAAATAAAAATTCTTACTGACCCCAAACTTTTGAACGGTAGTGTATAATGTTACAAAAGCTTTGTATTTCAGATAAATGCTGTTCTTTTGAACTTTCTATTCATCAAAGAATCCTGAAAAAAAAAACACACAACTGTTTTCAACATTGATAATAATCATAAATGTTTCTTGAGCATCAAATCATCATATTAGAATGATTTCTGAAGGATCATGTGACACTGAAGACTGGAGTAATGATGCTGAAAATTCAGCTTTGATCACAGGAATAATTTACTTTATAAAATATATTCAAACAGAAAACAGTTATTTTAAATTGTAATAATATTTCACAATATTACTGTTTTTACTTTATTTTTAATTAAATAAATGCAGCCTTGGTGAGCAGACGAAACTTTTTAAAAACATTAAAAATCTTACAGATTCCAAATTTTTGACCGGTAGTGTGTGTATATATATATATATATATATAAACAAGAATCTTAAAATATTTAAAAATGTAATGTATTTAAAATAAAATAACAAAACATCAAATGACACCAAAATATTTAATATTTTATGTTATTATATTTAATATTTTTATTTTAATAATTTTATTAATTTATTAAATTAACTATAATGTAATATTTTATTTACATTATTCTATTTTATTAAATTGTGTTCAATACATATCAGATATGACTTAAAAATTAGCAATACTTACTCAGGCAACACAGATCCTCCGAAGCCGAAGTGCTGATGTCCCCTAATGACTGCAGGGATATGTTCATTCCGATAACTGAAAGTCATCTTTCTGTAAGCCTGTTGGCTTTGCTCTTTATGATGCCTTTTTGGGTACACCCTGTTGTCCCTTGCGTAAAATTGAAAGACACATAGTTTAGGTCACATTACACTTCATTTTCTTTATACTTATGTCAGCAAAACATGATAACAAAATATTCCTCTTCATTATATAGAACTAAATCTTAAATGCAGCCTCCTTGAATATTCTCACCTTGGAATATAGAGTCCAGTGATGCTTAACGGTTTCCTCAAGATGGGTGGAAGTCTGAGAGGAGAAGAGCAGGTTTCCTCTTTCATGCTTCCCTGACCAATGCTCTGGCACACAGGTTGAAAGGTGGGCAGGTGTTCAGCCTGATTCTGGTGGATCAAAGGACAGCGAATGTTGGGCAGGTCACCGCCGCCGTGAAAATCGCATCTGCTCCCGTAGGCTTGGATTCTCACACTGTTCATAGTATTGAATCTACAAACAGCCACATGAAACCACAGAATGACACTTTATCCAAGTCCAAACACCATCACTATGGAAGCTCAGCTGTGGCCTTTGTTGTGTTTAAGGGATTTGGTGATGCGAGATGCTCATTAGATCTGCCTCGCTGACAGATCGCACTTAATCCTACTGCTAAGCCCTTAAACTCACTTATAAATTCCAAATATAATGCAAAAGTCATCTTTGAACAAATTAGGCTGATGTCAGTTCCTGTCGGTAGGTTTTAACTGTTACACTCAAAGCTAATTATGTAAATTCAAAAGTAAATGTATTCCTAATGAATAATGCAAGAAATCAATAGCCCCCAGAGAGCAATCACAGCTCAGTATGTAAAGTCTGCTGTGGCCGGGCCTCCGAGTGCAGAAAGTTCGGTGCTTGTATTCAATAGATAGGCTGAAACCAGAGCAGGCTATCTGAGAAACAGAGATCTAGGCTACTGCAAAGGGTGGAAAACCATCTCTGGTTTCAGCAGCTAGCTGAATTCATAGCACATGCATCCAATGGAAAAGTAGTGCAGTTTACACATATAGGAATGTTTAAAGGGGTAGTTCACCAAAAATGAAACATCTGTCTTCATTTACTCACCCTCATGTTTTTCCGAAACTCATAAGTCTTTCATTCATCTTTGGAACACATATGAAAATATTTTCTCATCATTTTTGTCCATCAAGATCCATGCAACCAAAATTTTCAAGATTCAGAACATTCATAAAGACATTAATAGACAGTAATCCATATGAAGCAAGTGGTTTAATCCAAGTTTTCTTAAGATATACGATTGTTTTATATGATGAACAGATTTCATTTAGACTTTTATTCATGTACAACACTGATCAATGCATAAGCATAGAGCACATCAAATTTAAACGGAAACTTAAAGGGATAGTTTACCCAAAAATTAAATTTCTGTCATTAATTACTCACCCTCATGTTGTTCCACACCTGTAAGACCTTCGTTCCTCTTCGGAACACAAATTAAGATATTTTTGATGAAATCTGAGAGGTTTTTTTCTTTATCCCTCATAGACAGCAATTTAACCACCACTTTCAAGGTCCAAAAAGGTACTAAAGACATCGTTAAAATAGTCCACGTGACTGCAGTGGTTCAACCTTAATGTTATGATGTGACTAGAATACTTTTGTGTCTAATGAGTCGGTGTTCTGACGTAGAACCTGGAAGCACTGAATGTAAATAGCATAGGAGAATGACACAGAAGAGAAAATATTGTTGAATAAAGTTTTTATTTTTGTTTTGTTTTTATGCACAAAAAGTCGCTTTCGTCGCTTCATAAAATTAAGGTTGAACCACTGCAGTCACATCGACTGTTTTAACGATGTCTTTAGTACCTTTCTGGACCTTGAAAGTGGTGGTTAAATTGCTGTCTATGAAGGAGTCAGAAAGCTCTCGGATTTCATCAAAAATATCTTAATTTGTGTTCCGAAGATGAACGAAGGTCTTACGGGTCTTACAACATGAGGGTGAATAATTAATAACAGCATTTTCATTTTTGGGTGAACTATCCCTTTAAAAGCGCATGCTTGACCCACAAGAACCAATGAATTTGAGCTTCCATTGACCAAATTTGATGTGCTTTATGAATATGCATGTTCTTTATGTTGCATGCGCTTTCAATGGATGGACAAAAATGATGAATATGAAAAATATCTGCATTTGTGTTTCGAAGAAGAACGAAAGTCTTATGGGTTTTGAATATTTTAATATTCGGCTGAGGTGAAGTATCTAATCATAACAAAGTTTTACATTGTTTTACATAATGAGTTTAAGCAGATTTAAACAAAAAGTTTCGGTTTCACTTTATTTTGATGGTCCCTTTAACACATTCTGTTGAATTTAAGCAAATTTGCACCTACATATCTACTAACTCTCATTAAATAGAGTATTAGTAGACTGGTAGGGTTAGGGTTAGAATAAGTTGCCATGTACTTGCAAAATTACTTATAGTCAGTAGAATGTCTGTTGGGGGGCCATCACAATAAAGAGTTAACAGATATTATGCAGACTGTCTACTAATACTCTAATGAGAGTTAGATGACGTGTAGTTGCAAAGTTACTTATAGTCAACAGAATGTTCAAAAGGGACCATCAAAATACAGTGTTACCAAAGTTTCTTTACAGAGACTTAATACACCGTAGGAATGGATGCAGCTTTGTAAAAGTTATTTTACATTTACCTGTATTCAAGAGACTCAAATATTCTGTTAAGTTAGAAAACATTGCCTTACCCTCTCCTTAATTTTCCATCCATTGTAATATCAGCTCTCGAAAAACAGTCAGCTTAATTTATTTTTGTGTTTCAAGTGATTAAAAACGAATGCAGGTCTGCATGGGCACAATAGTCACATGTTGCATGATGACATCATAATGGAAATTAGAATAGAAGCTCCATTGTTCATTCAGTTAAAATTCTTTTTAAAGGCTTGAGTAATGACTTGATATTTCCTTTAGGTTTCTAAATTGATTCCCACCACGTCACTAACTCATCATCACTGCTCTCTCCCTTTAAAACAGCAGGAGTGCTGTCCATGGTCCTGAAATGCTTCACTTCCATAATTCAGTCTTATTATGAACATCATTTTCTCATTACATCACGTATCATACATTACATTAAACATACATTTAATTTACTTAGTTGTTTTTATAAATGCACACTCCTGAGGAAAAACTCCCACTCACTATCTTAGCATGAACCTTTGATCGATATACCAGCCCCTGTCCAGTGGCACCGCCAACTGCTTGCCAAGCATTTCCTCTGACCAGCCTTATTTATAAGGCTGCGTTGAGCAATATATTCAGTATTACACCTTTAATTGGGATCCTCCAGGGGCCTTGTCAAAGGTTTCGAGAAAAGCTGGGATTTAGCACACATGCCAAACTTAAGTTCAGTGACCAATTATCGTACTCCTCTTCGGAGGGGTTGCTGTATTACATCTCCTACTGTTGTATTATGAATGTAGTGCAGTGATCCCGCTCCCTTGGTTGCTTGTTAATACTCAACTATAGAGAACAGGTTTCATTAGCCTGTGTCGGAATATATTGCTGCGGTCCATTTGGGGTGGTTTTAAACGTCAGGGCTGCAGCAGTACCTCATCTTACTAATGAGCATCAACTGGTATAGGCTAAAATGCACACCAGCAACCATTTAAATGCGCTTAAGTGATTAACCTATCAAGATCACCATGGAGGATTTTTATGGAGGACAAGACATGAATACTTTAGTAAACTTCTCCTGCATTTGCACCCTACAATCCCAGAATCCGAGGAAATTGTTTACTGAAGACCTGTCTGCGTTACACATCCGTAGATGAAAGACTGATGCTAATTAAAATGTATAAACGCTCTCTGGGCAGATCCCAGAAATCATTTAACCCTTGTGGATCAATTAAAAAAAGTTACACAAAATGTCAATGTCTAAAAACTGTCATAAAAATTTGCAAACTTGGGAGCACAGATGCAAGTTTGGTCTCATTTGAAAGAAGACCCTTGACGAGTATTGTTGAAGTAAAAAAACGTTTAAAAAGTGAAATAAAAAATTATAGAGGTTTAAGTTTATGAAAATGATTTATGAACATTATTTTATATAAAATATATATTTTATGAAACATGTTGAACTCTAAAACTGCTAGAAAATCAAAGCCATAAATCTAAATAAATTTGAGGTTGATATCTCAAAAAAATTAGCTTTCAGTAAGATTTAGTTTGGGCGCAGTACCAAATTTACCCCATTAGATGCCAGCAAAGCTCTGCTGGTACACACAGTGGTTGGATTTGTGATTTGCAGTACAGCAGTTTTTCTCTAATATTACCAGCGCACACATTTTTTTAAATACACACATATACACCACACTCTGACATTCATACCAACACACCCACACAATTATGGCTGCATAATTTATCCAATTGGCTCTATAATATGTAGAAGCAGAAAACAGGAATAAAGTAAGTATTTGCTTTATAGGCCAAACCTGAGAAAATGGCACCATTTTGTAAAAAATAGTAAAGATTTTAATTTTGAAGCCTTGCCAACAAAATGAAAGCCAGTTAACAAAGACTGCATAATTTTATAGTTAAATGGCCCTGGGATTAAAAATTGCAGTTTCAATGGTTTTCAATGGGGACATTTTTGTGACTGTTTTTATTTCGTGTACCTAGTGTAAAATAGATTTATTAAATGAAATGGGGGTGAAAATAGAGAAATAGTAAAATTCCAATAAAAATACACACCTGAGCCAAAATTTATGCAGTTGGCATTAACACAGGAAAAAATTATCAAAAAAACAAAACTGAAAAAGACAAAAATGTCCATAAGAACGCACAAGGTAAGGAGAAATATTATCTCAAAGCAGAACCAATCCACAGTTGCATACTTTGTCAGAAAAATATGTTTATAACACAGAATCAGCACAGTCAGAAAAAGTTCAGTTGGAATGAAAGCTGAACAAATACTCAATGCCTCATTCAGGAGAAGTGAAGGTCTATGCGGCAATGAGTGAAATGACAAGTATAGAAAGAGAAGACATGCAGTGGTGAACTGATTCAAAGAAACCTACAAGTAAAACACTAAATAATAATAATAATTATATATATATATATATACACACACACACACACACACATATATGGTGGTTTTAAAAGATAATGAATGGTCAGGTTGGACTAGTAACAAACTATATATATATATATACACACACTGATCAGGCAGCCTTATGACCACTGACTGGTGAAGTGAATAACACTGATTATCTCTTCATCACGGCACCTGTTGGTGGGATATATTAAGCAGCAAGTGAACATTTTGTCCTCAAAGCTGATGTGTTAGAATCAGGAAAAATGGTCAAGCGTAAGGATTTGAGCGAGTTTGACAAGGGCCAAATTGTGTTGGCTAGACGACTGGGTCAGAGCATCTCCAAATCTGCAGCTCTTGTGGGGTGTTCCCTGTCTGCAGTGGTCAGTATCTATCAAAAGTGGTCCAAGGAAGGAGCAGTGGTGAACCGGCGACAGGGTCATGGGCGACAAAGGCTCATTGATGCATGTGGGAAGCGAAAGCTGGCCCGTGTGGTCCGATCCAACAGACAAGCTACTGTAGCTCAAATTGCTCAAGAAGTTAATGCCGGTTCTGATAAAAAGGTGTCAGAAAACACAATGCATCACAGTTTGTTGCGTATGGGGCTGCATAGCTGCAGACCAGTCAGGGTGCCCATGCTGACCCCTGTCCACCGCCAAAAGCACCAACAGTGGGCATGTGAGCATCAGAACTGGACCACGGAGCAATGGAAGAAGGTGGCCTGGTCTGATGAATCACATTTTCTTTTACATCACGTGGATGGCCGGGTGCGTGTGCGTCACTTACCTGGGAAACACATGGCACCAGGATGCACTAAGGGAAGAAGGCATGTCGGCGGAGGCTGTGTGAGGCTGTGCTTTGGGCAATGTTCTGCTGGGAAACCTTGGGTCCTGCAATCCATGTGGTTGTTTCTTTGACGCGTACCACCTACCTAAGCATTGCTGCAGACCATGTACACCCTTTCATTGAAACGGTATTCCCTGGTGGCTGTGGCCTCTTTCAGCAGGATATTGTGCCCTGCCACAAAGCAAAAATGGTTCAGGAATGGTTTGAGGAGCACAAAAGTGAGTTTGAGGTGTTGACTTGGCCTCCAAATTCCCCAGATCTCAATCCAATCGAGCATCTGTGGGATGTGCTGAACAAACAAGTCCGATCCATGGAGGCCCCACCTCGCAACTTACAGGACGTAAAGGATCTTCTGCTAACATCGGGTCTAGTGGAGTCCATGCCTCGACTGGTCAGGGCTGTTTTGGCAAACAAAAGGGGGACCAAAACAATATTAGGAAGGTTGTCATAATGTTATGCCTGATCGGTGTATATATATTAAATTCATAATGACCGTTCTCTGTGCAAACAGGAAACAATGAGCTATTAAACCTGTTTGAATATACATATTGTGGACAGACTTAGATTAAAGGGATTCTTTAATGACAAATGAAAGCAGTCAGGATTTTCAGACTGGGGCTTCAAAAGCCTTTAGCTCATTAGTACTTAATGAAATAAAAGAAGGTAGGCTATTGTAAAATAATTTCTCTCTCTCTCTCTCTCTCTCTCACACACACACACACACATATTTAAGCAAGTGTGGTGAAGCCACACCGCATCAAAGGAGCTTCACAAAACAAAAACAGATCTTTAAACTACTAGACACACAAAAGAAACATCCATTTTCAGTCACAGACACACTGAACTCGTTTGCTTTTAAGTTTATTTAGGTCCTTCCCAGAGGAGATCTGCGTCTTACCTGCCAAACTGCTTAAATTACTTATTATTTTTCAGCGTCGTCGCGCAGCACTCATATTTAACTGTTTATTTCACTCTTCAAGTCCACGAGCTTCTCAAAAGACCAGCGTGAGGAGGAAGGCTGGAGAGCAGTGATATGTAAATGACAGCTGGATGTGTGAAGTGTGTGCAGCAGTATACAGTGAGCTGAGCGTTACTGTAGACGAATTCACAACACTTTGGCTGTGGCATTTTTGGCAATATCGACATGACAACTTTTGATTTTTCCGACGTGGAGGCATTTTTGGATTGCCATCCGGAGCTTTTTGAGGAATATCTCGTCAGAAAGGGGAAATGTGACACCCTGAGTAGGTGGATCAAAGAGCATCAGCCGTCCAAAACGTCTCCGGTGGAGGAGAAACGCGGGGTCGCGAGGGATCCATTCTGGCCCACGAACCCTGATGGACTGAAGCGCAGATCGTCCCACATGGAGCTCCGCAGGAACTTCGCCCGGTCCAAAGCGATGACGGCGCACCGGACCTACGACGAGCACGTCAGTCTCACGGCTCACGAGTCCCAGTCAAGTATGCGACGGCGCGCGCTCTTGCGGAAAGCCAGCTCGTTACCGCCGACCACCGCGCACATCTTGAGCGCGCTGCTAGAGTCCCGGGTGAACGTGCCTCAATATGCCTCCAGCGCCATTGACTACAAATACAGACTCAAAGAGTCCAACGAGAGGGAGTTCTTCCTCGAGCTGGTTAAGGACATTTCTAACGAACTTGACATGACGAACCTCAGTTACAAGATTCTTATCAATGTGTGCATCATGGTGAACGCAGACAGGTGTTCGCTTTTCCTAGTGGAGGGACCGTCTCATAAGAGGACACTTGTGTCCAAGTTTTTTGATGTACACTCGGGTACGACGGTGCGACCCTCTTCGAGCACTCTGGACTCAAACGAGGTGCAGGTTCCGTGGGGAAAAGGCATCATAGGTTATGTAGCAGAACACGGAGAAACCGTCAACATCCCGAACGCATACGAGGTAGAATTGCAACTAATAATACAGACAATTCAGCGGTCAGGTTGCGAATTATTGGGGTTTTGAGAGTTGTATCTAAAGGAAGTAAAAATAAAAGGTTGAGGGTTAAGGGTTTAGATTAGTAAGTTAGTAACTGCGTATTTTCTGCCAGTCGCCAAAGACGCTAACTAAAAGAAGTTGCGTTTGCCAGAGGTAACCATAACAACAGTAACCTCGAGCGACTGCGGTCAATTTTGTTTTTGACTTTATTATAAACTTACACATCAACAAATACATCACCAAAACCGAAGTTTTTTAAAAGTCATTCACATAATTGAAGTTTAGCTAATTGTTCTAGTGGCTCCAAATTACGATTTGCGTTGCGCAAGACAAATTGAGCCTGGAAAAACACATTTACATTTCATAACAAATGTTTAAAATTTCTTTTAATACACTGTACATGAAAAATAAAGCTGTAGGGGAGAATGGGGCTAGTTGTTACACTGAATCTTATACAGATACTGTACGTATAGCCTATATATACACTTGGCCTTAAGCTAAATTTAAAGAGTAAAATATTTTGAAACAGCAACATTGCAAGAGGTGACACAAAAATATCAAATAATTTTTTTGGCCAGCACATAACATTTAAAAGACAAGTACTGTCACAGCTTGCCCCAAGATCAATCAGGTAAAATCTTCATGTAGTTTAGCCTTGCCTGGATTTATAGCCTATCTGTGTGGTTTTGTGTTCTCTTGTTTACCCAACAGCTACTACAGGAAAAATATGAAATTTTAATATAGGGGATAGAATAGACTTGGGTTATGTGAAGAGTGCCTTCACAAATGTGTGATTTCTACAGTCTCTGCAGCCAAGGCTGCAGATTCAAGAAATCAAGTCTTCGTGTGAAGAAATGTGTGAAGAAATCAATTACTACGTCGACTGTTTCCCCATCTTCAAATACACACTACCAGTTGTGCATACACATCATTATATCATGGCCACAGGCAAGCCTTCCCCAGTATAGGTCAGAGGAGATCCATTAATGCAGTGCAGTGAGTGTGCCACTATTCCATAGCAGTCAGTTGGAATTGCATACTTCTTTGGTACTTATTTGGTGGAAATAAAGCTTGTTTCCAAAAACCAAACTACTTAATATGCTGGAAGATTGATCTGAAAGACAACATAGTTTTTCCTCTTCCTCATTCCTAGTCAAGAGTGAAGCTGGAACAATTAGCATCTTTTTCCAAATCATCTTGAGTTAGATTTGAATTAGGTAAAGTCTGTAAGTGTAGTTGGAAATAAAAGAAAAAAAACTTTTCTTTTTTGCAATTCAGCAAAAGTAATTATTAAAAATGACACAATAAATCAAAATACATCCTAATTCTCAGGAAATTTTCTGAAAAATCATTTTCTATAATAATACACTCTTAGGGTACATGTCAACGATGTACTTAAAAAGGAAGTTTTTCGCATACAGACGTTGACAACGTCAAAACGATCCCTGACCACACGGGTCTGCTAAAAAGACTAAAAACACTGTATTATGCTGCCAGGCCAGTAGTTGGCGATGTCACTTTGTAAAGAAAGACTATGTGCCTATAGACTGAACATATGCATGCACACGACGTCACTGTTTTCACAAATTCGAGTTTTTGTAGTTTTGTAGTTGTAGATGATAATGGTATCATTTTAAAAAACGTGCACTTTGAACGCCGTTTTCAAAAGTTTGTGTTTTTAGGCCCCGTTTACACTAGTGCGTTTTCGTTTTTAAAACGCATACGTTTTGTTACTACACTACCCTGGCGTTTTCGAACCTCAAAAATGGAGACTTTCGAAAACGCTGCAGACCCCGTTTTAGTTTGAAAACACTGTGGTTGCGTTTCAGTATAAACAGACCAAAACGGAGACTTTTAAAAACGATGGCGTGGCTGCCCACGTTCGGCCTCCGTATTGACGACCGTATAAACAATAACATGGAGACTGACCTGCAATCTTTGCTGGCATTGTTGTAATTTTTAGCATCCATTGTGAAGTTAAACTCTGCATTTTTTTAATACTGCAGCTACCTACATGCGCAAGAGGCAAATGTTTACACTTTTAGGCACATGCCCAGTGTCCATGAACGGTCATGTGACATGCATTTTCGGTTGTGTAGTATAGACGATCGTTTCTGAAACGCTGTGGAAACGCCAGTGTAGACAAGGATCGTTTTCATTTTAAAACGCCGTTTTAAAACAAAAACGCACTAGTGTAAATGGGGCCTTAGAAGATAAAGGTTCTATATAGAACCTCAAAGGGTTCTGTCAGGCGCTTCATATATCCACCTAATTTGCAACGTGGAAGTAAGCTATTTTCTGTGAATGTGCGTGACTTCTGATTCATTAGCCACTATAGGTAAATAACTAGAAGAATAACAAAGTGCAGTAAATGGTTAATTTGTGCTACAAACCAGTGTGTTTATAATTATGAAAAATAATATGGTAAAAAATACCAGTTTGCAATATCAGGCAGCATAACTTTTTATACAGCTATAAACAACTGGAAGCGAATGACATCAGAAATCAGACACATTCAATTTCCAAATGGCCACACACCCGCACCTGTCTTACGTATAAAAAAAAAAGGTGGATAGAACCTTTTAGGGGATTCCATCATTTTATTGATAATTTTAATTAGTTAATTTAGTTTTAATTAATTTTTAATTTTGATTACATTTTATGAATTAAGCAGCTTGTAAACATACTTTATCACTAGAAAAAATTAAATAACCCATTAAAAATAAAGTATTATACAATCATTTGAGACATATCTCTGTTTCTAAAAACTGAGTCAAGAACCCTATGGTTCTATATAAACCCACTGAGCTCTTTTTTTCATAAGTGCTGTGCCTCTTGTGTATTGTGTAGGACCATCGATTCAGTGATGAGATTGACAAGCTGACAGGCTATAAGACTCAGTCCATTCTGTGCATGGCCATCCGCAACAGTGACGGCGAAGTCATCGGCGTAGTGCAGGCCATCAACAAGAACCCCAGTGGAACTCCATTCACTGAGGACGATGAGAAGGTAAGCTTTGTTCTCCTTTTCACGGGATAGTTCACCCAGAAATGAAAATTCTGTCATTAATTATTCAACCCTCATGTCGTTCCACACCCATAAGTCCTTCGTTCATCTTCAGAACACAAATTAAGATATTTTTGGTGAAATCAGAGAGGTATATGACTTGTCTTTAGACAGCAATTTAAACCGACACTTTCAAGGTCCAGAAAGGTACTAAAGACATTGTTAAAAAAGTCGACATGACTGCAGTGATTAAACCTTAATTTTATGAAGCGACGAGAATACTGAGCTGACATTCAGACGTAAACACTGAAGCCTTCACTGTGCTTACTGCGCCAACTACATAAGGATAATGACAGGGAAGAGAATAGATTGAGTAAAGACATTAGTTTTGTTTTGTTTTTGCGCACAAAAAGTATTCTCGTTGCTACATAAAATTAAGGTTGAACCACTGCAGTCACATCGACTGTTTTAACGATGTCTTTACTACCTTTCTGAACCTTGAAAGTGTCAGTTAAATTGCTGTCTACAGACGACTCATATACCTCTCGGATTTCATCAAAATATCACAATTTGTGTTCTGAAGATGAATGAAGGTCTTACGGGTGTGAAACGACATGACATTATTCTTCTTCAGAACACAAAATAATTAATGACAGAATTTTCATTTTTGGGTGAACTAACCCTTTAACTTCATGCTGATATTATATTCTAAAGATCTGTTCCATCAACTGGATTTATAGCCTGTTACATTCTCCTGATGCCTATTACCATAGTGCCCAAACTTTTGCTGGTAATGAAACTCTAGAGTGTAAAGATAATTGCTGTGCTAAATCAGAAGATGAATTAACATCTTAGCGAATATCCTGCCATGCTGGAGTAGTTATAGTTAAAATGAGTTATACATATGAGAAGATTTATTGTTTACATTCATAACCTTAGAAACCCTGTGGTCATTTTGCACATGTACTAAGCGACTGCATAAATCAAAGCTAGTTCTGATACTGATTGCTCTCCTAATTTCTTAAAAGTGTTCACACTCACAATTATTTTTAATGAAATCTGAGAGATTCTATCGTCTGTCGCAACTACTGTACCACTTTCATAAAGAGATCGTAAAACTAATCCATATGAATTGAGCGGTTTAGCCCACATTTTCTGAAGAGACACAATCGCTTTATATGATGAATAGATTTAATTTAGGCTTTTATTCACAAATAAACATTCATCAACACACATCAGTTGTGGTAAACAGAAGCTCAAGCATGTTTGCTTGACGTACGAGAACCAATGAGGTTCATTCTCGAGTGTTACGGAGCACGATTGAGCTTCCGCAGGAACAAATCAGGTTTGTTCTCTCGTGTCAATCAGGTACGGTTGAGCTTCTGTTTATGTTTGCTGAGCAATGTTTATATGTGAATTAAACACTATATTCAATCTGTTTAACATATAAAGCGATGTACTGGTTGTGTGGACTGTCAATGGAGGGACAGAAGTCTCAGATTTAATTTAAAATATCTTCATTTGTGTTCTGAAGATGAACTAGTCTTACGGGTTTGGAACATCATGAGGGTGAGTAATTGATGGCATTTTTTTCATTGGGTGAACTAACACTTTAGGCTGTGAACAGAGGTCATTATTGTCATTGACTAAATCAGCACATGTAAATGACATACCTTAGAATCAATAGAAAATTTTAATACTGCAGTCTCTGAGCCCAAGTCTGCCTGTACCCACACATCTCATTCCTTTACTTTCATCGCTGCTTCAAAACATCTTTCTATAGATAGTAATTAATAGTACAGAAATTCTCTTTAGAATTATTTATGCCAAACAGCACTGAAAGCAGAAAGCAGGCTGTGCTGTTATAAATGCCCTAGAAATACAAAGAAGCAAAACTGATGTGATGCCTTGAGTTCTTTTTCCTTCTCAATATCTCACCGTCATGCATCAGACTGAAGCTTTGAAAGCATCAAACTTCTTTCTACAGGTGCTGCAAATGTATCTACCATTCTGCGGAATATCGATCTCCAACGCCAAACTCTTCTCCGAATCCCGCAAGGAGTATGAGAGGAGCAGGGTGAGTCAAAACCTGCAGAAATGTTGCTGAATAAAACTCTTCAGAATGTTTCAAAATATGCCTTCAGATTTCTTGACGTCTCAGACAGTGTAGCTTGTAAGCTTGTTTACAATCCTCAGGTCTCAAGGTTTAAAATATTTAATAATCCTGTCCAAAGCTTGAAGGCCTGCGTTATCTGAATACATTTCGAGCTGCTGCTGTTGTTTCTCAAGGCCCTGCTGGAGGTGGTGAATGATCTGTTTGAGGAGCAGACGGACCTGGAGAAGATTGTGAGAAAGATCATGCAGCGTGCGCTGACATTGCTGCAGTGTGAGCGCTGCTCCGTCCTTCTGCTTGAAGACATCCACTCCCCTGTGAGATCACTTTTCAGTCCTCCTTTTCTCTTTTCTGTCATGATTTGGTTTATCCTTATTTTTTGTCTTTTCTTGTTTTTCTTCATACTTTCCACCTTTCTTAACTAATTCAGCTGTGCATCCTCTCATTGCCTTCACATAAGCCTTTATTTTCTATGCTCTTGCTCTTAGGGCCCTATCATACACCCAGTGCAATGCGACGGCAGGCGCGACGCAAGTGTTTTTTGCTAGTTTCAGCCCAATGCAGTTATCATTTTCACGTCCAGCGCCCATGTTGTTTGAATAGCAAATGCACTCGTGCCCATCTCTGCTGGTCTGTAAATGAGGTGTGTTCAGGTGCATTGTTGGCGTGTTGCTATTTTGAGGCAACTGAAAAGGACTGCGCCATTGACCAACTGAAACCTGGTCTAAACTCAATGGCGCAATATTTGTTTTGTTATTTATAGAGCGCGTTAGTAATATGCACCTATAGGCAGGAGCACAACGCACGTACACTCTGCGTGTTACACACAGGGATGCGCAGCGGCACACAAACATGCCACATATTAAAAATTAAAGCATGACAATAAAAGATTATTATGGTGTACATAAAGATAAAAATGCCTACATTTTATAATGGATAGTCATTGCATGTTTCAGAATTACCTATTTGCAGAAATGATGAATGAAATTTGGCTAATTATTTGATCAATCGTGGCAATACACACATGTATTTAAACTGACTCGTCAGGTTGAGGGTGTCTATATTCCACCATGTAAATAGTGAATCCACCCTGGTGCAAGCACACCTGGCTTTTAAAGGGAATGGGAGATGACACTCTGATTGGTTTATTGCACGTTACGCCCAAAACATACCCATGACTTATTCAGAGACTATGTACAATCCTTTTGGACCATGTGCCTGGTGCGCCGACCATTTTTTACGTAGTTAAACTAGCAAAAGTGGATTTGGATACGCCCTAAGTGCATCTGCACTTAGATTGTTAAAATAGGGCCCTTGGTGCTTGCTAAAGAGAGCATCAATATTGCTCATTCTTAGGGTTTTTTTCTCATTCTGCCACGAAATAATACAAAAAAGATAATTGTGACTTTTTATCTCACAGTTTTGACTGTTTTTAGTCAATATGATATAGTGATATAGTAAATTGTGAGTTATAAAGTCATGTGAGATATAAAGTCGTAATTGAGAGTTATAAAGTCAGAATTGCGTGATATAAAGTCACAATTGCATGTTGTAAAGACTTTTTTCTCGCAATTGCGAGAAAAAAAGTCTGAATTGTGAGATAAAAAGTCGCAATTTCCTTTTTTTTAAATTACCGAATTTTTTATTCAGTGGCGGAAACAAGCTTCCATTGTTTGTGCTATGGACATGAATGATATTCAAGTTAGGAGTGTGCAGCCAAGCTATTATCAGTATTCTATGTGGATCTGACTGTGGGTGGGGCTTAAAGTGGGTGTATGACAAAATGAAAAGCTACGTTTTATGTAACTGTTCCATTTTTAGTTTCAATTTAGCAAATGTGATTTGTTTAATTCATAAAATTATTTATTCTATTTTTATTACATTTATTTAAAATATGCTATTTAAAAAAAAAGCTCTTAATCAGTAATATAATGACAATGGAGTGTTGCAGGGATGACATATTTTTGTTGGTCAAAACCTGGAAACGAGTTAACATTTTAGCACTTCCGGTTCCATCGTCCCAAAGTCAGTGGGTTTTGAATGGGTATTTGGTTAAATGCCTGAAATAAGGTCTGTGGTTAATACAAGCTCAAGATTTTTTCACATTTTATTTTATGACATAAAATACATTAGTAATACCCTCTTGTGATTTTTTTAAAAGCTTTTATTTGTCTTAAAAATGGGACAACAGCTGTGCTAACCTCTAGAGGTTCTCAGGGACATTAAAGTCATCACACCAAACAGTAAATCTCATCTACTCACTAGTTTGCTTTTACAGCCTTGTGTATATTGTCATGCTCTTGCAAACTTTTCTAACTCAAACTTTCAGGGAAAATGTTTTGTTTTGTTTTTTTTTAAATAAAGATTGAAAGTGTTGTCGGATGCTTAGTGATGGTGACGGTGATGTTGAAGTCATTTAATCATGATGTACGATCGTTTATAGCTTATGTTTAGCTTTCTACTTGTGTCAATTGTATTTAGGCTTCAAAATTCCTAAAAGTTGTGTTTATTTTTTATTTTTTTTAATTATCACAATGTACAAAACGTGTAAGAATCATAAACTTTTATTGCTCAGGGTAATGCTAACTTCCAGGTTGGCCTACAAAATTACATCATCACTTCAGTACTCTGTATCATTACTTCTTAAAGGAACAAAAGTCTGCTTTTTCTTTGCAGGTGACTTGTATTCCATGCATATTTGTCACTGACTACATATATCGTTCAGCCAGTAGAGGGCACCATGTTTCAGCACTTGATAGTCCAGAGTTAATGTAGAAGAAGTAAAGAAAATAGGGATAAAAAGATGATTCTCAGTGCCTGCATATTGAATGTGACATTACAGTGACTGTCTAGTTTGTTTTAGAAACAAAATTGCTGTAATTTGTCCATTTCCTAATTTTATATATGTTCATTATCAATATCACTTTACCATTCTGCTTGTTGGATAATCAGTCTAACAAACATTTTTAATATTATTTGGTCAAATCTGTTACTCTTTTTAAAGTTATTTGTGCCTTTTCAAACAGTGTATTCAGCATCGATCACAATTCTACCTCAAATCATGCATATCTAGGCAATTAGACTTACAATGCCTGACAAACAATAAAACAGAGCCATAAATATGTACCAGAATATCACAATTTATCAGACTTTAGACTATTAAGCAAACACCGCTCAGAACACCTTAGCAATGTCCTGGAAATCACCCTAGCATTGTAGCAGCAAGTTTTGTACAGCAAACATTGCTCACTGCACACATTTTCTTCAGAGAATGCAAAAATTTTTTTACTGTGTTCTCAGGTAGTAAAGTTCTCCCAGACATTTGAGCTTATGTCTCCACTGTGCAGCGTCGATCATGACATCAGGTGAGAATAACAGGACTATTAATAATATAATGTGTGTTTGTAGTGTATGTAATGTGGGCAGCATGTCAATTAAAGTCGGCATGAAACGGAAGTTGCGATATTCTTTTCTTCCCTATTGTGACGTATATCCAAGTGAAATAGATATATTTCTTCTGAAAGGAGAAAAAAATGTAGGATGGGACTTAATTTCGCTCTTGGGAATTGATTAATTGATCCTAGGAAGTTGGGTGTTGCTAAATAAATGGAGGCATATTTGAAAGTCATTTTGCAGTCAGTTGTGGAGGATATTAATGCTGCCTTCATGTGCTATCGGAATTACTGTAAATACGAGTTTCCTAGTTAAAAAGTGGACATTAACGCCCTCTCAAGTCGTATTTGCCAGTGGGAAGCTAAGGGATAATTTTGACATCCAAGTTCCCGAGTTGGGCATGCCATAAACTTTAAACATGGTGGAGGGGAGAATGATGGCTGCTGTGACTGGTATTCTTTATTAGATTATATTAGTATATTAGTTTATATTAGTTTTTCCACAACAGCTACATCACCTTGTCTTGTCATTAATCAGGGGTTGGGCTTGGCCCCTTAGTTCCAGTGAAAGGTACTCTTAATGCTTCAACATACCAAGACATTTTGGACAATTTCATGCTCCCAACTTTGTGGGAACAGTTTAGGGATGGCCCCTTCCTGTTCCAACATGACTGCACACCAGTGCACAAAGCAAGGTCCATAAAGGCATGGATGAGCGAGTTTGGTGTGGAGGAACTTGACTGGCTTGGAACTTGAGTTCTGACCTCAACACCTTTGGGATGAATTAAAGCAGAGACTGCGAGCCAGGCCTTCTCGCCAACATCACTGCCTGACCTCACAAATGCGCTTCTAGAAGAATGGTCAAAAATTCCCATAAACACACTCCTAAACCTTGTGGAAAGCCTTCCCAGAAGAGTTGAGGCTGTTGTAGCTGCAAAGGGTGGGCCAACTACATATTAAACCCTACGGATTAAGAATGGGATGTCATTAAAGTTCATGTGCACGTAAAGGCAGGCGTCCCAAAACTTTTGGCAATATAGTGTATGTTATGAAGAGAGCAGATGCCGTTTCGAGGGGAAGGGGAGGTTAACGTTTTTGATTAAAGATTATGAGTGCACATTAATCTTTTATAAAAAACACTGCAAACATTCTGTAAAAAAAACAAGGCCTGGTTTCACAGACAGGGCTTAGATTAAGCCAGGATTAGGCCTTAGTTTAATTAGGACATTTAAGTAGATTTTATAAACGTTTCTTAGGGGAAAAAAAACAGACATCTTGTTCATCTTGAGACAAAACAATGGTTACTTGAGCTGTTTTTGTTTTTTTTTCAGTTAAAACAGCTCAAACATGTATTTTAGTCTAAGACTAGCTTAAGCCTGTCTGTGAAACCGGGGGAAGAATTGTCAATTTTGATTTCATAGTGACTTAAATGTATACTATGCTCAGTATGTGTGTTTGTGTGTATGTGTGTGCATTTGACAAAGTCAGCATGGAGAAGGTGTCTTGCTCGGACTGGCTAATCAATAACAGCATTGCTGAGTTGGTTGCATCAACCGGACTGCCTGTTAACATTAGTGACGTCTGTCAGGATCCCCGCTTTGATGCTGAGGTGAGCAGTACACACCCTCTCAGACTCGATTTGATTGCTTGACTCACACAAAAGTTTGTTTCCACCCCCAACTGGTTGTTCCCTGCACGTCTCTTCACATGGTGTCAGTTGGGTCTGAACTAGCACGCTAGCAGCATCTGTTTACCACTGTTGCTAGGTTAGAACTCAGATGATGACATTGTGAACTAGTGCCCTTGTGAAAAATAAGTACACTTTAGCATACTAATTCAAAAGTACTCAAAAAGAGTACTTATTTTGGAAAACAAATCTACTTTAAAAACTTACTGTAATGCTTTTGGACACTAAATTGCATGTTATTTACAATTAAATGAAAATTAGTTGAAATTAAGAGTGCTTTTTTGACCCTTTTAAATAGTATTATTACTTCTATTGTCTATGGTTAACTAAGTAATTAATTACTAGATACTAATTACATATTCAGTTAATTTCTAGATACTAATTACATATTCAGTGTAAATCAACAGTGTAATTAGATTACTGTACTAATTAATCTCGCTAAAAGTATCGCATTACTTATTACTTTCTAAATCCCATATCAACCTCAACCAGTTGAACAGTAAGGATATAAACGAAACTGCTCTTTTTAATTCTTTTAAATAAATAATATAAAACTGCATAAATTATTCTTGAACTGACTAAAGTATTTTAGGGGAGAAGATTACATTAAAAACATACATTTTAACATTAGACTTTAAATTTTGATGTTAAATCAACTATTCTATAGTCTATACAGTGTTTAATGCAATTACATCAGAAACTGTAATTGAATTACAGAAAAATTAAGGAGTAATCCTTTTACTTTTTCAAGAGAAAAGTATTAAATTACAGTAACTAATTACTTAGTAATGAATTACAACAACACTGGAACTGAGACAAGCATTGATGATAAATTAAAACATACTTTCATGTAATCTCTATTGAAACTTGTATGACATGTATTTAAATATATTTGTATTTGTAATTAAACATTTGTAATGATTGCAGTTTAGAACATTTAAAATTGAATTATTGAATAACACACTATAGCCAAATTATATTAAAGTACTTTACTTGTGCTAAATAGGTGTACTTCTTTAAAGCATGACAAAATATTATTAAAACATAATGGTTTAAAATGTACTTTAAAGTAAAGCGTTTAATTTGACATTATTACAAAATGCACTTTTTAAAAGTGTACTTAAATTTGTATAAAAAAAACAGTAATCAAGGTGTACTCTCTTTAAGTACACTTAAGTGGCCTTTTATTCAATTAACATTATTTTATCTGCAAGTACAGTTTTTTTATATGCTTTTAAGATTTAAGTGCACATTTAATACAATTAGGCACACATCTTATTCACAAGTATCATCCTTAAGCAATACACAGATGAGGCATAACATTATGACCACCTTCCTAATGTTGCGTTGGTCCCCCTTTTGCTGCCAAAATAGCCCTAACCCAGTTTCCCAGCAGAACATTGCCCAAAGCATCACACAGCCTCCGCCGGCTTGCCTTCTTCCCATTGTGCATCCTGGTGCCATGTGTTCCCCAGGTAAGCGATGCACACGCACCCGGCCATCCATGTGATGTAAAAGAAAACATGATTCATCAGACCAGGCCACCTTCTTCCATTGCTCCGTGGTCCAGTTCTGATGCTCACGTGTCCACTGTTGGCACTTTCGGCAGTGGACAGGAGTCAGCATGGGCACCCTGACTGGTCTGCGGCTATGCAGCCCCATACGCAACAAACTGTGATGCACTGTGTATTCTGACACCTTTTTATCAGAACCAGCATTAACTTCTTGAGCAATTTGAGCTACAGTAGCTTGTCTGTTGGATCGGACCACACAGGCCAGCCTTCGCTCCCCACGTACATCAATGAGCCTTGGCCGCCCATGACGCTGTCGCCGGTTCACCACCGTTCCTTCCTTGGACCACTTTTGATAGACACTGCAGACCGGGAACACCCCACAAGAGCTGCAGTTTTGGAGATGTTCTGACCCAGTCATCTAGCCATCACAATTTGGTCCTTGTCAAACTCGCTCAAATCCTTACGCTTGACCATTTTTCCTGCTTCTAACACATCAGCTTTGAGGACAAAATATTCACTTGCTGCCTAATATATCCCACCCACTAACAGGTGCCATTATGAAGAGATAATCAGTGTTATTCACTTCACCTGTCAGTGGTCATAATGCTATGCCTGATCGGTGTATATACATATATACAAACCCAAGTGTACTCAAACACACACTTGTATCATGCAAGCAATGTGTTTCAGGCGGACCAGGCTTCTGGTTTTCATATCAGATCAGTTTTATGCGTCCCCATCTGGAATCGGACACATCAGATTATTGGTGAGTTTCCCTACACAAATGCTTAATTGCTTAAGCACAAACCCACAGAAACAGCAATTAAAAAAATGTCTTACTTTCATTAGGTGTTGCCCAGATTCTGAATCGCTTGGACAGGAAGACATTTAATGATGCAGATCAAAGGTTATTTGAGGTGTGACTTTATTTCGAATTTTTGATGTTGCAATAAAATGATCTATCAGTATTTTATAAGTGAATTAGAGCCAATTAGAGCCACTACTGATTCTTTCATAAATCATATACGCATGAGTAATTTTCATTTCCGTTGATCCTCACAGGCATTTGTTATTTTCTGTGGTCTGGGCATTAACAACACAATGATGTATAACCAGGTGAAGAAGACTTGGGCCAAGCAGTCTGTGGCTCTAGATGTGAGTAATATCTCTTATTGGTATTTTCTTCTTCTGTTTTAAACTGCTCATAAACATAACAGCTACAATCTTTGAAAAAGACTTTGTGTGCATAGTGTATTGTTGTTTCTGTCTTTTCCCAGATGCTGTCCTATCATGCTACATGCTCTAAGGCAGAGGTTGATCGACTGAAAGTAAGTCTAGTCAAACTAGACATAAAATATGGTAATTAAGTACATACTAACTAAATGCACTGAAATTATCCTGTTTTTAATTCATTATTTATATCTAAAACAAAATTTTAGATGTTCTCGGTGAATGCAAATTGATCAAAAGTGACAGTAAAAACATTTATAATGTTACAAAAGCTTTCCATTTCAAATAAAAGCTGTTCTTTTAAACTTTCTATTCATCAAAGAATCCTGAAAAAAAGATATTACAAAAATATTAAGCAGCTCAACTGTTTTCAACATTGATAATAATAAGAAATGTAACCTGAGCACCAAATCAGCATATTAGAATGATTTCTGAAGGATCATGTGACACTGAACACTGTAGTAATGAGCTTTGTCGTCACAAGAATAAATAGCATTTTTAACATTTTCACTGTAATATTTCTTAATCTTACTGTTTTACTGTATTATTTTTATACTGTTTTATTGTATATTTTTAAACAAATAAATGCAGCCTTGGTGAGCATATGAGCATCACTTCTTTCAAAAACAATAAAAAAAGGTTTTTATAAATAAAAAAAAATGTCAAAGGAACAACAAAATCCCACTATAGAATATATTATAACTTTTTATAATTTGTTTATTCAATATCTTTTATAGATTCATTGTAAACATTAGAAATGCTTTGCCTGTACTGGCAAAGCATTTCTAATGTTTACAATGAATCTGCCTGTCATGCACATTTGAAATGAATATCAAAAATATCAAACTTGATGTAGTGTAGTGTTGCAAACACACTCTTAAAGGGCCGGTACAAGATTCCTGAGATCAGTAGAATATAGAATGTTTAAAACTTTCCTCCAGAGAGACATAATGAAAACTTCAAATTAAACTCATACATTAGAGAGATAGATGAGGAAAAAAACATCTCAGCCCCCTGCGTTTTCTAGAAATTTATAGTTGGTGGGTCCTAGACTTGAGAGAGCTAAAGTATTAATAATTGAAATGGCAGAGTGTAATATACTGTTTCTGTTTGAGCCCTCAGTGGACCAGGCTCTGCTCTGGTATTTAATTGCCTCGCTACCAGAGTCGCTGAGATTGTCCCCTCTCCTCTCTCAGGCTGCTAAGATTCCCCTAAGCAGTGAGCTTGGGATCGATGAGTTCCACTTTAATGACTTTTCTCTGGACAACGACGCCATGATAACTGCCTCCCTGCGGATGTTTTTGGAGCTTGGCGTCGTGCAGAAATTCAAAATTGATTATGAGGTGAGGCAATCACTATGAGAGAGGGGGTGAAATGCCAACCATACTGACTGGAAGAGTGAAATGCTGCTTACATATGTATGCTGTGTTGAGTGGATCGCTGGGTTATAGATTGGTGAGATACTGTGCTGCAGGCTGGTTCCTGGAACACTGTGGTGTCTGGAGCTACTGTACGGTGTGTGAATACTACAGCGTTCGTTTCTTTTCCTGCTCAGGTGCTGTGCCGCTGGCTGCTTACCGTGAGGAAGAACTACCGCACCGTAGCCTACCACAACTGGAGGCATGCCTTCAACGTCTCACAGTGCATGTTTGTTATGATCACTGTAAGTCACCAAGCACAGATGCTGAATGAAGTGGCCTTCTCGACTGATAATATGTGATTTGATTTGAAAAAAATCTTAATTGTATTGAATGTGGACATGTAGTGTACCTCAAAAGAATATTTTTAAAAAACTGTACTAGCAGATATAAGGCCAATTAAACGTTTAAAGAGAGTATACTTTCATGTTAACAGGCTTTAGTACACTTTCTATTCATCAAAGAATCCTGAAAAAAAGTATCATAGTTTCCACAAAAATATTAAGCAGCAAAATATTAAGCAGTTTTCAGCATTGATGTTTCTTGAGCACCAAATCAGCATATTAGAATGAATTCTAAAGGATCATTTGAAGTCATCATTTACTCACCATCATGTTACTATGATTGTTAACACACCTAAGTACACTTTTAAAAAGTGCACTTTGTAATAATGTCAAACTAAAAGATTTCCTTTACATTTTAAATCATTGTTTTAATAATCTTTTACACTTATATTGATGTGCTGATTAACATACTAAAGCACATGTAAAATATTTGATTATAATTTTAACTGTAGTGTGTTATTCAATAGAATTAAAGTATATCAATTTTAAACGTAATATTGAATACCACACTACAGTTAAAATTGCAACTTAAAAGGGTTAGTTCACCCAAAAATTAAAATAATGTCATGAATTACTCACCCTCATGTCGTTCCACACCTGTAAGACCTTCGTTCATCTTCAGAACACAAATTAAGATATTTTTGATGAAATCTGATGGCTCAGTGAGGCCTCTATTGCCAGCAAGACAATTAACACTTTCAATGCCCAGAAAGCTACTAAAGATGTATTTAAAACAGTTCATGTGACTACAGTGGTTCAACCTTAATGTTATGAAGCAACAAGAATACCTTTTGTGCGATATTGTAGATATTGTTGACTTTATTCAACAATATCTAGTGATGGGCGATTTCAAAACACTGCTTCATGAAGATTTACGAATCTTTGGTTTCGAATCAGTGGTTCAGAACATGTATCAAACTGCCAAAGTCACATGATTTCAGTAAACGAGGCTTCGTTACGTCATAAGTGTTTCGAAATTTCAATGGTTTACCACTGGGGGGTGTGACTTTGGCAATTTGATACACACTCTGAACCACTGATTCGAAATAAAAGATTCGTAAAGCTTCGGAGTTTCATGAAGCAGTGTTTTGAAATCGCCCATCACTGGATATTGTTGAATAAAGTTATTTAGTTTTTTTGGCGCAAAAAGTATTCTCGTCGCTTCATAACATTAAGGTTGAACCACTGTAGTCACATGAACTGTTCTAAATATGTCTTTAGTACCTTTCTGGGCATCTGAAAGAGTTAATTATCTTGCTGGCAATGGAGGCCTCGCTGAGCCATCGGATTTCATGTGTTCTGAAGATGAACAAAGGTCTTACGGATTTGGAACGACATGAGGGTGAGTAATTAATGACAGAATTTTCATTTTTAGTTGAACTAACCCTTTAATCACTACAAATGTGTAAGTACAAATATTTTTAAATACATGGCATACAAGTTTCAATAAAAATGGCATTTTAGTGTATTTTAGTTACCATAAATGCTTGTCAGTACATTCTGTAATACACTTTAAACATATTTCAAAAACAATAGAACTAATTATTAAATTACATATAAAGATGTATCTAAGTCCTAGTGGGTCAAAAAGCACTCTATATTTCAGCTTTTTTTTTTTTTGGAGCTTGACCGCCCCTGGTCCCTCATCCATTTCCATTGTTTGGAAGAGATAAACACCTTTGGTGTTCAACAGAAAAAAGAAAGTCATACAAGTTTGAAACAAAATGAGTGTCAGTAAATGATGGCAGGGCATTCATTTTCGTGTGAACTATTCCTCTAATGATTTTCTGAGGTAAAGGCTGTAAATGCACATAGTTTAAATCAATAATGTTCTTTCAGGTCATAATTTAATCATTGAATTGGAGGATTTGTGTGACTGGGTTGACCACAGTAGTAGATTTCTCTGTTGTGGATTTCAGACTGCTGGGTTCCAGGAGGTGCTGACAGACTCAGAGATTCTCGCTCTTATGGTTGGGTGTTTCTGCCATGACCTGGACCATCGGGGCACAAATAATGCCTTTCAGGCAAAGTAAGTCAAAAGTTTGTCAATGTAAATTGCAGTGGTTGTTCATGGTGCTCAATGATGAGACATGTCATGCAGCCTGTCAATGTTGGCATGTATCTAATATGACTAGCTTCTAATAACTGACAGATTTGTGCCAATACTGTGGATTTTGATAATCAACAACAAAATATATGGGAGTTTATTTTTCCTCCCTTTTAAAAGTTGATTAATCGTCTTATTTTGCTACCCTAATTATGCACGTTTACATGGTTAGATCATTTATTATAGCTTGTCAAATTTGCTCCTATTTGGGTGTGAGCAAAAACACGCCGTTTTTATGTGTCACATAAAATGCAAATGAGGTGATGCTCCCGGCCCGCTTTCCAGAAGAGGGCGGAGCTTTAACAGCTTGCGCTTCAGTTGCTCAACAACAACAAAGCTGGACAATCTCACGCAGCCAAAAAGACTGTCAGTAACGGTGTTTGTGAAGCAGTCGGGCGTAAAATGACGACATGGTTACAACACTCTACAACAACTCCTCCTCTTCTCTAAAGCAGCCCAACATGGCCTCACCCCCTTTGTTGTGTGGTCCCGGGGGTAGAGTTCATGTAAATGTTGGGGTTTGTGATGTCACCAACCCTGGAAGAAGCTCGGTGTAGTCCCTACCAGTCATTTGTTGTCATCCTTGAAATGCGATTTCTGTAAAAGAAAATATCTCCCTTTGCTTTGAACTTTGAGCATAGTAACTTTGCAGATGTTGTTTATGCTCAAACAGCAACATTACACACTAATTAAAGTTAAAAAAGTGAAATCATAATCAAAGAACCCTTTAACATTCTTAAAACAAGATACATTTACTCTCGTTCAAAAATTTAGGGTCAGTAAGACCTCTTATCAAGGCTGCATTGATTTGATTAAAATACAGTAAGAACAGTGATATTGTGAAATATTATTACAATTTAAAATAATTGTTTTCTGTGTTAATATATTTTAAAATATAATTTATTCTTGTGATGGCAAAGCTGAATTTTCAGCATTATTACTCCAGTCTTCAGTGTCACATGATTCTTCAGAAATCATTCTAATACGCTTATTTGCTGCTCAAGAAACATTTCTTATATATATTTTGTAGTGCAGTCCTTCAAATAAGAAATTAGCTCTATGTAGTGTGTCCTGTATGTGTGTAGAGCAACATAATGTTCTTACTGTACTGTAGCTTATCTCTATTGTGTTCCCAAAGGTCTGGGTCAGCACTGGCGCTGCTGTATGGAACATCTGCCACACTTGAGCATCATCATTTCAACCACGCTGTCATGATCCTGCAGAGTGAGGTGAGTAATGTTCAAATGACATGAACTAGCATGTCTGTCAGGTCACAGTACTGTGAGCAGTAGAGGGACACAGCAGTGAGCAGTAACAAAATAAAGCACTGAATTGTATTTTTATGAGGATTATACAGTTCAAGGTAAATCCACTACTATCCACACTGAAATTGAAGTTACTTATACATTTGGACAAAGATCAGAACACAAAGAACATTGTCAAAGCAATGGACTAATACCGTGTCCCTCTCACACCTCTCTTGTAATAAATTTGCAGAAATAACCCATTTTACCCCTGTCCACATTTGCATGTCTCAGTGGATGGAAAGAATGCAAATGGCTGTCAGCGTTTGATTAAGTGGCTGATTTAGCTCTGAGCTGTTTAATCATGACCAAGCTCTGTATCGATTTCCTGTAGACGTCCATTGAGCTTTTTTAACCAACACCAATTAACTGTGCTAAGGAGATTCCCCTCTTGGGTCAGCTGCACTGAAGCAAAGAGAGAAAGAAATTGCTTTCTACTGCAGAGACTGAACAAGCGTAGAGAACTTTGGAGACACACACTTTATGAATGATACTCAGGGGTGTGGAGTGATTCCTGGTTTCGTGATTGGCTTTATTTCAGAGGAAAAGACAGGGCTTTGTATGAGTAATAGAACTTGGAATGAGGGATCTGCTTTCCACAAACTTAACTTAGACCTTAGGAAAGTGGAGTCACATTTTACTTGCGCTATAAAACCTACTGTATCATATTTGATACGCAAATTTCCAAGGACTCTAAATTATCAACATGTTCAAAACTTTGCTGAAAAAACTATTGTGAACAATCTATGATATGTCTTCTTTCCTCTGACTGACGGTTTATACTTTTGGTTACACTTTATTTTAAGGTGTCTGTGTTACAGTGTAATTATACATTTAAGTACTGAGTAATATTAATTAGCTACATGTACTTACTATAGTTACATGTAATTATGCATAATTTATAGTTATTACTATAGTAACTACATGTAACATAAGTAACAAGGACACTAAAATAAAGTTTTACCATACTTTTTAGCAAGTAAAACACATTTTAGTACGATTGTAAAAATTCCCTCTTTTAGGTTGTGGTACACACTTCTTTTTGCTGAGAAATCTTTACTGATTTTAAAATATATATTTGATATTGTTAGTAATATTTCAAGATCAACATTTACTGGACCGAAGCAGCTTAGGTTTATTTGATTATCCGTATATCATTTTCAGGAAAACATGATAAAATATGAGTATTAAATGTGATACATCAGGCTTTTGAGGAAGGTTTATTTGTACATCTCTCAATCATCATTGTATTGCATTGCAATATATACAGGTGCTGGTCATATAATTAGAATATCATCAAAAGTTGATTTATTTCACTAATTCCTTTCAAAAAGTGAAACTTGTATATTATATTCATTCATTACACACAGACTGATATATTTCAAATGTTTATTTCTTTTAATTTTGATGATTATAACTGACAACTAAGGAAAATCCTAAATTCAGTATCTCAGAAAATTAGAATACTGTGAAAAGGTTCAGTATTGAAGACACCTGGTGCCACACTCTAATCAGCTAATTAACTCAAAACACCTGCAAAGGCCTTTAAATGGTCTCTCAGTCTAGTTCTGTAGGCTACACAATCATGGGGAAGACTGCTGACTTGACAGTTGTCCAAAAGACGACCATTGACACCTTGCACAAGGAGGGCAAGACACAAAAGGTCATTGCAAAAGAGGCTGGCTGTTCACAGAGCTCTGTGTCCAAGCACATTAATAGAGAGGCGAAGGGAAGGAAAAGATGTGGTAGAAAAAAGTGTACAAGCAATAGGGATAACCGCACCCTGGAGAGGACTGTGAAACAAAACCCATTCAAAAATGTGGGGGAGATTCACAAAGAGTGGACTGCAGCTGGAGTCAGTGCTTCAAGAACCACTACGCACAGACGTATGCAAGACATGGGTTTCAGCTGTCGCATTCCTTGTGTCAAGCCACTCTTGAACAACAGACAGCGTCAGAAGCGTCTCGCCTGGGCTAAAGACAAAAAGGACTGGATTGCTGCTGAGTGGTCCAAAGTTATGTTCTCTGATGAAAGTAAATTAAGCATTTCCTTTGGAAATCAGGGTCCCAGAGTCTGGAGGAAGAGAGGAGAGGCACACAATCCACGTTGCTTGAGGTCCAGTGTAAAGTTTCCACAGTCAGTGATGGTTTGGGGTGCCATGTCATCTGCTGGTGTTGGTCCACTGTGTTTTCTGAGGTCCAAGGTCAACGCAGCCGTATACCAGAAAGTTTTAGAGCACTTCATGCTTCTTGCTGCTGACCAACTTTATGGAGATGCAGATTTCATTTTCCAACAGGACTTGGCACCTGCCCACAGTGCCAAAGCTACCAGTACCTGGTTTAAGGACCATGGTATCCCTGTTCTTAATTGGCCGGCAAACTCGCCTGACCTTAACCCCATAGAAAATCTATGGGGTATTGTGAAGAGGAAGATGCGATATGCCAGACCCAACAATGCAGAAGAGCTGAAGGCCACTATCAGAGCAACCTGGGCTCTTATAACACCTGAGCAGTGCCACAGACTGATCGACTCCATGCCACGCCGCATTGCTGCAGTAATTCAGGCAAAAGGAGCCCCAACTAAGTATTGAGTGCTGTACATGCTCATACTTTTCATGTTCATACTTTTCAGTTGGCCAAGATTTCTAAAAATCCTTTCTTTGTATTGGTCTTAAGTAATATTCTAATTTTCTGAGATACTGAATTTGGGATTTTCCTTAGTTGTCAGTTATAATCATCAAAATTAAAAGAAATAAACATTTGAAATATATCAGTCTGTGTGTAATGAATGAATATAATATACAAGTTTCACTTTTTGAATGGAATTAGTGAAATAAATCAACTTTTTGATGATATTCTAATTATATGACCAGCACCTGTATTTTGCTCCCACAATAAAAGCTACAGAGCTTTTATCATAAAACTAAGCATTTAAAGGGTTAGTTCACCACAAAATGAAAATTCTGTCATTAATTACTCACCCTCATGTTGTTCCAAACCCATAAGACCTTCGTTCATCTTCGGAAGAAAATGAAGGTCTTTTGATGACAGAATGCTGTCAGATTTCCTTCCATAGACTGGCTTTGCAACTGAAAATTTGACGCTTCAAAAAGATCATAAAGAGAAGAAACTCAACCAAACCTGCTACACACATGAGAACAAAACTCTTCCGGAAGCTCAAACGTGCTGCATAACACACGAGAATGAACCCTTATTGGTTACGCAGCAGGTTTGAGCTTCCGGAAGAGGTTTGTTCTTGCACGTCATTCAGGTTCTGTTGAGCTTCTGCTTATGTTCACTGTTCAAAGTTAACATGCAAGAAAAAAGACTAAATTAAATTTATTCATCATAACAAGCGATCAAGTCTCTGTTTGAACTGAACCACTTGATTCATATGGATTAGTTTTACAATCTATGAACTTTTTGAAGTGTCAAGGTTTCAGTTGCAAAGGTAGTCTATGGAAGGAAATCTGACAGCATTCTGTCATCAAAAAGATCTTTATTTGTCTTCCGAAGATGAACAAAAGGGTTTGAAACAACATGAGGGTGCATAATTAAAGGTGCAGTAAGTGGTATTTGAACTATGCTGTTGGGCATTGTTGATATTTGAAATCAACCCAAACAAACACAGCCCTCTCTTCATTGCTCCGCCTCCAAAACTCACACTCTACTTCTAACCACCTTGATCTGAGTCGGTCTCGAACTGCTGCCCGATTACTGCTGGCATGCAAGGTGAATGCACTACGTTACCAATGACGCTAAACACCTCATTCTCTAACGGTCGTCAGTGCGCAGTCGTTTAACTGCAGAACTCTCACTATCTGGCCACTGTTACACACGCAATTCAAGTGGATGTCTGTTTATCACAGCTGATGCACAACAAAATGCTTTACGAAAAATAAAGCACAGTTGATAAACGAATGACAAAAAATGAACATACAGTACACAAGAGTAAATACAAAGTGTTCGTTGTTAGTCGCAAACAGCACAGCAGCTCCAGACAATCAAAACCCAGTGTACTCGCATGAGAAGCGGGATCAAAGCAGTTTTCAGGCCTTCCCTCTTAGCTCTCTCCAGCGCTGGAAAGCTTTTCTAATATAACTGGGTCCTAAAGCGCTTGCCCAGGCATAAACCTTCATTCCAGTGATACTCTTTTGAGCTGTTTTGTATTGTGTCCCATTTCTCATTCTGCAGTTTTTTTTCCTTCTTATTTTCAAATCTCCCTCTTGCTCGTTCTCTCTCCTCGTCCGTCATACGCCCCCTGATGCTGATTGGTTAGACGTTTGTTATTGGACTCGGCCCGACTAACTTCCAAACAATGGATTTGAAATATCACCGAGTCCCCCTTTAATGACAATTTTCATTATGGGGTGAACTAACCCTTTAAATATCATATTACTAAGATATAGATTGACAAGCTATCAGAATTTCATCTTACTTTTTGGCCATATAAATATCAGCAACTTCACTTAGTTTTGCTCAGTTTTGGCCTCTGAATAAAATGTAGGTGTTTTTTTCTTCCACGAGTGTGAGCCTCAAATTCTCACTATATCATACTAAAAAACCTGATGAAGATTCAATAAACTCTTCCATTTTTTAAACAGGTTGTTCAGACTATTATTCATATGTCAGACTTTACATTGTTAAGTTGACAAAGTCAAATACGACTTTGTCATCATTTTCTCATTGATTTCTGAATAATGTCTAACCTTCAACAGGGTCACAACATTTTTGCTAATCTATGCTCCAAGGAGTACAGCAACATGATGCAGCTACTGAAACAGGCCATTCTGTCCACAGATCTCACCTTGTATTTCAAGTAAGTAATAGTGTCAAGTGGTAATTTTTGTTTAAATAGATATTTAAAGGGGTAGTGGTCTTCAGCTTCAAACAGCTCTAAATATTCCACCAGGTACATGTAATTCATGTTTATGCCACAATGAGGCGCCCTTTGAATGGAGGCAGAAGAGGTGATATTAAGCCCCTTTGGTGGCTTTTGTTCAGATCCTAAAAGCCTGGTGAAGATCTGCAAGATCTTCACTATAAGGAACATTAAATAAAATGAACTTGAACGCAGTGAACAAACCTTAATTGTTTTTTTTCCCCCATTGGACATAAAAGAAGAAGAACCAAGTTCTTTGAGGTTGTTCTCTCTGGACAGTTCAGTTGGAGTAATGAAGAACATAGAGACATGTTCAGGTGAGTGAGTACAACTTTTAAAATTGATAACAGAAATGCCAGGAGCTGTTGTAATGTTTTAAATATTTAAACATACCAGGTCTATGCTGATGACTGCCTGCGACTTGGGTGCAGTGACTCGACCATGGGAAATCTCAAAACAGGTTAGACAGACCTTGCAAAAAAAAAAAACCAACCAAACAACAAAAAATCATAGTTACATTTTGTCTTGTTTTCTAGTATAAATATCTAAACATCCATTTATTTGAGAAGCAAAATTGTGTAAGATAATAAGACTTGTTTTCAGAGAGCAGCATTTGTTGGGATAATACCATAGTGTACATTAAAAAATGTTATATCTCTGTTTCTAATTCCAGGTGGCTGAACTAGTGACCAGTGAATTCTTTGAACAAGGTGACAGAGAGAGATCAGAGCTGAAGTTGACACCAGCTGTACGTATTCTCTCACCAACAGATACCTCTGATTTTTAAAGTAAAATTTGCTGATTTTTCACTGAAATTGATTTTGTTTTGCTCTTGTTTATTTTGTTTTCAGGCCATTTTTGATCGTAATCGTAAAGATGAGCTCCCTGTTCTTCAGCTGGAATGGATTGATGGAATTTGTAAGCCACTATATGAGGTAAAACAGTTAAGTAAATAAATAAAATGAAATAACTCTGGCTAATTAACTTTTATACAGTGATGATAATGTATTTTACAGGCTCTTGTGAAGTTGAATAGGAAGCTTCAACCGATGGCAGATGGAATTGATGCCAACAGAAAGAAGTGGGAGGAGCTTTGTCTGTCCTATCAGCAAACACGCAGAGCCTCTGAGTGTATCTCCAGTCTGAAGGCAGGAGAGATAGAATTGTCTCAGAGTTCAGACTCCACCCACGAGACGGAATCAAGTCAGAGTGAAGCAACCAATCAGAGCAAAGACTCCACCCACTGTGTGGAGCCAAATCATACCCCAGTAGCCAATTACAAATAAGAGGCGTGATGTGGCAATTAAAGGACGGCCCACTAAGTAATGAGGACTTTGACAGCTTTACTATGTTTACATATTAAAAAAAAACATTTTTTTGTTACTTTTTTTTTTTTTTTTTTACATGAGTTGCTTTGAGATTGACAGTATTTCTATTGAAATTAAAGGGATAGTCCACCCAAAAATGAACATTTTGTCATTTACTCACCCTCATGTTGTTTCAAACCTGTATGACTTTCTTTCTTCTGTGGAACATAAAAGAAGATATTTTGAAGAATGTCGGTAACCAGTTTCAGCTCCCATTGTCTTAAACTGTATGGACAAAAAAATAGAAGTCAACTGGAACCGAAACCGTTTGATTGCCAACATTTTTCACACAATGCTTCTTTTGTGTTCCGCAGAGATAAGAAAGACCAGGTTTGGAACAACATGGGTGGGTGAGCAAATGCTGAGAGAATTTTCATTTTTGGGTGAACTATCTCTTTAAATCAGGCACTTGCAGTACAATTTAAAACATTAAACAATTACTGTGGTTTTAAATGAAAGTTTAACAACCCATATTTTTGAGATTTTGTCTCAGAAAAAAAATTATAATGGGATATGTGACAAAACTGTGAAAATTCAGGTTGCACAAAAAATTGAATGTCAGAATTTGTGATGTGTTTAATGCTCAGATGTTG
Organism: Hypophthalmichthys nobilis; assembly: GCA_037950665.1. Lineage (NCBI taxonomy): Eukaryota > Metazoa > Chordata > Actinopteri > Cypriniformes > Xenocyprididae > Hypophthalmichthys > Hypophthalmichthys nobilis. The sequence goes on along the minus strand of CM075481.1, from coordinate 22,996,748 downwards.
CATTCAGCGAGTCTTTGCTGCTATATTGCAAGTTTTACAAAGCCTAGAATTACATAAATATAAAACAGAGTTGCTGATAGGATTCCTATGCTTGAGATGCAGAAACTGAGCACTGATTTAATGAATGTATAAATTAATATCACTGTGATTTTTTTGCTGTTGTCTCTTCAGACTTGCATGGAACCACTGGGACAACTGCTGATTGTGTTATAATTTTATATTGAACAGCACAAATTGTTTAATGTTTGTGTATGCATCCTTAGCCTCGTACCTTTCAATCATAAAATAGTATAGCTACATTACTACAACTTTTACCACAAAAATACAGTATACATTGTCTTGCACATACCAACTGTTCACATGGCAAACAGAAGATTATTCAGAATGAATTTGAATCAGGGATACGTCCTTGAAAGTTGATTTCTAAGATGAACCAAAGTCAGTTATCACACTACTTAAAAAGTACATTTGTTGCATGCAAAACAGACATCTGTTCTTGGCATGTGAGTTTCAGTGTTTATTTTTGTTTAAATTTAATATGTGAAATTTATTGTATTTTTTTGAATGCACTACGAATGCCATGAAATGCATGCTGCATAGATTTGACAAAAGCAACTTTCTGCTTTAAATGAGAGTTAAACTCTCGGGTTGTGTTGCAGTCTTGCTACTAATGTTTATTGGTGTGCACAGTCCGATTATGCTCTTTCAGTTCAGTTTGTCTGCCTTATTAAAATGAAATGTAACTATTTTTGCATTTATTATGATTCGACATTTCAAAGAAAAGAGAAAGAATGCATTTATATTCATACCGTGAAAAAGAAGGCCAGAAATAGCTTTTATATTTTATTAGCTATAACATAAAATGTTCATATGTCATACTTGGTGCCTCAGCGTGTCTCTTGTAGAGAGATTCTCATACTGTATTTCAATGGGTCATATATCCATCAAATGCCACATGAATGAATATGATATACTGTGCAGTTTGTAAGAGGTACACAGGGTTTTTTCTTGCCAGACTGATTGCTGGTCATTTTCCTCAGGCTGTTTTGTAAATAAAGATCACTGTGATGCAAGCGAGTGTGGTGATCCGTGATTGGTTGCATGAAACCCAGACTTCTTGTGTAAATGTCTCATAAGTCATATTATCATTCAGAAACATAATGTGCAAAACTCATTTCCCAGCCTAACCTTTCATGCATATGAGTTTTGCATAACAGATATGCTGTAATTTGCAACAAGCCAAGAATGCAAACAGCAAGCATAGCTTATGTAAAACAGCATATGCATAAATATTTGGCCTGGGTGAAAGTGTGAGCACTGATGAAAGTGAGCGTTTGAAGTTGTAGCTGCAGAGAGAGAGAGGCTTTGTGCCGGACAAGTCGACTGATACAAAAGCAGCGTGGCCGGCTGCATCCAGCTCTGCTCTCTGTAATCTATTATTCAACAGGGACTCGGCTGCTTTCCTGGGGCTTTAAAACCAAGAGAAAACAGGAATGAGGCAGAATAACTTCAGTTCTGTGTGTTTCAGCACACAATCTATGCCTTACTCAGAACCAACTAACAATTCCCATATTGTATTATATATAAAAGAACCAAAGCTCAAAATTAATTATATACTTAAAAAAAATTAAACAGCACAAATATGCTGTTTAATTTCACATTGTAATAGCTTACACAGACATTGTTTGCAGCAATATAGCTATGTGCCAGATTTACACACTGTCCATGTGTGATTTTGGACTCTTTATTTTGGTGTGGACAGGACTATATTTAAAACATTTTGGACAAAAATCTGGATCCTTGTTGTTGTTATGTTTTTGGCAATTTCCAGACTTGTTTCCACATAATAACCAAATGCTTGGATATTGCTCTCATTCATTAAATTGTTTTATTGTATCTCTTCTTTCTTTTACTCACAGCTATCCTTCAATACTTTTTTAAGACACTATGTATATTCCATGAAATCAAATTTCACAGTTTTCACATAAAAAGCTTCATCACAGTTAATTTACACTGTAAACCCGAATAAGTTGGCAAAACTCAAAAAATTTGAGGCAATCGGTTGCCTCAAAATTTTTAAGTTAAGTAATTCAAAAGTTTAAGTAAGCAGAACTGGTAGATTTTTATTTTGTACTCATACAGTTTAATTGCTCTTAACACTTAAAATTATCATGTAACTCCAATGTAAACATTTTTATTAGCATAAAATTTGCTAGCTATAACAAGCTAATTCAGAAAAGGCTAACTTGTTAATTTGCTAACATGTTAAAGCAGTTGCTGAATGAGTAGAGCACTATAATCAATTTAACATACTTGCTCTCAAACCAAGTTTGCACCACTTGTCACCAACTCTCCAAAAACCAATATTAACAGAAACTCTTCTAAATTAGCATAAAACACGAATCACTACTAAATCCCCCACTTTACATTAATTTTGCACAAAAAACATTATATAACACTTAATTTTAGCATGAAATCCCAGCCCATTTTCTGTTGTTCATCTAAATTAAAAGATATAAGTTCATAAAACTCAAAACAATGAAACAGTTCAGTGTACTTAAAATATGTCAGTTCTATGAACTTGAAAGAAAAACAGTGCTAAATACACATAAAAACACAAATGATGATTTTTAACTCTAACCGTTGCAGTCTGTCAGTCGTATAATGCATGGCAATGGTAACAAAATCTATGAGAGTAAAAAAAACATGCACAGATAAATCCAACACACCTCACGCACCGGATGCTGTGCGCTCACTCAAGGCAGTTGGACATAGTGGTGTATTAGAGGTAAAAAATGGTATAAATACTGTTCGGTTTCTCACTCAAACTGATCGTTTCGTGTCTTGGGACATCAATGTGTCGTCACGAGCCGCAGGGTTTAATTTGAATTTGTCTGTGCATGTTTTTTTTACTCTCATAGATTTTGTTACCATTGCCATGCATTATACGACTGACAGACTGCAACGGTTGGAGTTAAAAATCATCATTTGTGTTCTACTGAAGAAACAAAGTCACCTACATCTTGGATGCCCTGGGCGTAAGCAGATAAACATCAAATTTTCATTTTTGGGTGAACTATCCCTTTAAGATAGATTAGTGGAATATGAAACAACTAACAGCAATGTACTCTTTAAAAAGCGAAACTGCTTCTTGAGAAATTGCAAAGGCCTTCATCACAGAAAAAATAACCAATAGAGGCTGAGGGAGATGAAAATTATAATGTTATGAGGTTATTTATATAATAATAACAATGTTGGAATAACAATTACATTCACCAGAAATATAGAAAAGCTCTAATTTATCTTATGATACTGAATCAATTTGAAGAACTGAAAACCTCTAAACTAGAGGCAGTATGAAATAAATAGGCTATTAACATTAATGTATGCATATTTGCACCGGAAACTTGACAATGACAAGTTAATTTTGCATAGAAATTGTTCATTTCTATGTCTAGATTTCTGTAATAATAACTTTGGGCTTTGCTAAACACATAATAAAGAATCTTATTATATATTAATTATTCATTTTGTTGCCACAGTGCAACATAGGAACATTGGTAGTCTGCACAAGTACATCTTGATGACAACCAGAAATAAATGCATTCTGCTCATGTCTTTAATATTCTTTATGTAACAATATAATGGATGAGGGTCATGAGTCTGGATTTGAAAGCAAGTTTTTACAGCAGTTACTGTATGTTTAGCCATTGAGTAAACTGCCATGGTTCAATGTTTTGCTCTTTTTTACAGTTAAGATGAACACATGGCTCAGATTTTGTTTTAAAGAGTGTAAAAGACTAAGGATGTGTCCAAATAGGCAACTTGTCACATTTAATTCTTTGTTGTATTGAAAGTCTAAGAGCCTAAGGCCAAACATTTAAATTGAAAGGTCAAAAGTGATTTAATAACTTTGTATCTAGAGGTTTACATTGTTATTTCCAACTGTTTTTAGTTCAACATTTTGCCACAAGTGATTCAGATTGTAAAGCAATGCCTTTCTGAGCTCATAAGCCTCTAAAAGTCATTTTTATGTGCATCTTCAAATCCCTGTTTGAAAAAAATACAGTGCATCAAATAAATACAAGCTCTATTTTCACAGTACAAGCTGAGATTTATAACCGCACACATGAAAGTCAAAAAGCGCACTCTAGAATTCCCAGTAAAGTTCAGTGTTTTCTGTAGGGCGCTACGGCTTCAGCTTGAGTGCTGACAGTAGAGCGCATCCAACCCTGTCTACTCTTAACCTTCCTGACAGAGAACTCTTTATTAATTGGCCCAAGCTGCCAGTGTCAGGTTTGAGTTCAATGAAACAATACATCTGATTCTTCTAGCTTATATAAGTACGTTGCTCATGTGCTTTTCCCTTAAGGACGAAAACTTGCTTTAAACCTAACTCCCTGTTAACGCCAAAACTACTGTAGATGTTTTTATGAAGATGCTCCAGTCCACAAATCAATTACGGGTGGGAAAAGCGTGCACGTGTCTGTCTCCCTTCACCATTCTCCATTGTTTTCTATATGCATGCCTGCCACAATCAAAGAGATCTCAACGCTTTGACTTGTTGGTAAAAAATAAATGTGAGAGAAGTTACGCAACTCCAGCTTTGAATCGACTCTTCAGTGCATTTAAAAACAGGCTTAAACAAAGACCCAGAGAGAAATGGAATTATAGGGACTGGAAACTATACTCCTCTATCTCCCTTTGTCTCTCTCTCTTCTTTTTTTTTTTTTTTTTTTAATACAACTGGTTAGTAGCCCTTCAGACTTCAGAGGAGAGTATAAGAATTGTAAACCTTTGAGTTATTTTTGGATAAAAGACACTACAATGGCTTTAGAACTTCACTGCAGACTCCAGGGAAAGAGTTTTGTTCAGTAGTTTTCTATTTATAATTGTTTTTTTGTTGTTGTTGTTGTTGTTGTTTTTCTGCCATGTATCTTTTTAGCAGATTAGTTAAATCTGCTACACTAAAATCTTTTAACATATTCTTTGAAAGGATTTCCATTATCGAGTGAGTACATAAAAAGTGTTCTTGGCTAAATTAATTATTCAGGCCTATATTTTGAGCAGGCGGGTCAGATTTGACGGGAAATTTTGCATCACCCTTGCTGTTTACGACATAAAAACAATGGCTGCATCCGAAAGCTTAGGCAGCTGACTTGTTGCTGTTTGAGCACGATACCTCACGAAACTGATGATGCGATGTCGTAATTACCTTAAATAAAAGAAAACACGCGACGCTGGAGTTGTTTACGTCCTGGCGCGGAGACCTTGAGCCAGACAAACAAGCGCGCCGCCATCTTTATAATATTGTCTTTGAACTTCCGTTTTTTCGGTATAACTCCTATATTTCTATGGCATCGCTGTCAAAGAATAATTAGCTGGTGAAGTGGATTTACTTGTTGTAGAGTTAATGAAAGATTCATGAGCATTGTAATGTTTAAAACAAATGTCAGTAGAAGGGGAAAATTTTAAAACGAGCAGTTCATTCATAAATAAGTAAGATTGCTGTGGAAATACAAGCTGGAACTGGAAGACAAAAGACGACGAGCGCAGCGCGGAAAAGGGGCGGAGCTACATAATGTCTATACCTTATTAACAGCAGCCATCTTTGATTTTTAACGGGAATGAAAGCACCTTCATATGGAAGCCCGTTTCCGCCACTAAATAAAAAAATAAAAACAGTAATTGCGACTTTTTATCTCAGAATTCTGACTTTTTATCTCGCAATTGCGAGTTTATATCTCACAATTCTTACTTTTTATCTCACAATTCTGACTTTTTTCTCACAATTCTGAGATATAAACTCACAATTGTGAGAAAAAAGTTTCACACAATTGTGAGTTTATATCTCGCAATTGTGAGGAAAAAAGTAAGAATTGCGAGAAAAAAGTCAGAATTGTGACTTTATAGCACGCAATTGCGAGTTTATATCTCAGAATTCTGACTTTTTTCCTCACAATTGCGAGTTATAAAGTCAGAATTGCGAGAAAAAAAGTTAGAATTCTGATTTTATATCACGCAATTGCGAGTTTATATCTCAGAATTCTGACTTTATAACTCACAATTGTGAGAAAGTCAGAATTGCGAGAAAAAAGTCAGAATTCTGATTTTATATCACGCAATTGCGAGTTTATATCTCAGAATTCTGACTTTATATCTCGCAATTGTGAGAAAGTCAGAATTGCGAGAAAAAAGTCAGAATTGTGACTTTATATCACACAATTGCGAGTTTATATCTCAGAATTCTGACTTTATAACTCCCAATTGTGAGAAAAAAAGTCAGAATTCTAAGATAAAAAGTCGCAATTACTGTTTTTATTTTTTAATTTAGTGGTGGAAACGGGCTTCCACATCTTCAGAACCAATCTTCAGTGGGTTGTACTATTATTTAATGTGTTTTTGGATTGTTCTGCTGAAGAAACACTGCAAAATTATCTTTCCAAGAAATCCCAGTAGACCTGAGTTGTGGAAAATTATAAGTGGTCTTGGAGCTTATACAGCTTTTTACAGCGGACGCCATTAAAAGCACCTAAGTCTACACCTCATAGCCTCGCTTTCATACGCTGCTCTGAATAATTTCTATTAACTCTGCATTCACGCCATGTCATAATTACCGTAAATAAAGATCCGTATGCGTTCTAATCGCTCTCGCTGTCATACACCGATTGGTCTGAACAGCGTATTTCCAGTCAAACACCTTAAATCTGCAGCGGTCAGGTGGTACGGTGGCCACGTGGTACAAAGTCATATACTGTATTCACCCCATGTCGTAATTACTGCGTAATTATACATTTATATGGAACCATTATCAACACCTAAATGAATCTGCAGCGGTCAGGTGGTACAGCAGTCACGTGGTACAAGTAGGAGCTCTCAAACAATTCCATCTTACAAGCTGTAATTATGAGCTCTACGAGGATGTGAATGTATTTTACATGTTCAAATCACATAATTGCGGTAATTACAACATGGCCTATAGCTCTCAGAAAATTACGAGTTTACATCTACAATCGCGTAAATGCTTTTTACAAGTCAGGATAGTTACAATAATTACGACATGCCGTGAACGCACCTTCATTTCGGACAGACTTCTGAGGCAGCATAACGGTTTAAAGATCTACAACAAAATAGAGCGCGCTTTGGTGATAACTAAGTGAATACTTGATTACAATACTAATTTCTTTCTAGAAATGACATCAAAAGTGGAAAATGTTGGTCAGAAACGTTCATACAAACTGACCACCAACCGCAACTTTCAGATGGCATCTTTATTTTTAAGCTCAACTGTCAGGAAATGGAATGCATAGACTTGTGGGATATCAAAGGCAGTGAAGGATACCTCTATGCTGCCTTCAAAAATCTATCAGATGAAGGTATCTCAGGAGACATGACGTGAAGCTAACATTGATTTGGCCTTGATCCCTTCCTTGGAATGCATCCTCCGAAGGCAGCATTTTAAAGCTTTCGGCCACAGCCAACAAATCCGCAATTAAGTTGTAATGTATTGTTCCAACCACAGTTGACGATAGACATGCCATATACGCCACCTGTTATTTACACAGTTGGGAATTGGGATACATAAGATGCTGTAATCGTAACTACTTTAATTTGAAACATAAATATTGAGTTAGAAAATGTGTTAATACAATACTTCTTCCCTTGAATCTTTGAAATAGGTTGTTGACAGAACAATCTGCTTTGGTGTGGAATGTTTCTTGACATTTCACACAAACAACACACTCATTACAGAACACTGATGTTTTTTTTTTTGCTTCTGTGTTATTTGTACATCACCAGCAGTAAGTATGTTATGGATGACTATACAGGGAGATTTATTTCACGGTCGCCGATTCTCAACATACTCAACATGAGTGTATGAGGCTTACACATATTGAGCTGTCATCTTCTCATGGATGATGACACCTGAACCATTTTCAGTAGAGGGCTATGAAATGATATACCAGATGAAAGAAGCACTTCACACATTAGCTTTGTAGTGATAATGTAAACATAATTCAGTTCCAAGCCCTGACCCTAAAGCACCTGCAAAATTAGAGTGCTGCCCTCATTTTGATGGAAATTGCATTATTATTTCCATCTGTACGATTCAGAGCAAGCCTCAGCAGAACTCTTCTTATGTTGATGAAACTGCAAGTGTAAGTCTTTTTTTACACCAGTAATGAACGACATCACACAGATTCACTAGAACTCTGGGGTATGCTTTTCTCCTAAAATAAAGAAGAAGAAAAAAACTCTCTTTGACTCTTTGAAAGAGGAAATGCAAGCACTATATCTTAAATTCTGAATGTTCACATTCACAGATATTGTTGAATAAGTCATACCCTTTAAATATGATTCCAGCAGTTTTTTAATATGCCAGTATTTTATAAATTAATATAAATGACAAGGCGAGTTTGGCATCTTGCCATATAAATGACAGAACAATTGATTTCCCCCCATTTGTTACAATTGCTTTGGCTGCTACATAAAAACTTGCAGTTGCTATATATAAAAAAATGCCTAAAAAGTTGTATTATCTGCAGTAAGCAAAAATAATCTTCATAAAATTATAATTTACCACATCAATAGTCTTCAAAACACCATTTTAGTAAGTAATAAAAACATAATTTTCATTTGCTGTACAGTAGTGTCCTCCAGTGGTAAAAATGTAAAATTGAGAACATAATTTCTGATTTATGTTCTGTTCTGTTATGTTCTATTCCTCCTGTGTGGCTGTCCTTGAGGAAGAGGAGTAGAAATAAGATGAAGAAGAAAGAGGACGGCCAAATGAAGATGAAAAAAAACCTCTTTCAAACAGACTAACTCCTTCCTTTTTACATTTGTTACAGATAAGAGCAGTGCAAGAGTTACACTGAGTTTCAAAATGATCTACTCATGGGATCTTAGAGTTCTCTCTTTCAGGATAATTTACCGCTGCAGGGCCATGTCACCATGACAGCTGACCCCGCCTCTCTGTCCTGACAGGCTAGTTTTGGATTCTTTCAATAAAAGCCCTTTGATTGCGCACTGGGGCACCTCAGGGTTCCCTGAATGGCTGTCAGAGCTGTCAGAGTGATAGACGGGTGGGTATTTTACCTCAGAAAGTAACAAGCGAGGCGTTAACTCTACAAGTGTAAGACCTCTGCCATTCAAATGGTAACCTCTCTCAGGCAGATACATTCACTGCTTAAAACCATACAGCTGAACAAAAGTGGATTGAGATATACCCATCTATAGCATCACTCTAAAATTCATCATAAATGAAGAATTCTTTTATAAGCCATACTCAAAATATTTAAATTCAGATTGGGTAATCTGGTTAAGTTGATATATGAGTGGTAAGTAAAGAAAAGGTGTCAGACAAACATCAAATTTTCTTACTAAAGTTGTATACCACACTGCTATGCAAAAGTCAAGACTCAAGCACTTACTTATCTTGTAAAAAATTGGAACTGAATTGAGCTGGATACATTGACACTGTTACTGAACTGAATGAATCAACATTGAAGCTGAATAATGACACTATTGCATTCTGTGTATCTGCTTATAGCGGAATTGAACTTGTCTGATTATACTGATGAACTGTGCAACAATTGACTGAACTGAATCGAAACTAGATTGAGTTGAATAATGACACTATTATCTTCTATTAAGCTGAAACTGAATTTGTTTCATAATTTATGAATTTTAACATTGTTATTTTGCTGTATATTAATGTGAAACAGCTTTAAAACAATCTGTACTGTATAAAGCACTATGTGACTTGATAAGTGTTGCTTATCATTTAATAAAAATAAACAAGCCATTTCACTATCTTGGAATTATAAGGTTTTATCTGCATTCTGAGCAGTTTTGAAATATTGAGCTTCAAAAAGTTTTTGAATTCCATACGGCTTTATGGATAGACCCTTTCTGTACAAAACTTAAAAATAAGAACGTGTGAATAACTCAATTTTGACAAAAATGTCTGATAGAACCTTATAATTCCAAGGGGATGATTTGCAAGAAAAACACAAAGAGAAAGTAAAGGGCATAAAAGCCAAGGAGTCTCATAGTCTGCAGATGTCCAATGCGCCCTATTAGAAGCTCAAGCTATATGGACAGTGATTGGCCAGATAAAGACCCGGGGTCCGGTGATGGTCTGTTTGCTGTCGTCTGTGGAAGATAATCTTTCTGTTGTATATGAATATTTTAACAAGGTCAAAAGACAAAGGGCACTTAACGACCCTTAATGCATTTTACTTATTGATCTACATACTGCACAGACAAACATAAGCTGAGCGCTATATTCATTACATGCATAATAACTGATTTGAGAAGAGAGAAAATTTTGACAAAGCCTGATAGATTTACCACTGTGGGAGCTATAAAGAAAAATGGACCTTGTGTACTGAAGTATAAAACATAAACTCTGAATAACACACATATACGTTGGCGAACGAGTCAGTGGCCAGCTTTATTCCTGTGTTCCTTTCAGTGGAGGTGAAAAGCACCATTTGGATTAGAGTGAACTCACCACAAAAGAGCGAGCTGTTGTGTTTGATTTCCGCCAGCAGCTGCCGTTCTGTTTTCAACGCAACGCATGTCTGTTTTGTGTTTCACACAGAGTCGCAGTTCAAGGTAACATGAAGCGGCCCTCGGCTCCCAGCAGCCTCATTAGTTCTCTAATGCTCTAATCTGTATGGTTTGTGAGACTGGCCACTCAATAAGGCTGATTTATCTGGGTCTAACATATGGCTGTCCCTGTGCTAACATTTGGACAGAGAAGAGACAAAATGTTTTAGTAGTTCATGTGCCGGATCAAAGAACGACACTCAGAGGCTTCCAGCCTCAGTGAAGAAAAATAGAGAGCTGACTAACCATGCATGAAAAGGCAGCATTTCTATTCCATGCTGCAATGTACTAGTGTTGCCAAATAACTCTGAATAGAGAACATTAGAAGACCATCTGTATGAAAAGATTGTTGGACACAACAAGTCAAAAAAAAAAAAAAAAAACACTAATTAAAAGAATATTCTGGGTTCAGTTCAAGTTAAGCTCAATTGGCATGCATTTGTGGCATAATGTTGATTACCACAAAAATTAATTTCCACTTGCCTCTCCATTCCTTAAAAAAAAGCACACACACACACACACAAAATTTTTTACAGTGAGGCACTATGGAAATGAATGGGGCCAATTCATGAGCGTGAAAATGCTCTTCGTTTCAAAAGTATAGTCACAGGACACAAGCAATATGCATGTTAACATGATTTTAGTACGATGGCTGAAGAAAACACATGCAAATATAAAAAAAACATCAGCTAATTAAGGAAACATCTTCATCAGTTTGATAGCACGTGCTGCAATTCTCATGCTAACTAAATACAGAAACACACTTCACATACTCACAACACAACCAAATACAGAAACACACTGCAAATACTCACAACGCAACCAAATACAGAAACACGCTGCAAATACTCACAACGCAACCAAATACAGAATTGGATCCAAATACTCACAATGCAACCAAATACAGAAACACGCTGCAAATACTCACAACGCAACCAAATACAGAAACACGCTGCAAATATTCACAACGCAACCAAATACAGAAACACGCTGCAAATACTCACAACGCAACCAAATACAGAATTGGATCCAAATACTCACAATGCAACCAAATACAGAAACACGCTGCAAATACTCACAACACAACCAAATACAGAAATGCACTGCAAATACTCACAACGCAACTAAATTTAAAAACACGCTGCAAGTACAATGCAACCAAATACAGAAACATGCTGCAAATACTCACAACGCAACCAAATACAGAAACACACTGCAAATACAACGCAACCAAATACAGAAATACGCTGCAAATACTCACAACACAACCAAATACAGATACACGCTGCAAATACTCACAACGCAACTAAATTCAGAAACACACTGCAAATACTCACAATGCAACCAAATACAGAAACGCACTGCAAATACTTACAATGCAGACAACACAACCAAATACAGATACATGCTGCAAATACTCGCAATGCAACCAAATACAAAAAATGCGCTGCAAATACTCACAACGCAACTAAATTCAGAAACACGCTGCAAATACTCACAATGCAACCAAATACAAAAACACGCTGCAAATACTCACAACGCAACTAAATTCAGAAACACACTGCAAAATACTCACAACGCAACCAAATACAGAAACGCGCTGCAAATATTCACAATGCAACCAAATACAGAAACATGCTGCAAATACTCAGAACGCAACCAAATACAGAAACACGCTGCAAATACAACGCAACCAAATACAGAAACGCGCTGCAAATACTCACAACACGACCAAATACAGATACACGCTGCAAATACTCACAACGCAACTAAATTCAGAAACACACTGCAAATACTCACAATGCAACCAAATACAGAAACGCACTGCAAATACTTACAATGCAGACAACACAACCAAATACAGATACATGCCGCAAATACTCGCAATGCAACCAAATACAAAAAACGCGCTGCAAATACTCACAACGCAACTAAATTCAGAAACACGCTGCAAATACTCACAACGCAACTAAATTCAGAAACACACTGCAAAATACTCACAACGCAACCAAATACAGAAACGCGCTGCAAATATTCACAATGCAACCAAATACAGAAACATGCTGCAAATACTCAGAACGCAACCAAATACAGAAACACGCTGCAAATACAACGCAACCAAATACAGAAACGCGCTGCAAATACTCACAACACGACCAAATACAGATACACGCTGCAAATACTCACAACGCAACTAAATTCAGAAACACACTGCAAATACTCACAATGCAACCAAATACAGAAACGCACTGCAAATACTTACAATGCAGACAACACAACCAAATACAGATACATGCCGCAAATACTCGCAATGCAACCAAATACAAAAAACGCGCTGCAAATACTCACAACGCAACTAAATTCAGAAACACGCTGCAAATACTCACAACGCAACCAAATACAAAAACACGCTGCAAATACTCACAACGCAACTAAATTCAGAAACACACTGCAAATACTCACAACGCAACCAAATACAGAAACGCACTGCAAATATTCACAACACAACCAAATACAGAAACGCACTGCAAATACTCTCAACGCAACCAAATACAGAAACGCACTGCAAATACTCAAAATGCAGACAATGCAACCAAATACAGAAACACGCTGCAAATACTCACAATGCAACCAAATACAGAAACGCGCTGCAAATATTCACAATGCAACCAAATACAGAAACACGCTGCAAATACTCACAACACAACCAAATACAGAAACGCACTGCAAATACTCTCAACGCAACCAAATACAGAAACGCACTGCAAATACTCTCAACGCAACCAAATACAGAAACGCACTGCAAATACTCAAAATGCAGACAACGCAACCAAATACAGAAACACGCTGCAAATACTCACAATGCAACCAAATACAGAAACACACTGTAAATACTCACAATGCATCCAAATACAGAAATACGCTGCAAATACTCACTATGCAACCAAATACAGAAACACGCTGCAAATACTCACAACACAACCAAATACAGAAACGCGCTGCAAATACTCTCAACGCAACCAAATACAGAAATACGCTGCAAATACTCACTATGCAACCAAATACAGAAACACGCTGCAAATACTCACAACGCAACCAAATACAGAAACACGCTGCAAATACTCACAACGCAACCAAATACAGAATTGGCTGCAAATAATCACAACGCAACCAAATACAGAAACATGCTGCAAATACTCACAACACAACCAAATACAGAAACGCGCTGCAAATACTCTCAAAGCAACCAAATACAGAAACGCACTGCAAATACTCAAAATGCAGACAACACAACCAAATACAGAAATACGCTGCAAATACTCACTATGCAACCAAATACAGAAACACGCTGCAAATACTCACAACGCAACCAAATACAGAAACGCGCTGCAAATACTCACAACGCAACCAAATACAGAATTGGCTGCAAATAATCACAACGCAACCAAATACAGAAACGCACTGCAAATACTCAAAATGCAGACAACACAACCAAATACAGAAACACGCCGCAAATACTCACAATGCAATCAAATACAGAAACACACTGCACATACTCACAAAGCAACCAAATACAGAAACGCACTGCAAATACTCACAACACAACCAAATACAGAATTGGATCCAAATACTCATAATTGTTACGTATCCGGCACCTGCTGGTTCCTGCTACTCCCCACCAGAGGTCGCCGGTTCACCATTTTTAGTGCACACACAGTTATACATCACTCTGGACTACATTTCCCATAATTCCCAATCTAGGAACCAATCACACACTCGCACCTGTTTCCCATCAGTGGACCCTTTATAAGCTGCACCCAGACACACACACAGGGCTGAGTATCGTTTAGTCGTATGTTTTCCGTGTTAATCCTAGTTCCTAGTTCCTAGCCTTGCCTTGTTTTTGACCCTGGACTGTTTATTCCTTGTTTGATGATCGTTTGCTGCCTGCCTTGACCATTGCCTGTGACTTGGATTACTCTTCTGCCTTGCCCTTATGTTTCTGTTTGCTGGTGTTTGACCCTTGCCTGTACGACTACGCTCATTCTAATAAAGCCTGCGTTTGGATCTACCCCTTGTCGTCACGACTCCCAACGTTACAGAATACTCAGCCATACTGGGATCCAGCGGCTTTTTGAGCGTTTCCAGGCCATCGGAGCTTGGCCCATCTTTATTACCAGCATGTACTGTTTTAAAGATTACAAGCCCTATGCTTTATGCCTCTTCCTGCCCTGTAATTGCCACGCCTGAGCCCTCAGCTAAGATGGCTGCCACGCCTGAGCCCTCAGCTAAGATGGCTGCCACGCCTGAGCCCTCAGCTAAGATGGCTGCCACGCCTGAGCCCTCAGCTAAGATGGCTGCCATTCCTGAACCAAGTCAAGTCACAGTTGATCTTTGTGAGCCAAGTCAAGTCACAGTTGATCTTCGTGAGCCAAGTCAAGTCACAGTTGAACTTCCTGAGCCAAGTCAAGTCACAGTTGATCTTCCTGAGCCAAGTCAAGTCACAGTTGATCTTCCTGAACCAAGTCAAGTCACAGTTGATCTTCCTGAACCAAGTCAAGTCACAGTTGATCTTCGTGAGCCAAGTCAAGTCACAGTTGAACTTCCTGAGCCAAGTCAAGTCACAGTTGATCTTCCTGAGCCAAGTCAAGTCACAGTTGATCTTCCTGAGCCAAGTCAAGTCACAGTTGATCTTCCTGAACCAAGTCAAGTCACAGTTGATCTTCCTGAGCCCAGCCAAGTCACAGTTGATCTTCCTGAACCAAGTCAAGTCACAGTTGATCTTCCTGAGCCCAGCCAAGTCACAGTTGATTGTCCAGAGTAACGTCACGTCTCCGCTGATCGTCCAGAGTCACATCACATCTCCGCTGATCGTCCAGAGTCACGTCATGTCACGTCTCCGCTGATCGTCCAGAGTCACGTCACGTCTCCGCTGATCGTCCAGTCACGTCACGTCACGTCTCCGCTGATCGTCCAGAGTCACGTCACGTCTCCGCTGATTGTCCAGAGTCACATCACGGGGCTCTGTTACGTATCCGGCGCCTGCTGGTTCCTGCTACTCCCCACCAGAGGTCGCCGGTTCACCATTTTTCACCACAGTTATAAATCACTTTGGACTACATTTCCCATAATTCCCCATCTAAGAACTCACAATGCAACCAAATACAGAAATGCACTGCAAATACTCACAATGCAGACAACGCAACCAAATACAGAAACGCGCTGCAAATACTCACAACGCAACCAAATACAGAAACACGCTGCAAATACTCACAACACAACTAAATACAGAAACATGCTGCAAATACTCGCAATGCAACCAAACACAGAAACGCGCTGCAAATACTCACAACGCAACTAAATTCAGAAACACGCTGCAAGTACAATGCAACCAAATACAGAAACACGCTGCAAATACTCACAACACAACCAAATACAGAAACACGCTGAAAACAGCACAGACCACAAAGGAAATGTTTCAAGGGGACCCCAACAAGTGACATAACTGGCTAGGACTGCTTATTTTTCAATGTCTACTTGTCAGTGGTGTTATCGATGACTTGAAAGGTAAGTTTCTTGTTTATTTTAACACCCTGATCATAAAATTCCTCAGCCTTTTGGATATGATTAGTCTAAATAACTTTAGGCTATTCACAAAAAATACACAATTAACTGTAAAACGTTATGTAAGCTGGCTAACTTACTTTCCAACTGTAAGTAATGTCCAATTTTGTCATGTTTAATGGTTAAAACCAGGTCGAAATAAATGCTATTTGCAGCGCATTTCTGTATTTGGTTGTGTTGTGGGTATTTGCAGCACATGTGTTGTCAAACTGATGAAGATGTTTTCTTAATTTGCTGGTGATTTTTTCTATTTGCTTGTGTTTTCTTCAGTTGCAGCACATTGAGCTCTCTAGGCCACTGTATTTTAGTATTATAAAGGCTTAATAACAATTTTATGTGTACAGTTATGTCCATTTTTAGAACTTTGTTGCCATGCAACATGACAATGACAACGCCTTAAACCCTAAAATGACTGTAAAAACTATTTAAGCTTTACAGCTTAAGTTTTGTAAGTTTCTATTGTAAGTGCCTGAATATTCTTTTCATATATTCTTGATATATGAAAAGAAAGAAAATGAAAGAACAAGTGAAACTTAAGTGCAGTAAGGCATGATACACTTGTATTAAAGATACCGTATATTCTCTGAAATTTTAATAATACATTATATAGTATTATTACATAATATACATACATATAGGTTACACTTTATTTTAAGGTGTCAGTATTACAGTGTAATTATACTTTTAAGTACTGAGTAATAATAATTAACCTCATGTACTTACTATAGGTTTAGGGTAAGGATGAGGGTTTGGTTTAAGGTTAATTGCATGTAATTATGCATAATTTCTAGTTATTACTACAGTAACTACATGTAATTTGTAACAATGACACCTACATATACATACAGTATTATTACATATTATAACAGTATTGTATTATACGTCTTAATACATTATACATGGTAGCAAGCAAATTAATATTAAATAAAGATTTTTAGCAAATTCAGCAAAACAGTTTACATTCACTCTGCTTTGTATTTGTACAATAAAGCACAAAGCCCAAAAATAACATTAAACCAAAGAATGGTTTGGAAGTTTCCCAAAATAATGGCCACTTCTTCTGCAAGTGTACCATTCTAAATCATCCCATCTGTACTGTCTTTTTCACCATGAACTGAGGCATCATCCAAACATGACTTTGAACTGAAAGGATTTCACTTGCATTTCATCTCTTTGCCTGGCAAGGAAATGGAGGGAGAAAGGACAAAAAGACGTGTCTTCCTCTAGTAAGGGAGGACCTCCACTCCTCAACTGATGTGTCTATGATTAAGAGCTCACCCCAGCACCTCCTTTTTTGTCAAATGGACATCAACATATAACTCACTTTGCTGGACAAACAAGGACAAGATCTGAGCAGCATCTAGGCAACCTAAAGCATGTCCTCCTCCTCCACCGGGAGGATCTAAAAGACGTTCAGTCGCAGGGTTGGGGTGATTGTGCCCACAGTGGGAGATTACACTGAAGATCCAGAGTGATTCATGGGAGGTGCAGAGGCTGGAGAATGTGTAGATAGAGCAGCGTTATTTACATTAGTGCACCATCTGAGGCATTCGGTTGTTGATTCCTCCCTACAATACACTTATCTGACCTTCAACACACATACACAGAGAGAGAGAGAGAGAGGGCTGTGTAACAAAAGAAAGATGCCTTCATTCAAATGTCTAGAAGACTCCCTTCACCCCTTTTCACTTTTTTCTTTCTCTGTCTTTTTTCTTCTGACTCTTCTGTTAACTTAGAGATCTACTAAAAAACAGTGTATACATTTTTGGATTTATTATTTTTTAAATTTTTATTAATTTATTTACTTTTATTTAAAATGTTCACAATTTTAACAGAAAAGAATGTTACAATGTTACAGAAAACACATTAAAAACCTGATAACTGTTAACAGATATCTCACTATGAAAAATGACTATAAAAATATATTTTTGTGCTAAAATAATATTATAGGCATATATAGGCATAACATTATGACCACTGACAGGTGAAGTGAATAACACTGATTATCTCTTCATCATGGCACCTGTTAGTGGATGGGATATATTAGGCAGCAAGTGAACATTTTGTCCTCAAAGTTGATGTATTAGAAGCAGGGAAAATTGGCAATTGTAAGGATTTGAGCGAGTTTGACAAGGGTTGGTCCGATCCAACAGACAAGCTACTGTAGTTCAAATTGCTCAAGAAGTTAATGCTGGTTCTGATAGAAAGCTGTCAGAAAACACAGTGCATCGCAGTTTGTTGCGTATGGGGCTGCATAGCCGCAGACCAGTCAGGGTGCCCATGCTGACCCCTGTCCACCGCCGAAAGCGCCAACAGTGGGCACGTAAGCATCAGAACTGGACCACGGAGCAATGGAAGAAGGTGGCCTGGTCTGATGAATCACATTTTCTTTTACATCACATGGATGGCCGGGTGCGTGTGCATTGCTTACCTGGGGAACAAATGGCACCAAGATGCACTATGGGAAGAAGGCAAGCTGGCGGAGGCAGTGTGATGCTTTGGGCAATGTTCTGCTGGGAAACCTTGGGTCCTGCCAACACGATCAAATGAGAATGCGTATCAGTAGTACGAGTGTGTAATCTCGTAGAATATATATGCCAAAATGAGTTTTGGCGTGCATATGATACGCACTTTATGGCGTCTATATAACACGCTCGGTAGTCTTGGGTAGGATCAGTGGTGTGGGGTTCGTGCGTATAATACGCCATAAAGTGCGTATCATATGCACGCGAAAAACTGCGTATCATATGCACGCCAAAACTCATTTTGGCGTATACATTCCACGAGATTACACACTAGTATTACTGATACGCATTTTCGTTGCAGACCAATGGTATTCCCTGGTGGCTGTGGCCTCTTTCAGCAGGATAATGCTCCCTAATACAAAGCAAAAATGGTTCAGGAATGGTTTGAGGAGCACAACAACGAGTTTGAGGTGTTGACTTGGCCTACAAATTCCCCAGATCTCAATCCAATCGAGCATCTGTGGGATGTGCTGAACAAACAAGTCCGATCCATGGAGGCCAAACCTCGCAACTTACAGGATCTGCTGCTAACATCTTGGTGTCAGATACCACAGCACACCTTCATGGGTCTAGTGGAGTCCATGCCTCGACGGGTCAGGGCTGTTTTGGCAGCAAAAGGGGGACCGACACAATAATAGGAAGGTGGTCATAATGTTATGCCTGATCGGTATATATATATATATATATATATTATACAGGGCTTGACATTAACACCCACCAACCGCCAAGTGCCAGTGGATTTCAGCAGTGGTGTGTATCCCAGTCACTCTTACTAGCCATATACATTTTTCATTTAGTCTTTTAAAAAGGCATCTGAAATAATAAACTAAGTGCAATGTAGTGTTGTTAAAAAATCACTCATTTCATTTGCTCCGGATGAATATTGTTAGTGTTACATGGCTTGAATTTCGGCGTGGGATTGCACATATTGCACATA
The DNA here is from genome assembly GCA_037950665.1 of Hypophthalmichthys nobilis. Lineage (NCBI taxonomy): Eukaryota > Metazoa > Chordata > Actinopteri > Cypriniformes > Xenocyprididae > Hypophthalmichthys > Hypophthalmichthys nobilis. The sequence continues at coordinate 22,977,044 of CM075481.1, read as the reverse complement.
GTTTTACTCATTGCCACAGATTTTGTGCTCACACCCAAAGTGCACGCACATAAAGCCGCCTCTCAGTACTAAATTAATTTAAGCGCTGCATATTGTGCTTAAACAGTCAAATACACACAAAATAATGTCCAAATGTCTTGGTGAGTATGTATGTAAACACAGTCAGTTATGTTTTAAGTGAATGTAAACAGCTGAGAAAGAAAACATGTGTAACAGTAGGGAACTGTGCATCAGGTCTTAAAGTGACAGCAGCCTAATATACTTGCTGCCTAATTATGAGATAATATTAAAAATATCTATATTGCAATGTCAAAACTGTGGCCAGTGAAAATGCTGAGTGGCTAGTAACTTCGGAAAACCGCTAGCCACAGTGGCCAGCTTGAACCAGATGAAAATTACAGTTTCACATAATCTACAGTGGAAATCTATATTATATTGAAAAATATACATGTAGGCCTACTTTTAGTGTTTGGCATGGTAATGGGTATGATAATGTTGATATGTTTGGTCTTATAGATTGGTCGGAATAGATCTGTTATGCTGCTGCTGCTGTAGATTATTGCTGCTGCTGCAGAGCAAGTACAGGACCTGCTACTGCCAATACATACACGACAGGCTGCTGTGAGCAAGTAAGACATGCTGCTGCTGTACAATATAGCATACATAAATTACCCGTAGCAGATCTATACAGGTGGAGCTGGGGAAGGTGGAGGGTTTCTGAAGAGCACTGCACTGCTAAGGCAATGCTACCAAAGTATTCTGAAGGTTGAGCACAAAAGCTCATTGGTTCCTGCTGTATCAGTAGCCAATCAGCTGTGCCCTATAGATAACGATGTGATTAAGAGCAGATTGAGTTAAAGGACCTTTTAGCCTGCGCCATCTAGAGTTTCCTGACAGAACTTTGTATTAAAATGACATTTTTATTTTATGTACATTTTTTAATCTTATTTTTGTTATCTGTTTTTAACATTAGAGTATATTATGTTACATTATTTACTTTGACGGTCTTTGTGTTTTTGTCAGTAACTGATAGTTATTAGTCACTGTAAAGGCCTTTAGTCATTGTGTAGCCTTCTATTTTACCACCTGCATATATGCTGGTCATCAATATATTTTTAAGTACAAAGCAAATCTAAGTAGGCTGAGATGTTATTATTGTAATTTGATGACAGTTTATGAAATTATGATTGTGAATTTCATTACAGTGAATTTCTGGCAAACACAGCTTTTGTTTTTTTTTACTGTATATTTAAAAAAAAAAATTAAGAGTACTTATTTTTTGGAAAGAAAAAAAAAAATCCTTGCAAGAAACCAGAGATATTTCCATCAGCATTCCTTCAGGACAATGCATTCTGCTGGCTGTGGGCAAGGGACCGGGGATGCCTGAGCTCTCTACATGTTTCTCTGCTCTCTCTCTCTGACCTTAAAACAATCAGAGTAAACACACAGAGGCCCCTGAGAGAGCCCAGACCCCTACTGTGTCCTCAAAACCTGCACTCTCCAGCGTGCAGCCTTAATCAAACATACTGTCATGCTGTTTACTAGAACACACAGGGGAAACAAAGTGTAGGAGCCCCCAAGTCTCAGCGTTAACCAGGACCATCTGAGCATGTGAGTTTGTGTGAGTGTTTTAGAACACAGTGTAGTCTGCAGGGTATTTACTGTGTATGTTTGGTCAAGGCATCCTAAATCCTTTTATATTTGATATCTTTTCTGTGTTCGATACATATTTGCGTGTTTGAACAAAAACAGAAGTCAGTCCGTGTGTGACTGCTTCATTTCCTTTCCAGAAAGTCTGTTTCCTGAGCTGTGTGGAGCCCAAATGTGGCTCCTCACAGAGGGAATTCAGAAAAGGATCAATTGCACTTGTTACATCTCAGGTTTCCCTCTCCCCACCCCCCTTACTTCACTCACACAGGACTGAATTCTCAGCTGCAAGCAATTACTGCAAGAACTCACTGACTAACAGTTTCCAGATTGCCTCTTGATGGCCCCCAAATTGAGAAAGACAGTCTGGAGTATGGACAATGTAAATCCATTTCTGGTTTTGTCAGTTCCAGACAGCTGGTCGGGCAGACCAAAGGCTGTGGCTTTGAGAACTCAGTGGCAATCTTAACATGAAGACAAATTTTCATCCCCAGCAACCTTTCCATCTCAGAGTAAGGTCATTTTCTCTGAATTGCAAATATTGTTCAGCCAAGAAAATATCTGGCTGTTTCTCGAGACGCTGTGTTCAAGCAGGGGCTGACAAGTGGAACATATAACAGTTTTGGCTTAATGTGTCATTCACACTGATTGCTTGACGTATTTATGAGTAAACAAATCAGATACACTGTTCAAAAGAAACGTGTGTAAAAACCTCAATTGTTCCGACTTCAAAAGTATAGTGCAAAAAAAGGAAGCTGTGCACTAGTAACTTCATTCCAGAATATGATTTCCACATTGCTACACATCTTGATTACATATCCAGTGTTGTTTTGTTCCATAAATCTACTTGAAACAGTTTTACTCCTGATTAGTTTAATCTTTGATGGGATTTTACAGATGTTCTATGGACCGTTGAACTGTTATTATTGTTGGCTTGTTTGTTTACAGGCTCCAGAAAGACCAGAAGTAAAACTATCCATTGACAATATGATGACTGGAGTCCAGCCATATTGCTGGAAGCAGTCGTGAGGACGGAAAGTTTTCTCTAAACGCATGAGAGAAGGAATGGCCTGCAGCCGACGGCTGTCTAGTTCAATTAGTGAGTCAGAGGAGGGACTGTCAGAGGAAAAACATGGCGCTGTGGTTTTGTCATGTGCTTAAGACAAATAAGTGCCAGACAAATGCTTGTTTTAGTTTTAGTAGAGCCCAAATTTGACATGCATTCTATAGAGAATCTATAGAAAAATATTTTAATTTCCTCAGTTCATTATTTATTTTAAAAGGTAAAGTGGTGGATTGCCATAGTAGCTAGACTGGAAGCAGAAAGAGTTCAAAATAGCCGCAGTGTTCACAGTTGATACCTTGCTGGAAAATCCAGTTTAAGATGGTGTTACTTGTGTTTTGGAATGTGGAAACTGGTTTCGTTTACACTTTATTTCGATGGTCCACTTTAGACATTCTACTAACTATAAGTAACTTTGCAACTACATGTCAACTAGCTTTCTTTAGAGTATTAGTAGAGTATTTATAGACTGTAGTAGACTGTGAGTATACTACAAAGTTAGGTGTTAGAGTTCAGGTTAGTAATAAGTTGACATGTAGGGGAGCGCGGGGCACAAACTAACGCGGGGTTAGTTGTAACACACGTGGTTTAAATACTTCCACACACGCTAGCATGAAGAAACTTAGCGTATTTATTAGTTGCCATATTGACAAGAGAAAAAATTGTGCCAAAATTCAAAAATCTTAGGAAGATATCACTGAACATTTATTTAACAATAGCAAAAGTAAATTTCTTACTTAAGCTAATTTTTCATCTGTATTTTAATCTCCAATCTGTTGTTTAGCAGTTTGGGTAGTTCTTTAATTCTTCACTAACTATCAGAAGACACTAACCAGGTTTAAATTCGGTTGCGCAGATAGGGTTCGCTGTAACACTGCGTTACAATGTGCCCCGCTATTAGAACTACTATTATATACAGTTACAATACAACTGGCATAATTAACTTTTATGAATTTCTGTTTATAAACTATGAATAAAAAGGTGAATAAAGACTGAGAGGAAGAACCTGAACATCCAGAAAATATTATTTCAAGAAATGTTCAGCATTTGTACTGTCTCGTCTATTTGTCTAGTGTTCTGTGAGAGCTGTGAGTGGAGGGAGAGGAGTGTTTTTGTTCAGCTCTGTGTTTTTCTGAATGTCTGGATATGTTTCTTCATCTGTTTGGGTGTATTGTTTTGACCAGTGCTGTATAGCTGTGTTTACAGAGTGTTCATTGTCAAACTACAAAATTATTTAAATTTGAATTTCTAAAAAAATGTCTTTTATTGACAAAATATTTTAGTTTGTCATGTATATTTTTTTAATTAAGTCAGATAAAATTTTTAGCTGTCATATGGTCCTGTTACAATGTGCCCCACCTATGGGGCATGTTGTCACATTTCACTTTCCTTCTTTCGGGGTAAATAAAGAAAAAAGTATACACTGTATTAATGAAACAAAGCCACATATTTGTACCAGACATGTGTGAAATTGATGTGGAACAAAAGAAATTCCCTGAACCTAAGTAGATTTACACAAACTGAGAAAGTCAAAAAGCGTTAGGTTGTGACCCGCTCTCTCCTAGTTACAAAGTCACTTATAGTCAGTAGAATGGCTGTTGGTGGACCATCAATATAAAGCATTAGACGATATTAAGCAGACAGTCTGCTAATACTTTAAAGACTGGTAGTTGACATGAAGTTGCAAAGTTACCTATTGTTAGTAGAATGTCTAAAGTGGACCATCGAAATTAAGTGTTACCCTGGTTTCTAGCTGATCCACGCTGATCATTAGCTGGTAGGTAGACCGTTGTGGACCGGCAACAAAAAAAGGCTGGTAATGCCATTTTAAGGTAGTCAAGCTTGTTTTTGAAAAAGCACTGGTCAGATAGCTTAAACTAGCAAATGACCGACTTGGACTAACTAATGACCAGTCTGGACCAGCTATTGACCAGTTTAGACCAGTTAAAGACTTTCAGGTCCACACGAAGCCAGATCTTTCCCTATCTTTTTTTTCCTCGTCTCAAGAAATATCTGCGTCCACACGAAACCACTGAAATGACTCAAAACGATGTAGTATAACATGTCAGACCAGTATGTGGCGCTGTAATTCTGCCACAGAGATACATTTAAAACAGAGAATAAGACTTGGAGCATGCGCATAAACCTTGCGCGCTGTATATAAACTTTGGTAAAGCTTAGAAATAACGCTTTTTTTTTGGCTCAGTAGCTTCTGCAGCACGACACAAGCATCTAGAGTCTGCTATTGTTGTTGTTGTTGCTGTTTTGTGCTGTTAGCGGTGTCTCACTAGGGTCCACACGTGGGATGATGACATCATCGTTTCACAAAATATACGGATTGGCTGTACACACGAAAACGTGTACAAAGGCGGCGTTTTCAGATTTATCCACTCTGGGACCCAGTTTCAAAAAGTAGCGGTTTCAACTTCCGAAGACGCCGGATCCGTGTGGACGAAACGCCTATCCGATACAAAATTTGTGCGTATACACAGAAACGCGTCTCCGTGTGACAGCTAGTGACCAGCTTGAAGCATGCTTAACCAGTTTGGACCAGCCGATGACCAACTTGAACCAGCTAATAAGCAGCTATTGACTGGTTTAGATCAGCTATAATAACCAAATTAGAGCAGCTAACAACTGGTTTAGATCAGCTATAATAACCAACTTAGAGCAGCTAACAACCGGTTTAGATCAGCTAATAAGCAGCTTGGAGCAGCTAACGACCAGTTTAGATCAGCTAATTACCAACTTAGAGCAGCTAACAACTGGTTTAGATCAGCTAATGACCAGCTTGGAGCAGCTAACGACCAGTTTAGATCAGCTAATAACCAGCTTGGAGCAGCTAACGACCAGTTTAGATCAGCTAATAACCAGCTGGGAGCAGCTAACGACCAGTTTAGATCAGCTAATAACCAACTTAGGACAGCTAACGACCGGTTTAGATCAGCTAATAACCAGCTTGGAGCAGCTAACGACCAGTTTAGATCAGCTAATTACCAACTTAGAGCAGCTAACGACCGGTTTAGATCAGCTATAATAACCAACTTAGAACAGCTAACGACTGGTTTAGATCAGCTAATTACCAACTTAGAGCAGCTAACGATCAGTTTAGATGGGCTAATAACCAGCTTAGAGCAGCTAACAACCGGTTTAGATCAGCTATAATAACCAACTTAGAGCAGCTAACGACCAGTTTAGATCAGCCAATAGCCAACTTAGAGCAGCTAACAACCGGTTTAGATCAGCTATAATAACCAACTTAGAGCAGCTAACGACTGGTTTAGATCAGCTAATTACCAACTTAGAGCAGCTAACGATCAGTTTAGATGAGCTAATAACCAGCTTAGAACAGCTAACAACCGGTTTAGATCAGCTATAATTACCAACTTAGAGCAGCTAACAACCGGTTTAGATCAGCTATAATAACCAACTTAGAGCAGCTAACGACTGGTTTAGATCAGCTAATTACCAACTTAGAGCAGCTAACGATCAGTTTAGATGAGCTAATAACCAGCTTAGAACAGCTAACAACCGGTTTAGATCAGCTATAATAACCAACTTAGAACAGCTAACGACCGGTTTAGATCAGCTAATTACCAACTTAGAGCAGCTAACAACCGGTTTAGATCAGCTATAATAACCAACTTAGAGCAGCTAACAACCGGTTTAGATCAGCTATAATAACCAACTTAGAGCAGCTAACAACCGGTTTAGATCAGCTATAATAACCAACTTAGAGCAGCTAACGACCAGTTTAGATGAGCTAATAACCAGCTTAGAGCAGCTAACAACCGGTTTAGATCAGCTATAATTACCAACTTAGAGCAGCTAACAACCGGTTTAGATCAGCTATAATAACCAACTTAGAACAGCTAACGACCGGTTTAGATCAGCTAATAACCAGCTTGGAGCAGCTAACAACCAGTTTAGATCAGCTAATAACCAGCTTAGAGCAACTAACGACCGGTTTAGATCAGCTAATAACCAGCTTGGAGCAGCTAACAACCGGTTTAGATCAGCTAATAACCAACTTAGAGCAGCTAACGACCTGTTTAGATCAGCTAAAAAGCAGCTTGAAGCAGCTAATGACCAGTTTAGATCAGCTAAAAATCTGCTTAGAGAAACTAATAAACAGTTTAGATCAGCTAATAAGCAGCTTGGAGCAGCTAATGACCAGTTTAGATCAGCTAATATCCAACTTAGAGAAGGTAATGACCAGTTTAGATGAGTGCATAACCAGCTAATGATCATCTTGGACCACCTAATGACTAGTTTGGACCAGATAATGATTAGTTTAGACCAGCTAATGACTAGCTTGGACCACCTAATGATCAATTTAGACTCTATAATGAGCAGCTTGTACCAGCTATTAACCACTTTAGGCCAGTTAAAGGGGACCTATTATGGCCTTTTTCAAAACCCTGATTTTGTTTTTGGGGTCTACTAGAAAAGATTTTCATGCCTAAAAGTGACCTCTCTTCCCAGTCTGTCAGTAATAATCTGTTTAGTTCCGGTCTCTATGAAGTCCCTCCTTCTGAAAAGTGCAATGTGCTCTGATTGGTCGGCTGGACCAGTTTGTTGTGCTTGGCCAACTGCTTTGAGCGTATTTCGGAAATCTCATCGCCCTTACCATAACCGTGAGTTATGGTAAGTTAGTGAGTTAAGACCTCTGCCTTTTATTTTGCATATGCCTTGGGGAGAATTATTTAAATAAGTAATGTTGTGATTGTGTATGTTCCAAGAAAAAATCTACAATCTAGGCTTTTCATGGAGCTCAGGGAGAAAAATTGCCTACTGATATAGAGAATAACTCCCTTTAGAGTGGACTTTCTGCCTGTAACTTTGCAGACCTTCTTCATGCAGCAGCAACATTACACACTAAAGAAAGTTGAAAATGTAAAAAAGCATAATCCTTTAATGACTGGTACCAACTAATGATCAGTTTAAACTAGCTAATTACCATTTTGGACCAGATAATAATCAGCTTAGACCACCTAATGGCCTGCTTTTTTATTATTTTTCATTAGCTTGTCCACTTTAGGGCCCCGATATACTTCAAACAAAGTTCTTTTTCGTTCTTTGTTTAGGGTTAAAACAAAGTTCGAAATACGTGAGCAGCGATTTACTGTATCTGATGCCGTAAATATGTGCTGTGCACTTTCTTCTCAGTAACAAAATAAACAACAAAAATGAGAAAACAGCAAGCATTTTTATAGAAAGCATTTACAGAAAGCACAAGAAAAGCATCTGATCATAACAACATTGGCATGTTAGCATGAGCTCTGCAAATTAGCAGTCCAGTCACGTCACGTTTATTTATATAGCACTTTATTCAATAGATTGCTTAAAAAGATTGCTTACAGTTTTACAGTATCTAACATAAAAAAGTGTTAGTGCCTTATTTCATCAGAAGCACAACTTCAATTTGTACTATAAAGCGGCTATCCAGTGTGTTCATGTTTTCACCCGTAGAGATCTTACCTCAACAAACTCAACAGATGAAATGAGTCAGAGAACAGTTCTGCGTGAAAGAAGGCGGAGCCTCAGCGCACACCTTCTATTACATTATCGTCACGGACCAATGGTGGTACGAAGGTGTTTTGCAGCTGAAGCGAACTTTTCCTGAGAGTTCGCTTTGGCAAGCCATTTCGAACTCCCAAAACGAACACAAATCAAACATCATTTTGGCCTGATTTTGTTCGAAATTACGTCACATCAGTTCGTTCTTCGATTTCGTTTGAAGTACACTACCAGTCAAAAGTTTGGACACTGTAAGATTTTTAATGTTTTTAAAATAAGTTTCATCTGCTCACCAAGGCTGCATTTATTTAATTAAAAATACAGTAAAAACAGTAATATTGTGAAATATTATTACAATTTAAAATAACTGTTTTCTGTTTGAATATATTTTATAAAGTAATTTATTCCTGTGATCAAAGCTGAATTTTCAGCATCATTACTCCAGTCTTCAGTGTCACATGATCCTTCAGAAATCATTCTGATATGCTGATCTGCCGCTCAAGAAACATTTATTGTGTACAATTGTACAAAATATTTGTGTACAATATTTTTTTTTCAGGATTCTTTGATGAATAGAAAGTTCAAAAGAACAGCATTTATTTGAAATATAATCTTTCGTAACATTATAAATGTCTTTACTGTCACTTTTGATCGATTTAATGCATCCTTGCTGAATAAAAGTATTAATTTCTTTAATTTCTTTTCAAAAAAATGAAAATAAAAATTCTTACTGACCCCAAACTTTTGAACGGTAGTGTATAATGTTACAAAAGCTTTGTATTTCAGATAAATGCTGTTCTTTTGAACTTTCTATTAATCAAGGAATTCTGAAAAAAAAGTACATAACTGTTTTCAACATTGATAATAATCATAAATGTTTCTTGAGCGGCAGATCAGCATATTAGAATGATTTCTGAAGGATCATGTGACACTGAAGACTGGAGTAATGATGCTGAAAATTCAGCTTTGATCACAGGAATAAATTACTTTATAAAATATATTCAAACAGAAAACAGTTATTTTAAATTGTAATAATATTTCACAATATTACTGTTTTTACTGTATTTTTAATTAAATAAATGCAGCCTTGGTGAGCAGACTAAACTTCTTTTAAAAACATTAAAAATCTTGCCGATTCCAAACTTTTGACTGGTAGTGTATATCAGGGCCTTTCAGGTATGACCAATTGGTAGTTGCCCCAACTTGTTGCTGGTCCACAATGGTCTACCAGCTTGGATCAGCTAATGAACAGCTTGGACCAGCTAGAAACTTGCAACCATGTTCCAGAACGCATCAGCTCAAGTATGTTGCATGGCTGTCAAAGCAATTCACCAACATCTGATCAGTTCTTTGCTTTAATTAGAGTTGTATGAAAACATGAAACCCTTTAACAGCTCTGCATGATTAAAAATATATTACAGCAAAAAGTACAGTTAATAACTATAGTGTGGACCACCTAATGACCAATTTAGACCAACTAATGCTTGGACCAGCTAATAACTAGCTAACACCTAATGATCAGTTTAGACCAGTTAATGACCAGCTTGGAAAAGCTAATAACCTATTTAGACCAGCTAATAACTAATTTGGACCAGCTAATGGCCAGCCTGGACCAGTTAATATCCAGTTTGAACAGCTAATGACCATCTTAGACCAGAAAAATAACTGGAGTGGTGTTGAGAACCACAGGTTTAGACTAGCTAATAACCAGCTTAGGCCAGCTTAACCACTACTAAGACCAACAGGTAGTTGGTTTGTTGCTAGTCCATAATGGTCTACCAGCTAATGACAAGCTTGGACCAGTTAGAAACTTTCCACAATGTTCCAAACACATCAACTAGCTTAATCTACATTTTACAGTTTGTTACACGACTGTCAAAGCAATTTACCAGCATCAGATCAGTTCTTTGTTTTAAATTAAATAGAGCTCCATGAGAACATGAAACCCTTTAACAGCACTGCATGATTATAAATCGAACAAAAAGAACACAACCAAATTATAAGCATATACATTTCACATATATAGGAAGACATTTGAAGCTAACACTGAACATGGACATTTCTCATCTTTAAAGACACAGTAATGATTGCCGGAGAGAGAGGGATTTCTGTTTGGAGCCAAACCACAAGCTGCCTGTATAATGACTGTTTCTCTAATTCTTGACCAGCATATCCAATCTCATTGCCCAAAAAGCCTGATCACACAGAACAGCTTGTGAGGCCTGAGGGTGAAAGAACTGAAAACAGAGCTTGGCCCTGATTGCTTCTAACACACCGATTTCGGGTTCAAAGCGCACAGCTGTGAGAGAGAAACAGAGCCCCGAGCCTGGAAGGTCAACAGACAGCGTTCGAGGGGCTGGGGCACGAAGCGATCCACCCGGAGACAGCCAGCAGCTGCGGAGTGACAGCGTGAGCTGGCTGGACCGCACTCCTCTCTCACCATACAAAGACATCATGCCACATCGCTGTCATGGCTGTCAGCGCACCGACCAGCTCGTTAACAAAAGAAGAGCCAATCAGAGCTCTGATGCACGAGATATTGACAAGAGTGTGAAGTCCTTAAGTAGCCAATCAACAAGGCAGACAGGACAGAAGTTAATTAACCAGAATTCTGTGAAAGGGGATAAAGTGATAGTGACATCAACACAAAGGCAAATGAAAGATTGAATTGCTTAATAAGGAACGTGATTCAGCATTCACTCAAAGGAAGTAGCTTATGATGACATATAATGTGCTTGCTGGAGTTTTGTCTAGAAATGTGATGCTATTTGTTCATAACTTCATGGACTAAAAACACAAAACTAAAACTTACAGCATGTGCTTCACCATCCCTCATCCTGCCTTGTTTTCACTGCGAGGGCAATGAGAGTTTAAGCACGCAGTCTTTGAAAAATAATGTTTGTGTGTTTTTCATGCGCTGAGCGTAAATATCAAGTTTTTCTGACATTTGCGCAATATTTATTTGTGGAGGGAAAAGGTTGACATGTTGTGGACATTGAGCTCATAAAAGAGCTCACTCAGGTCCTGTCCCCGAGTGCGGTCCCGCCATGCGCTTCTTGACGTAAATTATTCCCGGCAAGTGAAGAAATACTTGAATCATTTCATGCAAAATATTGCCTCTGGCCTCTGGGTTGTGTACAGTAATCAATTCTGTTTGGAGCAGGCAATGTTTTTTATCCAAAATATCGCAGTGACAGTTTAAAGACTGTGAAATTACAGTTAATTAAAGAGACCTCATAGTGAACCTCAATGTGATTGGCAGGAAAAAGCTTCAGCATCATTTGCTGAGCTTCCGCCTTTCAGAAATGTATACAGCGTCAAAATCAGCTCAAAGTCATCTGACAGAACCAACAAAATATTTATGTCATAATATTTGTGGCACAGGAATTCAAAGGCTGCAAGTCTACTACAGGTTTATAAGTATATAAAATAACAGAAATCTATGGTCAGTGACAGAAACTGTCTTTGTATTCATTTTGGTTTTATATGGTTTTGAAAAAACTTTTAGATAATTTTGAAGCAAAGTTTAAATTCATTGAGTCTTAATCATTATTTTTTTAAACAAAAGTTCATTTTATTTCTTTAAGACTTTAATTCATAAATATCATTAGATTTTTTTAGGGGATTCGCACTACATGACATTTTACAAGATGATCTAACCTTGCAATTTCATAAAAAGGTCAAATTATGAATAATATAAGATACTTATTGACCTTGACACACAGTCATAAGGATCTGAATATAATTTTCTATGAGATCATTTGATGTATAATGTAAGATGTATCATGTTTTTTATTTTTTCATGTTTTTAATATTAGCCACAATACATGATCTTGATTTGTCAGGCAAACTTTTTTCAAATAATAATGAGCAGTTTGTTAAAAAAAAAAAAAAAAAAATCAAAATTTCAATATGAAATTTAATTCAGTAATTAAACAGTTCTTTTCCTTGAAGATGTGTATTGAAATCTTTGTATGTATGAATTGCATTTCTAATGTATTTTTGTATAAATTTATAAACCAGACCAAAAAAAAAGAAGTCATTGAACCCTACTGAGAATGTAACAAAGTGGAGGCAAAAAAAAAAGCCTATTTACAAAAATTATGGAATATTCAAAACCTCATTCTAAATAGAACCATAAAAAGAGTATTCAAAGTTGGTAGCAAGTTCCTTGGTTCTGATCGGGCTGTGTTGTCCTCAGTGTTTGAGCTTCACGCATGTCTCAGGCTGTGAGGGCACACATCTCTCCCATTCCCAGGGTTTATTATTACAAATAACCACTTCCATCTGCACGCTGACACTCAGTGGGGCACGGAGCCAGAGCAGATGCATACCAGTCTGTCCCTCTTCCAGTGAGAGAAGGTCTGTCAGCAGACCCTCTCCCCAGACCCTCAGTTTAAAACCATCGTGGACATGGTGATGAAAAATAAGAAATGGACTGGCGAAATCTGGAGGAATTTAGTTTTTGATAGTCTTGCTTCTCTCTTCTCCGTCTCTCTTTCTGTCACTCTGTCCTCTGTTACTAGCCTGACCCTCACCTTCCACCCTGTGCCTCTTATCTGTCAGTGATCCCTCATTCTCCTGACTGTGATTGGCAGGCTTTAAAGGAAGCTCTCCAACCAGAGTGGAGGAGGTCCTGGCACAAAAGAAAGTCACCACAAAACAAACAATCTGATGAGAATGTGGCGTTTCGCTAAATCACTAATGAGTCCAACAAAGGCATGAGAACTGCGTATGGGAGTTTACGAGTAAATGTTAATATGATTTTTACTTAAAGGTGAAGTAACATTTTTTTTTTTATTAAAATACTTTCTCCTTTCCCAGGTTATAGACAATAGTAAGATATTCATAGGTTGCTAACCCCCAAAATGTAAACACCGTGGATCTGTTTTGCGATCAAAACATTTTCTTTCTTTTTTTTTTTGTTTGAGCATCACCAGCCAACATTAGCTCAACCAATGGCTTGAGTTTGGGGTCAGGACTATCGGATTGGCCAACCAATGACAGATGAGGTGACTATGAGTATCTTATAGATACAGTTTCTGCTGTTTACCAAGGAATAATTTATAATTTTATGATTTTTTTTTCCTTCCGTAAACCATAAAATGAGACAAAACAGTTTTTTTTTTTTTATACAGTGAAAGTGAAGGGCGATTAGGGGCTGCACAAAAAAAAATGAAGCATCGGACAGTTATGTGGTCCAGATGATTTGTGTGCTATATTCCTCTATATGTCCTCTAAAGACATCATGATTTGTTACAAGACACACAAAAGGAATCGTGTATTTTCAAATTATGACATGTAACCTGGCATTGCACGTAAATATGCGAGTAATATCAACTTAAATTTTGTTATTTTCCTCCTGCAAATCTATTTATAAGATTTGGAAAGTCAGATGGATTACTTTTATGATGCTTTTCTTCATGTTTTGAGCTTGACAAACCAAACATTGTACTGTCACTCTAAAAAATAACTAAAAAACGAAACAAATTTACACAGTAAAATACCATTTTCCATTAAAACAATGCATTCTGGGAAATATTTGTCATTTTAAGAAAAGTGGCCTATAGGCTGCTTTCTCGAAAATGATAAATAATATTACCCAGAATGCATTGTTTTTATGGTATATTTTACTTTGTTTCAATGGAAAATGCTATTTTACTGTGTAATTTGTTTCGTTTTTTTTTACAGTGATTTTTTAGAGTGTATGTAAAAGATATGCGTCAACATAAAGTCCTACAGATTTGGAACAACATGAAGGTAACGGAATTCATGACAGAATTATCTTCTTTTTACATAACATTTCTCTAAACACCTTTATGTTAGTCACTATACTTTCCATATAATTCGCTCTTGTAGCTGAATGCTGTGAGTTATTCTGCCATGGGCTGAGTATTCAATAACTCATTTCAGCTTTGTGGAATAGTTGTGGCCTGCCAGTGACCCTTTGCTCTTGAGGTGAGGTCAGGCTCTCCTGTAGGCCTCCCAGCTGTCTCTCTCCCTACACCCACACGTCCCTCTCCGCTTGCCCTCTGATTTCTCTCTCTCCTTCTTCACTCCCCCGGTTTTTCCTCTCCCTCTTCCAGAAGGGTTGACAGCTCCAAACAAAACAGGGCCTGTGAGCTGACTGACACATTCTGCCTCTGAAAGGAGAGCATTTAACACGCCTCACACCCCGCACTGCCCACCACACACACACACACCCTTAGCCAGCTGAAACAAAACGCCAGCATAGAGAAAAGAGTGGATCGACCAGAGTTTGGGGGGAATCTGCACCTTGAAGAAGAGAAAAGGGGGAGAAAAGATTTGAGAGAGGGAGGAAAAAGAGTTTTTTCAGGTTCAAAGACAGTCTATTCTCCCGCCTGCACTCTGTCACTCATCCTGAGCGGGTTGCCCGGAGGATAGTGCTCCTTTTTCATTGGTGTCATTCATCCATCCGTCAGGCTGATGTGCACTCCAATGGGTTTGGTGGAGAGCTGCGGAAACTTCCTGTCAGGGCCTGCCATGAGATCAACACCTGTTGGAGTGAGACGGAGGAGCCACCGAGTCCCAACTGGAGTGCCGCTTTCCAACCCGCACACTAAATCCACATATAAACACACTCAACAAACACAAACAAACCATACTATCTCCTTCCTCACAACTCTATCAGCTACATTTATGCTGGTGTTAAAAGCCAAAAATCTACATTTATCAGTATAAAACCGCAGTTATGTTTGGCTTTATGATGGCAGTGAAGATTTGGCATTGCACAGTCTGAATAAAAAAAAATCTATTATTTACTTTTGAAAAAAAGATTAAAAAATATATAAATAATACTTTAGTCATATAAAGTTTTATTTAAAATGTTTATTTTATATATTATTTAAAAAAAAATACTGAAAAAACATTAAATAAAATATAATAAAATTAATTTTAAAAAATCCTAAATAATGTTAAATAAAGGATTCATGATAAAGCGGAAAATAAAACACACCCACATATATCATACATGCATATATATGTATGATATATGCACACACACACACACACACACACACACAACACCATTCCAAAGTTTGGAATCAGTAAGATTTTTAATGTTTTTAAAAGAAGTTTTGTCTGCTCACCAAGGCTGCATTTATTTAATTAAAAATACAGTAAAAACAGTAATATTGTGAAATATTATTACAATTTAAAATAACTGTTTTCTGTTTGAATATATTTTATAAAGTAATTTATTCCTGTGATCAAAGCTGAATTTTCAGCATCATTACTCCAGTCTTCAGTGTCACATGATCCTTCAGAAATCATTCTAATATGATGATCTGCTGCTCAAGAAACATTTATGATTATTATCAATGTTGAAAACAGTTATGTACTTTTTTTTTTTTTTTTTTTTCAGGATTCCTTGATGAATAGAAAGTTCAAAAGAACAGTATTTATCTGAAATACAAAGCTTTTGTAACATTATACACTACCGTTCAAAAGTTTGGGGTCAGTAAGAATTTTTTTTTTTTGAAAAGAATTTAAAGAAAATAATACTTTTATTCAGCAAGGATGCATTAAATTGATCAAAAGTGACAGTAAAGACATTTATAATGTTACAAAAGATTATATTACAAATAAATGCTGTTCTTTTGAACTTTCTATTCATCAAAGAATCCTGAAAAAAAAAAAAATACACAATAAATGTTTCTTGAGCAGCAAATCATCATATTAGAATGATTTCTGAAGGATCATGTGACACTGAAGACTGGAGTAATGATGCTGAAAATTCAGCTTTGATCACAGTAATAAATTACATTTTCAAATAGAAAACAGTTATTTTAAATTGTAATAATATTTCACAATATTACTGATTTTACTGTATTTTTAATTAAATAAATGCAGCCTTGGTGAGCAGACGAAACTTCTTTTAAAAACATTAAAAATCTTACAGTGTCCAAACTTTTGACTGGTAGAATATATATATATTATACACACAACTAGATTTCAGACAGTTCAATCAGTCTATCACTACTTTGAACCATTCAAAAATCTAGCTTTCCAAAAAAAAAAAAACACGTAACGTCATTGTAAAATATTTCAAGTATGGAGTCCAACGGCAATTTTGTAAAATATTCTCATACATGTTCTTCCTTTTCTTTATTCTTAATCAGACTTGAATCAAATATCTTCATCATGATACAGAATACAGCATTTACTCATGACTTTTATTTCACCAGTTTCTCACAGCAAACCATTACTTAAACTTCACTCTCACGTCTCAGTGCTTTTCCTGGCTGTATGCAGCCAGCAATCTGAGCCATGTATGTTGTCATGAAGCTGGATGCCAGGGGTGCCGTGATGCTAAATGAACTGACCACAGTCCTGCTATCAGGTACATTCTCATGGAGACCATTAGTGCTGCTGTCCCCTGAGGCAGGCCTTTGAATAATGCATGTGAGAGCTCAGGCTCACAGTGGCCTGAGGCATATCCACCGCTCTTGTTACCTCTCATGGCATATCCTGTCAGAGTCACAGGTCAACATGTCGCCTGCTGGACTGTGTTACACACGGCTCAAACCACCACAGACAGATCCTGGTTTCAAAAGCAGAGCAGAGCAACTAAAGTAATCACAGGCTTTTATAAAGAACTCTTGGAGAAAACATAATAGGTGCTGGTGGACAATGACTTCACTTTTCTTTTGTATCAACACACATAATATATATCTATGTATTAAGGAACCATGTTCAAACGAACAGCATTTATTTGAAATATAAAACTTTTGTAATATTATAAATGTCTTTACTGACACTTTTGATCAATTTAATGCATCCTTGCTAAATAAAAGTATTGCATCTTCATTCATTTGTGACCCAGATTTCACACTGGAAAATAAAGTGCCAAAATTGTTTATGCAAAAGTCAACAAAAATCCTCTTAAAATCAAACAGTTGTTCACGCATGTAGTTGTATGCCCAACAATTCACAATATTATTAATATAACATTTACTGAATAAGAAAATTGACTATTTTTTAAATACATAAATTTTATTGTTTATTTGATTGAATTTTGATGGTTTCATGCTTTCAGAAAATAATTTGTATGAAACATTGTGGTTTGTGAACCTGTATTTATTGTAGACCCGTATTTTCTTTTACCTTGCATAGTTTTGTTCATGGTTTTCAAGGATGAAGTCACGCCATGCAAACTGTCCATGTTGACTCCTGCTTAATTTGGCAAGATTCTAACAAGTGACAGACGGACCTGTGCCAAAATACAGTAGAGGTTGATTGGACACATGACATACACAAGAAAATATAAAGTACAGAAAGTGTTTTCTCCCTTTTAAATGTTGATAATCCTATTTATTATTTAATCCTAATTTTACATGATTCCATAGTTGCAGTTCATTGTTTGCAGCTTTTTGCTTTCATGATCTTTCAGAGATATCTGGTAAGAAATAAACTGGAACTAACACATCTGAATCTTTTTCTTTTTAGATATAGAAACACACGCAGTCTTCAGTCTTAATTAGAGTGAATGAAAGGATTGTGTGTGGGCTGGAGGAGGGAAATGAGTGTAGTGCTCTGCTGCTGAAAGTGATCCCTGTCACACACAGGATGTCTGCTCTCTCTCTCTCTCTCTCTCTCTCACACACACACACACACACACACACACACACATAATATATATCTATATATTAAGGAACTGAGGACCTAAGAGACAGACATCAAATAGAGAGAGTGAGACAGCTGCCAATTCCCACAAAGTCTGTTGTTGCGGGAAGAGCGGACTGGAATTCCCCATTCATGTATGTAAAGGCACCCGCAGTCCCTGTAATGACTTGCAATGACCATGAAGCCTTCATAAGACTTCACTACATCAACAATCTCTCACTGTTGCCATTCTGCACACATTCATGCAAGCCACTGAGGCATTTCTATTCTCCAAAAGACAATTCTTTCAGAACAACACTCACATATACATATGGAGAGAATAATAAAGGGATTGTTGATTCAAAAATGACAATTCTGTCATCATTTACTCACCTCATGTCATTCCAATCTAGTATGATATTCTTCTTGCTTCTGTGGAACCAAAAATAAGACATTTTCAATCATTTTATTTTTATTTTTTTGGTGTACAATGTTGTTTGGGCCACCAATATTCTTCAAAAAAAATTATATAACATCTTTTGGGTAAACTATCCCTTGTCACATTTTTCATACAATGTATCACCCTAGCGCCCCATTTTAAGAATGTTTTGCTAATGTTCCCATTTAGTTATGAAAACGATATTTCTGAATCTTCTCTAAATGTTCAAAACGTCACGTTTTTTTGTTTGTTTTTTTAAATGGTTTAAAAATGTGAGAGAAAACATTAAGAGAATGTTATAATTTTGCAAACATTATTTTTTGAATGTTCTCTTTTGTAGTAATAACATTTAAAAATGTTAGGCGAATATCCAAATAAAATAAAAAATAATAACATTCATACAATGTTATTTATACATCGTATGTGGATTTTTAAAGACAGACAACTTTGAACGAACGTTCTATTAATGTTACTGGAAGAACTTTGCCAGAACTCAAGCCAAAGTTCTGAGAATGTTCCCTGTTAAGACCCTTCACACCAAGGGTGATAACGATGGCAACACAGAGAAACAATATTATTGGAATCACTTTCAGGACATTTATTTCCCTGTTGATGAATGATAAAAACATTGACAGCCAATCAGAATCCATCCTGCTTTGAAGAGTTCGAGCATTTAAAGCAGCCGACGACATAAATGAGGCATGTGCTTATAATAAACAGAAAGATATTGTGCGTTGGTGTGGACGCCAATATAGTTATTGTTATAGTTAGTTATCTTTAAAATGATCGTTCTTGGTGTGAACAGACCTTTAGCTGGGACAGCCTTTCAGTATCATTGGCAATATATGCTCAATTTATTTTTGTGCTTTCATAAAATTTAAATGAAAGGGATTCTGTGTTTACTGGGAAAAAAGCAGTTATAAACAAATGGAAAATAATGCTGTAGAATTGTTAGGATTAAAAAATTATAAGTTTGTCAGTGAAAAATCTGAATCAGCTTAATCAAACTACTAAAACTAAAGACGTTCACAAAAGTTTTGGCACTGTTTTAGCACTTAGTACAAGACTGTGAAATGGAGCAAGAGGGAGAATATTATTCCAAGGTGTTTTGGCACCAGAGGACAGCTCTATGAAAGGTTACCCAGGTGGTCTTTCCTCAACTCCTCCGTCTCTCCCCCAGCAGAATGTCAGTTTCAATTCCCTGGCTCAATTCCCCAGTCCCTTACCCAAATCATCATGTGAACCTCAGATTGCTTAAATATGGGCCTGTGAATCTGATACTCTGTTGGGTTTTGAGTCTTGACGGAGGTGCTGAGAGCCGGCTGATGAGGAGGCCCAGCCGTCCGCCATATTGCCGCCCAGTATGCCGTGTCATGTTCTCTGAACAATCGCCCGTGTCCCTCTAGTTGGGTAAACAACAGAGGCTGTCAGCCGGTGTCAGGTTTGGGCTTTTCAAAGCAAAAGAAGGAGAATGACAGATGACTGCTCTGAGTGTAGCTGACACTTCGCTGATAATGGCGATCTGAGTGCTGATACGGAGAGGCAGAGAGCGATGGGTGAGCGAGATATACCCGGTAAAACATACAGAACCCACAGTTTTGACAAACACACTGCTGGGAAAGACTGCGAGGCGCTTTCAGTGAGATTCCCTGGCTTGCTCGATTCTCCGATTCATCTGTGGTGGAATTTGACATGTGTTGAGGTTGAATCACATCCACAATAGTGAGTTAGCAATGAATTCAAGCCTCGTTCAACCACATGAAAATGAGAACAAATAAATGGAAGGAGTAATTGGATAGAATGGATTTAAGCCAAAGTAGGAGCGAGCCAATGATAAGTATTAACAATGATAATATTTGTTCAGATAATAAGATGAAAGATACCTTATTCCTGTGTTAAGAAAATTTTATATTTTAGTAATTTAATTTGAATGTGATTCACATAAAGTGTTATAATATATTTGCAAAAACTAAAATAAATGTGAATTAACCCTTAAAAAGTCCAAATATTTGTCCATTACGTTTAATTTTCAGGACTAAAGAGAATACTTTTGTGGTAATTAAGTTTTTTGGGGAAAATAATGAGTGATTTATTGTGTGCCAGAGTAGGAGTGAGCAATAATAAGTAATAACAAAAATACTATTTGTTCAAATAAATAGATGAAAGATGCTTTAAATTTAGTGATTTAATTTTAAAGTGGTTCTCATAAAGTGTTGATTTACATTTAAAAAAAAAAAAAGTGATTATTAATACAAGTAATAATAATATTTTTAGTTGAAATAATAAGGTGAAAGATGTTTGTTTTTTTCCTGTTAAGAAAAATAAATAGTTATTTAATTTTAAGATGGTTCACACATTGTGCTGATTTAAAAATATTTTTTTTAAATGAAAAATATTTTTTTCACTCTGTCCATCAGGTTTAAAAAAAAAAAAAATCAGGACTAAATTATAGAATATGTTATGTGAAATATGTTTCATGAAAAAAAAAAAAAGAAAAAAAAGAGTGATAGAAAATCTGGTCAGCGTCAGCTGTGAGATGCACAGATGAAGGGAGCGTATTTAATGTCAGCCTTTCGGAATTCCTTGGTGTAAATCAGCTGACCCTTTCACAAACTGCTTGATGAATTAAGCTCCACAGAACACTTTCATTATATTGAACTCAAACTAATCTGTTCAGGGTTCATGGGGTTGACAAGCCACAAAAAAACAACATGTCTGACACGGTCGGCACGAGCGTACCTGTAACCTGAGCTGAGGGATGGTGGCGTGCCAAAACTCGGCAACCCGCATGCTGAGAAAGAGTCCAGTTAGACCGGATCCCCACCCCACACATCAGCTCTCCTCACCCCTCGAGTGCTGGCCAGGCCTGCACAGTGGGGTCCCTCCATCTGGACACATTTCTACCCTGACAGGAGCCATGGCTGCATTAATGAACGTATTCACATACGGCCCACTCAGGACTGTCACTGCTGGAGATGGAGAGCAGACTGGAGGACTGGACTGTGCAGAGAGAGAGAGAGATCTGTGATTTCCCTTAAACAGAGCAGAACTCTCGTTCTATAGCCCATCTGTCAACCATTATGGACCCGGGCCCTCAGCTGAAAAACTGAGCTCCTCCTACACATGGAATGTACAGAGAGGATAGGTTTTGTTCAAAATAAAGAAAAATAAAACATTATGCAGATGAAATTACTAAAGATCAAACTAATGTTTAAATGACATGAAGCATTTTTCATATCACTCTAGGCTACATGTTGCAGGTCCAAATGACAATTTGAGGTGCAACATATAATGGTTTTATTTGCTTAATATGCAGCACATGATAAAATGCCATTTTCATGTGCAGTGATGAATTACAAAAATAAGTGAATGATTCTTTGGGGCTAAAAGTCGTTTTAATCCTGACATGAAGCATTTTTCAAATGCATTCATTCTAGGCTACATGTTGCGAGTCAAATTCACAAATTTGAGGTCTAACATATGGTTTACTTTCCTTAATACATGATAAAATGCTATTTTGATGTGCAGTGAAGTCGTTTTAATCCCAAATTAAGAACAGTTTATGAAATATTTTCAGGCTTAAAAAAAATTTACTTTGTCTTCGTTCAAACCTCATAAAAACTTGCTTTTGATCAAGAGTCGGGACGCTATAAATTGTACATTCTGTCAAAGGAGAAATACAGTTAATAAAGAAGCTATAAAGTAAATAAAGTAAACGTAGCACGTGTTAAATGTACATTAATAAACGTAATGAAACATTTTACAAGTTATCTCGTAAAAATAAGACTTTTCATGAGGAACAAAACAACAAGCCCACCGAAAATGGCGATGACAAGAGATTTATGGATGGATAATAGCGACCTCTTGTGGGCCCACTAAGAAGTGGCAGGGTTTGACATCAAATATAACATTTATTTTTAAAAAAGTCCATTATGTTATGTATTCATTTCGTAATTTTGATATATGAAATATTAAGTAGGCTAAATGTAAAAGTAATGAAGGTAAAATATAAATGTTGGTAAAAGCTATAAGGAGAAACTTTTGTTGTGGTACTCCACCAAATGTTTCTTTAATTTTTTATCTTTAATGCAATTGGGTGAACAACTGAACCAATCCGATTTAACCTTCTCTCTGATTGGAAGGTGGAAACCTGTCAATCAATTCGAAAACGGGAGGAGCCTAAATTCTACACTGAAACCTGTGGTCAGTTACATTAAAGTGGCCCAAAGTAAAGAGCTCCGTATGATAACCAAAAACTCGCTTAACTACCCCATGCCAGAGGTTTATATGCAATCCTCGATGAATATTACCATGATTATTAATTCAAAAAAAATTTGCTTAGAAGTGTATTTATAGTAATTTGACGCAGTAATTATTTCTGTGCTATTTTACACTATTGTAACAGTAAAAAGAAAATA
Source organism: Hypophthalmichthys nobilis (assembly GCA_037950665.1). NCBI lineage: Eukaryota > Metazoa > Chordata > Actinopteri > Cypriniformes > Xenocyprididae > Hypophthalmichthys > Hypophthalmichthys nobilis. Next base: position 22,954,333 of record CM075481.1, on the reverse strand, counting down.
TTCCAAAACAAATCAAACAAAGGAGTTCCTATGATATAGTCCATCTAAAGATACGCATTAATACTAATATTCTATATTCGTACGGTATTTTGTGTCACAATTCAGTTACAGACTGATATTGTGCATACAGCGTAAAATATAAATGCACAAAATGAGTGGCGCATGCGCCCTCCAGTGTCCTTTGACGATATTACATTCGTGACGTCAACACAACATGTAGGTATTTTCCCTATGTATCCACATCTTTCGTAAACTGAGACGCAAAAGAAGTTTCTATGTACAATAAATCACGAACGTTCGTTTTTAACTTACAAAAACTGGATTCAAAACTGCAACTGTTGCCAATATGAGTGCAAATTAATCCAAGTATATTATTACCTACTCGTCTAATTCTAAGGGTAACGCCTCTGAACGCGTTTTACGCTAAATTATCTTGTGTCAGATTAAACCCACCCCTGTGCGCAGAGAAATTCAGCCAGGTCTTGCTCTCGGGATGCGCCTTTAAGGATTCCTCCCCCGGCTTTCCTGAACTGACCTCTTCCCTTTGAAACCACTTCCTCCCCTTCTCCCAATCGGCCATGTTTAATTTGACTCATTCATGAAAAGTTATGTAAACACAACAGTAAAGCCATGATCGTGAAGGCGACATAGTAAGCGATGCTAGATTACTGAACAGTATTGTGATCTTCTGTGTGGATGCAACGCGTTGTTTGTACAAACTGACATTTGCACGAGCATTAATCACCAGCAGTGGGAATAAAAGAATAGCGCGTGAGGCATCGGCAGGTGGGCACGCGCACTTATCAAATGGACACCAGTGGCGTAAAAAGAATATAATTGAATACAACAAACAACCATTCATAATATTAACCTGCTTGGTTAGTGACTGTGAAAGTTTAGCTAGTGGGAAATCATACGTCATACATATAAGCAGTGACTTCCCTGGCAGCGACGACGGATTGTTGCCATTGTTTATTTAAGGAATACCTTGTATTTCTTTATGTCAGATGCAACATTGCTTGATACATTAACAGTAAAGATACAAATACACAAGTCTCAAGTGGAAAATTATTTTAAAATTCCTCCGACTTTATTGTTGAACGATAATTCTACATATAATGTAAGTTTTGTATAATGTGATATTCTGTAAATCATCGTAACTTCGTCTCTTCCTGTCAAATTATCCTATTTTATTAGTTATATGTCTGCTAAACCTAATATAAGTGCTTTGTAATAGATTTTGAAATACTTAAGCCTTTGAAAATTTTATTAAATGGCGTGTTGTTTATAGGAAATCATGAGGAAAAAGCAGAATGTTAAAAACAGGAAAGCAGAAGAGACAACAGTTGTCCAAGAGTTTGCGGTGGAAAAAATCATCCGCAGAAGAGTCAACGAGGGAAAAGTTGAATACTATCTAAAGTGGAAAGGCTTTACAGAGTGAGTCTCTGGAACAATGTTTCCTGTGTGTTAAATATTTATTTTATAGATATCTACAAGTATGTGACAGGTCTGTCGTACTTTCCTCAGTGCAGAGAATACCTGGGAGCCAGAGGACAACCTGGATTGTCCGGAGCTGATAGAGGAATTTCTCAGAAACCTAAAAGTCTCAGGAGAAACAGATGAAGAGGGATGTCAATCTCTAGCCCATGAGGTCCAGCCCAAGCAAGAGTTAACTGAGCTAGATGCTGATATGGTTAGTGTCTTTATATACTGTGCAGAGGCACATGCTGTGCTGTTCACTTTCACTCCTACAGGTATAGTAATACACTACAGTGTTTCAAGATAAGCATTAAAATCCCTGAATATCAATACATTTAATTGCATTAGATAACAAACTGCTGAATACTTGCCATAATATGAATAATATGTTTTTTGTAAAGAGCAATGGAGTCCAATCCTGGATCCAGAGGGCTGCATTCCCACAGAGTTTAGCTCCAACCCTAATTAAACACACCTAAACCAGCTAATCAAGGTTTTCAGGATTGTTGGAGCAGGGTGGAGCTATACTCCGCAGAATGGTGGCTCTCCAGGAACAGGATTGCACACCTTTAGTATAGAGTTTGTTATTTCCAAAACCTAGGTTTATTGCTCTTGCTATGTGATATATAACTCATCCCTCTTGTCAGGCTTTATGATAGTTTAGTTCTGTGTCTGGAATCATGCAGGCTCACCAGCAGCCTCAGGAGGACCTCATTGAGAGGGGTAATGAGGAGGTTGGTGATCACAGCGCTGAGATCCCAGCAGGCCAGTCCAGCCACCCAGAACCAGACTGCATCATCGGATGCACAGACCAAAAAGGAGAGCTCATGTTCCTCATCAAGTGGTAATATTTCTAGACTGGACCATTTGTGGAGATTCTTGTTATTCTACACTGCTTTGTTCATTTTAAATGCAAAAAAAATATAATAATCTTGATTATTAAGTTCTATAATCAGCGCATGCATCGATAAACACCTTAACTTAGCTTTTATGCTTCACATCACATTGACCGAATTGGGAAACTGTTTAGAACTGATTAGAATAGCAGCACATTGTTTTCAGGTGTTAACTAAAAATAAAAATAAATATAGTTATAGTTAACTAAAACTTGAAATAAAGTTATATATATTATATTTTAAAATATTATTTTAGTTAGTTGCCAAAGCAACATTTCTCATTTTCACTTAGTTTAACATGTAGTAAAATAACTAAAACAGAAATTAAATGTAATCAATTCTACAGTATATAGACGTATTAAAAAAATGGCTAATAAAAATGACAAACACACAACAAAATTACTAAAATTTTAATAAAATGAAAATAAAAATTTTAAATATACTAAAACATTTTTTTTTAAAAATAACTATATTATCTCAGTGATACTAAAATAATATTGGCACCATACTCTTTGAGTGTTATTTTAGTATTGATTAAATACTATTTTCTACTAGGTTAGGTTTTAGTGATTTATCATTTTTATTAGTTTTGGGGTTTTATATTAAATATTTATATTTAAACTTAAAGGATTGGTTCACTTTCAAATGAAAATGACCCCAAGCTTTACTCACCCTCAAGTCATCCTAGGTGTATATGACTTTCTTCTTTCTGATGAACACAATCTGAGATATATTAATAAATATCCTGACGCATCCAAGCTTTATAATGGCAGTGAATGGGATCAACGAGTATGAGCTAAAGAAAGTGTCTCCATCCATCATAAACATACTCCACACGGCTCCGTGGGGTTAATAAAGGCCTTCTGAAGCAAAGCGATGCGTTTGTGTAAGAAAAATATCCATATTTAACAAGTTATAAAGTAAAATATCTAGCTTCCACAAGACCGCCTTCTGTATTCAACATATGAAGAAAGTGTAAAACTCCCTTTACTGCCATTATAAAGCTTAGATGCGTCAGGATATTTATTAATATAACTCTGATTGTGTTCATCATAAAGTAGAAAGTCATATACACCTAGGATGGCTTGAGGGTGAGAAAAGCTTGGGGTGATTTTCATTTTAAAGTGAACTAATCCTTAAATTTTTATTATTTGTTTTATTTCAGTTACTTTCCAAGTTTTTCATCTAATTTTTTACATTTAATTATATTTCAGTTTTATTTAACTTAACTTAACATTTTTAATTATTTTAGTCAACAATAACAATTCTGCATTAAGTTTTAATACTGATACCAAGAAATTCCTTTCCATGCTCTTCTTCAACACAAATGGAAAGGAAGATCAAAAGCAACCTCACAGCAAAAAGATGCCGTAGTTTACAGTTCTGTTGCCACTAATCTGCAGCTGGTGATTATGTGCTTTTAATTTGCTGTGTTTGTCCATTAACACTGATCATTATTTCTTTATTTCATCTCAGGAAAAACACAGATGAGGTAGCTTTACTATCAGCCGGGGAGGCCAGTAAAAAGTGGCCCCAGATGGTAATCCGCTTTTACGAGGACAAGCTGACCTGGCATGGTGAAGACGAGCAGTGAGAGAGAGAAATATGTAGCAGTGGATACTACTGTACCTCCTGGCAGCTTTACACATACACAAACACTGTGGCATAAGTTTACTGTTTGATGTACCGTATAGTGTGTGAATCCACACCCCAATGTGAAGCTCTTCCTAACACACTAACCTGTAGAAATGTGAGTGGAGTATTAGAGCGCTACTGTTGTGTACAAGTGGTTTATTAGTCGAATGTTGTTGTATCTCTTGGTCTGTTTTGAAAATTCACTAGTGATGTTCATCCTTCTGTCCTCTTTGTTACTATGATCTGAACTGTGATTTAACATAGGAGATGACGACAGATGGTATAATAACTGCTGGAGAGGAACTGTTTGATGTGTAGACGTACTATAAACCCCCTGGTTACGCACTTACTCGAGTTATACTGTGAATCCCGTGATCTGTGAGGGCGTATAGTGTGGCTCGCGCGTAGATTTGCACAAAACAGATTCTAGAATGTAGCCTATACAATCACATTTTTGTTAACATTAACACGCTTGTTGGTTAGTGTCACTTTCATAACGGTAGTGTGATTAGGCCATATAGGTTTCGAGGTTTTGTGTTTAAGACCTTTGTCTTGTAGTTTCACTCTCCTTGCTTCCTGTTTTCTGTAAAATTCACTGTTAACATTAAATCTCAAGTGAGAAATCTCTATAGGTGCTTTAAATAAAGACAAAATTACCTCAGAAGTGTTGTGATCATTCTTATAAACATGTTCATTTGCAGTCATCTTTAAATGGTGTTTTAAAATATTAAAATGCTTAATTAAATTTAAAAATAACCAGTCTGTAATATTAAGAGGTTTGAAAAGCTACAAGCAGGGCCTAAAACTAACTTTTTGCCACACCTGACAATTGTCAGTGACTTAAAATGTATCCGCCATAAATATTTTTTTTACCAGCCGTTAAACAGATTAATCAGGGCTCCAGACTAACATTTGAGAGCAGTGCCACTTATTTATTGGAAATTTGATAGTAAAGAACTGAGCTTGAATTGAGATGCAGATAAAATTAACTTATTAACTGTAAAAATGTAAATATTCTACTCTTATTAAATGTAACATACTGAACTGACAGCTTCAGTGATTAAAAGGAGTGCTCTTTACTTGCTTTCTGTGTAATTCAGTCACAATTTTAAGAAGTTTTTGTTTTTCATGAGACTTTGTGTCTCCCATTTATTAGGGAGTCAATAAGTGCTCCTCTGCTGCCATCTAGCGGTAATGTCATGCCTTTTTTTAAGTGTTTGTTTGACTTGGAAGAGTTAGTTTTCCTTCATCTTTAAACTTTTAGTTTTACAAATCATCGCATTAAAAATAACATTAAAATTGGATAATATTTAGAGCTTTGAAGTGCAGGAAAAAGTGTGAAACACTTTAAAAAGTCCTTGAAAAGTGCTCAAATTTCACTATTTGATCTGATATCTGTGGTTTAAAGCAGAGAATTCGGCGCTGAATTTGAATGCTTCCCACTAGATCGCGCAGCGATGTTATTAATTCTATAGCGAATTTAAATGCTTTCTCACTGGATCTCCCAACGCTGTGAAGTAACGGTGTCGCGTGCTTGAGATTGGCGCAAGTAAACCTGTTCTGAGCTTGCGCTGCGCTGCGTATTATTGCTGCAAGCTGATAAACGATCCGCGCTGCACAGCTCAAACGAGTAGCGCTGTTTCATTTCACGTTCATTTCATTTGCCATTTAATGTTTCTCATATGAAACAGAAATGGCAGCTCTTATCAGTTGTGCAATGTGGTGGTTGCACCAATGCGACCTCTAACAAAATTTGGTCGCACCAACAGGAAAAAAGGTCGCAAAATCCAGTCTGGAGCCCTGTTAAGCCTTATTAAAGTTACAAAAGTTATTCAGTCAAGAGCAATGAGGGATTGTTCTTTGTCTTTTGTTGATTGGTTAACATTAAAAACACAGACAGAAGCAGGAATATTATGCTGCTGTCACTTTAAGAGCTAATCTAATACACTTACACATGCATTTTATTTCGTTCAGTTAAGACAAAACTGACTATGTTATGTTTACAAGGATACTTGCAAAGATGCATTTTGACATAATTTTGTTTGAATATGTCTGTTCAAGCACAAGAAGGCGTGAAAGAGAGCTCAATTTAGTATTCGCACGCTGTCTGAAACGCGGATTTCTGGGCGCACACGTCGGATGTTTGCATACAGAAAACTTCGCACACAGCGTGTGAGTAATGAATTGCGTTCCCATTTGTGTCTTCTTGAGCTTGAATATTTAAATTGGCAAGGCTTAAACTTTCATGACGATGGAGCGCTGACATATCAACTTTCCCAAGCGTCATTCACGTTCATGTTCTCACAATGTTGCATTGTTAGAATTTATGAAAATGTTACTGGCCAACTGCCTATTGACACCATTTCATATACTCGCCAACACCGATTGTTAATTTTAGGCCCTGGCTGCAAATCAACTGTACTTGAATAACTGTTTAAGTACTGCAAGTTGTTTCAGACATGCAGGTGTTATGATTATGGTACCATTTTTTCCAGCTGCTTTTTCCTGCTCCTTTTAATTTTTATGACGCTGCTAGTCTGCTGTGTCTCTGGTGGCTGGTAAAAATGAAGCACCGCTGTCAGTCAGAGACACAAAATGAGCTCTAATGTTTTTCCCCAGTCTACAGTTCCCATGAATCAGCCCCAGTTGGTCAACAAGACCAATGTCTCATGAAAATACTTCCTCCTTTATTCTTCCTATTTTTTTAACCTCAGTGTACTGGCTATGTGTCCCTGTCCAGTGTGAGTTTGTAAGCATATGCGTCAGGTCTTTTCCACATTTGGACGTATGCAGGAATTCACTGGCGTGTGGGTGAGGGATCCTCGCATCCAGAAGGAAGATTTCTGGCATGCCTACATGGATTACGAAATCTGTATACATGTAAGTGCAATAGAAATATATAGACACAAAGGATACAATGTAATCAAACAAAAAGGCAGAAATTCCTTGATCATTCTCTGTATTTCATGTTTACGTAGACAAACAGTTTGGCTTTCACTAAGAAGAGCTCCTGTGTGCGGCGGAGATACAGCGAGTTTGTGTGGCTAAGAAAAAAGCTACAGGAAAATGCCATGCTCATGTATGTAAGCACTGCATCGTGTTCATGTTATTTACTTTGTTCAGTAATTGTAACGGTTATTGGTTTTTGATAGGGTTAATGATGGGAATAAAATCTAGTTTAAAATATGCCAAGTTCATTTAGCCTATTTGTATTCATGTTGGTTTCTTGAGGGTTTATACCATTTTCAAAGAAAGACTACAAATCAAATTATATATTTGTCACATATATTTGTCACACATTTTCCTTAATCCTTGAATACATGTGAATGTACACAAATTTATATATATGTATATATATATATATATATACACACACAACAGTTCTTTCTGGTTCTCAAATCTGATTGGTTGATAGCTGTGTGATATTCAGTGATAACAGCACTCCTACCTTTTCATCGTTTGTATCACTCCGCTTGAAGTGACTGTCATGGCGGCCGAGCAATTCCACCGTATTTTTTGTGAATACTACACTTGTTGTACCACGAACTGTAGTTTTAAGAGTTTTATGTAGTTGTTTAGACCTGAAATATGTGACTCATATTTAACCCTAGCGCCTATTTTAGTTACATCACTCACACATTTTTGAATTTTCATACAGAAATTAAAAACATGATCATCTAGAAGAGGTGATGACAGTCATTGAGTATGTGTGAAAAACATATTTTAATAAATTACTGAGCGTCACATCATTGGCCCAATATACATCTCAATTCATTCAAATATAATGCATTATTATTTACAAATTACTAATTGTTGCTAATTACAAGGGTTAATTTATGTGTATATTTTAGTATTTATTAATATTTTTTAATTAGCTTTCATTTTTATATTTTCAGTTTTAATTTTAGTTTAAGTTTTAGCAATTTTGTTGTAATTTTAGTACTTAGGTTATTTCAGTTAGTTGCCAAGGGAACATTTCTATTTTTTGTGCAAGTTTTTTTAAGTTTAGGTTTTTCATCTAATACTTTAATTTTGCTTAATTTTTAGCTGTATTGCAGACATTGGAAAGTTTCAGTCATTAGGCAACTTTCCGTGTGACACGTAAATTGAATCTGTGGTTTTCTATGAATTGCAGAACACATATACCCAAACTTCCTCCAAAAAACCCGTTCTTCAGTCTCAACAATGCCAGAGAAATTGGAGCCCGTATGGAGGGACTCAGAAAATTTCTAGAAGCGTAAGTAACAGAATAGCCCTAAAGAACATGTTAAAATAAAACATAAAACCATGACTGAAAGAATGCATTTAGCTTGAGAACATGTGACCTATCTCAAGTCAAATCATAAAAAGTACAGTAATTGTAATAGTGATCAGTTATATGCTTACATCCTCCAGTGTGGTACACAGTCCAGTTCTGTTGTCGGACAGTTGCTTGCACCTCTTCCTCCAGTCCCAACTGAGTGTGAAAAAAATGGAGGCCTGTGCTAAAGGCAGGAGTCACTACACTGTGTCTGAGGCCATTCTCAGTTTTTGCTCAGGAAACAAACGCTTTGGTTCTCAATCTGAAGAGAACATGGAAGAAGAGGACGATATGCACTGTGAATCAGAGTGATTGCATGACTATTTCTTGCCAAAAATATAAAAAATGGAGCCAATGTACAGTAGGTAGGCTATTAAATTTACAAAGGCATTGCTGAAGAATATTCAACAGTGAAGATTACAACCCATGCTTGAAGAGGGACAATGAAACATGAAAAAAGTTACTGCCATTGTTGAGTTAAACAGTGTTGTTTTGTCGCTGTACTGATGAATCTGTGTTGATGAAGATATCCTAATAAATTAAATTATTTAAAACACAGTTGTGCACACATTAATGTCTTACTTGGCAATCAAATGAATGTATAAAAGCATAATGTGGCCAGTGTGGACGACAGTTTGTTGTTAAAACTACAGATGTGCGTTGAGAGGTTTACGAGAGGGAATTTATGCTTGCGTGTGAAGTCCCTTAAATGCAATAACCCCATCCTAATAAGCAAATACAGAGCATTAGGACATTATGTGATTTAAACCCGACCTCACAGAGCTAAATCCCAATAATAATCTTTACTCAAACAATTTTATTGCCATACTAAGCCATAAAAGATCATTGTCTGGATGTCATACAAATTGTGCCTTCTCATAAATATTTAACAATCGTGTGAGGCCATACTTGACCTGCAGATGGCGCCGCTGCTCTTCTGTCTTTCATGACTGACGGTTTCATCCCTGCAAAATCATAAACATTTCATCAAAGAGTAAAAGCCCTCAAAGCAAGCAGTATTTTCCCTTTTCAGATCATCCACTGCTTTCACAGTATTTGACTGGGACATCAAATCATCAAGACATTTTAGAACAGGAGGTTAAAGGAATTCTATCGCCCCAAAGCACACAGTTCAAAATAACACCATCAAAGTAAGGGCCGCGAGCAATATTCAGTAAACTAAAGTATAGGCCTACCTAAAATCATCAAAGCAAAAATACATTTTACAAGGGGTGAAGGGTTAGTTGGGTAGTATGGTCCCGTCAGAGACATAAGGCAGGTTACAATCATATCAAATGAATGAGAGAAATTGTAACGCTCAATACGGCAACTATAGTTCCACCTTACACTTTAAAAAGGAAGTCAATCAATTTTTTGATATAGCCTAAGAGTAGACCTAATGCTTTCACGTGTTGTTGGAAATTTGATAATTCCCATTTATGAAGTCGTGATTACGAGCTCATTGCATTCAACCTTCGAAATTGGAGGGCGTTCGTGTGCAATTTTTACCTAGGAAACTATTTACGATAATTCCGAGAGCACGAAGGCAGCATTAAAGGGTTAGTTCACTCAAAAATGAAAATAATGTCATTTATTACTCACCCTCATGACGTTCCACACCCGTAAGACCTTCATTCATCTTCAGAACACAAATTAAGATATTTTTGATGAAATCCGATGGCTCAGTGAGGCCTCTATTGCCAGCAATCACTGAACCTCTCAAGATCCGAAAAGGCACTAAAGACGTATTTAAAACAGTTCATGTGAGTTCAGTGGTTCTACCTTAATATTATAAAGCGACAAGAATACTTTTTGTGCGCCAAAAAACAAACAAAATAACGATTTTTCAACAATACAAAAAACGATTTCAAAACACTGCTTGGAACCTTTTTGAATCTTTCAAATCAGTGGTTCGGAGCGCCAAAGTCACGTGATTTCAGTAAACGAGGCTTCGTTTACGCGATCCGAACCACTGATTCGAAACAAAAGATTCATAAAGCTTCGAAGCAGTGTTTTGAAATTGCCTATCTCTATATATTGTTGTGCACAAAAAGTATTCTCGTCGCTTTATAACATCAAGGTTGAACCACTGTACTCACATCAACTGTTTTAAATATGTCTTTAGTACCTTTCTGGATCTTGAGAGGTTTGGTGACATTGCTGGCAATAGAGGCCTCACTGAGCCATTGGATTTCATCAAAAATATCTTAATTCGTGTTCCGAAGATGAACGAAGGTCTTACACGTGAAGAACAACATGAGGGTGAGTAATAAATTACATTATTTTCATTTTTGGGTGAACTAACCCTTTAAAGCTGCCTTCACGTGCTCTCAGAATGATCGTAAATACTAGTTTCCTATAAAATTGCACATGAACACCCTCCCATTTCGAAACTTGAATGCAATGAGCTTGTAATCACAACTTCAGAAGTGGGAATTATCAAATTTCCGATTGCACGTGAAGGCAGCATAAGAAACACAATTTATGATGCCATTGTTGTAGGGGTTTATTCAAAATGTTATTGTTGTTCTGTATATATATTAGTAGTAGTAGTAGTATTTAAATAGGCCTATATTTATTTCAAATATGTTATTTAAATGTGACACTGACAAACAATTGCAGAGACCTTCCCCATTCAAGTAGGCTACATCCTGTACTGAAAATAGCTGAACAAGGGCATTATGTTGGCTGCTGAGTGGACTTTATAGGCTATTTCATCAAATGGATGTTTTACCAATAGCCAATTCTTTTTGTGACTTTTTAAAAGCATGAATTTCTTATTCATTATTCATTATTTTGAGCTTATTTTCTAGTGAGATCTGGAAAAACTAACAGTGGGAGTTTGAGGTGGAAAACCTGTTTGGAAACCATCATTTTTGCAATTCTGTTTGGTGATGCTAGAGCAGGGGTGGGCAAACTCGGTCCTGGAGGGCCACTGTCCTGCAGAGTTTAGCTGCAACCCTGATAAAACTCACCTGCGTGTAATCCTGAAGACCTTGATTAGCTGGTTCAGGTATGTTTGATTAGGGTTGGAGCAAAACTATGCAGGGACAGCGGCCCTCCAGGACCGAGTTTGCACACCCCTGTGCTAGAGGCACAGAAATCACACACTTCAGCTTTAAGCAAGACTGAGATTTTCACTAAAAGGAGATTTCCTTGCCCCGTCTTTTCCTGCCTTGCTTGTACATTTCAAACTCCAGGCAAAGGTTCATATGTGAAGACTCGCCCAACAGGTTGAAATGTTCCTCTAATCGCCTGCCCCCTGAACATCACTCGCCACAGCTCCCTTAAGAACCCTGACGGCCAGCTGCTGCTGTCTCTCTAACGATGGAGACCGTCTTAATAGGCTCTGCACACACTCAGCTGCCTGATAGCAGTGCTGGCAGCACCGGGCCTGAGACTCCCACTGGACGCACAAATACCAGTAAAAGAGACCGGAGGTGTGTATGCATCAAACAGACAAGCCGCTTCTACGATTGTATAGGGGCAATACCACATTGACAGGCAGAGTCCCAGTGCAGGCTGCTGTGTTGGTTAATGTCAGCGGCCTGTCATTCTGTCCACCTTCCAAGATGACGTGCTTGGCCCTTGCTGTGACATCTTCATGAGGTGTATTATTTATTCAGCAGGCCAGTCAGAACAACTGAAAGGTGACATTTGAATTATACTGTAACATCTAAAGCATCTGTTTTTCCATGAGCTCCTTCAGCTGTTTAATCCAGTTGTGAATCATACTTGTACACCAGATAAGGACACCAGATAATAACCAAAAATGCCTATTGAGTCAGGTAAAAAATATATATTTTTTATTTGAGAAACAAAGTATTTTAAGAAACAAACTTTATGATTCCATTTATCTCGTAATTTATTGCTAATTTGAAATGTGTTATTAAAATGTGATTTTGGCAAGCAGCTTTTTGAGATTTAGATTTTTCCTCGTTTAATTAGACAGGGGCTGTACTTGCATGAATGCAAATAGCCCGATTGCATTTTCAAGATGGCCGCCATGTGTACTGATTTGCCTTTTCCCTTGTAAAGAAGTGTGCTTTGAATGTGCACTTGTAAATACACTTAAAAGTATATTTTTTAAAAACTGCTTGCAAATAATATAAGTGAAATAAAATCCCACTTAAGTGTACTTGAAGAGAGTAGTCTACACTTTCTTAACCAAAACTCAAAGAATTTAGATACAAAGAAACCATATTTCAATAAAAATAGAATTATGAAATTATATGTAAAGATACTTAAAAAGCACAAAAGCACTCTAAAGTTCAGCTAATTTGCACTGAACATAAATTTAAACTATAATACATTTCATTGAATTGCACTTAAAGGGATAGTTGACCCCAAAATGAAATTCTGTCATCATTTACTCACCCTCAAGTTGTTCCAAACCTGTATAAATTTCTTTGTTCTGCTGAACACCAAGGAAGATATTTGGAAGAATGTTTGTAACCAAGCAGATGGGGATTAAATGATGACAGAAGTTTCATTTTGGGGTCAACTATCCCTTAAACGCGCAATTAAGTGTCCGAAAACATTACATTCAGTTCACATTTAAGTATATTATTTCTGTAATAAATACTCTTTTTGCAAGGTATGCTGAAGTGCACTTGTTTTTTTTACAGTGGTGTACACACTGGACATGAAAAGATTGTACGACGCAGACATACTACGTTTTGACATACTGTTTTCCGATAGCACGAAGCAGGTTATCGACAAAATGCTGTATTGCTGTTGTGACTGATTAGCACAAAATCTCAGATTAACATGGAAGAGACATGCTGCTTTATTGTATCATGGGTGGGTAAGACTGAGTGTAACAGTAAATCTATTGTAAGGTCAGATTAAGTACTGAAATGAGGAAAAAGTGATTTTTATGGAACTGTAAGCCTTGTTCACCATCTGCTTTACAGACTGCAAAAGGAAGCTATATGCTATGCTAATGTCATATGCCGTTAGCTAGAACACGTCTGACACATTTGCTACATTAATTAGATTACTGTGTCGTCCGGAGGTGAGGGTGATATTCATTATAAATTCATAATCGGGGAAACAAAGGGCTCCCGGCTGCATGACTGACAGGTAAAGTCACCTTTGGACCTCCTCTACTCAGCATAGACCAGCGAGGGCAGCAGGGAGCACACCAAATTGGGGTTGAGAGGACACACTGCTGAAGCTGTCTTATTAAACCACACAGGGTTTGTTGAGTTGTCTGAGATGTGCGAGAGAGAGAGAAAGAAAGAGAGAGAGAGATTGTGGGTGTATGCGTGTGAAGGCAGAGAGGACTGTGGGCATGAGTGTATGCATTACCCCTCCCGTCACTTTCACACATGGCGGTAATGAAGCTGTCATGGCCGCCAGCATGTGGACATGGTTGATATTCAAATCAGAGAGCCATTCACCTGCTGAAGACAGACCAGTCCAATTACGGGCTCAGGGCAGAGACCAGGTCCAGGAATAGGGCAGATGCACTGTTTTACCGCCGGTATTTCCAGTCTGGAAAATAATTTTCAGGGAAAATCACCTTGCATGGTGTCTAGAACACTAACTATGGATAATGGATTGTTAAATTAAAATATCTTGCTGTTGATACTGAATATTCTTTGGTAAAACAGTAAACTATTCACTAATGCACTATTTTTACGTTTGTAAAATTTAAAGGTCCAGTCATTTTTGTTTATGTCGCAGTTGATGATATAACTGTGATCTCAGGCATTATACTGATACCTAGTGGTGTGGATGTACAGAATCGCCACACAAAAGCAACTGTTTTACAGTACATTTGCTATTGTAGACTCTATTCACAGGCATATTTATCACCAATGAATTTGTTTCACAACTGAAAGTTACCACTAACTGGACAGGTTTCCGAGATACAGTATTTAGTGATCTTAATATGGCAGCCTCCATTAGATGACCTACTACATGTTTATTAAAACAGCTTTTTCTAGATCATTGTTATAACTGAAATCTTCACCTCATGTTAATGTACATCATTTTACAAATCTGTCAATTCATTTCTCAGGAACTTTTTAATGAGGGAAAAAATGACTGATTGCACCTTTAAGGAATAGTCAATCCCAGACCCGATGGACCTCTTTTGCTGTCTCCTAAATGAGAGGAGTATTGTGACAGTAAATTTCTTTTTAGCCATTTCAGATGCTGCTATTGACTTCAGCAGTATACTATAGTGCTCCAGTCTGAGAGAGCTATTGACTAGTCTGTAATTGTCTGTTTCCCTCTTCTACAGACTGTTAACCTTGAGCTGCCACAGGGGGAAGAGGAGCAGGAATGGCCATGGCTGTCAGTCCCGCTCCACTGTCCTGACAGCACTAAAACCTGAACAGACCTTCACCTTCTCCAAGTTTGAAGCAAACACTGTCTTATATCTAATGCTAGGGTTTTCAACAAGGGGTCCTCCAGGGGGATCTATATAATAGAAATTTCTCAATTTTCTAAATCATGACATTTCTAAACTCTAAAAACTGATTTTATTGTAACTGAATGTTCTAACTGTTGGTCTGTTTAGCATTTTACAGTGCACAAATGTGTTATGGGTATGAGGGTTTTACCTTGATACAATAAATTAAGACAAAATCTTTAGATCTGCAAGTCTATTTAAATGAAAATCAAGAGCTAATGAGGGTTCAGGGCAAAAATGCCAGTGAAAGGGTCTAAAGGTCCCCAAAAAATCTCAATGTACTTCTCACCAAATTAATTCTTGTATTGTTTTGGATATAATATATATTAATAACATATATTCTGATATATTTCTTAATATTGTATTTCAGGCTTAGCAATAAATATACTGTAATATACTTATAAATATACTGGCTTATAAAACAGTTAGTTCCTGTCCTTGGTTCTGATTGGTCAATAGCTGTGTTTTATTCACAATATTCACCCAACGGTTCTGTGTATCACTACACAACACCCTTAGCAACCGCACTTAGCAACGTAAACTGTATGTTCTCAGTTGATATTCTTCATTGATGTTTACTGCATTATGTAGAAGAGTATTGTGAGAAAGAGATCGAGTGAGCGAGTTTATTACCTGCATTCAGATTTAGCATTTTCCTTCAGGTCAGTCCTATGTTCATAATAAAAAATCTGTTTTAATGTCCGATGTATTATCTTGTCCTTTTAACAGTTAAGGGGTTTTCCTGTGACTGACAGCGCTAGTCAAATCATTTGTCAGTTGCGTCTTGTTACGTGTTCACAACAGTTCAGTCTTTTCAATGTAAAAGTCTTCGCTACTGACTGACACACTCATAAAGACAGTCTTTGCCACCATCTAATGGTGTAATAATGTAACTTCTGTTGCTGTTTACATTCAGGGACAATTTTTTCGGGCGGAGGGAAAGCTTTTGGTGAAAGTTTAATTCATGAAAGTTGCATTGATACATTTTGGCTTTAATATTTGTATTGTGTAGATCACTAAATACTGATTTATTTAATAGGTAAGTTCTCAATCTAATTTATCCGATTGGGAATTTATGTTAAGGAATTGATTACATTGTAGTACTTTACATAAAATTGTTAGAACAAAATCTGTCCTCATAAAAAAAGAAAGAAAGAAAGAAAATCAACCAGGGAGCAAACATTGTCCCTAAGTGTAAATGTTAATTTCTGACGCTGCTGATGATTCTGTTGTGTGTGTATTTCTGTGTTCATCATAGTGTGTGGAGGTCATCTGTTCATGCTGAATGAGCAGAATGAATTCTCCACAAACAGAAGCTTCAAAAGGTGACAGAGAGGGGAATGACTCCACAGGGGACACCACCATCTGCTTCAGGGCTTGTCAGCACTTTTTATGATACCAACTGCATATTGTCTCACATGCTAACTCATACACAGATTAAAGTCATATTTAACATTATTTAGTTTGTATTTGACCTTTATTGTGCTTATGCTTGTAGTGGATCAATATCAAAAGTGACAATTTCCATACAGCCCAGAAATCACATCAAGATAAGTGATTGTTGCTGTTGTTGTACAATTAACATCTAATGGAGCAAGTGGATGTTTAGAATTGACATTGTACATGACAGTAAAATTACCTAGATAGAAGAGTATAAAAGATTCACATTCTATCATCTGGATTTTGAACTTACCAAAACTGTATATTTGAAAACTTATATAACAATTAATATTGTTTGAAACTTGTATGAACTTTTAACTGTCAAAGTTGCGCTTACAAAGAAAATTGTGTATATAATACAGTTATATGTATATGAAAGTGTATATTATCTAGTGCACCAACTGGTGCCCTCTTAAAAAATAGGTGCATTATGCCCCCTTATGAAAGATAGCAGGTTGTTGGATAAGGTCCTACAAACTGTTGTAATAGGATGCCAACAAACACACACACACCATCTTGCTGTGAAATTGAATTACAAACATACAGACATGGGTACAGTGATCTACAAGCAAGATCCTCTTCAAAGGCTTCTTGTGTCTTTCATACAATATCTACGCTCTATCACCTTGCAATAACTCATTGTCTTCCATCAGGATGTGGGCTGCAGTGAAGGGGAGGGGACTCGTCTATGTGTCCTGTCTCAACATTAAGCTCCATCTGAAAAACAGCCCTCCATGCCACCGCTGCCAGTGCCAGACATCTTCCCCGTCACTCACTTGTCGGCAGGGAAATGAATCTGGATGCAGCGCGTCCCCCATTCATCAGCCTTGACAGGCTACCTTTGCCTGGTTCCGCTCGGATGGGGTCCCCGTCACTGCGGGCGGGAGAGCATATTTCTGCTGCAGACGAAGAAATTACTGTGTGTGCAGCGCTGTGAAGTGACTCGTGAGTGGAGTGTCATTTGGCTGGGTATTAAACGGTATCAGTTGCCCTCATCTCACAAATACTTCTAGAGGGCAAATTCAAAGATACACGTTTTATATGGCAATCTTCTTTTTGAAATTATTTTGAAGATATAACATCCTCCTGAGAGTAAATGTCTTTGAATGAAAGGTACTGAAGAAATATGTGCTCTAAAAGAGTATCTTCACAGTCATATTTAACCAATATCACACAAGCAAGTCTGCTGTTGTTCCCGAATAATGGCAGTACCATTTGTAAAAACAGCATTATTGTTATATTGTTTTTATAAAAAAGTAAATTACATTTTAGACACAATATTGCCAGTTACTTTGTCTTACCTTGTTTTTACTCTGTCAACAAAATTGTTTCAAACAAAACAAACCTTAGGTGGTATAAAACACATTTGGTGGATTTTTGTAAATTTGCTCCTTCCTGAATGAATCGGCCTTTTTGAACAAAATGGTTGAGTTAATGATTCAATGACTCATTCATTGAGACATTGGCTGCATCCCAAACTGCATACTTTTCTACTATATGTGAAAAAGTAGTAATATATGAAAGAATGTATTCTGCAAGTTTTCACCCCTTGGTGCCGTCATTTTGTTTTCACAAGAGAAAACAGTGTACCAGTTCTAAGGCCATGGCAAAAGTTAGAGCAAAGCATGCTAACTGTTCTGTCGTTGGCTGCACAGATGAGCACAGAGCACTATTTAGAGTCTCTTTAGCTTGGATAGCCTGCAAGTTGACCCTGGCAAGCTCGATTGCTAACAAAGGAGCATTTCTGTCCGAGCGATATTTTGGAAAAACAGCATTTGATAGCAATCATAAACGTTAGCCTGGTGTGTATAGCTCTGTTTGGCAAACAGGTACACTATGTATAGTGTCCGTCCATACGGGTTTTGCACAAAAGATTAACATGACGGTACATGCTAGTCAATGAGTCGAATCAACTCCACAGCAACTACATAAATTTATCCACTAACTATTCAGGAACGTCCAGATGCATTCTATAAGTTGTAACTTCTTCCTGAGTCTCTCCATCAGTGTCCAACTCCAGTTTGAACAATGTAAGGCTGAACACCGTTATTGACAATCGTCATTTTGGCTGTGTGAGATTCTCCAGCTTTGTTGTTGTTGAGTAACCAAAGTGCAAGCTGTTAAAGCTCATTTGCATTTAAAGGGACACACACAAAAACGGCATGTTTTTGCTCACACCCAAATAGGGGCCAATTTGACAAGCTGTAATAAATGATCTGTGAGGTATTTTGAGCTGAAACTTCGTAGACACATTCTGGGGACACCAGAGACTTATATTACATCTTGTAAAAAGGGGCATAAAAGGTTCCCTTTAAGACAGTCTCTTGTCGCAAACCACTGGCGTATCAATGTAACCTGCAGAAAGAGTCACTGAATAAGTCCACTACAAATACACAAAGACTTGAAACACAGATAAGTAACAAATGTGGAAGATTTCTATTAATCAGAATATGAATCAAACAAGTATAATCAATGTGAATACATTATTAAACTATTATAGTCAACTGTGTCTGTGCTCACATGATAAGAGAAGACATGTGATGATCTTGTGCTCAGCTACTGTACATAATTTGCCATACAATGATCATATTTGAAGAACTGAAGACTCTTTGTGCTACTATCATATGAGAAAACTTGATGAACTGAGACTTGTTTTACTTAATACAGTTTGGGATATAAAATTGTGGAATATTTGAAATGCATTGACTCCACCTTGGATTGGAGTTTATGGAAAACTGTATTAGATTGTCAGAGACAACATTCTGGAGTTGCTTTGCAAACCAACTCAGCTTTATATCTCTGATAATAAAGTCTATCTTCTGGCATCAAAACCCCAAGACTTTGAGATGTGATTTTCACACAAGCCGCAACACAAACAGTGGAAATTCCCATTGTTTTTGAACTGTTGTATCAGCGCTCACTCTTCGACCAATCAGATTTGTGCACTCAGTTGTATACATTGTTTAATTAGCACTCAATCACTGGCTTTGAATCATTATAAACTATGGTTTTTGCTTTACACATACAGCTCAGATTCATTAGAATACATTTTAACTGACTCTTAACCTGTAGCTATTCATCTATAGCCCATTGTATCACACTTATTGAGACAAAGAGCTCCTTTGAGGGGAAACCAAGCACTCAAAACTCAAAATGGCATCATTGTAACCTGTTCCAGAATGAATGGGCATAACCGATTTCCGCAGACACATTTTAAATAATCATGTGCAGTGCTTAAAAGCGCACTGTTTCACACAGCCCCCATGACGTGACGGATAACAGTGCCAGTATTGCGCCAATCTAATATCTTGTTAGAGGAAGAAAAGGGAAGTGTCCAATGGGTGAGCTGTGTGTGTGTGTGTGTGTGTGTGAACATGGAGCTTTGGGAGGGAGGGCCTGGTCTCTTGAGGGTCCCTTGTATCCATGCCAGACCATATAAATCAGCACGTGGCCCACGGCCGCAATAAGCTAGAAAATAAAAAAAACATAAAAGTGTCGGAGTGAAATAGAGGAAGGGAGAATTCTTTTATGATGAAACTAAATTCTCCTTACTCTGCAGTAGATCCACTTCCCTCGGTCTGATTGTTTACTCCTGACACCATTCATCATTATGCTGCCACAAATGACTCAAATTACCACACCTGCTACTCGTATAATAGCCACACAATCAGGGCTTAACACTCAGGTAATTGTTTCAGAAGGAATTCCTTCAGTAAGAACTGCAGTGACGTTGTGTACATGTGGGAGAGAAATTAAATCCACACATTTTGGACCTGTGGTGTTGAATGTGGCTACAGTGAGATTCATGTTGATGTAGTAATCTAGAGTGGTCAAGAAACCAATTTTAGATAAATGTATTTTAGAATAAGGGACAGTGCATCTTTATTGTATTCTATTATTCATTTGTTAAGGTCATTATGGATAGATATATTGAAGCTGCATAAATAAAGTCACCATGCAGACAACATGAAGAATGCATGTGAAAACCATATAAACCATTTGAAATACCCCAATGTGAAAATTCTAGGCTATACATACAGATAAGATAATTGTTTTATGTTATGGCTGATAACAAACAAAATAAAATTCTATACTATTTTGTCTATATAAATTAAAAACAAAACAAATAATCAGAATGCTGTGATATCGCTAGTTTTATCAAATTTTCTGAACATCCGCAGCTAGCTTCAGCCTGTTAGCATCACTAGCGTGTTCCCGGCTACCGCTTGTCTTGTTTACACACTTCCCAATACTCTTTATTTGTTCTAATGGAGAATGTATCGGATGTGTGTCTACCTTTGAGTGCAGGTGAGGACACGTTAAAGCTACACACAGTGCAGATGGAGCTGGAGGCCGTGGAAAAGCAGATCCGCAGCCTACTAGAGAAGCAGGCCCAGCTGCAAGAGCGGAGAACCGTGCTGGAAACATCCCAGGCTGATACTCACAAGTCTGTGGTAAGTTTGCAGCACAGTGTTAATACTCCCACCACCTCTACTCCATGTGTTTCTCTGAACAGGGCCTGTGCACCCCGGACGTGATCATCCCAGGTCACCTTCACTCCATGCCATCACACCATGGAACCTGGAAGGCGTGAGCCAGGCCCTGGACAAGGACATCTCCCCCTCCACCGAGCCCGGTCTTCAAGACCTCCACCCGAAACCACTTTGCCCCCTTCAGTAGATGTAACACGACGCTGTGGTCATCGGAGACTCAATCGTCCAGCACATCCACGCCACCTCAGCAAAAGGTAGGGTGCGCAGTCACTGCTTTCCTGGTGCTCTCGATGTCGCTGCACAGGTAACCAAAATCCTAAAGGGTGACGAGAGCATCAAAGACACCAGATTGCGGCAGTCAGAGGTTCTGAATAGGGACTTCAGGAACAGTATCAGGAACACTATCGTCAATAATGATTGATAATTGCATAGAGTTTGTATTGGCGGTATGGTTCTGTTCTGGGCAAGAACTCCTTGCGCATCCATGGAGCCTAGCATGGATAAGAGAAGGGAGAGCAGCAATAACCCCCTCTAGGGTAAACTTTAAACATGTACACATATTTCAAGAATTCGTGTGATTCAGGGGAATCATAAGGCCAATCCTGACTGAAGAGAGGAGGAGCTGGGGATGGAGGAGGGTAATTAGCTCCTGAGAAATGCAATAGCTGCTGATAATACTGAGGAGCTTATATATGGATGCTGTGATAGGCGTCGTATTCCTATAGGTAGACACAAGTCACCTGGGAGTCAGCTGATGCGAGCTTGACTGACGTGACCTGCCAGAACTGACGCTAGCACTGGATAATTATCCAAGTTAACATCAGTAAATTATCATGTGCAGCAAGGGTCTGTTTTGGGCCCTCTGCTATTTTCAATATACATGCTGCCCCTTGGTAATATAATAACAAAACATGGAATTAGTTTCCACTGTTATGCTGATGATACTCAGTAAAATATCTCATTGTTCAGATGAAATCTCTAAATTATACAAGTTGACAGAGTGTGTTAAAGAACATTTTCTTCTATTAAATTTGGATAAGACTGAGGTATTACTTATTGGACTAAAAACATACACACAATATCTTAGTATACAATTTGCATCTAAAAGGATATACTTCATCCCCTACAGTTAAAGACCTGGGTGTTATCGTAGACAGCAACTAGTCTAATATTTCATGTTACAAAAACAGCCTTCTTCCACCTCAGAAACATTGCTAAGCTACAAAACATGTTATCTGTTTCTGATGCAGAAAAGCTACAGTAGTTCATGCATTCATGACCTCTAGACTGGATTACTGTATTGCCCTACTAGGTGGCTGCACTGCATCCTTAGTAAACAAGCTATAGTTAGTCCAAAATGCAGCTGCTTTTATCATCTCTACACTGGTTACCTATTAAGTTCTGTATTGATTATACAGTATTGCTACTGACATATAAGGCCCAAAATGGTTTAACTCCTGTGTATTTAACAGATCTTCTATCAAAAGAAATCCATTCTATCCATCATGCTCTTTAAGGTCACAAAACTCTGGACTTAGTACCTAGTATCTAAGTCCACTAAAGGAGGAAGAGCATTTTCACATTTGGCTCCTAAACTCTGGAATAGCCTTCCTGAAAATGTTCAGGGCTCAGACACACTCTCCCAGTTTAAATCTAGATTAGAGACACATCTCTTTAGTCAAGCATTTACATAATGCAACTCAT
Source organism: Hypophthalmichthys nobilis (assembly GCA_037950665.1). NCBI lineage: Eukaryota > Metazoa > Chordata > Actinopteri > Cypriniformes > Xenocyprididae > Hypophthalmichthys > Hypophthalmichthys nobilis. Next base: position 22,931,962 of record CM075481.1, on the reverse strand, counting down.
TACCTTGCACTCCAGTTATATCAGATCAAATGCGCATGACTATCTATTGCTTGAAATGTTATGAACAGCAGCTACGCTAATTATATTCCATTTGTTATCTGTTTCTACCTCGGGATGCCCATGACACCAACCCCTACGAGGACTTCAACTCTGAATCAACATAAACAACTCCCAAATGTACTATATCTTCTAATTATTACGATCACAACTTGTAATGACTGCTTTAATGAGCTTATTGTTTCTGCCTAAATGAATACATAATGTTGGCTAACTACATGATTTGTATTGTCTTAGAACTCTACATTTCTGACATATGGATATTACTTGGACAGAGTCACCCCTGATAACAGATCACTCTAAATTGTAATGTAAAAACATGCATTTTCTGGAAAGCTACTTTGAAATAATATTTATTGTGAAAAGCGCTATAGAAATAAATGTGAATTGAACCAAATTTTAGATTACATCTCATGGTTTTATTAAATTATTAATGTCTTTAAAGATTCATTTTAAGTGAGTGTTATTTGACAACAAACTAATTTAAATGTAAAAATAGGGTAAATAAGCTCTGCACAATTAAATATCAAACTTTGGACAATACATATCCAATATTGACTGACAGTGATAAATAAAAAAAACTCTAATATTGGCCAATAACTGATATGTTTTTGTTTTTGTTAATATTACATAGGCATATATGGCAGTTGTCTTGAACATATACTGACACCTAGTGGTGTGGATGTAGCATCACACAAAAGAAAAAGTTTTGTAAGCAATGCCATTGCAGAAATGAGCTTTTCACAGTCAGCCATGACTAATTTATTATGAGATGTAAAAAATATCCAGTAACAAGAAAGTTACTGAAATAAGTAGTTTTCAGCTGGTCATGTGATCTCAACATGGCAGCCACCATGAGCCGACCATCCCACGTACAATAAAGCTCTTTTATTAGGCTACTGATACAACCGGAGTCTTCATTTCATGTAAGTGTACAGTATTTAAAATATATTTTCTTTATTTGTGAAAAATTACAAATGGAAAAAATGAAGGAGCGTATTCCTTTAAAACATTGCCTCTTTTTCATAATTTATATGTTTGAACAGCACAGCATCACTGGGAAATGATCTGCTTGACTTCTCCCGACTCAGTCAGACATCTGAGAGGCATTCACAGTGTTATATCAAAGAACGCAACATGTCCATGACCTCTCCGTGGCATAAGTCACATGCCAGCACCTCTCCAGCAACCCCTGACAGATGTGAGCACCCTCTTGGGCTTGAGGTGCTAAATCACTTCAGGGATACTTTGGCAGCTTCTCAGAGGAACACAACCCAACCATGAATGACCAGTCAGTGACACTTTTAAGCTTTTCCTTTTCCATTCCTAACTTATTCTAAATGTTCACTTACTCGACCAAAATCCCAGCTGTACTGTGAATCACAACACTGAGCTTGATAGTTAAAAATGTGTGTGTCTGGATGCTATAACATCGACCAGTCCAAACAGAGTTTGGCAGCTGCATCTGGTCTCAGATGACTATAGTATCAGATGGCTGGTCTGTCTTCTCATTGGCTAGCTCACACTATGAACACACAGGACCATCAGTCATGCGCTAACAAGCGTTAGCATGCCAAGCTGGACACTTTTCTGGCAATCAGAGTCAGGTATGCCATTGCAGTAAACAGGGGAGCAGCCCAGTAAATATTCTGCAACGCTGGGACAGACGAGCGTGTGGGAGAGATGTTTATAGCAGGTGGAAAAACGCTTGTCATGCTGATGGCCCTGATTTATTCTGGGAGAAAATTTGGCACATATATCACCTCTGATGGCCAAGCAAGGATTCATTCTTACACATGCACACACACAGGCATTCTCTCTCAATGCTATTTGCTTTCTCTCTCTCTCTCTCTCTCTATTAGCCATCCAAATACTGGGGGGTCTTAAACATGACACCAGGCACTGGGATAATGACACCCACCCTGCTTGAGAAAAAAATTCTCTCCAACCATACAGTGTAAATGCAGAGTAGGGCTGCACGATTATGACAAAAATCATAATTGTCGATTATTCCCTTGAAATTGTAATTGCGATTATTAATTACAATTATCACAATTTACATTGAATAATGTTTTGAATAGTTTGAGTGAATGAAGCAACTGCATGCCATATTTTTATATGAAATAAATGAGCTGAAAACTATATAGCATTAAGCCTCAAATGTCAACTATAGATTGGCTTGGTTTTTTCTTTAAAAAAAAACAAACAAACAATAAAAACAGGCATGGTATTTTAATGTTATGCTAATTTTTTGTTGTTGTAATTGTGTCTTTGAACGATTACACAATTTTGGCACCTGTAATAGTAATCCGATTAGAAATTTGATTAATTGTGCAGCCCTAATGCAGAGTTTTACTTCATTTTAGATCCAGTTACATGGCACTACCAACTACAAAGATACGATTTAGGAAGAAAGGCCAAGACCAAAACCATTTTCTTAATTTTTTTTTTTTTTACTATTTTTTCTATTTTTGTTATTATGTTAACTATAACGTTTCCACCAACTGAAATAAAGCTGAAATAAAAATGAAATATAAATATTAGATGAAAAACGTAAACATAGAAAACTGCCTTGGCAAATAACTGAAAAAAAAAAAAAGTTTAAGTAAGTATAATAAGCTGAAGTATAAAAAATACTAAAACTGACAAAAGCACATTAAACAATACTTCAACTACACTCAAAAAAATAATGGGTTGTATCAACCCATGGGTTAAAAATAGACAAACCCAACCGTTGGGTTTGTCCATTTTTCACCAAAATTTGGTGGAGACCCTCCATATAACTTGATTCAAATCGAGTACTGGTCTTACTACTGATGACTGATGGGCAATGGCGGAAAGCCTTGTTTTGCCCTCCTGGTGGGCATTCGGGTGTGACGTCATGTGAAAACTATGAACAGTCACACTTTAGATTATGGTCCAATTCTCACTATTAAAGGGATAGTTCACCCAAAAATGAAAATTCTGTCATTAATTACTCACCCTCATGTTGTTCCAAATCTGTAAGACCTTTGTTCATCTTCCGAACACAAATTAAGATATTTTTGATGAAATCCGATGGCTCAGTGAGGCCTCCATTGCTAGCAAGATAATTAACACTTTAACTAACTTTAATTATGACTTTTTCCTCAATAAACTCCTAATTACTGTTTATTAATAGTTAGGAAGGTAGTTAATTTAGGTAATGGGAAGGAATTGGATAGAATTAAGGGATGTAGATTAAAGTCATGCAGAATAAGGCATTAATATGTGCTGTATAAGTACTAATAAACAGCCAATATCCAAGTAATATGCATGCAAATAAGCAACTAGTTAATAGTGAGAATTAGACCCTAAACTAAAGTGTTACAGTGTTTTCTATGACTTGACAAAAGAGGAGAAAAAAATATTAAGAGATTGATTACGTTGGTCAGACAAGAGAAATATGTCAAATTTGCTGTCACTCCCTCAGCCGTTGTATTAGAAACACTCATGCAGCAACGTTAACTAGTTTCCTGTAATTTAATGCCAAGCTATAGTATGTACATGAGTTATATTTAAAAAACTAAAATATAAAATCTTTGCTACATTTACGATGTTAATAATGAAAAAAAAAATCCTGATTAAGGAAATTATTTTTGCAGAGTAATATAATTAAAAAAAACTTGGTGAAACCAGATTTTATTTATTCTCCTATTTAGAGTTGATGATATTTATTTAAACTGATTTAATCAGCGGTTTTGATCACATTTCAGACATAAAACTTTGATAGAACCTTTTGAAAAGTCATTGGAGGGATCTCTCTGTTCCTCTGATAAATGAGACCTGGCTGTACGCTGCCATCACCACAGCCAAATTAACAAGAAGTATGACAAACAACAATTAATAATGGCCTGGGGTCTGCCGGGCACAGTGCTTTTAATGAATTACCCATTCCTTCTCTGATTTAACTCAAAGCAGCTGATTGCAGACAACACCTCATAAAACGTGTTCCTCTAATCACCCTGATACTGCAAGTGGAGGAAGTCAAATTTGACTCTCATTCTTCCAAAGTCACTGTAAATGTTAAAGGAATGGTGCAGTTATAAAAGTTGTGAGTGCTAAATAATGGCACTTTCCACATGATAACTGAACATTCACCAGCAACAGGTTCAAAACTAAAGCGGTTTACACTGTGTCCTAACCGAGGAGGTCTAAAATGCGCAGAGAGAGCTATCTGTTAGCATTCCCATTCATCTCAATGGCAGCTACTCAGCTGGCACATGACCCCTTAGAAGTATGTGACCTGGAGGTTTTCATCTTCAGCAGACAGGGAAAAGTCTTTTAACAACCCTCCAAAAATAATTTGTCACAGTTAAAATAAGTTTATATGTTGTTGCGCCAGGCACGATGCTAGTGTTTTTTGCTAGTTTCAGCCTAACGCAGTTATCATATTCATGTCCTGTACCACGTTGTTTAAATAGCAAATGCATTTGCGCCCATTTGTGTGTCCATGGGAGTGCTGGTCTGAAAACCAGGTGTGTTCAGGTGCATTGTTGGCGTGTTGCTATTTTGAGGCAACTGAAATAGACTGTGCCATTGACCAACTGAAACCTGGTCTAAAGTCAATGGCACAATGTTTTTTTTTTATTATTTAAAGAGCGCGTTAGTAATATGCGCCTATAGGCAGGTGCACAACGCGGGTACACTCTGCTTGTTACACCACACAGGGACGAGCAGCAGCACACAAACATGCCAAATATTAAAAATAAAAGGATTACAATGTAAAAGATTTTTAATAAAGATTAAAATGCTTTGATGGAATCTGACTTTTCTCATAGATGGTCTGCTCATGCACTTCAACCTCGCGCAAGAGCAGATCCGTTTCCTCGCTAGAGAAGCGTTCAGTTTTTCCGCTTGCAAATTCCGACATGTAAATAGTGAATCCACCATGGTGCGAGCACAACTGGCTTTAAAGGGAATGGGAGATGAGACTCTGATTGGTTTATTGCATGTTACGCTCAAAACACACCAATTACTCATTAAGAGAATAGGGACAACCCTTTTAGACCATGTGACTGGGGTGCCGACCATTTTTCCTATCGTTAAACTAGCAAAAGTGGTTTCAGACACACCCTAAGTGCACTTGCGCAGTGCACTTTAGACCATGAGCTTAGATCATTAAAATAGGGCCTAATGTTTAACGTGCATTTATGTGGAGTCTAATTGTGGACCAATGAGATGTCTCAGTTTTGTTTTGTTTCATGGCTTATAATGAAGATTTTTTTTTTTAAATTCTTTGGCAAAAATGAATGGAAAAGTACAATAAAAAGTGGGCGGGCCTACAGGGCACAAGAGTGAATATTGCCCACCCACTTTTTATTGTACTTTTCAGGTGAGTAACACAAATGCCCTCTCGTGACTGTGCAACTTAACAATCGGGTCAGTCCGAGGCAGTTACACAGGTCTAAAGTTAAATTCTCTGTGGCACTAGGGGACCATCACAGCGTTTCCTTTAATTGATAAAACACTTGCCTGGTAAAATATGAAGGCCAAGCTCTGCGACCATTATGAATCATCACAGCCATAGCCAGCGTACGTGGAAAATGTGAGGCGTCAGCATCCTGCTCTGTAATGCCACGGGTCCACAAAGGTACTTTACATTAGACGCCTGCATGAGTTGCATCTGCTGCGACTGACCCCAATTAATATTTGCTTACATTTCAGTGGTGTCTGCATCAGATTTAAAGGCGTAAAATGAAGACAGGGCCTTAATGGGATGCTGACAGGAGGCCAGTAGGAAAAGTAGTATATTTCCCTGAGGAACGCCTGGGGATACCACATAAATAAGCCCCTGTTATTTCCAAGAGAGTTAGTGAGGTGTGCCTTTCTGTAAGTGTGTGTGTGAATGAAGGAAGGTGAAATAGAGAGGAAAAAAAGGGGGCAAGTAATAAAGGTGTGAATAGTTCTGGATAAATGAGCAAAGAGGTCTTAAAACACCACAATGCTCTTCAGTTATACGGTAATAAATCATATGTACACAATTTAAATTGATATTTAAAGGTATGACTTTTGTTTGACTTTATTAATTCTGTAGAACACAAAATAAGAAATTTTGAAAATGGGGCTCAAAACAACATTTCACATTTTACCCTACGGACTTTCATTATATAACAGCTGAAATGTTCAAAATATCTTTTCGTGTGTTTCACAGAAGAAAGAAAATGCAGGTTAGGAAAGACATGACCGAGAGTATAAATGTTCTTGTGAAAGAGAAGTGTGCGTAATTGTATTAAATGTGCACTTCAAATCTTAAAAGTAATCTTAAATGCTTTACTGCAAGGACAGTAAAAACTGTATTTGCAGGCAATATTTTAATGAAATAAAAGGCCACTTAAGTGTACTTAAAGAGAGTAAACATTCATGACTGTTTCTTCACACACTCAAGTACACTTTTAAAAAGCACACTTTATAGAAATATCAAATTACCCTTTACCTAGTTTAAAGTACATTTTAAATCATTGTTTTCATAATCTTTTGTTGTGTTTTTGTCGTACACTTATTTTGATGTGCTGACTAACATACTAAAAAAGAAAGTAAAGTACTTGATTATAATTTTAACTGCAGTGTGTAATGTGATATTACATTAAAAGTTAATGTATTTTAAATGTACCAAATTGCAACTTCATCAAAATGTTTAATTATAAATATATTTAAATACATGACAGTTAAGTGTCCAAAAACATTACAATGTTCGCACTTATGTATATTCTTTTAAGGCATATTATTTCCATAACAAGTACTCTTTTTAAAAGTATGCTAAAGAGTAATTGAAGCGTGATTGAAAATATGCCTTTAATATCTTAATCCATATCATACATAAAACAAATTCAGTATAATTCCCCTAAATCCTGAGCACGTTCTGCAGATATGTTCAACACAAATAACGACATAATCCATCTGTGAACGGTCATTTTCTTTTACAGTGTTAGCTCATATAAATGGCATCATTACCGAATTGAGCAGTTAAACCAGAAGGGCACCTGCTCTTTGCACTCTGCACTTTTTTCAACTTGATGCATCAAATTTCTTTTCCCGTTGCCCGTTTTAATTATTAGCGTTTTAGCATCATTACTAGAATTTAATGTGCTCCAGATTAATTGTTCTGTGGCATTTACTTATGAAACCTATATTTTTCCAACAAATTGTAATAAAGGATACGCAGCTGTCCGAAGCAGAGCAGGGGAAGGAGTGCAGATCCATTAACCAAATCATTTATTAGCCTATAAAATCAAATGGTAATATTTAGCAAAACGGCCCTCGACGACAGCCAGCACGGTAGCTCTTTCATCACTAGATACATTTTGCTGAAAGAGAAAAAGATGGCAAGATTGCCCCCTGTCTGCATGGTGCAAAACACTGTGTTAAAAAAAAAAAAAAAGATTTTTCAAAGTTAGAAAAAAAAATAAGGGTACGTTTACACGACAACGATGTACTAAAAACTCACAAGTTTTTCCTTTACGTTCACATGCAGACGACAATGTTGTCAAAACTATGATATTGATCGCAAAAACTATTAAAATTGCTGTATTATGCATGCCAGGCCAGTAGTTGGCGACTGAACACGTAATATGCATGCGCACGACGACACCATTTTCACAATTTCACGTTTTTGTAGTTTACACAGAGACGATAACGGTATCGTTTTCAAAAACTTGCACTTTAAAACCAAAAGTTTGTGATTTCAGGCCCCCAAAACGCCATTATCGTGTAAATAAACGTCCAAATGCATAAAAATGTTCGATTTTTAGTTGAAAATGGTGTCGTGTAAACGGCCCCAAAGTTTACTGGAGTAGAAAATGTGTTACTTGCCATTTCTGTGTAATTATTATTTGTGTGAAAATTGGTGTAATGAAAATACATCAAAACATTTTTGTAGCCAGCAGAAGTAGCCTATGATCTAGGAATAAAATCCTCTGAGAGGATTTTAGAGGGGGAAAAAAACACCAGATTATGCCCTAATAACCCTTTTGGGTTTGAAACTTAAAATCGTACAGCAGAACACAACACATCTGATCTCTGATTAGACAACTGGGGAAACTTCCAGTGAAATCTCTGCTTTCAACGAACACAGATTTCGGTCCCCCATGATGGACTGCTCCCTGCGGCACACACACCTCCCGTTTAATGTAAAACCGCCTATGACTAATTATGGTAATTCATTACATCTCCAATTAGGTTGTGGGATTTATGGCAAACTGGCCCCATAAAGAGCAGGATTTATGGAGCCTTTGAATGTCACCCAGAGGACAGAGGGTTGGCTTCATATCATTCTGCTCTGAGCCTCCAGCTCACTATATCATCAGCACAAGAGACAAAGACACTCCACCCTGCTTTGTTCAACCACAAAAGCTGCCCATCACTGTGGTAAAAATCAAGGCCTAGATGTCTCTACTTTCACATATAGTTTTACCATATAAAACTGTAATTAAAGTGTGACCTCATTAACCTGAGCTTTTGTCTTCAAACGTGTGATCAATAGCGACCAGTCTATTTGGACCAGCTTATATAATCAATACTTCAATATCTGCAGTGCAGTCTGCAGAGGCTTTCCACATACGGCCCTGCCATCTGCAGCTCCAGTGTTGATTTTCATCATCTGCGAGTACACAGAGCTTGTAAACACTGACAGCCAGGCAGTCCTAAAACGTGAGGACCTTTTGTGCCCTTGGCTGGGCCCTGCTTTTTTCCTCCGAGCAGAGTCGTGTTCCCTGCAGCAGAGCCGCGGGAAGGCTGATTTGTTCCCTGGCTGGAGCTGACAGGAGCTGGTGATGTTGTTACGAGTCGGCTCCAGCGTCTGTGTTTCAATCAGGCACACAGCGGGACAGCCCATCTGCTGCCGCAAACCTCCCAGCCGCTACAAAACAGGACCTGAATAGAAACGAGTGTTCTTTCAGTTCAACACAATCTACATGTTAACATTCTACTGTAATCTTGCACTTATTGTGTTTCGCTGAAGTGAGTTGATCAGTTTTACCTTTGTTGTTGACAGGAATACTTAAAGGGATAGTTCACTCAAAAATGTGGATCCAAACCAGTATGTCTTTCTTTCTTCTGTGGAACACAAAAGAAGATATTTTGAAAAATGTCTTTTGTCCATACAGTGAAAGTCAGTGGGGTCTAGTGTCAAATGTTGTTTTGTTTTAGTATTATTTGTTTACTATTATGGAATGTATTAATATTTTGAATTAGATTTTATTTTTATATTTTTAATTTTAGTTTAATTATTAATAACTATGTATTTTTGTCATTTGTATTTGTTTTTATATTTTTATTAAGCTTTAATTTTATTTATGTTTTAGTATTATTAATTTTAGTACTTCAGCTTAAACTCATTTTGAGTTATTTCATTTAAAGTTGCAATTTTTCAGTGAAACTTTCATTGCATTTCAATCTTTCATTTAAGTTTTTCATCTAATATTTATGTTATTTTCTTTCCGGCTTATTTTAGGTATCTTATCTTATTTTAAATATCTTATTTTAAATACATTTGTGTTCTGCAGTCATACAAGTTTGGAATGACACGAAGGTAATGATGAATTTTTGGGTGAACTACCCCTTAAAGTTCACTGACAGGAAGCCATTATTAAAGGGGTCCTTGATTATGATTTCACATTTTTAACTTTAGTTAGTGTGTAATTTTGCTGTTTGAGTATAAACAACATCTGCAAAGTTACGATGCTCAAAGTTCAATGCAAAGGGAGATATTTTTTTTTACAGAAATCACTTTTTAAGGACTACAACAAACGACTGGTAGGACTACAAGGAGTTTCTTCCCGGGTTGGTGACATCACAAACCCCAAAATTTACATAAACCCTGTCCCGGGGAACACGCAACAAAGGGGGTGAGGCCATGTTGGGCTGCTTTAGAGAAGAGGAAGAGTTGTTGTAGTAGAGTGTTGTTGCCATGCCGTCATTTTACGCCGGACTGCTTTACAAATGAGGGTCAATTCAATGCTGGATTTGCACAAAAGATTAACATGACGGCACATGCTAGTCGATGAGTTGAATCAACTCCACAGCAACTACATAAATTTATCCATTAACCATTCAGAAACTTCTTCCTGAGTCTCTCCATCAGTGTCCGACTCCGGTTTGAACAATGTAAGGCTGAACACCGTTACTGTCAATCGTCATTTTGGCTGTGTGAGATTTTCCAGCTTTGTTGTTGTTGAGCAACTGAAGCGCGAGCTGTTAAAGCCCTACCCTCTTCTGGAAAGGGGGCTGGGAGCAGCAGCTCATTTGCATTTAAAGGGACACACACAAAAACTGCCTGTTTTTGCTCACACCCAAATAGGGGCCAATTTGACAAGCATAATAAATGATCTGTGGGGTATTTTGAGCTGAAACTTCACAGACACATTCTGGGGACACCAGAGACTTATATTACATCTTGTAAAAGGGGCATTAAGGTCCCCTTTAAAGCAACTCACAGAGGAGAAAATTCAAAGGCTGCACCAAAATCTTGTGCTGATTTTCATGCAGCTGTACGCTCCATTCGGTCGAACTTCCTCATCTACGACCAGAGGCAGCCTTTGCAAATCGGAATCAAACGATTCGTTCAAAAAGCGGATACATTCAGTAATGAAACATCACTTTGTTGCTCAGAGACATGCAATGGCTCTGTGGATTTGTTTGGAACTATTTTCTTTGGTGAAATAGAACAAAAACAGAAAATGTTCTAAGTCTAAAATAAAAGTCACCTAACATTAACTTCTTGTTTATTGAACTGTTGTATGAAATCAATAGGCTATCACATTTGCAATCGTGCTGATAATCGGGAAAACAGCACTCATTTTTGCACCATATATCTTGAATTTTGGGGGCAATTTTTATTAATTTTGGTGGCATTTTTGCCCCTAGCCCCCGTTTATTTCCCTGATGGCGGAGGGCATGGCTCTTTTTCGAGAGCAAGCGGAGAACTCTTCTGTTGTTTTCATTTCAAGTGAAACGGGTGAAAACCTAGCAAAGGTCGCTACTGTCTCTGACATCACACTCCTCTCCATTTCAGCCTTCTCTGTATATCTCTGTGGAAGAGACGAATCGTGCCCCTCCTCTTTCTGCTCTGCTAAGGAACTGGTGGGAAATGTATAATGAATACTAATGAATCCCCACCTCCCTCGACAGGTGTCTTACCTCCACCCCTCTCACAACTAACATCCTGTCCTCTCCTTTCCTCTCTTCTCCTTTCTCTCCTTCCCTGACAGAGAGGAGTGAGCTGCTGACATGTGATGTGAATTTAACACACACAAGGCTCAGTGGAAACATCCTCTCCACCCTGAGCTCCTTCATTAGTGCTGATTCTTTAACAGACTGGACGAGTTCAATCAGGAAAGCCACTGTGTTCCAGATTTCACCCTTCCAATAAATTATTAGGAAACACAGCTAAAAAGTGAAGAAATAGCACACCAATAGCGGAATTTATTCTGATAATGGAATGTAAATTCTTAATTAATACAGCTTTGTTTTTAATTCATTTCATTATTAGGCTATATGTTAGAAAAGAATAAGAAATCTAAAAGGTATAATATAATATAAAAATTTAAATATATAATATAATATTATATTATAAAATGTAATATAATATAATATAATAGCCTATATTTTTAGTTCCAAAAGAAAAACATATATTAAAAAGAGGAAATATATTAATAGGAAATATATATATCTGCATTCTGGCATATTTACGACAAATAACCCATTTAATCCACCCAATTCAGTCAGTAGCTTATGTAATGCAAAATAAAATCTTATTTTCATGTGATTTTTCTTTTTATTTAAATTAAGTACATTTGTAAAGTAGCCTACTCATTATAACACGACTTGATGTACTAAATTTATTTTATATTTTACTTAAAATGTCATACTGATTTCATTTAAAGGATTAGTTCACTTTCAAATGAAAATGACCCCAAGCTTTACTCACCCTCAAGCCATCCTAGGTGTACATGACTTTCTTCTTTCTGATGAACACAGTCGGAGAAATATTAATAAATATCCTGACGCATCCAAGCTTTATAATGGCAGTTATAATTGTTATATATATATAGCGTTACCAAACGAGTATGAGCTGAAGAAAGTGTCTCCATCCACATCCATCCATCATAAACATATTCCACTCAGCTCCAGGGGATTATTAAAGGCCTTCTGAAGCGAAGCGATGCGTTTGTGTAAAAAAATATCCATATTTAACAAGTTATAAAGTAAAATATCAAGCTTCTGCCAGACGGCCTTCCGTATTCAGGTTATGAAGAAAGTGTGAAACTCTAGCAGCTCAAAAAGCTTACGCTACATCCTACGCCTTCCTTATTCAACTTACGGAAAAAGTGTAACTGACATGACGCCAGTTTACACTTTCGTAGCTTGAATACGGAAGGCGGCCTGGCGAAAGCTAGATATTTTACTTCATAACTGGTTAAATATGGATGTTTTTATGGATTCACTACAGAAGACCTTTATTTTTTTGCATTTATTGTAAAATGAGAATCTCAGATTTAGAGGATTTGTAATATAAAATAGCTATAATTATTTTTTTGGTATTAAATATGACAAATATCTCTCTGAGATTCTAGTTTTGTCAGATCTTGCTAATGTTTAAAAGATTTATATATTAAACATGGTGCCAACATTTGATTTAAATTAAATTTTAATTACGTTTAACAACAGGTCCAAGTCTAATTGTTTATCAACTGGTATATAAAACAGTATTATATAATGATCAAATTAAAATGTCTTTAGTATTTATTGTGTGAAGCTTGACTGAGCAAGTTAATATGCTAATAGTAACACTTGGTTTGGATACATTCTTCCTGGCAGAGAAGGTAACGGCCTGACATGTGTTTTAATTAAGTTTCTCACTTCAGTGCCCAGATATTTGTGGATGTCAACGCAGCGGTCCATGAAGATACGATCCGATATGCCAAACAGTTCTCCTACAGCAGATAATTAATTCCACATCTGAATAACTGCTATTTGATTTGTTTGTTATGTTCTGCATAAAAAGGTCAGGGATTTTGTTTCCCATCAGTTCGTTACGTACAGCTACATTGTGATCGTACAAACAGCACTTACAGCCTGTGTTTCGAAACCTGTCTTGTGTTGTCTGTTCCTACAGAGGAATCAAATGGAGTCGCAAATGAAGACATTCCACATCTGCCCTGAAATATTGTGGCGCAATCTCATTACAAAGAACCTTATACGCTGCTGCCACCTGGTGGCTACAATCCAAACTGCTACAAAAGACTGCAGGACATTCTGTGATAGCGTTAACATGAAAGCTTTATTTCATATAGTTTTTTTGCTCAGAACATCATACATTTGAATGACAAAAAAAAAAAAAAATTGATTTACATTCAATCAATAATTCCTATTAAATATTAAAGCACGTTAATTAAATAATTAGAGAAAAGCATCACATCCTTCACTGAACAAACAATTAATTGTGCTTTTGAACAGGCAGTTTGCTTTACATAGTACACCAAATAATTGAAACACACAGAATGAGATGGCAACTTGTAGAACATGAAGCTAGGTCAGGTCATCAGAGATTCCTAGAAATGAACAAAAATCCTTTTAATCCAACACATTGCATTAAAAGTGATATTTCGAAGTAGAAATCCTGAAATAGGCCTAGTATTTTCTTGTCAAACATACTCTAATAATGTTTAATTTACAACTTCGAAATATAATTTTTTACAGTGTAATAAAACATATAGGAATGAACAGATTGGATATATCAGCAATGAAAAACAAGGCATATGGGCTGCCATTCATTTACTCACTTCAGACCTCTTACAGCACATACAGCTCCATGAGATACTCCTTAGGCACGATTCCGATGAGCCCTTTCATCTCCCCCACCCACCAACCAAATATGTCGTATTCCTGTGGAAAAAAAACAAACAGAAAAACCGATAACCGCCGTTCATTAAACTCGCTCACTGATGAGGCCAATCAGAGCAGTGACACAATCAGCGAGGTCAAATCTCATAGGTCAGCGCTCAGGGGGATGAAATCTGTCAATATATATATAGACAATTTACCGTTCATCTTCGGGTTTTGCCTCATTTTCTTCTCATACTGTCTCTATCCGTACATCCCTACCCCCATTCTTTCCGCACCCCTCCCAATCTCCTGCATTCTGTCTATCTTTCCAAGGCCAATTCAAGGACACAAGGCCCCTAGGACCTATAAAGATTACACAAGAGAATGTGAACGGGCGATATATTTCGTATGAAGCACAACAGATCTGTGAGCCCGAGGACAGAGTCCTTTTCTTTATGTATAGAGACAGATCAGCTCTTCTCCAGCTCATGGAAAAGATAACCATAAAGATAAGAACCAGATAAGATCCATCCATCCGTCTCTCTCTCTTTATTCCATAATTACAAACAGATCACATGGTGCCATTCACTTCAAAGCTACTAAACCCTGTGTTTTTTTCCACGTTCACGATACTCTGTTTCTCACAGATGCCTTCTAAACTTTGGGGTTATACTGAGGCGGATCTGTCAGGCCACGTCGAGTTCTTTTTCAAAAAGGAGAATGTAGGGAGGCAGTGAGAGGAGACTGGACTGAAATAGACGTTAGATGCACTAAAAGTATATCTGACCAAAGTCCCTTTAAGACAAGTTGTTTCATTCGGCGGCCATCTTTGAAACGCCTCTCGGGCATGCAAGTGCAGCTCCTATCTCTTTGAAACATCAAATTCTCCAAAGCTGTTCACCAAGCTTTCGATTAAATTTCATATTTGAAATCACCAATGAAATCTGACAACAGCTGTCTTATAAAATTTGATTCTAAGCGCTCGATTCATGACGAAAACTCAATTTTTCAGGCTGGATCAAGCTAATGCGCATGCGCAGTCCTAAGTGTGCGTCTCTTTAGGAAGTGCGCGTCTGACTGTTTCTATAGGAACCAGAGCTTCTAACGGCCGCTGCGGTGACACGATGACTTTACCAATCAGCGATTGGCTCTTATTTAGAAAGCAGGACTATTTTTGCCATATTGCGCATTGCACTTTCTCCCATTCATAATAATATGAGTGCACAGTGTTTCTATATGTAAAATAGTTTTTGGTCTGACCTCCATATAAAACTCCAGAAAACTCCATTTCCCAGCAGGCCTTTGGAAGAGCCGGACAAACTGGGGTCCATGGACCCCCACTGAACTGCAAGGAGGAGCTGTTGGGTGTTTTAAGGCTGTCAAAGTTAACGTGTGCATATAATATTGTTTCCCAAATGATATTTAACAATTTAGATTTAGCAAAATGACAATAAAAATGCCAATTACCATATATAGACTACAGCTGTATATTGTTTGTGGTCGGAAAATGTTTTAATGTTTTTGAAATAAGTTTTTTTATCCTCATCGAGGCTGCATTTATCTGATAAAAATACAGTAAAAGCAGTAATATTGTGAAATATTATTACAATTTAAAATAACTGTTTTCTATTTTAATATATTTTAAAATGTAATTTATTCCTGTGATGTCAAAGCTGCATCATTACTCCATCTTCAGTGTCACATGATCCTTCAGATCATGAGTAAGAACAAAATCTTAATGACCCAATACTTTTTGAATGGTAGTGTAATTTCAGAAACAATTATTTTGTTAAAATTACACTTAATGTTTCTCCTATAATCCGGTTTATATGCTTTAAAATATATAGCTGCCTTTATATTTTATAGGAAGGGGTGTCCCATAAAAGGCCTTCATTATATTTGGAGTGCTCAGCATCAAAAAATGAAAATCTCAGGGTTATTACTATACTACATTGCAAAGACAGAACGCTGTAACACATTTTGTCAAAACTGAGTTATGATTGGAATGAGGTCTCTTAAACTATGATCTGTCCTGAGACAGTTTGTTTTGATTCTGTGTGTGAATTTTAGTTTTAGTTTTGGTGTAGTTACTGTGCTTTGCCTTTGTAGGGCAGTATAGAGAAATCAAAAAGGCCCAGACTGCAAATCAGCAACATCAACTGTGTTTCTGAAAAAGTTCCCACATAAACACAGTCTCTCATTTGTTGCTCTTGAAAAGAATGATCTGCTACAGTGAAGCCCTGAAACATCTCAATCCAGGGTCCTCTGACTGACATTTATAGCCTTTTTCTCTCTGACATTCAAGTCTTTGATCTCCCCAAAGCTGACAAGACACTCACTGCTCATCTACCTTCATCCTTCACCTCACTGTCGGAGAAAAAAACCTCTCTCTGTATGGTTCGGAAAGAGCAATGAGGTTTGAATCATACCCCATCTGAAGTTAAATATGAAGTTTGTGGGCCCCTACTTGACCCCGGCAGCCTAAGTGATTCCTGCTGTATAATGTATAGTGCTCAGCTCCGGCCAGCAAACCTCTTACTGCCTGCGTCCACGTAACTGTCTATAAAACACAAGTCTGGTTATGCAGCTGCTGACAGCTGCCGCAGACACACACACTGTAATGGAGAGCGTCTCTCCACCGCTGACTGTCCTCAATGTGCACCGTCCTCCTCACAAGACTAAAAAGAAAAGGAAAAACTTGCTGAAAGCCCGTAGAGTTCAATAAATTTTTAACTATCTGTAAAGCTTATATGGAGAATATAATTTAAAATATATTACATTTATACATTCTAATTAAGTCAGGTCCTCAAATCAGTTGTTTTTAAACTGCTTGTTTTCAGACTTTTCTATTAACAGAAACTGAGTGTTGATATATTAAATTACATTGTTTAAATCTTGATTATCTGATAATTGTGATTAATTCAGAGTTATTAATTTAATATATGAATAATAATTTATTAATTTAAATACTTTTAAGTCATCTTGCGGCCCCTTGGAAGTTTGCCGAGTCCCCCTAGTGGGCCCCGGCTCCATAGTTGAGAACCACTGTGCTATACAAATACATTTGAATGATTAATAATGATTTGTAATTAATTAATTTTTTCATGATAATTTTTAATTTATTAATTAAAACATTTAAATACTTCAATTTTAATTATTCATTTAAATAACATTTTAAAATTAAACTATTTTATTAATTTAATATTAAATAATATTTATTTAATGTTGTTTTTTAAATCACACATTTTATAATAAGTAATAATATATAAAATATATTTTTGTGTGTTTGTGTGTGTATATATATACAAATATATATATATATATATATATATATATATATAACATGATATAAAAACATTATTCAAAAAATAAATTATAAATTATATAAATATATATAAAATATGTATATATGTATATTTAATATATATATATATATATAAAACATGATATAAAAAAACATTATAAAAAAAAAATCATACCATTATATACATATATAATATTATTTTTTTGATAAATATCATACTATTTTTCACATTGTCATTGTATAAATTAGTCTTAAAATATATAATATTCTTTATATTTTAATTTTTTTTTTTTTCAAAAGTGATCGTCATATTCAGGGGTCTGTGGCATTAAATCGTTTGAAAACTTGCTGTATATAATTGCAGAATTACGCAAGTAAAGAGATGAAAGTGAAACCTGTTAAAAGTGTGAATTTACAAAATCTTACAATTATTTTGTTGTCTTTACAATAATGTAAAGATGCAATGTGTTAAAGAGCAGGATTCACACACCTCATCCAGTCACCAAATATAGGGCAGTTGTCCGGGCTGTGTGAAACGAGACAGGAAGTGCATATGTGAAAGGGTGAAGCGGAAGCTTCCTGTAGCCGTCCTTTGATACAGACACACCTCATTGACAGAGCAGCGCCTGGTGCCGTGTGTGTGCGAATATGTGCGCGTGCAGGAGGGTCAGATTAGAAGGCGAGTGTGACAAATAAGTCTGCCACAGGAAAGCAATACAGACCTCACACTCCGCCAACATGCCCACACACACAGCACCCATCTAAGGAAGCCGACATGTAAGGTCACAGACTTACTAAATTAGTGTTTAGCAGAAAAAAATGACCTTTAAGATATTCTTTATGTATAATTTACTTGATTTAAGGTGAATAATTCAAATCCTGCATTATTAAAATAAGGCTATTATTCCACATACAACTGAAATGTTGAAGGTCTTTAAGGTTTACAATGCTGCCGGACCCCAGACGGACCATGTGACGCACTATTTTGACCAAGCATCATTTACAGCACACACTGGCCTGCTTTGAAAAGAAGAGAGCATGGTGTGTGTGATTTAGGGCCCTGACACCTCCCCCTGGTCTGATGGTCAATACCCTTTCAGAGCCGCTGAGGGTCTGGACAGGGGGGTAAATGGAGGGGGGGTGGGGTGTTAGACTTGCAGCTGCTGCATGGCCAAGGGGAAGGAGGTAGGCCACTAATAGCCCCACTGGCTCGTTCCCCAGACTGCTCTGAATGGCCTGTGAGCCACAGCTGGACACTAAACCCACACCAGCTTTACGGTCATCCGCAAGCCTGGCTGAAGGAAGGGGGAAGGGGCTACGCTACAAAAGAGTGCCTGCAATATTCATGGTAAACCAAGCCGTGCAGTACCCATAAAATGGCACAAATACGACACAGCATCACTGGACTGTGTCAAGCAGATCTTTCCCAGCATCGTTTGGCAACGTGAATATACATATATATATATATATATATATATATATATATATATATATATATATATATTGCAATGTGATTTTTTTTTTTTTTTTTTTATTATTCCTAAAAACCATTGTTATTATTTGTACAGAGACGATGCTTTTTACAATTTCAATCCGACCCCAAACAAACCTGGAAGTGAATCAATAAAAATAACTAAACATAAATAAGAACAAAAATAAAAAATAATAGTAATGATAAAATGTATATATATATATCATATATATATATATATATATATATATAGTAAATAATGAAAACAAAAGATTAAATAAATACATTTAAGTTCAACAAAGTCACTCCACTGATGGACATCATGATCCATTGCTCAATCCTGAAGCTTTAATTGTGTTTTTAGTGAAATAAAGAGCAAAACCACACAATCATGTCTTCCAAAGTCTAATTATCTTTTGGTGATAAGACATGCCGCCTTACTCACTCTAGACACAAGATGGCAGACTTGCTCTGAAAAACTCAGTCACCCCTGGATCCCATTCAGACCATATTCTGTCATTTTCTGACAGCCTGCTGACTTTTAACAGAATGAGATAATTTCCCCATTGGCATGCTTTATATATCCATTACAAATTATGGATTTTTAGCCACTGGTGAAATTGAATGTCATCTCTATTTCTTCTGAAGATACATTATCTTGCTACTGCACATTCCTGTGTCTCTAGTAAAATGAATATAAATAAATTGGGTAGAATTATGGAAAGCTGCATTCAGCAGTTCTTTCTGTCAGCTTCTTTCCTGTGTAATCACTTCTGGAGACCTAAACTTTCACCATTACTTAATGGATCGCACTAGATGACATCATATAGGGATTGCTAGGCCTTTTTTAGGGGGGCTTCAGACCACGTATTCATTTTAGCCCTCCTAAAAACCTCAGATGAAGCTGTCAGGCCACTTGAAAATCTCATGTTTGCCGCAGTAAGAAATCAGAGATGATTATACACTTTTTATCAATCATTAAAAAAAAAAAGATTGCATTAGCTAATAAAACCTTTTGTTTTAGTCTGTGGCAGACAACGGCATATGTGGTAATATTATATTATAACATTATATATTATATTCAGTATAGAGCACTATTCCAGTATACAGCCCTCCACTTCGATCACTGTCAGTTCTAGTAAAATCACAAAAATGCAAATTGCAACCAAATACGCCACTATTACTGATATACTTAGGTACAAAAAGAAGCAATTTTGATCTTGGTTTATTTAAAAAAATATTGTCAATCAAGGAAAATCTGAAATTGCTCTCTCTTAACACAATAAATATTCCTCTGACCCACATTAGCTCATGTTCCAATAAGAAGCCGTGCTCCCATAAGACTGAAATCCTACAATCAAACTCCCATACGAGGGTCAATGAGGGTACACTTATTTCATTGTCCTATCTATTAATTTATTCCAAAATACATTAAAACGTAATTCACACATACACTGACACTTCTTCTATAATGAGTATTTTTAATTAATGTATTAAAATTCATTTTGAAAATATCAGGTGATAAAACTGTCCTGATATCGTAATGAAGAAATAAAGAATCACATTCTTAAAAAGAAAAACTTATTAAAGGGACAGTTCACACAAATTTAAATTCTGCCAAACCTCCAGAACCTTCTGTTCCAAACCTGTATGACATTCTTTCTTTTGTTGAATAATATTTTAAGAAATGTCTTCTCTTTTACAGGTTTGGAGCAACATGAGGGTGAACTATCAGTTTAGCAGTTTGTCTTTATATTTATTTATACTTTCTTTGAATATTTTAACAAAACAAATAAATAAATATATAAATACATAAATAACTGCTTCACTGCTAAAGTTTAAAAAACAATTTGTCTACAAAAAAAAAAAAGGTGGAAAAAAAGATGTGCTGCAACCAACAAGCAGAAAAAGGAACAAACAGGAAATGATATCACATAGAAGTCTCCTGCAGACCTTCATGACTGTGTGTCAAGGTCAGTATGTCTCTTAAAATATCAAATATGTCATATGACTTTTTAAATGACCAGACATGGTGAAACTCCTCAAAAACTTAATGATATTTATTAAATAATAATTAATGATATATATATATATATATATATATGTATTACATATATATAAATATATATATATATATATATATGTCTTACAAGTATTATGAATTATTATTTAATAAATATCATTAAGTTACTGAGGAGTTGCACCACATGACATATATATATACACTACCAGTCAAAAGTTTGGACACGGTAAGATTTTTAATGTTTTCAAAAGAAGTTTCGTCTGCTCACCAAGGCTGCATTTATTTAATTAAAAATACAGTAAAAACAGTAATATTGTGAAATATTATTACAATTTAAAATAACTGTTTTCTGTTTGAATATATTTTATAAAGTCATTTATTCCTGTGATTAAAGCTGAATTTTCAGCATCATTACTCCAGTCTTCAGTGTCACATGATCCTTCAGAAATCATTCTAATATGATGATCTGCTGCTCAACAAACATTTATTGTGTACAATTGTACAAAATATTTGTGTACAATATTTTTTTATTTTTTTTTTTCAGGATTCTTTGATGAATAGAAAGTTCAAAAGAACAGTATTTATTTGAAATTTAATCCTTTGTAACATTATAAATGTCTTTACTATCACTTTCGATTGATTTAATGCATCCTTGCTGAATAAAAGTATTAATTTCTTTAATTTCTTTTCAAAAAAATAAAAATAAAAATTCCTACTGACCCCAAACTTTTGAACGGTAGTGTATAATGTTACAAAAGCTTTGTATTTCAGATAAATGCTGTTCTTTTGAACTTTCTATTCATCAAGGAATCCTGAAAAAAAAAGTACACAACTGTTTTCAACATTGATAATAATCATAAATGTTTCTTGAGCAGCAGATCATCATATTAGAATGATTTCTGAAGGATCATGTGACTCTGAAGACTGGAGTAATGGTGCTGAAAATTCAGCTTTGATCACAGGAATAAATTACTTTATAAAATATATTCAAAGAGAAAACAGTTATTTTTAAATTGTAATAATATTTCACAATATTACTGTTTTTACTGTATTTTTAATTAAATAAATGCAGCCTTGGTAAGCAGACGAAACTTCTTTTAAAAACATTAAAAATCTTACAGATTCCAAACTTTTGACCGGTAGTGTATATACACACACACACACACACACATACATATTTGTGTGTGTGTGTACACTATTATGTGAAAGTACAAGTAAAGCAAGTAAAACAGAATTAGACCTTGAATACAATAAAGGTGAAAGAAACAAACTTGATGGTTATACCACATGACATTTTTAGAGTCATTATATTGAAACTTTGAAAATGAAAATGGTATTAAAGTTTTTCAAAACCATATGAATACAAAAAATATATTTATAAGAATTTGGCACATGTGACCTAGATCATGGACACTTATGTAGTACTCCATTGTCCCACAAAGAACTTTACAGTTGTTCACTTATCCTGTAGAACAGAGATGATATGAAAACACCACCATAGCATCAAAACCTCTCTTTCTGAAATAAGAAAGCAAGAACATGATTCTAACTTAAGATTCCCAGTTTCTTCTCTGAAGGGCAACAGTGCTAAGTAGACAAACCGCAAGATAGCGAATGTGGGAAGGGAGCAGCTTGAGCTGTTTTAAGTAGCCCTGAGAGGTATTGAGCTAATTCTGTTAGCCAGGTACAACCCCCACGGGCAGTACACAGATCTGCACAGCCTGCATATGCATCGGAGCTGACAGGTAGGGGAAGTTTTTAACCAAACTCACTTCTACGCCACACCTGGTACGAATAGAGAGGTGGATTCAGCGTTTCCTGAGAACACAGACTACCATTACAGCCATAAATAGTGACTGGCTGAGATGTGTATACGCTAAAGGTCTGCGTACGGTTGCCCTTACTGAACATGGCATTGAGCCGTCTTCCAATACTGAAATCCCCACACACACAAGCTCAGAGATGCACACACACAGTGGGCAGACATGGAGAGAAGTGACAGAATGCCAGTGGCTGCCAGACTGCCCTGCTCAGGGCCAAGAGCACTAAAATGGTTTCCGTAGTGACAGGACTAATCCCATCACCGAGCACAGAGAGAGGGTGTATTTAGCTTCCACACTCAGAAACCCCGCTGCCGAGCACACGAGACGCCGAAACTATCCTTTTGCATCTGACTCATATAAGTGTTATCCAGATGTCACAGCATATTTATTTAACAATGTTTTTTTTGCAAAATCATGTTTTCCTGCTGACGTCTAACAGGGCAGGGTAATAAACATTTAAATATTATTTCTCTCTTTGATCACGTGGGTCGTGACAAATGCGGCGAGTCTGGACGTTTCCAGGCCATGGCTCCTGTCTTACCTTGCTGAGGATGTAGATAGTGTCTCCTCTCTTGAAGGACAGCTCATCGGGGTGGTCGCCAGCACAATCCCACAAGCCCTGGAAGTAGTTTTCATAGTCTGTGCTCTTGTTCACTGCTGCAGGGGATAGAATAATAGAAGACTGAATCACTTGCTACCAAAAAAAAAAACATTTAATTAATGAATAAAGAATAGATTGTGATAACATTTCATCCTTTTAAAAGGTGGCATTCCAATATACACTCTCAATTTATGCATCACAAAATGGCCAGCAAGCAATTTTGCGTTTAAAAGCCGTCCAAACCCAGCCCTAAAACAAGGCAAAATTTAGGCTGCCAGTAAAAATTTAATAGACGAAATGAAACCAATACCCTTGTAATCACTGTTGAATTTGCTTACATGATGGAATATCATACATCTCGCAAGTTATTTTGGCAAAAACGACATGTAACCAAATTCAAGGTTTTTTTTGGCTAGAAGTGTGTTACTCATATCGGGTCCATAATTAATCGAGACGGTGAAATGGTGGCTATTGCTTGCTGGGTGTTTATGATGGGCTGTAAAGATGGTGATTGTTAGGTAGTTGGTTTGGTCTCTGAACACCATCCCATCTGTCTGTCTGTCCATGCATGTGCACTGTTCAAAGGTTAGGGGTCAGTAAGATGTTTTTGAATGAATGTTGAAAGTCTCTTATGCTCACTAAAGCTGCATTTATTTGATCAAAATACATTAAAACAGTAATATTGTGGAATATTATTACAATTTAAAATAACTGTTTTCTGTTTTAACTTTAATATATTTTAAAGGGTAATTTATGTCTGTGATGGCAAAGCTGAATTTTCTGGTCTTCAGTGTCACATGATCCTTAAGAAATCATTCTAATATGCTGATTTGTAATAGTTCATCTTATTATCATCTATGTTGAAAACAGTTGTGCTGCTTGATTTTGTGGAAACCGTGATGCATTTTTTTCAGGATTCTTTAAAAGGATAGTTCACCCAAAAATGAAAATTCTGTCATCATTTACTCACCTTCAAGTTGTTCCAAACCTGCATGAATTTCTTTCTTCTGTTGAACACAAAAGAAGATATTTTGAAGAATGTTGGTAACCAAACAGTTGACTGTAGCCATTTACTTCATAGTATTTTTTTTTTCCTGCTATGGAAGTCAATGGCTACCGTCAACTGTTTGGTTACCAACATTCTTCAAAATATCTTCTTTTGTGTTCAACAAAAGAAACTTTTGGGAGAACTATCCCTTTAATGAACAAAGTTCAAAAGAACAACATCTAGTTATAAAACAAATCTTTTGTAACATTATAAATGCCTTCACTATCAATTTTGATAAATTTAATGCGTCCTTGAAGAATAAAAGTATTAATTTCCTTTAAAAAAAACTTTTAAATATGATTAATATGAGTGGATAATTCCAAGCTTTTCTCTACATGTTTTAATATGGTACTATACACATTTAATAATATGTGGCTTAAAGTGTCCCTGCTAAGTTGATGAAAGACCCCCAGTGTAAGTGTTTTTCTGGCTCAGGAAGTTCCACTAGTGGGCAGCAGAGAGTATAAATTGCTGAGCTGTGGCTGCAGAGGTGGGATGAAACTAACAAACCCTCTAATGAAAGATCACTCATTACAGCTGCACCATATTGTAAGTTAACATGTAATGATACAGGCCATATTTGTTAAAAGTTAACATTTTTGTTATTCTGAGATGGCAAAAAAAAAAAAAATGATAACCTTGAGCTCAAAGGATTAGTTCACTTCACAATTAAAATTTCCTGATAATGTACTCCCTCCATGTCATTCAGTATGTTTATGTCTTTCTTTCTTCAGTCGAAAAGAAATTAAGGTTTTTGATGAAAACATTCCAGGATTTTTCTCCATATAGTGGACTTCAACGGCTACCAAAGGGTTGAAGGTCCAAATTGCAGTTTAAATGAAGCTTCAAAGGGCTCTACATGATCCCAGCCGAGGAATAAGGGTCTTATCTAGGTCACGCGTGACGTAGGCGGTAGTACCGCGGTAGTAGGCGTTACCTTTTTTTGTAAAGGCCGTTTGACTTAGTCTTTGCACATTCGCTTTGTAAACACTTGCTCAGTACTTCCGCCTACGTCACACGTGACCTTTCCAATGTGATTATGTGATGCGTGGCACATCGCAGAGCAGTGCAAGACAAGCATTTGTGTTTAAAAAGTATATAATTTTTACTTTTTTTTTTAGAAAATGACTGATCGTTTCGCTAGATAAGACCCTTATTCCTCATCTGGGATCGTGTAGAGCCCTTTGAAGCTGCACTGAAACTATAATTTGAACCTTTAACCCGTTGGTAGCCATTGAAGTCCACTATATGGAGAAAAATCCTGGAATGTTTTCCTCTAAGACCTTAATTTCTTTTTGACTGAAGAAAGAAAGACAAAGATCTTGGATGACATGGGGGTGAACAAATTATCAGGAAATTTTAATTCTGAAGTGAATGAATCCTTTAAGTTTCAGTCTCTTATTTTCTGTCTCGAAACTGAAGCATTGTGGATGAAATATGTTAAAGTGTTGTTTCAGGTAGATTTGCTCTTGGGTTAACAGTTAACCCGCTCTTGCTGTAGAGCATTATTTATGTATATTTACTAAAGGCAGCACCATGAGTGAGTGTACAAGAAAAGTGCTTTCTTACAAAGAAAAAAGGAAAAAAAAATACCCCTAAAGGTAAATATCTTGCAACAGACTTTATAGCTGGCAGATTCCCAGCTATGCTGATTTGGCAGATTATTATAATTATTTTCTAAATATAACCATACCCACTGCTGCTTTATGATTTTATTTAGGGCTGCATCTTAAAACAAGCAGGCATTAGTGTTACACCTGCTGCAGTGGTCCGGTCTCAGTAGTTACATAAATGCATCTAGGATTTTAAAACATTATGCAAAAAAAAAAAAAAAAAAAACCTATCAAAAGATGACAACAAATACTAATAAAGAAAATTCATATGAAAATCTTGCTTCCCAGGATCCATGAAGCCTGTTTTCCCTCCATTATGGCTCTTTCTAGTGCTCTAGCTGGCCTCCTCCCCTAAGCATCTGTCACAAGATCCTGCCTCAGCCATCGTTTCTGTCAGCAGGACTTCCTGTGCTGTGAGCCTGGAGCAGAGGGCCATGGTGGGCCACAGTGCACCAATGGAGTCAGCTTCCTGCCAGTGCCTACCAACCCCTGCCCAGTGCCCAGCACTCGGCAGGATACATGCTTCCCTCACACAGGGAGAGAAAAACCACTAAACCATTTTTAAATAAAAACTGCGATGATGGCGAGAGTATTGTTTAGCATTTGTCTTAGCAATGACCATTATGTCAAACTAAATATCATTACTTTAAGAAACAGACAATAAAAATTCAGCAAGAATTCCAGGTCTCTTCCTGAAGGCCTTTCCTGTGGTCCAGACAACCTTCCCACTTCTGTCATCAGTGTTACTTCACCATCTAACCTCCCAAATCCATACCTGCAATATCCTGAAGTACGCCCCCTATCTTTGTCCTTTTTTATATAAAAAAAAAAAGTTGGAGAGACAAATGAGAGCCACCCGGGCAGATCTGGGAGTCTATGTGGCATTATGGGACAGCAGGGCAGGTAGGGGATGGACAGGCCTGGTGACCTAGTGGTAATTACCTGTCACATGGGTAGATGGTGGTGGAGGTTTGTTGGCCAGGGTCACTGTTGGTTTAACAGGCTGGGGTGCTTCTTCCTCTGAGAGGGAGAGAATAGATGTGCCAGTCAGAGTGGAGAGAAATGTACCAAATTCACAATTTCTGTAGCCATTTTCCACCATATCCATAGGGGAATCAACCTCAGAGGTTTTTACATTAATATTTATGTTGATTATCAATATTGAAATTAAATATATCATAATAAAATACTACACTATAATATAATATAATGCATTCCTGTGACCCTTCATAGGACGAGCTGTTTGGAAAATAAAATACACAAACAAATATGAAATTTAGTTGCAAACCAGGAAGTTCTTCATAGATGTCATCATCGATAATTGCTGGCATGGCTGATTGGGACACAGTTAAGCAGTCATCATATTCTTCTTCATCTTCAGGAATGATTCCACCCATGTCTGAGTGAAAACAAATATACAAGACATTATGCATTTGTGCAAATAAGACACCTGATAGACCAAGTTGTGATTGAGAGTGTTTTTATGATGCACAGTACTACCTTTAATCAAAAAGTCAATGTGCTCCACCCACTCTTTTGCATCTTTCTCGGACGCAGCACAGAACTGTAGCAAAAAAGTGTTAGAAGAGATAATCATCTGATGATAAGGATAAATGCTGCATGTTTTACATGAAATGAGAGGTGACCAACCTGATATACACGCTTGTCTGGAGCCGAGATCTCAAAGCAGCAATCTCGCTTTGCATCTTTCCGCAGGGTGTTGTTCATTTTGACGGTGTATCCAACAATATTAAACTCTCCCTTCTGCTGTTTATCTAGTGAACATTACTGTAGATTATTCAATGGTCCGATTCAAGAAAAGAGAAATTGAATTCAGGGCTACATTTGATTGGTGATGACCACTGTTGGATGACCAATGCATTACAAGTAATGTGACTTATGTAATCAGATTACTTTGTTTCAATTAACTAGTAAAGTAATGCATAACTTTTACATTTACAACAAAATGTCTGAGTTACTTTTTCAAATAAGTAAAGCAAGTTACTGTTTCCTCATTTATTGACTGACAGCTCCCTGTCTCCATGTTGAGAGAAATCAGGAGGAAAGAGGTGTTGTGTGCGCAAATTAAATGTGCTAAATTACTCTATGTATTTAATCTCACTTTATTAACAAATATCTTTGCTGCTGACCTTCAATGATTCAATTCAACCATACTAATGAGTAAAAATAATTTTAGATAAAAAATTACATTTTTTTTTTTTTATTGCCAAAGTAAGAGTGTTGAACTTTCTTCTCCTTTCCTATTTTTCTGCAGTCCAGAATGGCAGCAGAGCTGAAAGGTTTGTTTGAGCTGCGCCCTCTACTGTACAGGAGTTTAATTTGCTTTTCCTTCAGTCTGAGACTTATTCATTTCACTTTTGGTGTGAAATAGGGGTTAAACGATTTCAGATTTTTTTGAGTCGACATTTATGTGTTTAAAGTAGAGTTGAGGTCGACTAGTCGCTTTATGACAACACTGATGAACAAATAAGCCTGAATCTCGAGCTGAGACTTGAACGTGGGTCGCCTTGTGTACAGCGCTACCCACAAGGCTATTGCTCCAACATAACACCTTATTTTTATCAGTTCTTTTGTATTTGGGTTGTTATATTTCTCACAGATTTCTGCTCGTTCTAAATCAGATACAGATAAAGTAGCATAATAAGATTACATTTATTTGAATGCATTAGTGAGAGACGGATTGCGTGTGTAAATTAATTCTACCTGGCATCGTCACTCTACTAATAGTGAAGCTGTGGGGATTTAGTTACTAAGAAATATATGCTAGGTATTTTATTGATAAATCACAGAACAGTGTTGACCATACATCTCTGCGCTATTGAATGTTTCTGTGTGCACGTGATCTGCACGTGATGTGCGAGCTACTGTCTGTATTTATGTGTGTGCATTACAATGCAGCAGCACATTAGTTTAGAATTGCGATTAACTAACATGTACAATAAGCAGTTTAAAACCTGATCAATATTGAGCACCCAGATGGTATAATCAAACATATCTTGTGGAGCGCTCTTGAAGTATGCATTTATTTGTCATTTTAACTGTTAGAAACGGAGCATAAAAGTGGACTTCAAAGATTTCTTATCCTGTTGCGCCCTCTATAGGTCATGATCATTCAAGTCAAGCTTAAAGGGTTAGTTCACCCAAAAATGAAAATCACTGCTTTAGGAAACACTGCTTCCAGGAAGCTTCGAGCATAATGAATCAGCGTATCGAATCAGCGGCTCGGAGTGCCAAAGTCACGTGATTTCAGCAGTTTGGCGGTGTGACACGTGATCCGAATCATGATTTGATACGCTGATTAATTATGCTCCGAAGCTTCCTGAAGCAGTGTTTTGAAATCGGCAATCACTAAATAAGTTTTTTTTTTTTTTTTTTGGCGCACCAAAAATATTCTCGTCGCTTTATAATATTAATATTGAACCACTGTACTCACATGAACTGATTCAAATATGTTTTTAGTACATTAATGGACCTTGAGAGAGGAAATGTCATTGCTGGCTATGGAGGCCTCACTGAGCCATCGGATTTCAACAAAAATATCTTAATTTGTGTTCCGAAGATTAACGAAGGTCTTACGGGTGTGGAACGGCATGAGGGCGAGTAATAAATGACATTATTTTCATTTATCTCCTATCAAACGGCTAAACTGCTGAAATCACATGACTTTGGCACTCCGAACCGCTGATTCAATTCATAAAGCTACAAAGCAGTGTTTTGAAATCGGCCATCACGAGATATTGTTGAAAAGTCGTTATTTTGGTTTTTTTGGCTTTTTTGGCGCACAAAAAGTATTCTCGTCGCTTTATACTATTAAGGTAGAACCACCAAACTCACATGAACGTTTTTAAATATGTTTTTAGTACCTTTATGGATCTTGAGATTTACAATGTCATTGCTGTCTATAGAGGCCTCACTGAGCCATCGGATTTAATCAAAAATATCTTAATTTGTGTTCCGAAGATGAACGAAGGTCTTACGGGTGTGGAACGACATGAGGGTGAGTAATAAATTACATTATTTTTATTTTTGGTTGAACTAACCCTTTAAAGTGTCATGGCAGAGCATTAAAGTCGACTAGTCGATTAGTCGATAAGTTGCAACCCCTAGTGTGAAATGGCCTTTACATTTGCCAAAAATAAAACTATTTATGTTTTAACTGTTAAAACAAACAATCAATCCCAGCCTAGATAATGCAAAAGTAATGTAACACATTACTTTCCATAAAAACTACTGCAATTAGATACTTTTTTAGAGAGTAACGCTATATTGTAATGCATTACTTTTAAAAGTAACTTTCCCCAACTTTGGTAATGACACATCTGATCATAATAGTAGTCTTCCCACCTTTTTCACTTCCATAGTAGTAGAATATGTTGCTGCTTAAGGCGCACCATCTCTTCTGCCACTCATTGCCAAAGAAGCTGTGATCTATAAGAAGTCAAAAGGAGGTTATTTTTTTCCAAGTTTTTTTTTTTTCCTCACAAACAACCTGTTTGTAAACACAGTAACCTACCCTTTCGGCGCTTCTCCAGGTAGCCACTCTTAAAAACAGACTGAAGATCTTGAGCTGCCACTGCAGGAGACTGTTGAACTCCTGATTTCAACAAACAGATGGAAACAAAAAGTTATTAAATCTTACTTGCTTTTTTATGACTAGCAGTGAGGAATCCACAAAGAGGAGCACCTGTCTTCACAACAAATTTAATACATTTTCTAAAAGCAACCAGAAAGCTACTTCCACCCCCTTCAGGTTTAAAAATCAAAGGTCGATGTCAAGCGAGACTAAAGTTAGCAGAGATTCAAACCCGGATGGACTGGATAGAGTTTCATGCACCGATCTGTCAGGTACAGCAGTATGTGAAACAGATGCATGGTCTGTTTTCAAAGCAAACCTCCCCTCTCGTTTACACTGCCCTCCCCTCTCTTGTGTACACACTACCATCGCATTGCTGAATGAGTGTGAGTGAGCAGAGCAGTGTTATGAATGACACCAGCAATTGTGGAATGTTTGCAATTATGTATAAAGTGCTGTCAAGGGAGCATGACACACGCTGACTGCGAAAAGTAAACTGAACACCCTCAGTGCTAAAGCTGATTTCTGTTAAATCTGGTAGAAAAATGTCTGGTAGAACAACTTCCAAAGAAAACATAAATAATGTGGTCTTTTAGAACAATGGCAAAACACTCAAAAAAACATAGCATTTTGGATAATACTCATTGGCACAGAGCATCGCTTGATTTTCTGTCCCTTATTGTAAAATAAAAATAAATAAATAAATAAAATAAAAACACTACATACATTATTCTATAAACACTATTCTCTGCATACACTGTTCTAAAGTTTGGGATCAGAAAGATTTCTCAGTTAAAAAAAAAAAAAAAGATTCTAATGTTCACCAAGCATTTACCTTGAACATTTCATTCATTATTACAGTTTATTCACTATAGTTTAAAAAAATGGTAATAAAATATGACAAGATCTCAGAGTTAAACTGTGTCAGAAAAAAATTAATCTTAATTATGTCAGATAACACTTAAGCAAAACATGGTCAGGTCAAAGTGTCTGAATAATTTTTGGTTCCATATTTTTATCAGTTTTACTGGTAGTCCACTGTATGAAGAATTTTTGGGTATAATATGTCAGTTTACTTTATTTTGCTATCCTCACTTACATAAATGAACTATAGTGTCCTGCCTTTACTGTCACTTTTGATCAGTTGAATGTGTCCTTGGCTGAATACATTTCTTTTAAAATCATATTGATGCCAAACATTTGAACTGTAATGTAACACGAAACCACCCATAACTATGAGCCATGACTTAAAACATCTAATATGAACAACACTCTTTGAATGAACTTTATCCATGTTACAACGCTAACTTCAAAAGCAGCAAATGTGGTTGCTAAAGGCTGCAAATAAATAGTGGTGACACACTTTGCCTTCATCTTCAGCTATAAAATGAGCTTCCGTTTTATAGGCTGAATGTATAAATAGTAAAAACTTACAGCTCTCAAACTCTGTGTGTTGTGACACATTCTTTTTTCATTAGAAGAAATCACACAAAGTGACAAACTCCCTGCCTTTACCCAAATAGCGGCATTATCAGTTGCATGAGCTCTTAACTTCACTTGCTTTAGTAAATTTGTCCAAAATAAATAGGTTCAAATATCTGTGTGCACTAAGAGGCTTCAGTCCCATCTTTGAGCTGAACAGCTGTTCTCTCTGGCAAGCACAGGGCAAAAGGACCTATAAAACACATGAGTGCACTGGAGCTGTAAACCTCTTTCTACCATATACATACACACAAACCACTTCCAGCCTGCACCCTACCCTCTTGATTCTGTGAGTTTCAGAATGCAATAATCGGATATGTGGCATGACTCAAAACGAGTCGGATGAATTAGATTTCCCTTAATGTAAATTCTACCAAAAGCGTTCATTTAGCAGAAGCTAATAAAACAGAAGCCTGAATTGACATTGGCTGTGGGCGGCATTGTCTGAGCTGGAGACCATAAACCATTTGCTCAGAGACAAAAGAGAGCTAAATCCTTGACGTGTGTGCCTTCAAACCGTTCCTGAGACTGTTGCCGGGTTACATCAGTCTTTCAAGCACCTCATTCAGCTTTTGTGTTCTTCTCCCACTACTAAAAAATCCTAGACAGGACATGACAAAGGACTGCCACAATGATACTGCGTTATGACAGCTGAGGCTGCAGAAAAGATGATAAGTGATTCATTCATAACCGGAATGAGTTTTTTTGTTTCTTAATTTATGTGAATTCTGTACAAATCTGTGTACAGAATAAATTGCTATGATTCTTTTATAATACTCACAGTTACAAACTTAGCAGGAGAGAAATCAAGGGTACAGTAGCTCAGTCACATGATACTCCCATCTCACCAGTTCTTGCAGATGCTCCATGCTCCTCCTCTCTTGTATCACTTTTAATATCGCAATAAATCCCACATTTTTCCACTCACCATCATAAGCGTTATCGTCATCCCTGTCAGCCTGCTCTGAGTGCAGCGATCCTCCATCGTTGTTGTCTGCTTCGTCTGGCTCTGGGAACTCTTCATCTCCTACACAACAGATTCTTCATCAGCATTCCCAAAAAGAGGCAGCTAGGAGGCCACATTTGCAATCCTCCACCAGAAAAAGACATTAGGATTCTCTAATTCAGATATTATGTATTATGTATGTTGCTTGCAGGTACATGGTGCCTGGGAGGTGAAGCATGTTTGAATCTCCAGTAGCATGCAGCATTGAGTGGCACTCAGCCATGTTTTCTAGATATTCCCTAGAAACTCACTTTGCATAGATTTGAGATATTGATATGGAAGATCTCCTATAACACTAGCCTGTTTGAATCACATTTCATATACTAAAGAGCATACTGCTGGCAAAGAAAGAATTATGCACATGTTTGTGGTATAATATTGAACTTGAGCAAAGAATTGGTCACATTGTAATGGGGGTAATAGTGCAGCTGTAAAGTGTTTCCTTGCCCACAAATGCTAAACTGTAGCCAGCCCTCTACCCACATCTCAACTGTAGGAAACACAAAATTGATCAGTCTTTATGTGCTGGCTTAAAACTTTTTTAAAGCACTCTTTTCATATGTTCCCATCAGGAGAAGATGTTTGCATATCATGTTTGAATAAACAAATTCACAAATTCAATGAATGCTAACTAACTGTATGTTGCAGCACATAGTAGCCTACAGCATACTAGGGAAGTACTAGTTCACTTCACCATGCTTGTATTTTAGCACCTCCCCTAGACACAGGCACATTGACAAACATAAAAGCACATAAAAACTTACGTTTGTCCTTGAATTCTTGAGAGTAACTGGAACAGAGATAAATGGATTTTTTGAATACTATATCATCATAGAGTCAAAAACATATTCAGGCACAGGTATTGCTACCATCTGCCTCGTACCTCGTTTTCACATCTTTAATGCGCTTGATAAAGGCATCCTTTTTCTCTTTTGCTTTCTTGCTCAAATTCTCCGCTTTAAGGACATCCGTCAAAAAGGTTTCCAGATCTGAAAACAGACACTGTTTTAAAGCGCAGCGTCTTCTGGTCATTTTGCACCCTTGAATTCCTCACCAGAATTACGACTATTCCAAACTAATGACAAACTAGCGAATAAGCTTTAGGCTTCATCCTTGCTGGAAAATCCATCTTAAAATACTCGTTGGCCAAAAACAACCCAACTACAGTCAACCTCTTTTCTGGAACATAATAGCTGGTCAACCAGCTAATAACAACAGCCTAATTATGAGCGTAAACCAGCTAGAAACCAACTACCATTTTCAAAAACATCGCTAGCATCATAAGCTGGAGTTTCCAACAGGTAGGCTATGTTACCGACTCAAAGTTTAAAAATAAAAACTGCACAAGAAAAAAATAATAATTTTCAACTGCAGTTGAAACTTAATATAGACTCTTTACTTTAATAACTGCTTAGTAATAAAAACAACACGTTAAAACACAAAATAAATCTATCCACGCCAGAAAATAAATAAACAAAGACTACTTTATGCTCTAACAACTACAAGGAAATATTCACATCACAACGTCTATCGGTAGACTAAACTTCCTCTTTTCAGCCAAGTATGAACAGAAATAAATGTAGGCTAAATTAATGGGGACAGAAAAAATATTCTAATCTGAATGCGCTCGAGACCTAAACGTTCGCTTTATCAACCTGTTTGTTTTATCCAAATATTGCGATAGTACCTGAAATGAGTGTTGTTACGTCTTCTGGGATGGACCTCATTGTGATAAACCGCTTGACCCAGCAAGATAGCCTTCGAAACACGGAAGTTACAAGTGGACTGTGAAATACGGAAGAGGCAATAACATACCCTGCAGAAACCACTATTCAAAGTAGACAGTAGGCTATTATTCATCACGCCTGCTCCAGCAGAAACATTTGGGTACCTCAAACAGTGCACTCACTGGGGAATCACACGCTTCCTCATCCACTTTTACGTCCTCGGTTTGAGAGGAATAATACAAACTTAAAAACAACACTTTACATTAGTAATTTCACTGCTTTTATTGCATTATTCAGTCGACATTCATTGAATATTGAGACGGTGATACTAGCTGTTTACATTTGGTGTTTCATTAGCGTGAGAGCGGGAAAACAGATGGGGAAAATACAGCATGCCTATCTAAGCTGAATCTAAAGAGAAAAAACTTCACTACTTCCATTGCCAAAGCGGCAATCCTCATTTCGTGACTTTGGGTAAGTAACTGAATTTGAACTGTACCTTTGTATACATTCACTGCTGGTGCATTAAAGGATTTTAGTGAGAGGATCTAAGGACCTTTCAGAGATATTGGAGTGGGGCCCACTTATCCTGAGGAGGGAGGCAGGTGAAGAATGGGGGTGATGCACAGCTTTCATAGGAAAACACATAGCTATCCATCTCCATCTGGCTCTGTGTGCACTCTCTCTCTCTCACTCTGTGCTCTTCTGCTGTTTCACAGAGATTACTGCAGAGAACAGATCCTTGCCAGGAGACCTGCACTCCGTCACCTTCTCAAAGTACTTCTCTTGGAGGATGATAAGGAGAGGAATTTGGTTTTTGAGGGGGTTTAATTTTTAAGAATATGGAAAAAAATGTATTTTGCATGTTATAATTGGAAGGGTATGGATACTGATTTTGCAGACAAGCCTAGTGATACATTTATGCACATAAGCAAAAGGGACTATTCATAAGAATGTCTCAAATGAAAGATTAAAAGGTTAATTTTTTTTATAAAAGTATTGGCTGGTGTTCAACACTGACATCCTGCATGCTTGTTCACTCGGCTTGAGCACTGCTTGAACCTCATTTGACCTGGCCACAGATCCATCTGGCGTGGAGGGGGAAAGAGAGGTGAAGAGCCCTTTGACCTTTTGAAGGACAGGGGAGCAGCTTCGTATCTCATGCTCCTCAGCCGTGCCTGTTTGATCTGGACTCACCTCAGTTCACACATCTCCGCTTCTGGCCCCAACCCTCAAGTGGAGGAATGTGAGTGTTTTAAAGGGTTAGTTCAACCAAAAATGAAAATTCTGTCGTTAATTACTCACCTTCATGACGTTCCAAACCCGACCTTCGTTCTACTTTGGAACACAAATTAAAATATTTTTGATGAAATTTGAGTGCTTTCTGATCCCTCATAGAAAGCAATGCAATTACCACTTTCAAGGCCCAGAAAGGCAGTGAAGACATCATTAAAATAGTCCATGTGACTACAGTGGTTCAGCCTTAATGCATGTTATGAAACGACGAGAATACTTTAATGAATTAATGAATTTTAATTTTTGGGTGAACTATCCCTTTAATGCAGTTAACATGGTAAATTAGTATCATCATCTTTATTAAATTAGGCATATTATACTTCTCTTCATCCCAAAGTTCTAGCATAATACTTTGTTGTTTTCTCTAGGGTATAACAATGTTTCAATCATTTTTGGTTGCCAGCACTGTCATGCTAGTTTATATGGAAACCAAAGACTGACAGATTCTGATTCATTCCTTTTTCTGTGTCAGCTTTGTGACTTGAGTCTGTAACATTTAGCTTTGTTTTGGTTTTGTTTCAGAAAGCTGGTAGAAAATAATTTGTTTATTGGAAGAACACTGAATAGAATGTTTTATGGCAGAGTGAAGACATACTAGCCTTGAAAACATACCTGAGATGAATGAGGTCACCAGCAAATACTATGACATGTGACAGGTAAGTCATATCTGAATTAGACCACCTGAACAGCCCCCGAACATGAAGGAAGAACATCTGAGGGCACGCTCTTGCCACTGTAATTCACACTGCCTGTAGGGTGCAGGGGTATCTGTGAAGTTCAACTTTGTGATGGATGAGATGGTGTTTTTGCCCCTTGGCCTCTGAGGGATTAAGCTGCTCAGGTGTTGTTTTTAAAAGACTTAGAATTAGCTTACATTTAAACATTTAAACTGTCTTTTGACACCACTTTCACCACCTGTTTTCTGGAGAGAAAAAGGTCTGGGCCCCCTGGATTGAACCTTGCGTTTACGTTTAATTTTCATGTCAACGAATGAATTCATGCAGCAATCATAAGTCATATTTGAAATGTACATTTGTAACTGTTGTAATTATGTGACTCTTTGGCATGGCTTTGATTCTTAAATACTGTAGATATATTCATGAAGCTATTGCCGTGTCTCTGAGTTCCACAGAGAGCAGTAACCAGTCTTTTGATTCAGCAGTACACACTGAGGCCTCGGTTGCAGCCTCAGGAAGGAAAACACTTTTATATTAGATGAAAAGAGATGTTTGAGAAGCAGACCACGTAAGTGCAACTAGAAGGAGAATAATTGCATACTTCAGGAATTCCATAAACATGATCTATGAGATAATATCATGCTTCATAAAGCTAATTTGTTCATTTGTATTCTGTGGTGTTGCTGTGGTTGGCCTTGGATCTTGTACGTGAGCCAGTTCTGATTAAGACACTTAAAAGGTTTAAACCCTTAAAGGGTTAGTTCACCCAAAAATGAATATTTTGTCATTAATTACTCACCCTCATGTCGTTCCAAACCCGTAAGACATTCGTTCTTCTTTGGAACTCAAAAAAAGATATTTTTAATGAAATCTGAGAGCTTTCTGTCCCTCCATATATGCAACTACCACTTTCAAGGTCCAGAAAGGTAGTAAAGACATCATTACAGTAATCCATGTGACTCCAGTGGTTTAACCTCAATTTTATGAAACAACGCGAGTACTTTGTTTGCACAAAAAACATAATTTACCACTTTATTTACAAAATAGTATTCTCCAACGAGCGTTCACGCAACAACGTCTGCTCTTGCGTCAACAGAACATGCATGTCGTGGTGCTCTCATAAACGCACGTTGGAGATTAATATTTTGTAAATAAAGTGGTATTTTTTGTTTTGTTTTTGTGCAAACAAAGCTTGTGTCCCTTCATAAAATTGAGGTTAAACCACTCGAGTCACATGGATTACTTTGATGATGTCTTTATCTTTCTGGGGCTTGAAAGTGGCAGTTGCGTAGACTGTCAATACAGGGACAGAAAGCTCTCAGATTTCATTAAAAATATCTTGTATGAACAAACATGAACAAATGTGTGTTTGGAATGACATGAGGGTGAGTAATTAATGACAGAATTTTCATTTTTGGGTGAACTAACCCTTTAAAGGAATATTTCACTCAAAACTGAAAAATTATTTTTCATTTATGCAACCTTATTTCGCCAACCTTTATGGCTTTTTTTCTTCTGCGGAACACACACACAAAAAAAGATATTTAGTTTACGTGTTTTTGTCCATGAATTGAAATCAGTTGATTCCAAAGAAACACATTTTTCGGACATTTTTCAAAAAACAAAAAATCTTCTTGGTGTTTCACAGTGGAAAGAAAGTCATACAGACTGTACATGAGGGTGAGTAAATGAAGACAGTTTATCATTGGTGAGTGAACAATCCCTTTAAGTGGGATAAGCTTTACATAACTGCACACTCAAAATTCATATATATACGGTTTGCAGATGTGTGTCTTGATGTTTATATTTGGTGGTTCTGCTCTAATTTTGCTCCACCCTCAGAATATCTGCATGAAGGCCACCTGCATAGGAATGACAAAAGGGACCACCAAGCTTAAATGCATGTTTCCATGGAAACCAGCTGAAGGCTGACTGCACTGACTTTAAATGCCTGCATAGACATTACAGCCTGACATTACAGCCTAGTCTCTGGACTAGCAGCTTACGGGCCTTTCCTCTTTAGGCATTAGCTGTCTGGACAGGAATTGTACTTTGCACAGATGGTTCATCGCTCCTGGGATGCTGGGATGACCAAAAATATGTCAGGCTCCCTAACCAAAGCCATAAACTTAGGCTGCAAAACACTTGAGAAAATAACATTGTTGCAGGAGCCTCAAACTACATGTACATATTATGCATGCTGAATGGTTTCACATCAGTTTGCATTAAGAAACTGAAAAGTTGATTGTTCAATTTGGGTAGGATTGTGAAAATCATGCGACTGTCAAACTGGCATTCTTTAATAAGTATCAGATAATTATTCTTAAAGTGTCCTTGCAGTGCCATATTTTAACATGTATCTGCAATGATACCCAGGTCTTATGTGAGTTATTGTGATGTATAATCACTGTAGAAAGGCAAATTTGGTTTATCCAGCATTCTATTTTACAACCTCAGCATTCACAATAGCTGTGAAAGAGCTGACTTCCACAAACAAAATACATGTGATATATTTCAAATATTGGTATGCCTACAGATGTACAAAGTTATCTCAAGGTGAGGGTTGCAATGACATTTTTGAGCAACACGTTATTTTTTTTTTGTATTCAGCACGTTTTGTCTAGCAGTGCCTGAATGACTAATAGGCTATCAAAGAATTTAAAAATGCGTATGCATTTATTCTAAGCCATTCCCTGCATGCAAAAAAAAAAAAAAAACTTTCTTGGGTAGTTAGCTGGATTTGGATCGCTTCTCTGTGCCAAATCTTAACTCAGTCTTTAACCTGGTTAAAGAATGCCGATCACGTGTTTGGTTTCGTCAAAGGACGTCAGTCAAACTATTTGTTCAGCCTCGATTTGGCGCTAAGCCCATAGAGCTTTTCAGTAGCCTACACATCTTTTTGTTTAGGATTCAGATTTTAAATGATAGTTTAATAAATAAGGATTATAATATCTAAACTAACTGGAAGATTAGAGGATTTAAAATCTACTTTGATTATATCTGAAAAGCCCTCAGACCACGATTGAAAACATAATATGCCGCTAGGTCTACCGTGGTGATAGTATAATATCAGTCTTACACTGTGTAGGTGTAAATAGCCAGACCTAATACTAGGACTCGGATCATGCGTCTGTATAAAATGCCTCTGTGCGGTGTGAGCTCCTGGCTGGTAGGCCTCATTTCCATTTCAACACTTACGCTGCAATTGCAACGTGGCGTCAGATGTTTGGAAATTATCCTAGCTAGATTTCTCCAAAGCTAGATTTCACTGAACACTCTTCTCGAGGTGCCACTGATTTTGTTTTGTATAAAGTTCTGTATTGGTATCCTCACAATTGAATTTCCTACAGGAACAGAACTTGTATACTTCATCGTGTAGGCCTATATAGCATTAAAAATGACTCGAGTCACCCTAATTGTTAAACAGGATACACCAGCCACAGATAAGAACTAATCGTGGTTAAACTATTATATATTTTGAAACATAAATTATAGGCTAGCTAAAAGTGTCCGTTAAACTTAGGCTATGTGTAGGCTATAGAACCGGAATTGACAGTCTTTTTATTGTGCAAAAAGTGAAAAGCGTGAAAAGATCCCGCTTTGTCGATAAAGATTAAAACTGAGTTCTTTTACGGCTGTAACAATCAATCGAATTACTCCAAGAGAACATAGGCCCGTAGAGTTAACATAGATCTTGAGAGACACCAGGGCCGAAGCATTCAAATGAGATCGTTTATTAGCTATTAATTCAGATAGCCTAGTAGGTTATTTGGGATTAAAAAGTAGGCTATCGATATTTTAAATATTAGTAGCAGACCTAAGTCTTTGTTTAGCCTATCCAATTATCAGATCATTCCTTGCGACGTTGCCTGTTGATAAAGCGATACTTTGTTTGACTCTTGTTATTAGCTGCACTGGTCTGATTTGGGACACCGTTAGCCTACATTAATCACATCTCAATCTATACAATGTGTTAAATAAATAATTATCATAAATTATATAAGCTAAATAATTATTTTTTAAAAAATGTGGTTTGACTGTTCAATTCCCTTCTAATTCTCAGCGGCGGATTGAATTACGTGGAGTGCTGCCTCAACACCAACCCCCTGTCGAAGGTTTAATAGGCAATAAAATTTAATTGCTAAACTCCAAAACGTTATAGCTCTTGGCCAGGAGATTCCCTGTGTCGTCAGATACAGTAAAGGGCTTATTTGTGTAAGCAGCATCAAGACATCAATCTCTTTCTTGATGTATTCTGTTTTTAGTCTACAAATTTGATAGCATCTAAAACTTCCCATTGGGTTAATTTTATACAGATAAAATTCTAAATTTAACGCCAACTACGCTACTGGGAAATTAACGTTAAAAAGAATGTAAAACAAAATTAACTGCGTATTAATTTAGCGCACAAATAGTTTCCAAGAACATGTATTAGTTTTGATTACCGGTACATTTGGCATCCATCTAAATATCCAATTTTGTCCCTCGAAACATGACGATAAAATTCATTAATCCTCATGTAATAGGTACTTACATAAAACATTAGCATAATAAATCAGCAAAATATTTAATAGGATAGTAAAAAAAAATAGAGAGAGAGAGGTATACTTTGAATCTTACCTCATGTTTAATAACAAACCTGTCATTTCTTAATCGGAATACTGAAGAAATAAATAACACCGCTGTTATTTTCAATAACAAGTACAAATTTATTCTATGAAAATATGGCGCTTTGCCGGTGAGCGATACAAAAATAGAACGTGAAAAATATCACTTATTTCCTGCCATATTTTCTCTGTACACAAAAATTATCACTCGATTATTGAAAAACTTACCTCATTGATTAATGGTCTAGGCCTATTTTTAAAGTCACAATTAAACACACAGACCATCAATGTGAGAAAATATTGACGTCCCTATAATGAAACTTCAGTTAGAGTTAGTAGCTCAAGTGTTGCAGGTCGATTGTTGTAAGCGTCTCGGAGAAGAAATCAAAGGCCTCCGTAGATAAACCAATGGGGCTGTCTACAGATTCTGACAAACTTGGGGACACGGCATCTGAGAGGTGCAAGCAGGAATCATTGGAGAAAACGTTGAAGTCCTGTAAAGAGACGTCCAGGGCCGAGGGACTGCCATTGTCCTGAGCAGATGCACAATCCGGGGCCATTGTTGAGGCGCAGATAGGAACAGTGGGTGACGGGTTGGGAAAATGTTTCAGATGTTTGTCATTGCTACCTAAAGGCGAGACAGTTGCGCTTTGGGAATCACTATTGTGTCCATTCTGTGACTGTTGAGAAGTTAAGGTATTCTGCTGAAATGGATAACCCTCTCTTTCCAAAAGCGCCCCTGATACATTGTTTGCCACTTGTTCGAAAAAAGATTTCCCATCACCCCGTCCGCCAGCCTCCTCCAGGCTCGGTGGTTTTCCATCGCCGTTATGGTTTTCTTTACACTGCGTTTGCCTTTTGTGTTTCATTCTCCGGTTTTGAAACCAAACTTTGACTTGCCGCTCGGTGAGATCCAGCAGAGCGGCGATTTCCACACGCCTTGGTCGGCAGAGATACTTGTTGAAGTGGAACTCCTTCTCCAGCTCCAGCAGCTGAGTGTTAGTGTACGCCGTTCTGAGTCGGCGAGTTGCCCCACTGCCACCATCAGAAATCTCAGGCGAGCCTATGAAGGGATTATAGCATTATACATTATTGATACGCCACTAATTATAACTCTTGATTTTTACTACGCCGCTGTGGGGCTTAAAGCTGACCTCACAAACTTGTCAAATATATTGCGTTTCTCAGGGAGCATAAATTGTTTGTGGGAATGGAGCCACGGCACTTGAATAATTTGTGTCCTCATCCCCAATGCCAGAATATACTGATGTGTCTGGTGTGAGTGCGGAGAGGTCCGAGTGAAGATTAATGAACACGCCAGCTGCCGAGTTGAGTAATGGCAATCTATCATTCTTCATTACTGTCAAATATTAAAATTCATGCCCTGCACTACAAGTAGCTAACACACAGTTTAGGAGTTGTTCAGAAGAGATTCTCCGCATCCAAAAACTAACAAAAAACTTTTAGATATTAACTTGTTCGCATTCAGTTCACATGACCCATGAGGATAACAAACTATCCTGCACTTTCAGCAGCATGGCCTTGCGCTACACAGCTACTGAAAATAATAGCTATTAATAATAAAAACAACTGCATTTAGTTTACAATGAACTGTAACACAATAAAATTGCATTAAATCCAAATACCTTGAGGGGAGAAGTATAGTGGACCAGGGTCGGTGGTTGTTGCTGTCGAAGTTGTCTGGTTTTTCTTGGATGCTTTTTTCTCCTTCATCCAAGGGTACTCTGGGGGTAAGGATGCGGCAGGCAGCGGGCATGAGCCATTAGGGTTCTGCTTGGGCCGGCTGTGGCGAGGGTGGCTGCCGGGGTTCAGGCTTGGAATGGTCTGCTCAAAAGGAGGAGGAATCAGTGTCGAGTGTGAAAGCGTCGAGCTCTTGATTGATGAACTTTGAAATGCATCACCGACAGGGGGAAAAGATGTCAGGCACTCAGCGAGCGACGGCTGACTATTGATAAAACCCGTCTCTCGCTCGAATTCGTAATTCATCTCCTCCAAGTCTTGCAAATTCGCCGCTCACAAATTTGTGACCCAAGGAAGATATAATGAAATATCGTGCCGGGTTAAAAAAAAACTATTTTGCTGATTACGGCCGTATGGGGACCGCGGTGCCATTAAACTATTGCTTTCATGGAGACAAGGTTGAAATTGGACCGTATTGCTTGTCACATGATTACCTCTGTCCAATGACAATTTGGGGTTTAATCAAAAGGAGCCACTGTCTGTGTGATTGATCGAAAAAAGTCCGAGAGGAACGCCTCACTCTCTGGGACGGGCTAGTTTATTTACGCATTTATGGTCAGTTTGCCCACTGCTCCGTAGATTATAAGTATAGCCAGTACCTGAAACAGAGTGACAGTGGGTCCGTCTGCTGTTTTTCCCTTATTGTTTGACCGGCCCTCGGCTGAAGATCCCTTAACACATCAACTGGACACATAAAACACACCAATAGCCACGATCGAGGAAACCCATTAATCCTGAGTCTGGGTTTTTACTACTTTCTTAGAGAATGCGCGCTCTCGTTTGTGAATGCACGAGCAAACGCGCGCGAGAGAGTACGCGCGCACACGCTGCGCTCAGACAAATTCTTTGAAAGCCCTGGCGC
This sequence comes from Hypophthalmichthys nobilis, assembly GCA_037950665.1. Lineage (NCBI taxonomy): Eukaryota > Metazoa > Chordata > Actinopteri > Cypriniformes > Xenocyprididae > Hypophthalmichthys > Hypophthalmichthys nobilis. Next base: position 22,888,168 of record CM075481.1, on the reverse strand, counting down.
GCCCGCGTGTTCACACGCGCACTGAAGCATTAGGCTTGCATGTGTATTAGTGTTGTTTTAGTTTGAGACATTGTAATCTAGTTATTTTTAAATGACTTAACTTATAAAACTTATAAATTCTGATTTTCTTTTATTACATTCTTTTACTAGTGCAACTAACACCGTTGATATTCAATGCAGAATTTCTAAAACTTCTTATAATACATTCGATACATTAATTTGAAATAGAATAGGCCTACATTTTGTAGTATGTAAATAACTCACTACACATTTTGGTATGTATCTTGAATTGAGCTCCATAATTCGTAAGAACGGCGGTATACCGTCTAACAGGCACACACATACAATGTAAATTAATGTAAAATAAAATTGTAAATCTAATAGTTTTTTACGTTCAAGAATGTGTCTTCTATGTTGCCCTCAGAAGTCTTTAGCTAAGTAGGTGTAGGCCTCGAGCACTTTATTGCTTATATTCCAAACAAAGAGCCCTGGAAGCCTGCACGCTATCAATCTTACACGCCAAAAGGTCTGACAGCTTAGTGCCCTAAGAACACATTTAAACCATCTAACACTCCCTTAGATCATATGTGGCCAGGAAGAAGAGAACAACGTTGTACTCACGGTTGAGAGTTTCTCCATTTTATAAATTAAAATTACAAAAGTGATATTTTCCGATTAAAGGATTGGCCTTGATCATAATTTCATACCGGATGTGCTTCGAATGGACCAGCATTATTTCGGACCTCGTTTGTTTTTAGATTTTCGTTTCTGGAAAGTCAGCCTTTATCGAAGGGTTGGGAATGAATAGGATTACATATTGATTGTAAGAGAAAAAAACGTGTTTTTGCAGCTACACAGGAGCTATTGTGTGTAGAAGAACGTGGGTGTCGGCATTCTTCAAAAATACCCTCTCCTTCCTACACATTTCCACCACGAACGAAAAATCTTCATCGTTTCCCACGAGCTGAACATCGAAATCTATCGAGGATGTATGTTTACGGATACTGTTAAATGTAATATTAATTATATGTTAATCTATCTGTTGATATATTAAATCATATTTACATTGCATTGTGTTTATTCTAATTAGATAGGCCTGACAGAATGGATATGTGAGTATATCAAATTATATTGCAGTGCTTTAAATTAAGCATATTTTTGTTTTTGCAAATTGGCAATCGAACTATAAATTTAATGTCTTTGCAAATGTATTAATGCATGTACATGAATACTAAATGTATTTGAATTTATGTACTTAGTATCAGAAAGGTGTTTTAATATTTGTCAAATTCTAAATTAATTTCAATATTTCATTAAACAATCTTTGTCAATTGGATTGAGTAAAATTCTCAAGGTTGAGATAATGTTGTTGACTATGTGAGTTACCTTAATTTAAATTAATAGCCTATATAAATGCTTCGGTGTGTGCATTTGTAAAATAACATTCCGACCTTTTAATTCACGTTCATGAATGGCAAATAAAATATTAATACGAAACAATTCTGTTTGTTACGTTTTAAAGCCGATGTTTAAGGGCAAATCAGCATATTTATTAAAATACGTGTTAGCCTATCGTTTTAAATTGGATATTAAATAATTATTTGATTATTTGGCAGTTTGCATAATTTTTGTCCACGTGCTGAGTAGCTATATGATCCAGCACCAGTCTTTTTGGATGCGTCTGGCACGATGGACAGCCCCGCTGACCGTCTGTTAGACTAAATAATGAGTGCTGACGGTCATAAAACACAAGTTAAGAGTGAAAACTTGGCTCGATGGATCACCAAACAAATGAAGCGATCAGTGTGCTACATTCAAAGCTAATGCATTAATAGATTCAGTATAAAAGGATATATATAAAATATCTTTACGCATTTCAATATGTAACCATTATTAGTTACATATATTTCATTTAAATATATATAGTTATTATTGGTTTGAGGTTGTAGAATTTTTTTTTTTTTTTCAAAATAATATAAAATGCGTTTTAATTTTTCATTGGTAAAAAGTATAAGTTTGTTACTGACCTTATTTCTCAATTTTCTTTTTCGACATGCAGTAAAATATTTGTTTTTCTTTTTGGGGGGTTATATTATCTATTTAAGCGAATTAATTCGTTTGTTCTTCACATAGAGTTATGGTGATTTATGTAGATTTAGAAGCCTGTTTAATAACACATAGATCTGAATAATGAATGGAGTTAAATAGGCCTAACACTGTTACTGTAAGATATTTCTGAATATAATTATGACAGCATGTGAATGAGATATGGTCAGCTGAATGGACTTTTTTCTCTGCTGCTTCGGTCAACCACATTTCTAAATCTATAAGCTAATGTAAAAAAGCTAGGGTTTTATCTGGTTGTATCCCTCTCAGTGAGCTTTGTAAATTAGTGCGAGTGAGGCGTATATGGGGTGTTTATGATGTCTACGAAGGCAGCAGCGGCAGTAGCTCTAGCAACAGTGGCGTTTGATGGATGACCCTCTACCCACACACATTGCACTGGGTCGTAAACGAGCTCCAAGCTCTTATTGTTGTGCTGGAGGTGTATGTCATTTCCGGGCATATGCACTATACCCCTGCCCGACAAGAGAATCATGCAGTTTTATTTAGGATATGACGTTGTGAGAGTATAGCCTGTACCATGAAGATTAGATCCTTTGACTTGCCGGCGTTAATGTAACAATTTTATAGTTAGTAGCCTACTCCCTGATTCTAAAACAAGACATTAAAGCAGGATATCTTTGTAAGCCAGCGTATAGGTTTTTAAATATAATTAGACTAGCTACTATATCTTGGGGGCTTCTTTTCATTAATAGTTGCCTTTTAACAAAAATAAGGAAACCAAATGCATATCGGTTTACGTGTATAGGCCTAGGCTTATGACACCCCTTTTACCTGTCTGGAAAGTTGTGGGTCAATTGCCTGTAAATGATCAGAGTAATGTGATCCAATAGTTCAACAGCTCTTAGTATTACGTTGACCATATCACAGTAGGCTAACCGTGTCTGATCCTTGGGGGCATAAGTCTCTTGCACCAGGAAACATAAATGCCTTCTTGACTGTATGCAAGGTAATTAGATTAGCCTATGATGGAGTAGCAACAACAAGCTTTTATAAATGTTTTGGAAAAGCATATCTTATGTCTTCAATTCTCGTAGGGAGGCATGAAATAGATAATGGCACAGTTGGGGCGCTGTTTTTAGCCTATAAGCCTAGGATATTTTACGATTAGCCTTTATTGTTTCAGAATTGTTTGCCTAAAATAATAAGAAGTAAAGTGCAGGTCCAGCATCTATTTTAAAAAATCGTTTATTGTTAGATTATTAGGCTTTTCCTATAAACAATAGCGTGCAGGCCTATAGCAAGTGGAGGCTCAACGCCGCCCTCTTTCTGTTAACCGCCCTGATAACGCGTAAAGATGGGTATCCCTGTAACGTCACGAATATTAACTTAGCTCTAAAGTACAACAGTTGTTTTACTATGGACTAACGTCTGTTTTCTAAACACCAACCAAAGGATCCAACGCTATCTTACGACCAATTCGTACGTATTTTACGAGGGGGCTAATTCGCACGAATTCGTACAACGTCAAAACTCTTAAACTCGTATACTTACGATTTAGCAAAAAACGTACCAATTCGTACGAATTAGCCACCTCGTAAAATACGTACGAATTGCTGTGAGATCGGGTTGAAGGATAAATTAAGAATAAATTACTTACGATAAGATAAAGTACTTAAGATAACGTGCAATTTTTATGTTTCGACATTCGCAATACTTTCGTGTTGAGGATATTATTTCTTTGACGCATTGGCAAAAGCTCCAGCCTTAGTTCTTTACCTGACAGTCTTCGTAACGATTAACTTAAGTTTTAATGAGAAGGCCTAACTGCTAGGGATTTATGTTCTGTTTCGGGAAACAGGCGTTACTTGATCGAATACCGTTTAGTTAAGATGATCCAAAATGCGTTGTATATCATTATCGGGAAATCCAGCTCGGAGCAACATAATATCTTCTTTATCTTTACATTTAGCTTCCGATGCATAGGCCAATATCTGACAGCTATAGACAGCAACATGATACGTAAATGGATTTTACCCTTTTTAGTGAAAGAGGAAAATGACTATAAACAACTGGTTTCCCGAAACACTGGGCTAAGTGGGACCCAAGTTCGTAAGTGCTACTTTATCACTGTGGCCTATTTTCCCAACTGCGTCGTTATAGGCTATGTAGGCTACCACGTAGAAACGCTCGTGGATTAACAAGGGGCCCCAGACCACTCGTAAGACCGTAAGGTGCTTCTTCTTAAAAAGCTATTCCCCTTCACCTTGATCTACGACACAATATAAACAATATGAAAGCATAAATGTTCAAATTAAACCATCAATTACTTTTTAAATTATACATTGAAATTTGCAAGTGTGGACTGAAATCTTCATGTAATCTTAACAGTTGCAATATTATTCCCATGCATAGGTCGTGTATCCAACAGACTTCCAGTGAAATACTAATTTATTCTTGCATATATTTAAGGTCATACAATGAGTGTTAATGGGTCCAGTGTTTTTTATACTAAAATGTTATTCTGAAAGAAAGTCATACAGGATTGGAATGACATGAGGGTGAGTAAATGATGACATTATTTCATTTTTGGGTGATCCTTTTAACTGCTTTAACCCCAACATGACACTCCACCTCCCCTCAAAGCAGTCAGGCCCACGCCCACCTCAGCAAGCACCTTAGTGTTGTGCATGATTATGTACACAACTAATAATAGGTACAAAGGTCAAAGCTACAAGGTTTATCCTTGCTTCAGTACACTCCAACACATTCTAGCTCTTTCTCATTTTCCATTTGGCTGCAAAGCCATTTGGATGTACATACAGCACCCATACACCCATCTGATCTGTTTAGCACTTTGGGACCTAATACCTCTACTAAATTTGTTTTTAAGTTCAACCTAATAAAATTAGGTGATGGTTTGAATTACAGGCACAACTTTGTTGTCCCATCGACTCATATAAGAGTGTGAAGCAATGTTCTGGAATAAGTAAGAGCTCACTCTTTAAAATAAAGATTCCAAATGGGTTTTTTTGCTGAGATGCCATAGAAGAACCATTATGGGTTCCCCACAGAACCTTTCAATCAACAGTTCTTAAAAGAACCATTTTTTCTTAGTGTGAAGAACATTTTTATAATCTAAATAAGCTTCTTCCATTATACATTCTTATAAAGGTTCTTTATTGGCAAGAACCTAACATCCAATCTTTCCACTGGACATAAGGTTCTTTATAGTGGACAAAGGTCCTTTAGATTATTTAAATGAAACCTTTATTTTTAAGAGTGTAAAGAAGCTTTTGTCTAGTGGAAAGCTTGGAGGTTCTTCATGGAACCATATGCCAATAAAACAAAAACATTATTGTATATACCTTGAGCATAAATGTGCATGCTTCTTATATCTACTCCCGAGTGACCACTTCCTGCAAAGTTTAGCCAGTCAAGGTTTTTAGGATGACTAGAAACTTGCAGGCACATATGTTGGATTTGAGCTCTGCAGGAAGGTATAGAGAACAGTATTGTACACCCCTCATGTAAACCATATATGTGACATTTTGTTTGATCCAGATTTATTGGTGAAACTGAGGGAAACTGTGGTGGGGGGTCATCTGTTTGTAGGCTACTTTTATGTAACGTTATAGGGGTCAGACAAAGATTATGGCATATGCAGCTCAATGCAGCATTCAAGAGCATTCAGTTCAATTTAACATTAATCAAATTATTTTATTATATTATTTATATATATATATATATATATATAATATCTATATCTCAAAAAGTAACAGCCTTTATAAAATTAGATGCAAGTGATTAGGGCTCTTAATGAAGCATTTGCAATATTATCATTATCAGTTCAATTTAAAGTCTTGCATTTAGGCTCAAACTAAAAACTACTAATACTTCAATAAAATGATCGTTAAATCTGACTTTGTACACAGGCCTTTCGACCATATTCTAATAGACAGTTGTTGAAATATTTGCATCAATAAATAATATGTTTCATTTATATAGAGCCTTTCCATTGCTTTCCATGGCTGGCCCTTATTAAGTTAGGTTGCTGTAAAGCGGAATCCGTTTTGACTTGATAGTTTCAAACAAACCGCTGTCTCCACCTGCTGGATACTAATGGTAGTAGCTTATTTAATGGTAGTGGCTCATTTGGCCAGTCTGTTTGTTAAAATACACTATAAAATAATGCTTCTCAATTCTGTTCAGGAAGGCCCCACAGCACTGCCCAGTTTTGGCGTTTCACTCATCAGACACACCAAATATAGATCATGAAGCACTTTATTAATGAGCTGGTTCACTGATGAATCAGGTGTGTTAAATAAGGGAGACATCCAAAATGTGAAGCGTTCGGGGGGCACCTTTAACAAAACGGAAATATTTAGAATTCCTAGTCATGCCATTTAGCAAAAACGAGTGCACCTTTGCGATTCATCTTTAAGGCTTCAAAAAAAAAAAAAAAAGTGACAAAACAAGAGCTCATGGGGGAAAAAATTAAATAAAATAAGTTTTAAAAAAGTTAATTTCTTTTATATGCTTAAGTTTAAATGACCAAAATAGCAAAGATACTGGACACATCAAGAAAAAGTACAATGCGTCAATAGGTTTGTTTCCGTTGTCACTTGCACATGCATGACGAGGCAACAAATGGGTGATCAGTTCTGCAACGTTTTAATTGTTGCTGAGGAGTAATAAAGTAATTAGCGGAGAAAAAACAGACAGTGTGGCTGAGCCCCATTTTACGATGCTGTCTGGGTTAGAGCCTTTGAAGATTGGTCTGCAACCAAGGTATACCCTATAGTTTTTTGCTTTCTGTTTTCCTTTATTTTGTGTGTTCATTTAATACAAATAATAACAACATAATAACAGTAATAATAATAATAATAATAATAATACAATTAAAAATAATCGAATATTTAAAAAAAAAATTAAACTAAAATTTTAATAATATATATCCCGTGTTACTGTAATTGTATTGATGTAGGCGTCACGCCTACAAAAAGTCGTTCTAGTTCCGCCCTCAATCGCTTTGCACCCCATAAACAGTTAAGACTGTGATTGTGGTTTACTGCCGCACGGCCACTAATATCGCTTGCAGGGGCAAGGCACAAATAGAATGAGCAGGCCTGTCTACGAGCATCAAACTAAGCTTTATTTATTCGGATAAACGGCATCCGGGCCGTTAACAGGACACTAAACAGTGGGTTGCAAGATAACGGTAGAATGAGAGCGCGCATGAGGAGTGTAAAACTGTTTGGAGGGCGGTAAAATATTTCTGGAGTAAAAATAGCATGGAATTGCAGTCATTGTCAACCTCGTTCAGGGACGATTTATTAATGTTGAGTCTTTCATGATTCTGGAACTTTATGTGCTGTTATAGCACAGAAACACTTGACTGCAATTATGAGTAACAACTTATTTCACTATCGATGCAGAATTTCATTTCATTAGCAATGATTGTAACCCATGAAACCAAAGAAAATGTATTGTTTTCGGATATATTTGCCCAGACCTTTGGTACAGAGAGTCTTAACGAAATATACTATTTATCAGAAATTTATTTATGTACACATTTCATTTGAAAAGAACTAACACTGTTGATTTGAGGTATTGGCGTATGCAATTTTCACATATAACATTACAAGCACGTAAATGTTACAAAATTCACTGAAATATTTCAATGACGAACAACACAACATAAATTAATTCATCTTAATACATAGGTAGTTCAAATACATCTAGGTAGTCACAATAAACATTGATACATTACGCTACAAGTTATTTTTGAATAAAAAAAATTCATGCATATCATCTCATCATTTCATATCGCAGAAACTATTTCCCTGAAATCATGAACTGGTACCTTAAAAAAACAAAATTTAACATATTTAAAATTTACACAATGCGAAATGCTATAGACCTACAACAAACAGACCAAATAAGAGAACTATCACCAACAAGCTGTATACAAAGACACAATCATATATATACAAGCTCAGATCAAAGGTTTGTGCAATGTACATCTAACATTACAAAATGTTGGCTATATAATAATCTGCTGTGGTTGTGCATGAGGGAAAAGACAGGCTAATTCACAAACACCTTCGCACGAAGCAAATTACTCATTTGCAGTGCGCATTTACAACTTTCCATATATATATATATATAGCTATATATATATATATATATATATATATATATATATATATATATATATATTAAATGTCTTTTGGACGATCTTTATTGCATTTCTTCATCTTCATCCTACGGTTTTGGAACCAAATTTTGACTTGTCTCTCGGTGAGATTTAGGAGTCTTGCCACTTCATATCTACGGTCGCGTGAGAGGTACATATTAAACAGAAATTCTTTCTCCAGCTCGAGAGTTTGATGCTTAGTGTATGGACAGCGCTTTTTCCTAGTGGACTTCGCATGCAGCCAGTTGGACGCAGGGTTATCTGCAAGAAGGGTCGGAGAGAGAGAGCTAGTCATGTTGCCACTTGAAAAATACTGCGGCCATTTTATGGTCAGCGCGCGAGAAGAAAGAAGAGTCAAAAATAAAGGCTAAACTTGACTAGAATTTTGAATATGCTGAAATTGGAGAGCAAAATCACAGATTACACGTTTCCGGCCTGCGGTTATATTTTATATGATCGAAAATTTTATGTGCAAGCTATAATTTTCCTCTTACTGACAGTTTTGGCATCCTTGAATGAAGGATAAACAAGGGCCTTATTGTCTATTAGGAAAACAGTGCTTAAGAATCCAGATTGCATGGCTAATGACAACAATTGTGCATTTCTATCCAGTCTTTTACTATGCCATTTAATCGAATGTAATGTGTCTAAAACCACACTCTAAATTTAGGGCAGCACTTAAAAGAAGTCTTGAAAATATGACATGCAGTGGTCTAGTCTATTACATCCTAATGCAAATATGGGGTATTTTTAATTACTTTCCATTGAAATACGCATATATGCTGTGAAATGCATTGCCACCCACAGAACAAAAGAAGAAAGAAAGGCCTAGTTAGAAGACCTTTAGCCTTGTAAACTACTGGAAAACGCCGTATAATATAGGAATAGCCTACTTAACTACAATCTACATTAAATAGGCAATTGGTGAAGTCTCTCATTAGATATAGGCTATATATAATCGACGCCTATATTAAATTAATCTTTTAAAGTAACTGAAGCCTGTTCTACATATCAAAGTACATTCTGATATAGTTGCACTTACTTGTGTCTACATCTAGCTTCGTCTCTGCTGGAGTTTTCTCATCCTGTGATCCGTTGGAAACCGCATCGTCAGGTAGCTTCCTCTCTGCTTGGGTCGTATTGTTGTCAGTCTCGGCCACAAGCAGTGTATGTGTGGTGCACTCACCACTCCCAACCAGTGGTTCAAGTTTTATATCATGGTGCGTTTCTGTGGGTAATCCCGTGAAAGGCAGGGCAGGAAGCGGCTCTAGCGCCCAGGAACGCACGGATGCTCCATCGGTTTCTCCTGTTGAACATGGGTGATGGATGTACGGGTGGTAGGCGATAGAGGTGCCTGGGGGCTGCACGGGCACGGGACTCCACGACGCACCAAAAATTGATGATTTGGCCTGGAAAGTGTACGGCTCCTGTTCGCCATATTCAAATAGCGTCAGTTCTCGAGTCTGCTGCTGGACCACGGGTCCAGATGAGAACCTCGGTGCCAAATGATCGTCATTCTCGTGTGGAATGTGTGAGTCAGCGTAGTAACTCAGTGTGCCCAATGTCGACATAACAAAAACAAGCAAAGAGAGACCAGCCGTACGGATACACCCACAATGAAACTGCCACAAAAGCAGAATCCGTTGAAATCAAGTAACTAACTACTTGACTTCGCTGTGAACTACAGACCTCTGATAAGTTGAATCACTGCAGAGATTGGATTGGATGTGCTAGGCACGTGACTGTGGGAGAGAACGTGGGAGATAAAGGGGAAAGCCTAACCAGTGCACACTGTTAAATGGCCTCCATTTTACAAGTCATATTTTTAATGGTATAGCCATATGCTTTTATGAAGGTGGATTTGATTTTATTCATGTTGTTAAACTTCAGCATCTAATAACCAAGCGTAACAAAAATGGTTATTTGAGAAGCGTCGTTGTAGAATTTCGTATCCAAATTTTAATGGAGTGGGCCTACTGTTTGCAATAATAAAATAAATCCCTAAACGCGTAAATAGGCTACATTATTATGTCATTGTATATCTAATCACTGACGTCCAGTTTAACATCATCCACCTTGTTTTAGACAGAACATGTTTATTTTTCACATATTTTGCAGGCAAATATGATGGATACACGCATTCCGCAAGGCCTTTTCGAGCACAGGAAGACATAAAATAGTTCAGACATAAAAATGATCTTTACGTGAGCCATATGTATACTTTATATGGCAATAAGTGCCACTGGATGGTTGAGATATGACCTGTTAAGTGACCAGTCATTCAGTAACGCGCTCAAACCTTCAGTCTGCTCCTCAGCAAGGCATACTGTGATGTGCAGACAAGTTAAACTAAATCTGAACGTGAACTAAGCGGCTGATAATGAATCAAAGCTAACTGAAAGAAATGCAAAACAATTTAATCGGACTCTAGATGCTACTTCCACAAAATAGACAATTTTTATGTATAAAATTAAGCTTTACGCATTAAAACAAAATCTTACAATAGCTGTGAAATTATTAAAATGTAGAGATTAAAATGTTTTTGGTCAACACTGCAAAAAAAAAAAAAACGATGATTTTTATCATCACATTATAGCACAATCACAATAGGCCGTTGTATTTGTGATTAAGCTAATAAATATAGCAGAAAAATGTTTTTACAATATCTCACACAGCCTATTCAGTGAAATAGTGAGTTGTATTGTATATTTGCAGAGGTTAAATTTAAGCATAAACGTATCATCTAGCGTTGGACGGCACATTAGCTATAAGCACTCAGAATATAAACAATAGCCTATGGTGTTTGAAAATCAGAAATGTCGTAATTCTAACGTCAAGTATGAGTATACAGTGTTGTTCTAATAGGAAATGGTGTGATTTAATCCTGATAACAGTGAAATCTTTGTAGCCTTATCCATGAAAACATTGACAATAGAGGACAACCATTGGCGACCAGAGGCAAATTCTCTCCCTCTGGTCAATGAGCATTGCTGTGATCTTGTCCTCGGAAGAGTGGATCTCTGGGGCACTTCAACAGACTTTGTTTATAACAGGGGCTATTACTCTGTTTTTCTTCGGGTTGTAACTTGGCTGTCTGGCCTGAATATGGCCAATAAAGCCTTTGTGTTTTTTTCCTCTGGCCCAGCAGACGCATCCGGCGATGTGGGCGTGCTCTCAGTCTCGGATGCGCACGCGGCTTTGGCCAAAGTGCATTGATCGTAACCGAGGCCTTGCTATCTACACCTGCACTCTACCATTTACTTTTATACAGCTCTAAAGATTTCAGTTCAACAGTGCATCTCATGCATTAAAATAATGTCGTTAATATATAAAACGTTGTTGAGAATTGCTGGTCTTTTTTAGCTAGCAGGCTATACTTTTCTAAACTCTTCTCAGACTTCGCCGCAACATTTGTCTTGTTGTCGTGCTGAATCTCACTGCGAGGCAATTAAGACAGTTTCGTGTTGTGGGGATGTAAAATAGAGCCCAACAACATGAAACTACCTAAATCACTTTGCAGTTGTCTTTGTTTCTTGCTTGAGAAGATAAGAAGGCAACGCCGTATTTTTATCTATTTATTTTATCGACATTGTGTGTTGCACAAGCAAACAAGTACAATAAAATGAGTTTTTGTTTTGCTCACAATGCTGTGATCTTAACAATGCTATCAACCATTTTTTTTTTTTCATGGAATATTCCCTTGAATTTAAATTAGATTAAATAGAAAAATGATCTGAATGTTGACAGGAATTGTTATATGAATAGGAATGATTGGAATAATAATTTTTGTGTGACTCTTCACGGGACCAGTACTGTGTAGACAGAATGATAGGGTATAAATCATTTAATTTTACAGTCAGGAAAATTACAGTCATTACTACTCCGTTACAAATCTCCGTATAAAGAAAGCTCGGAAAATCAGGAGTGTTTCAAACTACAAGAATTGTTTAAAAGTCATGCCTTTATTTATTTTTTGCCACGTATGAATAATTAATTTACATCTGAGTCCGGCTTGTGTTTTCAGAAAGATTGTACCTTTCAGTGTTGTTAAAATATATGAAGTCCCGTCATGTTTATAACTATACAAGTTTATACATCATAAACCGGACTTATGCCTAGAACAGCAAATAGGCTACATGACAAGGTCGTACTTAAGAAACGTATTGTTATTATTTAAAAATGGTTTCATAATAGTTATTATTATTATTACAACATGCAAATATCGCAGTTATATACAATAAATGTACAATATAGTCTGAATGCTATGTACAATGAACACCTTCAGCATTCGATATTTTCCTCTCTTGCTTTTACAGTGAAGTACTCTTGACAGTTTATAAATAACCATGACATGTTATGACGACTGGGATGTCAAATAAAATTATACATAAACAGATAAAAACGTCAACAGTATACGACACACAATAAGTTATCAATAGTATCTTGCACAAGTCAAATATGCACACACACACCTACGGAGACGGTTTGTTGTAAGTAGGCTACCACTGCAGCTGATGGAGGAGGAGGGCGCCAGAGATCTATAAAGCGAGGAGGCTTCATGTAAAACTGAAGTTGGTCGACAACTCTCGGATTCTGTTTTCTCGACTCATTTTCTTCAGCTTCATCCGTCGGTTCTGAAACCAGATTTTGACTTGTCTGTCCGTGAGGTGAACACTGCGGCTGATCTCGAGGCGACGCTCTCGTGTCAAGTACATGTTGAAGAGGAACTCTTTCTCCAGCTCTAGTGTCTGATGTTTGGTGTAGGGGCAACGCTTCTTACGGCCACTCTTCGCAGTCAGCCAGTTAGCTGTATTCTCACTTTTGGAATCTCCTGCTGAAAATGTGAGGGAAATATTAGTTCAGTATTAGCCCCCATTTCACAACACTTTAGGCTACAATGACCATATTATACCTACTAATTAATGACTTAAGTAACAATAATAACAACGTGTAGCATCTATAAAATAATTACACATCAAATACAAGCTGTTCAGCATTATTAGTAGGCTACTTCCGTAAACACGTTCTTATAACATAAATTTTTTAATGTAATTTATGACCCTTGTGATAATAGCTATTGTGTAATTGGCGTACGATTTATTAATGAAATTTTTGTCTATTATTTTTTATATGTAGGCTATATTTATTGTTTCGCCTATCTGAAAGTTAAATTAGTTTTTTAAATCAATATTTCGTTTTTGGTTGTTAGAGCAATTTCCACATAAAGGCACTGAAGACGCTTTATCGGTCGTTTCTTGTGGAAAGATTAGCTATAAAAAGAATATTTTTTGTTCACGGGCAGTGTAACTAAATAAACTCGCCATATGCATCTAGAAAATAAATTTGTATAACTCACATTAGGTTATTGCAGATCTCAAGTTGTCATAAAGAGCATAATGAAAAACAGGCTTGCTAAATACAAATATAGATTTACTGAAAATGGGGATACTCCATGGGTTGTGAGTCGTGAGCAATAGGCCCTGTTTGCTTTAGAGCATTTAATTCATTTAAAAATTTTGAGATACTTTTTAAGCACAGTTTTGCGTTTGACACAAATGAATATTTTGCAGTGTGAATGTTTGCAGAAAAAGTGTGTGAACATATTGACCAAATGAGGGTTATTACTGTGCGCTTTTGTTGCAGTATGTTTTAAACGGTCTGTATGCTATTATTAAAAGCGTGAGGTTTAAAAAAACTAGGAAAAAATAATTTTCATTTGGCTCAAAGGAATGATGTGTTATGTGTAAAGGATTACAGACAGGCACAAGGACTTAAGCTGAATTGGTTTGGGCGTGCTGCACCTTCTCAGAAATTTATTTATAAATTAGAAGAATCTCGCACATGATTATGATTGCTAAACCTGCCCTCTCTAAAGCCTTATGGGGTGTTTAAAATAAAGTTAGAAATATTAATGTAATACAATATGCAATATACTATCAAATAGCACACAAACAAAATCCATATAGGCTATCGCGCGCAAAGGCGTTAATGTTTCTACGCGCACAAAGGACGTCAAAATCGTTTGGACTTTAAGACTGCGGCAACAAAACTAACCTTTAGTAACCGTGACCGCCTTCTCCGGGCTGTCTGGTGGTTCGGGAGATGAAGCGGTGCCAGTGGACCCCCTTAGCTCCTTGTTTCTTCCCGGGACACATGGTGCGCATGTGGGGGGTTCGTCGCTCTCTTCCCTGCTTGCTTCTGCTGCTGCTATGGCTGAAAGAGAGCTGTCAAATCGGCTCGAGCGTTGAGCAGCAAGATGAGTCGATATAGACTGGTTGTCTGGAAAACCTTTAGATGTGGTGCACGTCTGAGATAGACGGAAGTAACCGGGCACCGGAACACAGCCGTTATTGTTGCTAGATGGACATGAGTTTGGTGTCAGCCGCGAGTACGATATATCCTCTGTAAGTGTGTCTTTTGGACACTTCTCAGACTCGTATAAGCAGTAAGAGTTTTCCTCTTTTATGGTGGGCGAGAACGACCGTGGGGTAATTTGGTTGTTAGGCTGTTCAATGCGACAGGACCTCGACGTCTCCAGCCATGTTTCCATGCCTTGATATGGCCCACACGTAGGTCCTACTACATTTTGCGAATTGCTCTCGTTCCGTTTGAGTCCAGAAAAATAGCCACAGTTAGACAGTCCGTAAGAATACTCGGAGGTCGGCGGCAAGTAGACTCCGCTGTTTTGGTAGTAGTGTCCACTTCCCTCGGCCCTTCCGTGGATCAAGGAGTCTACCAGAAACGAATTTCCAGATGGACTATTGGAGCATGACATCTTTGTGGTATAATTTGACGGTGGAAGAAGATTGCCCTTTCTGGATGACATTTCTTGTGCAAAACATGCTGAATATAATTACTGATAACTATACAACTCAGTGTGAGCTAACAGCCAATTAAATCGCAACGAGCACCGATGACTCCTCCCTCTGTGCGCACGTAACCCTTGTATCCCATATCTTTTTCAAGCTACTAGATTTTTTTTTTAAGTCAAATCTACATAAACCTGATCAGTCGTTTTTGAAAGAATAAACGAATAAAACAGAATTTAACTTGAACAGCATTATGTTTACGACCACTGACTTCGTTAACACTGACATTGTCACTGAGCCTTGTGAGCCACGTAGCCTATATAAAACCAAAAAGCAACAAGGTATCGAAAAGGAGATCAAGTGCTAAAATAGTAAACCTTTATGATACACTGTAATTGCCCCAACAGCCCTTTAAACACATAAACAGTGAATTACAGACTGCTCTTCTGGTTTTCATGCATGCGGTGGGTCAAAACAATTTATTTACACTCAAGTTCAAAACGAGAGGCGTTTTCGGTCTGCTTTTCAGAAACACTTAATGTGGTGGATATGGATTTCCATGCTCTAGAATATTATAAACATTTAGCATGTGGTAATCTCAAAGCTACATATAGGCCTGTTTAAGCTTTAGAATTACAATACTGAGTTACGGGTCAATGGTAAAAAAAATGGTAAAAAATAAAAATAAAATAATAATAATAATTTAAAAGCTACTAGCCTATAACATAGGCTATATAAATATAGAGACAAATATAACCACAATCCCATGGCATTTAAATTATTTAGCGAAAGCAATTCTAACGCAATTGTTGTAGTATGTGATTAAATTCACCTTTGTCTACTTTTGACTATTTATCTATTTTCAGCCTGTGTGATGTCCGCCGTTGTATGCAATTTGATTTGCATTTAATTACATGAAATTCCATTCTCTCTCATGCAGATTTGGGTTACTTTTCTTTTTCTTTCGGTCTGTGTGCCTTAAAAATTTGATGATGTAAATGATCATTTATTGCTTTATCTCTGAACTTTCTTTCCAACGGATTTTACGCTGTCAAAAATACTCTGATATTTCCACAGAGAGAGATACAGAAATAGGCATATTTTTACGTCCATATCATTAATCGTCCTATAGCTAAAATTAACACATTTCTGATAGCAAAACTTTTAAAAGTAGATGACCATTAACATGCGATTTTAAATAGCGACTAAATAGAACAGCTAATTAGAGGACTTGGGTCGAAAAAAACATTGGAAAAAATATGGTACACCCAAATAAAGAAGCAAACTAATCAAACTAACAAATTTTCTTGATAGTTAAGTTGTCCCTGCTCCAATAATCATGTTTTGATTCCCATTGTGGAATCTAAATGAGTGATAATTAACTATTATTTGAAAGTGAATCTTTTTTTTTTTCTTTTTTTCTTTTTTTTTGGGGCTACGTTGAGAGATTAGTTTTAACTAGCCTATTGGAATACGCTACATTTATTTAGATTACATTTATTAGCTACATTATATGTATTTAGGCTATAGGCCTACTTTGTGCATCAGGAAATCAACGGATATTGTTTTAAAAGTCAATGGAATTTTATATCAGTTAGCCAATAAAAACTAGATCATTTTATTTTTAATTTAACACGTCACAATAATTCGCAGAAGACGTCTTTTTTATATGAATTAGGAACCATTTTGTAATAATAATAAAAAAAACTATAGTCCATCAAGTTTAGGCCATCAAGAATCAAAACAAGTCTAATTTCTCACAATTAGCCTACTTTTACAAAAAAGAAAAAAAAATTAAGCTGTGATAATTGTCATTAGCAAACAAACACTCTGGGACTAATACAACTGCGGTACTACTTTTTAAATGAAGGGTTTTTAATCATTAAACTTCACATGTAGGCTACGTTTTGAACATCAATATGATAATAATAATAATAATATTAAAATAATAATAGCTAAATAAATGCTGACAAAAAAAAATATCTAAATGGTAACTATATTTACCTGAAACAGTGCCTTGCATAGTCACGAAGACGTTGTCCTTTGCCCGTACACAAAGTAAACATGTTTCAGCAGGGATTTTAGATACCCGGCAATGACATTGATCTAAAGTGCGCCACCCAGTGGACATGAAATGTATCTTCGGAGCAGCGAAATAGTGAGCAATCCAGTCGTGGTGCCATGATGGGACACTGAGACAAATGATGGCGGAAAAGTCCGTGAACACAAGCTTTCAATGGTTCCAGCCGTTGTTTTCTAGCTCTTAGTCACAGTTAATAACCTTGGTTCTCAGACGGTTTATGGCACCTCACTCCAATTCTACAAATGCTCCAGACTAAGACTGGTTTTATGACCGAGTTGCTGCAGCAACGGGGGGATGTGCAGTAATTAGGGCGAAATTCCATCGAGCCTCAAAGGATGCGCAAACCGTCAGGGTCATCACGTAAAACAGTCGTTATTATCTTATGGTCGCCCAGACTCGCCCTTATTTATTAGACTTCTGAGTGGCATAAGCCATATCAGATTTGTGACCCTCACGCACTGGATCATCGATATATTGATACAGGGAAACTGTAAAATTATATGAAGTAACAAGAGACTTTTTTTTTTCATGTTCAAGACAAAAAGAACTTTCCTTAGAGTTTAATTCTCAAGAATGTTTGTCTAGATGTTAGCTGCTACATGCCACTTTCAAAACAGCAGTATAAAATGGTGACTTATCTGGAGGTCGACATAGAACAATTTGTTGAAAGGCCGTTTGATTCATGGAAACATACACAGCCATGTTTTGGGCAGTTCCGTAATGGATACTAGGCATTAATAACGGCAAACACTTGATCCTTGAATCAAAGAAAACGCGTGGAGGCAATATAACGCAAGATCCATCAAACATTTGATCCTACTCCAGGAAAAAGGGAGAAAACACAAGATATTTCAAGAGACTGATTTATATAACACTGAAGAGATGTCATAAACATGAAAGATTATCATGAGCTCCTGCAACATTGATAGCTATATATATAGTATTTTCCACACGTTTTAAAGAAAAGGTGGAGAAAACACAGAGATCGAAAAGAAAATACAATTAAGGTTCGGGGTTTTAGAGGACTCAAGCAGTGTCCATGCTGGTTCAGTTATTGCTTTTACCTCAATGTCCAATGTCTGTTAAAAATAAATAAGAATTTGCTCCCTTTTTTTGGACATTTTTGAACACAGGTGTTGTTAAGTGACCCGATTTTACTGGAGAATGCGCAGTAAAGACGCATAATATCAAATATACACTTTAAGTCCACACAATTCAAGTATAAGAGAATATAGATGCATTTAGATCCCAATAAGCTCATGAAATATGCGTCATTCAATGAGAAAAAAAAACAGTCTAATAATATAAAACACAAGCAAGGAACAGTTTTTAACAGATTGAAAACACCTTCGCCCTCCCCAGCATTTTTTTCCCATCTAAATAGATTTCAAGCATATACTTACTGCTATGCGAAAACTACAGATCTTGGTCAGATGATCATAATAATAATAACAACAAAATCCCTGTAAACTGAATAGTCACTTAACTGAATAAAATGGAAAATAATAATAGTTTTAATTTCAGACGGTAAAGATTACAGGGAATATAAATTTATGTTTATATCGATGAAAAAGTCTGTCAGAGGAATGAACGTCGCATCTCCTCTCGCAGCAGTCTCTGGGAGCCGGAATGTTCATCCACGAACTTGAAATTAACCATCTCGCCTAAATGATTTCTCAGCAATAGACGATCTAAAGCAAAGGGTTCGTGGTGTAATACTGCAAACGGTCTCTGTTTAGTTTTTTTTCTTTCATTCTTCTGTTTTGAAACCATATTTTGACCTGACGGTCAGTGAGGTTGAGCATTCTGGAAAGCTGTAGCCTTTTTTCTTTGTTGATGTAAACACTGAAGAAAAATTCTCTCTCCAGCTCTCTGATCTGATATTTTGTGTAAGGACACCTCTTTTTCCGTGTCTTCTGTCCATCTGAAATGTAAAAAAAAAAAAAAAAAAAAAAAAAGGCTGTCAATGTATTTGACATTTAACTTTAAATGATTGCATAATATACAATTTAATTAAATGCTTATAGAAGAGACAACTGAATATGACTACATCCAAGTGCCGTTTTCCAAAATTATGCACAAAACTGTTGCGGTTATCTAAATCTGACTGTAATAATTAAAGGATAAATCAGTAATAACACATTATACATTTAGCCCTTAAATTCCTATTTTAATGAAATATCGAGTTCTACAACAACACACTCGTGCAGGCTCGTTTGATAATGAGTAGCTTAAAATGAAGGCTTAACATTTCATCTTTTATTTCTTTTCATGCACCACAAAAGTAAAAAAAAAAAAAAAAAAATTAAACCACATAAGAAAACCTATAAGATTTACCATTTAATATTTAACAGGAACTCCAGTCAGAACAAAAGCTACCAAACAAAAATGGTCTTTAAAGTCCCTGATGTAAAACGTGCAGTCAGAGGCGATAAATAAGCACTGCATATCTATGATCTCTTAAATAACATTGCATTAACAAATAGCCCAACTGTAATGAAGTCTGGAAAGCATACTTTTGAAGACTCGAAGGGAAATGGCCTATCATTCACGGCCAATTTCAATTTCGAGCACGTGATCTCGCGTTTATAACAAAGTTTTGTTAGGGTAAATATACAGGGCCCTCTGTAAACCTTATATGCTTATAAAACAGCATATAAAACCTTTAACAACAGCACGTTACATCAGAAACTTTCTCACACAACTGCTTTAATACGTACTGCTGCTGCCGCTGAATTTCTCTTCCTTGTTACCGGAAGATGGCTCCGGGCTGCTCGTTTCTTCACACCGCTCTGTCTCATCCGTTCCCCGACAACTGTCGCTGCCTGATTCCGCGGGCGGAGGAGGCGCCTTGCTGGTTGCTCTGTCCACCGGGTGCTCGCTCGGCTGATTTTCCACGTTCCCGTACGCTGTCTCGAAAAACTGGTCAAATGCTTGGGGAAGCACTCCGTTCCTCCCTACGCTGCCATAAACGTTGGACGCATGGCTCGTGCTGGAGTGGTAAAGAACCGAGTTATTTTTCGATAACATGTCCCCCAAAGCTCCGGGATTGGACAGGCAGTCCCTGTGCACCATGTCTTCGGTCGCGTAGCAGTGTGGCAGATTGCCCCTGGAGTGCCACTTACTGGACGTGTCAATGGCATAGTCCCTGAAAGATACCTCTCTAACGCTCTGAACTTGTGGCAAACTGGACGTGGAGTATGAGTATGTCATGGGGCAAGAAGACGGGGTCTGGGGCAGATAAGGAGGAAGGCTGGAAAATTCCGTTCCAGACACGTAATAAGTACAGCCGGGCAAATACATGTTAGACCCAACGGGTACCCGCTCATCAAAATCCATCATGACACTTGGCTGGGCACGCCACAACCATAGTACTGCCTCGCATCGTAGTACAGAACTGCTTCAGCTTCAGTGGCTGTGAAGCAGATCCGCCGAGCAGAAATTTTGAGACGTGAGCTGACGTGGAGATCCATCTCCATCCATTCCAGAGAGCGCCAGTCATGTGACCAAGGGCAGAAATTGACATGTACCTCTTAGAATATTGTATGCCAACATGTGCAAATGTTCAAGTCGAGGAGTGAGCGATACTTTCATTGATGAACGTGTGCATGTAGTGGACCACAGTTGGTTATGTTGACACTTTGGATTGCTAGAGAAACCCATCCGCTTGCTTAACAGCCAGCGCGCCTTACTAACATCACTATGGCTTCTCATGTTTATGGATTTGTTCTATTAAGTCTCAGACATCTCATGTCGCTATAACTCTAGCTCTTAACAATTTCTCGGTGTATAAGCTACACTCTTAAAAATAAAGGTGCCAGGAAGGAACAAAAAGCGATGTAGCGATTTATACAATTTGAATTCGCAAGTGATGTTCTCGCTAATTGATTCCTTGCAAATCGAACATAATGGCATGGCTGTGTGAGGAAAATAAAACAGAATTACGTTTCGTGTTTCATATATGTGCCTTTCTTTCACAATAGTCAGTTAAGAATACATTACGCTTTTATTTTAAGCCCTTCTGAGGTTTTACTATATTGAGAAATTTACACGATAGTTTGTTGGAAAACGTTGTTTGAATGTGTTTCTGCATTTAGGCCTAAAATAAAGCATTAAGAGTTTGAACTGTGGTCACAAATTATAGTCTAAATGTTGAAGCAATATGAAAAACGATTTTACAAAAGGCGCTTAGTTAGATGAATACGAGCTAGTATATTATTTATAATTACATAAAATTGCAATTCATTTAGATAAGATAGTTTTAGTATTAATATGAGTTTTAATATAAGTTTGATTGCAGAATTATTTAATTACAGAATATGAATATATTACACGTTCGTTCATGCCTTTTAAGTCTTGTTTTGAGCGCCGTTTGGTTCAAACACATCTTTGTGTTAGCTATATATATATTCATGTATTTGTTTCTTTCTTTCTTTCTTTTTTTACATATTTATTTAAAAAAACGCAATTTACTATAAGTTAGCGTTCTCCTATGGGAATTCATAAAGCGTTTGACGCTTGCCAAAATTCTTTTAAGGTAAGCTATATGTATTAGGCAAGACAAAGGCAGAATTTGCCCGGGTTGGGCACAAGAGTCATGCAGTGAAGCGGCTTGAAAACACAGTTGAGGCCCATTAATTTTAGCTTGGACTATGGCCCCCTTAGAATTACTTTGGATTAAACCATGAACAATGGCCGAAAATCTCCAAATACACAAATTTATGAAGAAAGAAAAATGAGAGAAAATACCAAGTGAAGACTGGACAACAAAGCCTAACAGGAATATGTAAAAAAAAATTGATTTGTTCAACGACGAAATGCGCTCTTTGAGAGATTAGAATGGTTTGCATTTTCCTTTATTGTCAACGCTGATTTCGTTTTCTGGTATTAGGGCTTTTAATGTGTAGCTAATCTTGTGTTGGGAGGCAACAAAAACTAAAACCAGTCCAAGACAGACGTGGTTTTATGGTGCTCTTGGTATCTTCCTCCAGCCATTGTCAGCTCAGACAAGCCATGGCCGTCGGAGAGTGATCATGAGACGCCACCTACTTGGAATTCGTGAACTTCAATGAGACCTGAAGTCACGGGTAACGGTATATTAAAGGGAGACAACGGCCCCGTGCGTTGTATCGGGTGAGAGTCATGTTTTTAGCTTCTTCCAGGCTTAAATCCACAAGATCAAATGCACATATTGATAGAAGGTTATCATGCATGTTTCAGTCAGTAACAATAACCTTGCTATTATTAGAGTTGCAGGTTAAAATAAAGATGTCCTTCAGTGTAGAATTACTCACCAGGCCCACGCCTGTCTCCATATGACTCCACAAAGAAACAGTTTAAACTTTACATTTAGTTTTGGCTTATTTAAGAGTGTGTGAGCAAGACCTCAATGGTGATGGTCACTTACACATAGTAAGTGGTAGTTTACAAGTAGCCCAAACAGCGCCCTGGATGAGGTTTAAGGGTTTCCACTAGAAGACTAATTGTATTGTACGGAACTTGGCATTTTCTCCAGCATTGTTTTTGACTCACCCGAATTAGGCAAATGACCGGTAACTTTTGGCACTGGATCAAGTTAGCACTTCTTTCTTGAGAAGCACTGTAATTGGTAGCTACAGTCCAAGCCAATTTGTCATCACTTAAGAACAAATGAAATTTGTTCCGTGTTAGACGCTTATGTCAATCCACATTGAAAAGCTGTGGTTTTTGGATTTTTTAACAACCCAAGTCTCCTCTGAAATTGTAAGTCGTTCAATTGTCGTGTAAAAGCGGTAAAGCTCGCGCAAAATCCTATTTGACGTACAATGAATTTCACAACACTAATTCATTTAATTTAAACAAATTTAGATGTAGATATTTAAATTACAAAGGTGTTCTTATATGTTCAATGACATCTAGAAACTTTGAGAATGTGATGATTATAAATAGAAATAGCACTTTAAATTAATTTAATGCCATATATTAATAAACGTGCCATCATATGACAAAATAATTTAAAATCTTGCAAGAGTCTATATAGCTATTAAAAAAAGAATGCATTCATCGAATAGAGTCCAGTTTCATTTGCTTGGAAAAGCGGTTTCATTTGTGATTTAAGATTAAAAAAGAAACGACAGTGTCATTTTGATGTGAAAATGTGATATTGCTGTCGGGGTGTCCTTGCGCTTTGGTGTATTTAATTAGCACAGATTGTCTTTTTACTGCATGTTTTGTCGCAGTGCAGTTACGGGCCCACTTTTTTTTTTATATTTCCATAGTTAGGACGATAAAGACAAAGGCTCTTTGAAAATTTAGACTTGGACATGTCCTGTCTTTATACGTTTTTACTCTGTAACCACTTATTATGTGATTTGTGTGAAATATTAAAAATATAGAAAATAATGCCCCCCCTGCTTTTGTTTTCGAAGCATTGGCTGAAGAAGGACAGCGGGGTTGGTAATGGGTGAACCTAAACCCAACCTTTGCCTTGCCCTTGCTCGGTAAAGTTTGGTGAGTATCGATGTTGATGCCATGCTGACCTGTAAAAAAAATAGTTTTACAGGGGACCAAATTTACCAGAAGCGCAGACCTGCATAGAAACCAAATAAGTGAAATAAAACTGGCTAATATGTTGATATGATCGGCTTTATGCGCCCTTCACTGGAGGAAAATGCGATAAAACATGCCTAAAAAGCATTAAAACATTTTAATAGCACGCTTTCTACTATAATTTATGTTAATCTTTTGATTTGAAACATATCTAAATATTAATTAGGGTAAAGGCGCGTTTAATAAATTAATATTAGTATCAATGGGAATATTTAAGGAAATTTTTAGTTTAGCTATTAAACGCTTTGTTTGGTCATAATCAATTTTAGTAAAAAAGAAACAAAAGTCTGTAAACAAAAGTGTAAAAAATTATGAAACTTTTAAAGCTGATTTACAATTTATAGTAATTTTGTGTGCACTTATATAAACCAGACTTTGTGTATGAGATGTTTTTCAAAATAATTAATTTATAATTTATTTGTAAACATATAGTTTTTTCTACAATTTCGCCTGCAGAAATGACTTGTAGCCTAATAGACGAGCACCTAACGTTGAGATGTTGCTTTTTGAATGAGCAATGGAAGAAATAGATTTGTTGTCGTTGTTGCTTGATATTTCAGTAAAGTACTGAGACACTAATAGCATATTACGGTTTCGTATCCGTGTGTGTTCTGGCATTATACATTAGCCTATATATTTGTAAAATGAATATAGCCTTCATATCCGAAAGTAGGCTATATAAACATCAGTTATTTTATTTGACCGATAAGCTAGAGTTTATAATATTAAGCAATGTTATAAACTCAAAAATTCAAAAAAAGCATCAATTCAATTTGCACAGACTATCCCCAATGTTGAGAACTGCGCTGATTTAATGAAATGCCATTTCTTTTAGTGCCTTTGGGTGGCAGCACAGTCAAAATTGAAATGCCTTTTGATACACTGAAACGCAAATTATGGATCCCGTCCATATGTAGTTCTCTCCACACTTTCCGTCTGCTCAGACGTTTTTCAAGACCGCAGCTCATAGGCTGCCTTCAGATCCCACAAATAGATTCTGTGATCATTTATTTGTGACTATTCAGAAGCCTTCATACAGTGATATAGGCTACGAATTACTTGTACCATAACAACAGATTCCATAACGATTCAAAAAGGTTTTATTTTTTGCATTTATTGAATAGAATAGAATAGAATAGAGAATAGAATGATTGATAAATATCAGTTGTTAATGAAACATATTAACGATTAAAATGTGTCAGCTTATTTGAAATGCAATTGTATCATCTCTGTAACAAGCATAAAAAGTTGATGAAAACTAAAAGTCTTTCTGATTCTTTAAATAATTATTTAAAAAGCTGTGCAGAAATTAACTGCTACCGTTTTCCAGAATAAAAACGTTGGCGGTGAAACGTTGTTATACAATGTGACTAACTTAATTTCGAAAAAGTAAAAATAAAAAGCCTGGTAGACAAAATTAACTGGATTATTTATTGATTGCATTTAATTTCTGGTGCGTGTGTTTGTATCGTGTTCTTAAAACTACAAACTGATGTCTTGGTGGTTTTGGTTTGCCTTTATCTTGAGCAATTGGCATGTAAACCGAGAGTTTGTATTTGAAAATGCATTTGTTGGGTATAAGTAAACTATAATATGACTATAGTTCAAAGTTTCTAAAAAAATAATTTGAATAGACAGTCAGAAATTAATTAATTTGAAACTAAAATTTATATGTTACACTGTAAAAACATTTTCATGATTTATCACATTTTTTCTTTTGTCAAATCAACTTCAATAATAAATGTGGTTTAGATTGGCTAACACAATATTTTGAGTTTTTTGAGTTGATTAAACCAATCGCCTTTATTATATTATAACTCAATTTTTTTAATTTCAATGAACTCAAAATTGTAAGGCAACCAGATAACTTTTAACTTTTTTTTATTTAAACCAACAATACCGTTTCTTACAGTGTACTAATTTTTCTTTACAGTTCACACATTTTATTGGAAGTACATTGTACGTCTGTTTATTCATTTTCTGTTTTTAATAAAAAGAAATCAGGTGTCATTTGTTTTTCTCTCATTTGTGGAAGCTGATTTTAACGAGACGTTTTGTTGCTATTTAGCCATTATTTACGTAGATTTATTTATTTTTATTTTTTGTTTGCTTGTTTATTTGTTTGTTTTAAATTACGTAAATACTTGAAATTCTAGTAAATAGTTAAAAACGTATTTTGTAATTTTATTGTGGAAATGCAAAACATAGCCTATACCTCAGAGTGACTCCAAAGGCTAAATTGGGAGTCTATTTTTAGCTGCATTTGAGTAAATTGAGCATTGTGTGAAAAAGATCATATACGGAGAAGAAAATACATACCACCAATACCAGGCATCCTCAGTCCTCTGCCTTTCACTCACTTCTTTCTCCTTCAGATTTTTATTTTTGACTATAAAATTCAGATTAAAGTAGCTTAATTTGCACGGTAAGGAAAAACACACACAACACCGACACAAACACACTGTGATATTACCACCACCACACTTTACCTGTTTTTGGAATCTGAAAGTTCTTAGAAGAAAAGGTTCATTGGTTTTCTAGAACCCTAAGGGTTCTTGACTCAATTTTAAAGAACGCTTTATGCCAAAAAGGTTCTAAGGAGAGATGTCTTATAAGAGATTAGCATAATAGTTTCATGTTTAACGGGTTTTTTCCCCCCAGTGATTTTCGATGTTTACGAGCTGTTCAATTCATAAAGTTTAATTAAAACAAAATTAATGAATTAAAACTAAATCCTTAAAAAGATGCCATGATTGGAACCACTAAAAGGTCCTATGAAGCGCCTGACGGAACTCTTTGAGGTTTTATAGAACCTTTTCTTCTAAGAGTGTAGAATCAGATGACTGAAAATACGGAAAAAACTGATTATAATAACTTTTTGGTGCTTTGCAAACTTTGCAAACTCATAAACCTCGTATTCGTAGATATCAGATCTCTATTACTTCTATGAGGAACAATGACCCAATTGCAGGAAGTCAAGGCAAATGCATATTTGTGCCACTAGATGGCAGCACTGTTACGCTCATGGGAAAAGAGTTATTGTAGAGCAATTGTTCTTTGAAAAATCACTTCTCAGGGATTTGGGGAAAGACAAAAATATCACAGCCATTATTCACTCATTATTAGAAGATGATCCCTCTATTTTACTCATTACTTTCTGGAAGTTGAATTAGCTATATAAATTGCTACAAATAAATAGATAATTAATAGCTATAGGTTATGTTTATGCTAAACATTTTGGCAAAAAATGTTGGAATAATTATAGATACAAATATTGAAATACATCACTTAATATGGGGAGTTTTATTTGCATACTGTCTGCAGTAACACATGAGAATTTGTATATTTCGCAGGAGCCTGAAAGCGACTTTGTATTTACAAATGTGCGTATGGAGTTAAAAAAGAAAAAGAAAAAGAAAAGCTCAAAACAGTCTTGGGGTAAATTTAGTGTACAGTTAGCGTAGCATGCGAATCCACAGTCTGAAAGGTACAGTTGTTTTTATGGAAACGTGATGATGTGTAAAAATAAAAATAAAAAAAATACACGAATTGCCATGGGTTTGTCTGTTTACTTCACTGATTTTCTTTCACTGTGAATTTAAATTCCTCCCACGTCTTTCTGTCAAAGACATTATAGATTCAAAAGAATGGAAATCAGGTGGTGAATATAGGTACATTGTTCTTGAGCAGTATCTTCGCTTTTATCAATGTCAGTGTATTGGTAATATGTACACAGATACATTTTCCCTCCTGCGCATCTCCGCAATAGTCTCGTGACGTGGAACAGATGATGGAATGGATTTCAGAATAAATAATGTCGAAGGTCCTTCCATTTATACCCCTTTGGTATTTCAGTTTTAAAAAAATTTCAGACTTAACTGATGCCCTTGTACTTGTTGACCACTTTCTTCTCTTTCACCCGCCTGTTTTGAAACCAGATGGTCACTTGTCGCTCGGTCAGGTTTGTGTGAGCAGATATCCTTCTTCGTTTGTCTTTAGTGATGAACTTATTTGTGGCATATTCTCGTTCTAGTTCCTTCAATTGAACCTTGGTGTAGGGAACCCGCTTCTTTCTCCCTCGACGCACTGACGCTCCATCCGTACCTGACACAGTATCTAGGGGTCAGAAACCAAAATAAGGTTGATTGTAAAAGCCGTACAAGTAGCCTAAATAGATGTTGATGTCAGAAATGTCAAATAATTGGCTACACCATATGATAAAAACAGATTGATATGTCTCCGAGGCAGTGCAACAACAACAACAACAACAAAACGCCTCAAGTAGCTAAAACACAAAAAACATTAAATTATCATAAATTTAAAAACTATTTGCAATCACGAAAAGTGGTGAGAATAGCCTACAAATTATAGAACATTTGTAGCCTACTTTTTCGATGAATAATTTCTAGTAAGCTCCTTCGTTTTTAAATAGCCAGTTTCAATGATAATAACCTTGTTTTTCTTAGGCCTATATGTAAAGCTCAATTTTACGCATACTGAATCTCAATTTTTTTTTCTCATAATAAAACATTTTTACCTTGAATAGATGATTTCCATAAGGTGTTTGACTGTGTTTGATCTTTCGGGCAGTACACCGGACTACTCCATCCGTTAGTGATTGCCCAGGGCTGGTACGTTTCAACAGGCAGAAGGGACTCGTGTCGAGGCTCCGCAGGGGCGCTCAGCGCAGGTACGACTGGCACGTCAAGATAACTCGGTACAGGCTGATAAGGGCCAGATGAGTAACCCTGGTAGAAGGCAAATTCCTTAGTTCGAGAAGGGAACTCCTCTCCAGAAACAGACGTGTCCATGTATTTTTCCCCATAGGAGGTGGGCTGCGTGCAGGACTTGGGCATCCTACACGGGTAGTAGCTGCCGCCAAAATATCCATAAGGCAAAGAAGCACTGGGAGAATTCTGCACGGCTGAACACGGACTGCATTGTTTGACAGGTTCTCCCATGCCCGACCCTGGCACCTCACTCGACGAGTAGGTTGTGCTCGGGGCCAGAGAAGACGGGTGGGCAATAAGATTCCTGCACTGATTAGCAGCAAAATTGCCTCCCACAAATCCTTCCATATTTTTGCTCATATCATCCAAGCCGTTGTCATAGAGAAACATCACCGGGTCAATCCAGCGGGAATGGAGGAGTAAAGACGCTGTCATAGCACGCCCTACATGGAGCCTAGCAGCTCTTTTAGAATTCCCCAAGACTGAAAGAGAAGCAGTGGATCAGTGGAGTAACAGATACACATGCGTCCCGTGTGCGTCAAGATCCAACTATTATTGGACGAGCGGAGGCACGTGACATGCAAAGAGGCTGATAAACGTCTAAACTGGAGATAACGCCGATCTAGCAAGACAAACATACTGCACTGAACTGAAACAAAGTGGAGGGATTTGGACAAAAATACCTATAAAGATTCTGGTGATAAGCTTTATCCTAAAGAGGAAACCAAGTGGCATTCCATTGCGCAATGGGACTACATTTTACGTAGCTACCAGAAGTATACATTTTAACAGTAAAATTGCAAATTCTTAAATATCATAGGCTATTGTATTATTAAAATACTGTTAACAGTAATAAAAAAGCTAACGCGGATAGCTTAACTTTTTTTTTTTTTAGTTGGTGCGTTTCAAGCACCATCTATTTTGTATTAACATAGCCTACTGGAACTGTTTTGGTTTATTATTATTATATAATTATTAGCCTATAGAAAAGCAATAATTTCTTCAGTCTCATTTTTTTGTCTTCCAATGAATTTGTTCATGCAAATTAAACAAGGAACAGAAAAAAAGTCTTAAAGTGGCTTTTTTCTTCTGCACAGCTACAGCGAACTATCTATGTAATACCATCGACCATTTCGAGCCCATGAAATTGTCAAATAACAAATCGCACTTTATGAAAATGACCACCAGTTTATTACTCTATACGGCTAGAAATCCAGCCCACAATTTGGCAAGACTCGTTTACATATGAGTTACACACGGCTGGAGGCCAAGGTCAAGTTGAAAGTTGCAGTCTAGCCAGGGCCCTTGTTGTCATTGAAGGCTAAACCGTCTGGCAGGAAACGACCACACATCTCCGGGTACA
This sequence comes from Hypophthalmichthys nobilis, assembly GCA_037950665.1. Taxonomy (NCBI): domain Eukaryota; kingdom Metazoa; phylum Chordata; class Actinopteri; order Cypriniformes; family Xenocyprididae; genus Hypophthalmichthys; species Hypophthalmichthys nobilis. The sequence goes on along the minus strand of CM075481.1, from coordinate 22,858,332 downwards.
TTGTAAACAGGAGCACAAAGGTATTATACTGCTTGTGATGCCACAGATTCAGCATAAGCGTCTCTTGATCAAAGTTTCCATTACATTTCTGGTTATTTGATGAGTCGGCACAGAGGTCTGGCACTGCTGTATTTAAGTAGCGAGAGGCAATATTCAGGCTTCGTATTATTATTATCATCAACTAGTTGGAGACCATTATTATTATTATAGTTATAGCCTATTATATATTGTTAAAAATTATATAAAAGGATAGGATAGGATTCATTACCAGTCTTATTTCATTCATTTAAGTCTCTTTTATTTTCCAAATCAGTTTTCATCTTAAATTAGCACACGGAATGAACGACTGTAGCCTATGTGAGGACATCGTAGGCCTACCCAATGACAAAACATTATGTATTTAAACAGAAATTTGTAAGTTTCTTGTCGCGGTTAAATGAATAAACTCCCTTCTTTTTGGAACGATCCTTTAAAATAGTTAACAGGCTAATTCACCCTTGAGTCATTTACAATAGGCTAGCTCACAAACTGTCACTTTCATAATTAATATCATGCAGCCTCAAGAATCTATTGAGTACAATAACGATAGATAAGGTGATTTAATTTTTTTTTTTTTAAATAATAGGTAAATTCAAAATTACTATTATACATTCAGCATAGCTGTTTATTAGATGCACAGATGAAGGATAAACACACACACAAAAAATCATGTCATTTTTATTTAGGCTGCCGAGGGGCAGCCGTTAGTATAAGCTCGCTACAGCAAAGTACACAGGAAATAACCTCGCTGGTGGCGTGGAAACACTGGCATGTTAGGCGCCAAGTCCCTATTTGATCTTTTTAAGGTTTCTTGAGCTATTAGCATTCAGCGTTGTCCGACCCTCTCACAAAAGCTAAACTGAAGACAAAGTCAACATGTAAACAGGCGGATGTGAGAATGGTTGGTGCACTGAATAGACCCAGAAGATTCAATGCACAGCTAAATTTACCTCGAAGATAGAGACAACCGGTAATGGGATATCCTACATTATTCCTCAACTTAAAAAAATTGTTTCCTCAAGATTTGAACCACAGCCGTCGTACTGTTTGTTGGTCCTATAGCCCTGTCAGTATAGAAGGCCTAAAGTGGACTAATGTATGCATGCTATTTTTTATGCTACACAATCACAGAGCATATGATGTTTATTAAAAATAGATGCGCTAGTGGTATTTGTGAGATGCTGGTAGACAGTGGTCGGTATTGGGATCATTTAAATCACTACATGTGAATGGATCGCAGAACATTATATGTGTCTGTGTAATCTGAATAGACTGAAACAAGTCTTTATGTAACAATTTCAACCACGAAAAAAGATACAACGAGGCTTGGTTTTAATTTCCTCTCAAAAACACGAGCAAAGAACTGGAACTGAGTGAACTGTAAGCTATTAAGAGAGTGCAAATTTACATAATGTTAATTTCAGGTTCTAAACGAGGTACTTTTATTCATCTTCTGCAAATACATTTACGAAAACCAATATAGGCAACGTCGGGGCTGCTGTATATTAAAAGTAAATATTTGAAAGGCACGAAGCCTTGAGTCTTTATTTTGTAGAAAACAGCTTCAAATCTCACCTGATAATGTTACCTGCGCTACATATTTCAGACACACATTGATAGGCTATTGCGAACATATAGCATATGTAATAAATAATAATAAATCACTTTCCAATCAAATTTTCGTTCAGTGCGGTTTGACACAGTTTTACATTACCTGATAACGCGTAAATATCCTTTTAAAATGTGTTTGGGGTACTGAAAATGTTCAAAAATGTCTTTTATAAATTAAAATAACAGCATTAATCTTGTTGAATAGACACATCTAAACCAAAGCAAATTGAATAGCCTATTAATATAGCCTAATTAATTATTAATTATCTTATCTGTTAATTTTCTTTAACCGATGTAATATTAGAAAATGAATTTAGCTGTTTTTCTGACATTATTGTTGCATTGGAATTAAATTAACATAAATGTAACATTTTCATAAACGTCACAGCTTCAGCGGTGCTTTAAAAGCAGAAACCTGATGTCCAGTTTATTTTGAGAGTGATGTGGAATCATTTCTCCCTGTTTACTGTCAGTACTGATAAAACAGTCACCTTTATTACGCAATAATAAATGAAATGATAACTCAACGAATAAAAAACGAAAATGTGTACATTTTAAAAATCTAGGCTATTTTGTAGCTATGTTTTCCCTAAGCAAAGATTGCATTAGCCTACCTTAGTTAATGTTTTAATGAAATATCGAAGAAATTGTTTTATTGGCACATCATGATTCAAAGTCCAGACATCCGTCACCGGCATCATTCTGTTTCTCTGAAACCAAACAGTTTGACTTACAAGTTTTATTTTTGTGTGTTACACGGTGTTATAGGCTATAGGATATAGCTCGACATAGCAGCGAAAACTGTTGACTAAATATTTTGATTTTTACTCTTTTAAGGTCCAGACTAGGCTACGATTAAATTATATACAGGCGAAAATAAATAATACTTGTTATTAATTATCATAAATAAAACGTATTTAATAAATTGGTCAATGGAAAAACTCTAGAGTTTCTTTTAAAATATATATATATATATATATATATAGGCTATATATATTGTCCCAATGTATATAAACATGTAAAATGATTTGTATAAATTATTTTCGATGCACAATATAGGGTATGTGTGAAAATAAATAATAAAATAAGCTTGTTTTGAATCGTGTAAATAAAAAGGCAACGAGCTGGACCGATGTAACCATATTGCAAACACACCGGACCTCAGCTAAATATCTATATTGTGCCTCTGTTTTCTGAGTTATCAAGCCTGTCTGTTCTGGAAATAAAGATAGTGAGGTCTCACTTGGCATGCTGTACTTCTTCAAGTAGTTAAACCTAATAACTTCACATTACACCTACTCAAAATCCAAGTAGCCTAGTAGCCAACAGATCCCATTTCGACCACACCTGGAGCTCGTGTCAAGGTCCATACAATTAGCCTAAATAAAAGACATTAAAATACTGTTGGCTACTTATTTCTGCCATGTGAAAACGAAAATTAAATCAAACAATTTGATAAATAGGGTTTGAGAGTTTTTGCACTCGAAGTCATTCAACACGGTGCATCTTTTAAAGGATGTGTTATCTGTATTATCGCAATTGGTCATTTTAGAAAGCATAATTTAAATGTGTTACTTAAGTGTTTGATTGAACCCACCTCCTGAAAACAAATGCTTTCGTGTAAAGTTACAATTAGCAATAATGAGGAACACACTTAACGACTAAATTATCATACAGCCATAGCATCTTCTCTATAAGAGTTTCCACCTGTTGGAGAGTTTTAGAAACATGTTTTTTTGCAATCAAAACACCTTTAAGGATATCTGCTACCAATTTAAAAAATACAAAAATAACGAAATAGGAATTGAGATTTAACAGTCGACGCAGAATTTGTCATCTGAATGTGTGTTATTCACCACGTGGCCTTAAGCAGTTTCGTCTGTTGAGGATGATTGTCCACATTTGCCAAAAATAATCCGAATCTGAAGTGGCTGCTGCTGCCCGGCGGCTAGCAAATGACAGAAGAGAAAACTAGACGAATAGTCGAATAAAAAGACCACAATCAACAACAGTTAGAAGAAATGTTTCAGTTTAGAAAATCTTTAGCTCTGAGAAAAGACTGAGATATTTTTTTAGGGGTTTCAATGACCAGAGAATGTCATGCGTTAAATAGTTCAAACCGGAATGGGATACCGGGTTTTGTGCTGTCTGAAGTCTAACTATCCCATGGTCCTCTGTTTGTAGGACCTGCCAACTAGATAACAACACAGCACTTAGGCCTCCATGCTTAATGGACTTTTTATGGGTTTGTCCTGTGATCATGTGACCTCTAGCATTATGTCCTTTCTGTGGCTCTTTGGTGGGAAGATCAGAAACATACCGCTGGCTGCATTTTCCCTCATTTTGAAAACCAGGAGAGCAAAAGTGAGTGTGACAAGAGGCAAAAGACAATGAGAGAATATGAGGCAGCAAAGAAAAGTTCTGAGGGTGAGGGGAGAAAGAGGAGAAAAGGAAAACGGAGCAAAAGAGAAAGTGAGAGAGTGAAAGGTAATGAATCTTGATTGTATCATTAGCTTCATGGAACTGTGACCGAAGACAGCCGGGCACAGAAACCGATGATGATATTACACATTTATGATTGTTCAAATATTTGTACTGGGTTTCCCAACCTTGAAATTCCCAAACCTGCATGCAGTTCTTCTTTGAAACACAAAAGACTGTTTTATTGTCATTCAGTGAAAGTCAGTGTGGTCTAATGTTGGTTCAGACCTCATCAACTTTGTACAGACAAAACAGCTTCAAAACTTTCTTCAGAGTATCTTTTGTGTTCCACAAGAAAAAAACAAAACAAAAAAAACACAGGTTTGGAACAACATTAAAGTGAGTGAATAATGACATAAGTTTTATTTTTGGGTGAATTATCCACTCAAGTTAAACAAAGACATTAAAATACTGTAGGCTACTTATTTCTGCCATATGAAAACGAAAATTGAGACTAAAATATTACAATTACCTTGATGAGCAAAAGATCCTAGCGTTGATGACTCATTTTTATTGTGCAATGTGCATATTATGTGCCACTGAATTCAAGGTGAGGCTTCATAAATAAGCATCAAAAGACATTCCTCTGTGTGTGACCTTGAGGAGAGGGAGGAGACCAGATAAAATATGTGCTGTGTTGCATCACTTTCAACTGATTAGCTACATTCATTAGGATTACCTATAAAACTGTAAACCTGGCTTAGTACACTGACAATACCACTTCAGTTTTAAGGTTTTTAAAACCGTTAGACTTCATGTATAAATGAAACATTGGTGTTATATTAGTGTGTATTCATGTTTCAACACGCCACAGGCTTACGTCAAATCAACAGATATTTCCTGATTTAATTTCCAGGTGTTTAAAGTTACATGAATACAACATGTAGATCCAACACCATTAACAATTACCAAGAGTAGCCAACCCCAAAAGACATAAGAACATAAAAACTAAAATTGTACATATGCAAACCTGTTAACGATCAGAAAACTTTAAGGAGTGTAATGGCTGATCAGAGTCTTCCGAGTTTGAGAATGAAATGATACGTTTTTAATCTTTCATTTGCCTACAGAACAGCCGCAAAGGAACAAAACTTCAAGAACAAAACTTCAATTCACAGCATCTCATTAATTGATTGGTGGACTACTCATTGTACATGGGTGGGCCCATACAAGTAACATGATTCCAAAAGGAACTTACAGCCTCAAACACTACTCACGCGAAACAAAACAAACAATCTTTCCATCTAACATTCAATCTACACATGTATTCATTCACTCACTCATTCATTCATTCATGGCTCCCCGCACATGCATGCCAATGAAATCACACAGCTGGGTCAAAGTTTTGCAAGTCAGGTCATGTGCAAGGCAGGTAGTGCTGGGTAAGGCTGTGGAAGGGGCAGAGAGTGTTGACTTCTACTGGCCCTCCTCTTCTCGAAGGAACTGGAAGACAGATGAGAAGTCTTTGCTGGCGTAGCCGCGTGCGCACATCATACGGTAAATCTGATGGGCCAGAGAGCCCAATGGCACTGGTGTCTTTGTGTTGGTTGCTGTATTCTGAGCAAGTCCCAGATCCTGAGGATAAATGTCAGTAAAAATCAATTTTTAAAATCTGGACACCCTTCATTAACTAGTAAGTAGGTTTCCTCAATTAGATTCACCATATGTTTGAACAGAATACAGGATCCTCACAATTTTAAAAGTACAACAACAACCACACAAGGCTTAGTTTTAGAATTCACAGCCACAGATTGTGGGCTAAACAGCCGATACATATTAGTACACAAAATTCAAAACTCCTGAACAGAATCTCTGGGCGTGTTCAAGGCTCCACCTGCAAACAAAGCCATTGTGATGCCAAACCCCCTCATGGAAAAAGTCAGTCGTGTTTACTGAGACAATGAGTACTTATCAGGATCAATTAAATGCTGGATTTTCAAAATTGTGAAGTTTGCAACATAGACTCTCTAAAATATGTGAGAGTTTTACATGGCGGTCTGTTATTGTAGGAACATCAATGTTACTTTTTTACGCCCCTAAACATGACGCGGAACAAAACGAACTGTGAATGGTTGCTTTACATGTCAGTCATATGGCATCTGGACAGTCCTTGGCTAATGAAAGCTGGTATGGAGTGAGAGTACACAATGCTCAACAACACTGGGAAATGTGATATAGTAGCATGAACGTGTACGAGTATAACAGTAATATTATAAAGCAGATGAATTTAAAAAGGTGTACATTTCCCTAGTTTTACTGTGAAAACAATACACAGCATGCAAACAGCACCACCTCCAAAATGATCAGAAAAAGTGTGTGTGTGTGTGTGTGTGTGTGGGGGGAGTAAAGTAGTTAATAAGGGGTAAAAACTAGACGCCAGTAATCAGCTAATTGGGTGACAAACTAGTTTACCATTATGTTAGTGATCCATCCCTAATCTATTTCACATGCTTCTATAATAAATATTATTATTAATAACTATAGTAGAAGCTATACATGTATGGAAGCTTGTTTCCGCCACTAAATAAACAAAAAAGGAAATTCTCACAATTCAGATTTTTTTCCCCCTCATAATTACGAGATATAAACTCAATTTCGAGTTATAATGTCAGAATTGCGCGATATAAACTCATAATTGCGAGAAATAAAGTAAGAATTGCAATTCTGACTTTTTACCTTGCAATTGCAAGTTTATTTCTCACAATTCTGACTTTTCTCAGAATTGAGATATAAAAACTTGCATTGCACATTATAAAGTCCAATTCTGAGGAATTTGCAATTGCGTGTTATAAAGTCAGAATTACAAGATATAAACTCACAATTCTTAAGGGAGAAAAGTCAGAATTGCGAGATGTAAACTCAAAATTGCGAGAAAGCAATTACCTTTTTTATTTTTTATTCAGTGGTGGAAACAAGCTTCCATATGTATGATACCATGGCAGAAACAAATGTATTAAAGCCAAAGCAAACCTTGGCCATTAGTGTAGTTCCAAAGCCACCCTGGTAGTTGTTTGCTGAGGGCACTCCCTCCATCACTCCCGGGACAGGGTTGTATGTGTCACTTGACCAGCAGCGGCCAGAGCTCATGTTCAAGATCTTTGCAAGAAGCTTCGGGTCGAGCCCTAATCTGTGAATGCACAAAGTAATTGCCCAAAAAAAAAAGTAAAGTAAAAAGTAGAGAATAATAAAATCCAAAGCAAAAGTAAAAGCATCAAGACAGCTGTATTACTGAAATCATTCACTGAATCAAGTAATTCAACTGTGAACTGCACCTGATTCCCAAGTTCATTGTCTCTGCTGTTCCAATCATCCCAATGGCCAGCAGCATATTGTTGCAGATTTTAGCTGCCTACAAACAAGGAAGAGAAATTATGACCAGAGATATATCAGCACCTTTCCAGGAATGCCACTATATTCTTAAACACATCCTGTTTGTACCTGTCCAGTGCCAACTTGGCCGCAGTACACCACATTAACGCCCATACAGGTCAGAAGCTCCTTGGCTGCATTGAACTCCTCCTCTGGCCCACCCACCATGAAAGTGAGCTTACCTGAATTGGCAGCACCAACACCTGAGAAAAATTAAGAAAACAATTCAAATCATACATATTACACCTAAATGACTTCCATTACAGGGATAGTTTACTTAAAAATGAAAGTTGTCATTTAATCACGCTAATGTCGTTCCAAACCAGTATGACTGACTTTCTTCTGCAGAATACAAAATAAGGTATTTTCAAGAATGTAGGAGCCGTTTTTGTCCATGATGTATAGATTTGTATGATGAACAGAATTAAGTTTTTATTCACTCTGAAATAACACTGACATCAAATATGGCAAACGTAATGCCTGGTCATGTGACGTCCAAGAACCAATGAGGTTTGATGTTAGCTGACATTTGAGGTTTGTGTCTTTTTCTTCGTTGTTTGGATTTTTTTTTTGAGCCAATTAAGGATTATATTTGGATTTGTTCATCAGACAGTCATTTTAAGTCACTTTAGAAGACTTTGAATATACCAGCTGAATCATATGGATTAAATGCCACACCATGTCCTTTTTGGAATTTGAAAATACTATATGCCACTGACTTTCACTGCAAGATCAAAACAGCTGAAACATTCTTCAAAACAGCTCCTTGTGTTCTGAAAGAAAAAGTCTGTTTGAGTTTGGAACAATATGAGGGTGAGTAAATGATGCCAGAATTTTCATTTTTGGGTGAACTATCCCTTTAAACTGACATACAAGTTCAAGTTCCACAGAAGAGCATTGTAAGAAATACAATGGAAGTGGAGATTCAACGAAAAGTGTCAGTGAAATGACCAATCAGAGAACGAGCAAATCACCTGCATGAACAAGTGACTGAATGAATTAGTGACTAAAATCCTAATGTGATTGTTTCTATGTCACACCAGTAACTTGATTTAAGCTTAAAAGATTGAGAGGATGGGGTCTTCAAAATGTAGTACCATTGAAGTGCCATAATTACTCTTAGAGAGGAAAGTTCTATAAATACACAAGCACTTCACCATCTGCTGTGAACACAGACGAGCATGACGTCAGGGACAGTTTGTTGTGGCTCACGTTTCATTAAGCCTTCTTCACAGGCACTAACACGGAGCTGAGAATAATGTCTGGAGGGTCTAAGTAAAGAGAATGAGCAGGTCTGTGGATTTCTTACGACTGTTTCACAAACCAAGAGCGGGTCCAACGGTATGTTAGCCAAACCCCACTGACGCATATGAATTGGGAGAGGCAACAATTTAAGGAAAGCAAACTAGAAGCACATTGTTTTTATGTGCCCAAAGACCAGAGGAAACAACTTCCTGATTAAAAAGAAGGATCGCCATAAAGCACAAACTAGCTGTTGACTGAGTTAAACATTTCTTGTTACGTGACAACACATGCAGTTTTCACACCTCAGTCAAGTTTATAAGAGGCACACAGATTCGAACACTGAGAAAAGTATGTGTACAGTACATTACACTAGACAGTCAATTCTGATTGCTATTTAAAGTGCATATACACTACCAGTCAAAAGTTTGGACACGGTAAGATTTTTAATGTTTTTAAAAGAAGTTTCGTCTGCTCACCAAGGCTGCATTTATTTAATTAAAAATACAGTAAAAACAGTATTATTGTGAAATATTATTACAATGTAAAATAACTTTTCTGTTTGAATATATTTTATAAAGTAATTTATTCCTGTGATGGCAAAGCTGAATTTTCAGCATCATTACTCCAGTCTTCAGTGTCACATGATCCTTCAGAAATCATTCTAATATGCTGATCTGCTGCTCAAGAAACATTTATGATTATTATCAATGCTGAAAAGAGTTGTGTACTTTTTTTTTTTTCTTTTTTTTTTTTTTTTCAGGATTCCTTGATGAATAGAAAGTTTGGGGTCAGTAAGAATTTTTATTTTTATTTTTTTGAAAAGAAATGAAAGAAATTAATACTTTTATTCAGCAAGGATGCATTAAATCGATCAAAAGTGACAGTAAAGACATTTATAATGTTACAAAAGATTATATTTCAAATAAATACTGTTCTTTTGAACTTTCTATTCAAAGAATCCTGAAAAAAAAAAAAAAATTTATATATATATATATATATATATATATATATATATATATATATATATATATATATATATGTACACAAATATTTTGTACAATTGTACACAATAAATGTTTCTTGAGCAGCAGATCAGCATATTAGAATGATTTCTGAAGGATCATGTGACACTGAAGACTGGAGTAATGATGCTGAAAATTCAGCTTTGATCACAGGAATAAATTACTTTATAAAATATATTCAAACAGAAAACAGTTATTTTAAATTGTAATAATATTTCACAATATTACTGTTTTTACTGTGTTTTTAATTAAATAAATGCAGCCTTGGTAAGCAGACAAAACTTCTTTTATAAACATTAAAAATCTTACCAATTCCAAACTTTTGACTGGTAGTGTAAATTTATATTACCCTATTTAAATAGGTAAAAATAATGATTACTTTTACTTAACTCTCCGTGTTCACTTAAGACACAACAGACCATGTTTACGAGAATATTTGCCGAGATGGGTATTTTAACAATTTTGTGTGTACGTGTCCGTGGAGCCTGGTCCGTACGGATCAACAATGATCCGTTTAAACTCTAATTTCATATGCTGTCATTTCACACTTTGCATTCCTAAACACTGGGTTAACATCCTTATTTGCGGTGTCAGTGTCATTGATTAGACGACTTTCCCCATTTCTGAATCATAAGTGTGAAATGAATTCTTACCCAGGGGTTAAAAGTGGAGGTTAGAATGACAATGATCCGGGGTTAGGGAAGTGTGAAAAGTCCTACTGATGGTCTAAGTATTCAGTTCATATAAATTTGTCCAAAACGTTTCAGAACTGGTAGATGTACAAGTTTTGCCCTACAGTTGTGATATCACTGCTAGTGCCCGTGAATGCCTCAATCTGACACCAACAATATAGTCAGCCACAGAATAACTTTTTCAAATTTCACAATTTTCAAAGATTTAGTAAGAAAAAAAGAAAAGATAAAGGACAACTATTTGTGCATGATAAATCAAATCAATGAATTAATGTTATCAAAATTACCAAGTCGATACTGAAATTTTTAAAAATGTGTCGATACCAGCATTTCCCCCTAGCATTTTGAGGGGATTCTTAAACACCTCTGATTGGCCATTGTGTTCATGCTCTCAACAGATACAGTCAAACAAAAAATTATTCAGATATTTTTGAAATTTGATATATTTTTACTAGTGGGTGCAGGACACTATAGTTCATTTATGTAAGTGAGAATAGCAAAATAAAGTAAACTGTGACATATTATACCCAAAAATTCTTCATACAGTGGACTACCAGTAAAATTTACAAACTATAGTGAATAAACTGTATTAACGAATGAAATGTTCAAGGTGTCTGAATAAATTTTGGTCTGTGATTGGCTACAATGATCAACGCTTTAAAAACATGTAAATAAACATCTGTGACGCTCTTCAGAGCGCTTGATACACACGGAAGCGTTTGAAAGCAGGCTTCTATCAGCGGATATGTTAGGGATATGCTGATAGATGCCTGCTTTCAAATGCTCCCGTGTAAGCGCTCGGTGAAGAGCATCATTGATGGCTATTTACAACATGTTTTTGAAGCGTTGATCAATGTAGCCCACCACAGACATTTCTTTTGAGCGTGTGAACACAGTAGCCAATCAGAGGTGTTTAAGAATCCACTCAACAGCACTCAAAATCCTAGGGGGAAATGCTGGGAGAAAGTACTTCTGACAACACTAGAATGAATATGATAACAGAACCGTGGAAGCAACACTGTAGTTCAGGAACAAATGGAGGAATAGTTCTTTCCAAATATCATTGAGTTTAAAACTGCCACAACCAGGTTGAGTGTAGAAGCGGATATCTTCACTTCAGTGCAGTAGGAAAGAAAGCAAAGACATAAAATCTCAGTTAAGCTACTAGACTAGGTCTCAAGACAAGAGACCTAGTCTAAGATACTCAAAGAAAGTGGGCATTATGAGGCTGCAAAGTGGACAGAAATAACATTAAGGCTTGAATCATTCTCTGTCCAGTTTATTTCACTTCCCCCACAGTTTGCAAACCTCACTGTTGCCCATATTAGTCAAGACCTCTCTTTCTTAAACTCAGTCTTGGTTACAACATAGGACAAAACCTTTGTTCACACATTAAATTATTCACGTCGAAATGAGCTTATGTTGAATATTAAAGAAACGTAGCTCTGCATAGATTCAGAAAGTGTGTCCAAATATGCGTACTAAGTGCTATTCTTTGCCATTTTATAATATAAATAGTGCAAGTAGGGTGTTCACACAGATGATTTAAGCAAAAACAAAGTGTGGAATGTTGAAGTAATAGCTTTCCTTGTGTAACAGAAGGGGAGGGGCTATCAGACTCCAATGCTTGAGGACAAACCTCATAAAAATTCATACACTAGACAATAGAGTACACAGTGCATAGTAAAATATGTCATTTGGAACACAACTAGAGTCTATCCTTCCCATGCCAGGTGAGAAATACAAGCATGGACAAATCCAAACAAATCAGAAAATACTGAAAAAACAGAAAACTTTGTCTTAAATGTGTGTTTGTTCAAAATTTAGACTCAGCCACAATCTTATTCTATAAATAGGTTTCTAAAAGAAGGGTTACATGAGACATTACAACAATAGTCACTGATTTTCAGCATTTGTCTCCATCTCCACCATAAGTTGAGGTCATAGGATCAATTCCCAGATGGTGGCTTTTGATTTAGTCTATAACTCAAGGAGTCCACACCAATGGCTGGATTAAGAAAATGGGCAAGATGAGGCAGGTGATAAAACTCTTTCCTATCAACAAACCTGCAAATCACCCACTGCACACTAAAACAGAGGACAGAAATAAAACTGTGTAACTAGTGTGTCCTGAAATTTGACTTTGTGAACCTAGATTTGTTTTTTGGCATGAGTTTTCCATTTCAATGTCCCTGTTAGCAGAAATTCAGACAAATATCTTTAAATGTATCTTTGGCAATTACATTTACCTTTATATATCTTTAGCAAACTACACTATTGTAGCTTTCAACACAGCAAGGACAAATAAAAGCCAGAGGATGGTTATGATTAGACTTGGACGTTAATGTGAAACTTGAATTCCACTATTAACATGAACCTGTGATTGCGAAAACCACAATGCTTGAACTGGGGCCAAATATTCAAGACATTTGTACCTCTTCCCAGACAGTGACTAGCTTCGTAACTTTGACTATGGGTGTGTGATTTATGAAACCTTTAAAGCATGCATTAACAACATTGTCTACACTTTCATATGGGTTTTCTGTGAAGTCAGGGTTTAGATCAAGGTTACAGCATACTACGTGAGTTACTGCATCTACGTCGAGTTGGAAAGGAAGTTTGAGTTTTTGTCATCTCACCTCCAGACACTGGGGCATCCATGAAAACAGCTCCCATTTTCTCTGCAGCAACTGCCATCTCCTTGGAGACAGCTGGATCAATAGTGCTGGAATCAATGAGTAGGGATCCCTTCTTCACTTTCCTGTTGAGTAAAGATATCAGAATACAAGACCTGTCCAATATGGAGTTCATGTGACACATCCATCCATCATAAATATAATCTATTCGACTCCAGTGGGTTAATAAATGCCTTCTGAAGCAAAGCAATGGGTTTTTGTAAGAAAAATATCCATATTTAAAACTTTGTAAACTATAATCACTGGCTTCCAGCAATAGACCCTTTTCACATTTCTGGGTTTCTCAGAAGCAGAAGTCGTCATAGTTGGGTAAAATTCTATAGCGGTAAATGAGAGAATACATTAAAGGGTTAGTTCACCCAAAAATGAAAATAATGTCATTTATTACTCACCCTCATGCCGTTCCACACCCATAAGACCTTCGTTAATCTTCGGAACACAAATTAAGATTTTTTGTTGAAATCCGATGGCTCAGTGAGGCCTGCATAGCCAGCAATGACATTTCCTCTCTCAAGATCCATTAATGTACTAAAAACATTTAAATCAGTTCATGCGAGTACAGTGGTTCAATATTAATATTATAAAGAGACGAGAATATTTTTGGTGCACCAAAAAAAACAAAATAACGACTTGTATAGTGATGGCCGATTTCAAAACACTGCTTCATGAAGCTTCGGAGCGTTATGAATCTTTTGTGTCGAATCATGATTCGGATCGTGTGTCAAACCGCCAAACTGCTGAAACACATGACTTTGGTGCTCCGAACCGCTGATTCGACACGCTGATTCATTATGCTCCGAAGTTTCATGAAGCAGTGTTTTGAAATCGGCCATCAATATACAAGTCGTTATTTTGTTTTTTTTGGGCGCACCAAAAAATATTCTCGTCGCTTTATAATATTAATATTGAACCACTGTACTCACATGAACTAATTTAAATATGTTTTTAGTACATTAATGAATCTTGAGAGAGGAAATGTCATTGCTGGCTATGCAGGCCTCACTGAGCCATCGGATTTCATCAAAAATATCTTAATTTGTGTTCCGAAGATTAACGAAGGTCTTACGGGTGTGGAACGGCATGAGGGTGAGTAATAAATGACATTATTTTCATTTTTGGGTGAACTAACCCTTTAAATATATTTTGTGTTTCCATTTGCTCAAATAGCAAAAGAAAAACTCCACAATAGTGTTTTCACAACTTTCAAAAAGAAGAAAAAAAATAGAGATCGATTGATAACGGCAGTCAGAAGAGAGAAAGATGTAATTTTTACCATCACTCCCATAGCCGCTGTATTAGAAACACCCTCACAGCAGCGTTAACTATTTTTTTGTAATTTGATGAAAAGGTAATACAATACTAAAGTGTTATAAATGTACATACGTTTAAAAAAAAAAAAAAAAAAATAAAAAATTTGCAGGATTTACAATATTGATGACCGTTAAAATGTGTCATCACAGTCTGTGAAAAGGGTCTATGGCTGTATGCTCATTCACTAGAGTCAAGTTCCGGCGGAAGGGTGACCCGTGACCCGGTGTATGACGTAGGTGTAGCATGAGCTTAGGTGGGAATTGACACACAGAAGAGCAGAGGATAGAGCAAAACAAAATGCTGGTCATGAATTAGATGTCTAAAACGAGAAGTTTTAAAGAAAAATATCGATATAAGAGAAGAGGAGCTACGTCCTACATCAGGTCAGAGGTCACCCTTCTGCCAGAACTCAACTCAATCATGAATGCGCGTATGGCTGTTGCCGGAAGCCAGTGATTATTGTTTTAAGTTTGAAATATGGATATTTTTCTCAAAGATATATCACTTCACTTCAGATGGCATTTATTAACCCACTGGAGTCATATGGATTACTTTTATGATGGATTAATTAGCTTTTTGGAGCTTCAAAAACTATTCAAGAAAGTCATATACACCTAGGATGGCTTGAGGGTGAGTAATTTATGGGATAATTTTCATTTTTGTATGAACTGTTCCTGTAAGTATGGCTGAATATTTGTTGGATTTGATTTAGATTTTTTTTTTTTAACTCAGGAATTAAGCTAGTTTCCTAATTAAATTGATGTCTAAATATTGATTATTTAAAATGTACAGGAAGGATGTTCTTACTTCAGAATACCATTTGCGCCTGTATACACATCTACAACATTGGGGCTGGAGGGAAGCATTGTGATGATACGATCTGCCTTGTCCGCCACATCCGCAGGGTTATCCAAGATCTGAGAACAGAGCATGAACAGTCAGAGAGCCTCATTCAAATTAACAACTAAGATGAAATCAATCATAAAATGCATGTAGATCATGGTGTTCAATGCAAGTCAGAAGTGACCAAGTTAAGTTTTATGTCCGTTAGCCTGACCTGCGCTCCAAGCTCCTGTAGCTCTTTGCAGGACTCTGGAAATACATCTGAGGCTATCACTGGATATCCGTGTTTTATGAGGTTCTTTGCCATTGGGTTTCCCATGTTCCCCAGGCCAATGAAGCCCACCTGGGTTTTAGAGGCCATGGACCTGATGGAGACTAAGAAAAGACATGAATTATCTAATAAGTGTCAAATTTAGAATCTCACATGGGATATTTTAGCATTTAACATTTGACTGTAGCATATTAAAATAATCAAAATAAGATGTGCAGAGTCTGTGCATGTTGACCTAGAGGCAGATGTCAAAATTTAAAAGATTTTATATTAAACATCTCCTGTGTAATATATCAAACAGTAAAACAAAAATTAATCAATGAAAACAGATCACAAGAGCTCAATTAAAAATCTCAGTAAAATGCTTTATCCCTTACAATTTGATATCTAGTTAGATGAACTTGATTTATTATGACAAAGTACATTTCACTGCCACATATATCGGAAAAGACTTGTTAGCAATTGCAACAATTTAACAACAGTCCATAATTTAGTGCAATGGCGGATGATTCTGGTGACATTGTGTCTATTTGTGTTTCAGTGACTTACACACGCCTGTGACTTTAGCCTAACAGCTATTCCCGAGCGCTCCCAGTGCATTGCATTATATCATTTGCTTGCTGCACGGAAGATAAGCATGGAAAACCACAATAGCAAGAAAAAAAACATACAATTTTAGGATAACAGTGCAAACACATTACCCTGCACGGCGTTGACATGGTTATGACACTTTCTTATTAGACACCGCGAGCCCCTTAATACAGCGGCCATGCTGCTTCGCTCTTGACCTTCGACAAACAGTGACGCGATTGGATAATCGATGATTGACACATGTGCCTCCATACGTTTTATTCATCTCAGATCTCTTCATCCAATGGCATTCAAGGGAAGGCGGGACATCCTCAAAATCTAGATGATCAATGGAGAAACATAAATAACTTGTAACTGCCTTTATTTAGTCTGTTACTGTTTGTTATCTATACAAACGTTTATTATTTGTATTTAATAAAAAAGTTTTTTGTTGCTTTTCTGTCTTTTAACAGATCGATAAACATTTGTCTTAAAGGGATAGTTCACCAAAAAATGAAAATTCTGTCATCCTTTACTCACCCTCAAGTTGTTCCAAACCTATTAACTTCCATAGTATTTTTTTCCCCATACTTGTGAATGGGGCCCATCAACTGTTTGGCTACCCATATTCTTCAAAATATCTTCTTTTGTGTTCAGGAGAATAAATAAATACATACAGGTTTGGAACAACTTGAGGGCAAGTAAATGGTAACAGAATTTTCATTTTTGTGTGTGTGTGTGTGTGTGTGTGTGTGTGTGTGTGTGTGGACTATCCCTTTAACGTTACACTAGGCCTACTCATCCTTTGAACTTTAAACTCGTATGGAGTTTAATGTAACTATAAATGAAAGCGAGAAATAACTAAATATGTTAAGGTTACTTAATATAAAATTTGAGTACATCATATGTTGACAGTCATGTAAACCATTAACGTAATATATTGTCACATTTCTATTACTATGTGCCAATGATCATTTTATTAGTGACCTTTGGATTGTCAGGCAAATTAGCCTCACGGAAGTGAACTTAAGATCCTCAATAAATGTAGTTTTGTTGCTTTTGTTATATGTAAAAAAATATGAAAACTTGAAACATTTGTACAGTTTAAGTCAATGATTTATTGTAAAACAACTGAAGCTCGCGCAACTAAATGCGTTATCTTCACCTAACGTACACAATAAACATAAATCGTTTGAATTTTACCTTCTAAAAATTTTCTAATAGTAGTACCATACACTGATCATAGCCTGGTGATGGTGAGATATGTGTGTGGTGTGTTGTTGTTGTTATTATTGTGCTGTTCCGGGAAACCACTGACACGGACTGGGGGGATGTACTTGCGCTGAGACTGGAAAGTGCGTCAAACACAGCGCTGGGTTTTTTTGTGATACTTCAGCATGAAAATGAGGTACTGTACCGTCTTTTAATTTACTTCTATTATAGGTGTATATGCGTATTAGTCTTTCCTATTTACTATGGTTTTATTTGTCTAACTTGTAATATAATTTTGAGCTCTGTTTTGGTGAAATACAGTTGGTCGGGAGCATAATATCCTTAACTATCGGCCTCACACTTTGACTTGACTTAAGATATTAACTGATCTATTTTTATAGAGAAATAAAGAGCAAATAAGATGTGGGTTTGGGATTACTGAACATTGATTAAATGGCAAAAGCTAACGAGCTGCAATTGTCGTGACATTATGGTTTGTTATTGTTTAGCCAGACGGCTACTAAACTGCTAGCAAGCTACATCGCTACCACTAGCTTAGCTAAGATAGAAACTTGATATATAGATTATATGTGGTATAAATATATATAGAATATATATACTGTGCGGTATAAGATACAGTTTATTAAACTAAACTCATTTTTCTCGTTACAATATGATAAACACTAAAATGAAGTTGTAAGTTTCCGTGCTTCGGCCTGTTAGAAACACATTAATGTCTAGAAAACGTGAGTATTGAGGTACATCGTTTTTTGACAGTCATTTAAGCGTATATCTAATTAATGTGTGGCTAAATCATTTAATGTCATAGTTTTGTTTGTGTTGTGTCAATAGTCTGTGTTGTGACGACCTTTGGATTGCCAGGCAAATTAGTTTCACGGAAGTTATAACTAAATAGACGCAATAAATGTAATTTTGTTCTTAAAGGGCTCAACGATTGTGTAAACCATTTTTTTTAACAGTGTATGGTGTAAACATAAAAACGTGAAGCATTTTACAGTTCAAGTCAGTAAGACACGTCATGTGTGACGTCACTACTCGGACTCGGATAAAGCTAATAATATTTTTTTTTTTATTTGAGAAAGGAGGAGTTATTATTTTTTATGGGCGATTGTCGGAAGTTTTCAATCTTTCGCATGCTGAAATGTGTCGTGTGAAAAAATAAAGACAGCTTTGCTTTTTTGTAGAGCTCAGCTGTTTCTGAAAGCATGACGGAGTCTCTGTAGTGTCAGCAAATCCATGCTCTGCTGCTGTACTTACCGCTCGCTTATCATACATAAGATGACGTTGTGTTTCTTTAGATTAAATAAGAAAATTATGTGACAATTTAGTGAAGTATATGAAAAGAATGTGATGTACATCACGTGTTCCTCAAATCATTTGCACCAAATGCCTACAAACTAGTCAGGTAAACCACTACACAACTTTGTTCTCTGCCACTGAAATATTATTTAGGGATTACCATGATTACAAAACAAATGTCTCTGTCTTATCAGTGTGGCTAGTGTTGACTGTTCACAACCACGCAGAGAAAAACCCCTTGACTATCAGCAGACTTTGTTCATTCCTTACTGAGTCATCACCATATGAGCGTGAGACATGGCAAACATTTCAGTCAAACCTTAAAAAAAGAGATATTGATATGGTTTAAAGAGTCTTTATTAAAAACATGCAGAACTTTGAGGGAGCTGAGAAATATGGAGTAGCTCAGTGCCATTTGATCTGATCAAATTGACTTGTGCCCTTAAAGTCCACATTCCTGTAAACATTTTCTGTTCCAAACACTGTGTACATTGGAGAAAGTTTGCAAATATTGATCTATAGTAGTGACTAGTGAGTGAATTAGTAGATATAGTACTAATTCTTTAGACACAGGACAAATCATCCCTCAACTTAAAATAGTAACATTTCCACTGACATCGCTCACTACTGATGAACTACCTGTCCTCACACCATAACTCAATACTTCATATGGATAAAAATATAAACACACACACATATATGGGTCATTGACGAATAAGGTTTTTAAAAGTGTAAAAAAAAAAAAAAACATAATGGAGATATAATTAATTTTGAAGTTTTATTAAGTGTTAACAATGAGATTATGTGGTTTTTATAAATCAATTAACACTGCTTTATAATCATTTTTTACAAGATGGACAAAATTTGTCACCAAAAAAGTCATTCGGTTTAACGAAAATTTCGGTTTTACCGAATGACACATTTGGTTATACCGAATGACGATATTTTCAAACAATGCTAACATGCTGATATCTAACTAGCTAACAAAAGAACAATCAAACATTTTATATTTAGTACAAGTTTTTAAAATATTACAACATTTTCCATGTTTTATAGAGGTTGTACCGAATGTTTCGGGACACGTGTATGAGTGAAAACATGAATTTTTCAAATAGTTAAGAGAGAGTTAGTTACTTTGCTTCATGACCATGTGGTCCTTTGCAGTTGTCTGAATGATGTCACATCCTGTCACATGATACTGACCTCATGGTCCCTTTATATTGATTACTCCGAATGACATCAATGAAATTCATTTTCATTCATTTTTCGACTTCTACACATAATTTTAATACCATTTTGCACTATGTTGATATATGATGTTATAAAATCATGCCAGAATAAAACATGTATATGTTTATTACATTTTTAGATATTTTAATCACAAATGAAATGGCTGGATTGGCCTTTGGACGGTTAAACCGAATAAACGGTTAAAACCTTTTGGATTCAATAAAAGAGATCTAGTTGTACTACCTTTAGATGTCATATCTTTGTTTTTATTAAACCCTTTGGACAATAAAATGACCCATCATGTCATTGACCCATGTACAGTGTGTGTGTGTATATATATATAAAGAAATATAAATGTATTTTTAAAAGAAATGTTTGTATCTCATCATGACAGAAGGAAGAGGTTAATTTTAAAGTGCCCCTATTATGCTATTTCATTTTGTTTCCTACAATAGGTTTACATGCATCCAAGGTCAAAAACACTTTAATTTTCTAATAATATACATTGCACATCATCTCTTTTCTCACAGTGTCTGAAACGGCTCAATAAAGGGTTCAGTCTCTCTAAACTCCTCCTTTCCGAGAGCCTGCTCTGCTCTGATTGGTCAGATGGCCCAATCACAACAGAATCAGGGCAGAGTAGGCTCTCAGAAAGGAGGAGTTTAGAGAGACTGAATTTCAGCTAGAGGCTTCCTCAGCGCTTGTATACACAGTGATATGAACAGTAACAATGGCGTCGGTTTTACAGTATTAATTCCAGTGCAAGTCCTCATCCTTTGAAAGTGCATGCAAAGTGGATTTGCAGTGTAGAAAACAGAGTCGGAAACTGAGACGACAGAAAGAGCATTGTATTTGTTTTCTTCACTTTATTTTATTAAATCAAACTGTGCAGGTGCCTTGCAAGCAACACACAACATATTAGTTCTACTGTTACCGTTAACTTGACATTTCAGCAAGTTCATCATTAAACTAAAATGCAGTCAACCAAACATAAAAGTTACACTGCTCAAATTAAATGGTACAATATGTGCCAGTCAGCCTTGTTTACATAATGAATAATAGTTTAGCAACCAAATATGGAATATGGAAACTTTCGGATTCGTGCCGAATGAGAGATGTAGCCTACGTGAGCCCAATGCTGTTTCAGTTTCGCTTTAAATAAATTCATTTTGACTTTGTTTGCATGTTGTTATAATGAATGCCACTATAGCCTAATTTGTGTTTTATTTTATAATTTAATAGCTACTTATTTTTCATTCTTGTTCTGTTCTGAATAGCCTACCGATAAATTTAAAGGATTTGTTGGAGTGAATGGAACTAAAATAGCCTAGGCCATATGTTTATGTTTATAATGTTTGTAAATGTTTTATTTTATTTACTGGTATTTAATATTCATATAAATTAATATAATTGTTTATAATTACAAGGTCAGCGGGTGTTTTTGGTGTAAGATCAATTTCTCTTTACGTTTTCCATGTCGTAAACTCTTGGGGCAAGGCTTCTAAATCGTTAATTTTTAGGGGCGTGATATTTAAATGACGATTGTTTTAAGCCGCCACATTTATCAGCGCACTGTCATTGACTTTTTAAAAAGATTTCACAGCCATGTTTCTACTCCTGGTCGACAATAAAATATATTTATTAAAACAATTAAAAATCAAGCAATATTAATGTCAACTTGCATCATAGTGTTCTTATTCTCATACTTCACTCACATAGAGGTTCATTAAGTCTGCACAGGCCTTGTTGAGTTTTATAGTTTTTAAATATATAATTTTAGGTAATTGTGTATTAGGGAGCCTATTATTAAGCCTACTTGAGTTATTTTGAAATATAAAGACACAGTAAGCATCAATTACAGAGAAATGACTTGTTTTATCTCTGATGAAAAATGTGTGTTGCTGTTATTTTTGTATTTGGCGTCTTTTAGATGTTTATAGATATCAAATCAAAACTTTGCTGTTTGAGCAACCCTCCAAAATTTTTTAGAATGTGGTGATGAAACTGGTTGAGTATTGATAAGCAACCCTCTACAATGCGAGTAAATCACTTGCATATGAGACCACATTTTCATGCTAGGCGACTAAATAATGTTTATTATTATGCATTGGCTAGTAAATTGTTAGCTTTCACTAGCCAGTGTTTGAGTTAGAGACTAAGTATGCTTAGCACAGATATATTTTCACTCGCCTTCACTTGTCTTGAACACTCTGACATAGCGCTTAAGAGTTTCACTCTCTGACTTTAAAGCGCATTATTGCAGTTGATCTCAAGGGCAGCATATTTGAAGCACCGTAACCATTTAAGATGCGAAAAAGATCATAGTTCAGTACTCACAAGCTGTATGACAGGCTTTTAGTGTGCGTGTGCCTCAGGTGTACGTGCTCAGAAAAGCTTATGTCAGAACAGCGTGCGAATGAAAAGTTTAGGAATTAAAACGCATGCAAATACTGCTGTGTTGCTAAACGTGATGTGAATGTACGTTGCGTTGTACAGTATGTTGGGACGAGGGGTGCCAGAACTGCAACTGATAGAATGTGCACTGTAGCATGATACTACGATCTTTCTTCAAAAGCAGATCATGTGGAGACATTTTAATCGTTCATGATCTATAATTGTGATATCGCACACTCCTAGGGAGGCGCACTACAAATAATGTTTAGTGAAGGGAAAAACCATGGACTTGGCATCCCTGGTTTGAACTAGTGGTGTTACGAGTGATTTGTTTTAACTCAATTTAAAGTGAGTTTGTGTTAATGAATTATCTTGTTAACAACCCTAAATTTTCTTCACACACATACTGTGAGCTGCAGTCTGACACATTCTTCCATTCGCTTTTGATTGGCAGGATACAATCACCCTGATTATCAGCTGTTTTTAAACAATTGGCCGATACTGATTATTGGCCAATACATTGGTGCATCCCTAATTTATTTGCTAAAGGATTAGTTCACTTTCAAATGAAGCCATTCTATGTGTATATGACTTTCTTCTTTCTGATAAACACTCTGAGATATTTTAATATCCTGAAGCATCTGAGCTTTATAATGGCAGTGAACGGGACCCACGAGTATGAACTGAAGAAAGTGCCATCCACATCCATCCATCCTAAACATGTACTCCACTCAGCTCCGGGGGGCCTTCTGAAGAGAAGTGATACGTTTGTGTAAAAAAAAATCCATATTTAACAAGTTAGGAAGTCAAATATCTAGCTTCCGCCAGACTGCCATCCGTATTCAAGTAGTTACGAAGAAAGTGCTGGATGGAAGCACTTTCTTCAGCTCATACTCGTGGGTCCCGTTCACTGCCATTATAAAGCTCGGATGCATCAGGATATTTATTAAAATATCTCAGAGAGTGTTTATCAGAAAGAAGAAAGTCATATACACCTAGGATGGCTTGAGGGTGAGTAAAGCTTCGGCTAATTTTCATTTGAAAGTGAATTAATCCTTTAAGCAGTCATGTAATAATAGAAATAATGTAGTCAGCTTGTCATTAATGCAAAATAAACACATAAAATTGTTATTCTTGAACTCTTTGTCTATTTTTTTCTCACATAGTAAAGCAAAGTTAAACTCAAATCAATATTTTGTGTCCGTTTATTTATTTGGTAATAAGTGGGCTTATGTTTGCAATAATAATTCTGCAATAATAACTGGATGATTTTACATTATTTCTTACTTGTGTGTGATTTTGAAAAGGTACAGCGAAATATAGACAAAATAAGGTGCAAGCGAGTTCTTCAGGCATTGACTGATTCATAATGTTACATAAAGACATTCACCCTAGATTGCTGTAGAATCTGGCACAGAATATTTTCAGGTGTCTCTTTTCTGTTTCACTTCCCTAATGGGTCCTGTCTTCCCACAGACACAGCTGCTGATAGACAGATGGCTTTATTCCTGGAGGGGACAGTAGCAAGCAGCGCCATGGAGACATCCAATTTTGCCCATGTCATCTTCCAGAATGTGGGGAAAAGTTACCTCCCTCATGCAGCATTAGAATGCCATTACACCCTCACACAGTTCATTAAACCAAATCCCAAGGATTGGGTCGGCATATTCAAGGTGACACCTGCTTTCATTTTTATTCTGTTTTTACCTCGCTTTTCTGACATGTTCTGTATAATTCTTGGATATGAAATATCTACCAAGAGAAGTATAGATAAGAGATTGTGACTTCACTTGGCTTCTTCTGTTTCATCTCATCACCATTCCACTTTTAAACAAGGCACTTACAATTAAGATTTTACAAACAATTTAAATAGACTCTCTCTCTCACTCTTTATGCTTTAATTCATGCTTTAATTCTGTGCTCAGTTTTTACACAATTTCCATGCACTGCACTGCACTGAAAGTTGTGGTGGCCACTGAGGCTAAATGTGAAATTGGGCTCATTCATAATTTAAGTGAGTCTGTTTCTCACACAAAGCTATCATAGATGATTTGGAAAATAATGTACAGGTAATGTACGTTTCGCTATATAAGACCCTTATTCCTCGTCTGGTATCGTTTAAAGCCCTTTGAAGCTGCACTGAAACTATAATTTTGACCTTCAACCGTTTGGAGGCCATTGAAGTCCATTATAAGGAGAATAATCCTGGAATGTTTTCATCAAAAACCTTAATTTCTTTTCGACTGAAGAAAGAAAGACATGAACATCCTGGATGACATGGGGGTGAGTAAATTATCAGGAAATTTTTATTTGAAAGTGGACTAATCCTTTAAAGGGACTTTGCTTTACCTGAGGCGCTAAAGCGATCTGTCACGTCACATTAAACAGCACCAAAACGGTACTTATTTTTTTGAATCTCATAATAAGATGGACGTCATTTGAAATCTAAGACTTTGCTTCATATCAAAAGTAACAAAGCACAAAGATTATTACGATTTATTGGATGGGAGGTGCGCTACATGTTCTGTTCATTCATCAACTGAAAACAGACTAGACTAATCGATTCTAGGGATTTAAGAATCGATATCGGTCCGTAAAAATGAGAATCGATTAAAATCGAGAAATTGATATTGTTTACCCAGCCCAATGGTCTACTTTTTTGGTTTGGACTATGTTTTTATGCTTTTTTTTGCACCTGGAAGCCAGTGTTTACTGTAGTCTTGTAAGTTACTTAACAAATTACACCAACTACTGTTATGTGGAAAATACAGACTTGGTTC
The DNA here is from genome assembly GCA_037950665.1 of Hypophthalmichthys nobilis. Lineage (NCBI taxonomy): Eukaryota > Metazoa > Chordata > Actinopteri > Cypriniformes > Xenocyprididae > Hypophthalmichthys > Hypophthalmichthys nobilis. The sequence continues at coordinate 22,833,246 of CM075481.1, read as the reverse complement.
TCTATTTTCACCTCGAGCTTCAGTCTAGTTCCTTGATTTTTTTTTTTTTCAGTTTACAGTTTTAATAAAATACAATATTTGTCATCCTACAATCCCATTATATTCTACTAAAACATATTCTACTATTAAAGTGAACTATTAGAATTCAAGTATTCCAGTCAACCAATGTTAACCTGATGGGATCTGCTATTGGACCTTCTTCACTTATTTCACGACAGTGTTCAAGGCAGCCAAGTTGGTTTCCTACCATTTCATAGGAATCATGTGATGTTACTGCAACTTTAAAATGTCTTGATTCCATTTTCCCATCTTCAGTTTCCACAGTGTGGAAATTACAAGGCCCTGCCGTCATATTTGGCAGTGTAATATTTGGGGAGCCGCCATTACTGGTGCTTAACATAATATTGGATTTACTGCTGGTCACTTAAATGTTTCCTGCTGTAAAAGATTTTCAGGACCATATTTCGCTTTAGTCTGACCCAGAGAAACTGCTTTTTTGTAGGTATCATTTTAGAACATATAACTGATGTTATATATAGAGTAACCTAAATGTCTGCGTTTGATGCATACTAGATTCCGGTTCCAAAGTAGGCTATATAGCCAGGTCACTTTTCTTTTCCCCGCAAGCCGTTAAGATGCTCATCTGCTATGTTTTTTGAGGAAGATGTTTTTATGGAGAGCTCATTAGGAAATCAATCTCTTTTTAAACCTGAAGGAAATGTGTTGCGACTCCCTGAACTGATGGGGTATGTATGTCTTGTTCACGTTATTCGGGAAAAACTGTGAATCATATCCAGGAAAATCTCAGTCACAACTGTTTCCCTTTCTAACAAGGTTTTCAACAAGCATGAACATTTACCGCTTGTATAACAGAATGCGGTCTGAGTATTTGTGAAGGATTTTGGCAGTTTGCTCGGCAGAGAAAAAAAAACTATATAAAATATTACAACCCTCTGGTAGTTTGAAAATTCCACTATGTTGGCACAAAGCATGCTGGAGTGTAGTTGGATGCAAATGTGGTCATGACGGTGTGCATGGGAATGAAATATGTGGGTTGGCAGAATAAGTGGGGTGTTTTGGCTCCGTCTGCTTTCTGGAGTTCCCCAGCTACTGCTGGATGAGTGATCATAAACCGTATTTACAACATTATGGATGTGACGATGAGAGGAAATAAAAGAGAACATCTGACTGCTGTAGGTTAGTGGAGGGGGAGTTGAGTGTGGTCACTGTCAGGGTTTAGTATCTGGGTTCGGATCCAACCAGATCAAAGTGGTGTTTTAGAACTTTTTACTTTGCGCGTGATATAGCGAGTCTGATGAAGCTGTTTTATGGCCGGCTGTCAGGAAGGCTTCTGCTTCTCAGCAGGCCTATCACATCGTGGCCAATGTTCTTGATTAAAAGGGACAACCCCACACACCCCATGAGAAACAAGTACAGCTTTTAAATCTTTGGAAGGTGGGTTAAAATCTCCAAAGTCCACAGACCATCTGATGCATATCACACAGAAAAATGGGTAGAGTTGTCTGAAATTACCATTTCTGACTTTTTGAGTTTGTCAGGTTCATGCCATCTTTTAAAGGGAACCCTGGGTATTAAGACTTGTATGGCTTAATATAATGTAAATGATGTCTCTTACTGAAATATGTAGTAGAAAACCCATGAAAGATTTGTTGTTTAGAAAAATTCACATCATTTTATACATATTTTGGACAATGGGGGGTGCCATTTTGTTTAGGTGCACAGTGCATTCTACGTCGATGATGTCAAATGGTTGCACTTGGTGAGCTAACTGGCGCTACCCTGTTGCTATTTTTACTGCAACACAACTCGGAATACAGTATACGATGCCACATTGTGCGGCTTTTGGTTGTAATTTTCAGTCGATGGGCAACAAGAGAAGCGATGTAAGTCTTCACTGCTTTCCTAGTGATAAGAAGAGGGAAAAGAATGGGAAGTTGTGAAGAATGTGGACAAATAAAACTTCCTAAAGAACCGCACCTTTGTTCTCTCCAATTTAGCCCTGATGCCTTTGATACTTTTTCCATCTGTATAGTTTGGGGCAATGGTAATCTAGTAAGGCATACAAGTCTTAATACCAGCGGGGTTCCTTTTAAAACCCGATCAGCCTTTTCAATTTGAGCTTTCAATTTTCTCCTCTTCTTATCGCTAGGAAAGCAGTTAAGACTTACATCGCTTCTCTTGTTGCCCTTCAACTGAAAATTACAACCAAAAGCCGCACAATGTGGTATTACATTTTGTATTCCGAGTTGTGTTGCGGTAAAATTAGCAACAGGATAGCACCAGTAGCTCTCCAAGTGCAACCATTTGATGTCATCGACGTAGAATGCACTGTGCACCTAAACAAAATGGCACCCCCCATTGTCCAAAACGTATAAAATGATGATTTTTTTTTAATAACGTAAATCTTTCATGGGTTTTTTACTACAAATTGTAGTAAGAGATATCAATTATGTTTTATTAGGTCATACAAGTCTTAATACCCGAGGTTCCCTTTAAAGATATTTAAAGTTTTCAAGTAATAAATAAAAAACAAGATATCCTTGAGCACAAAGTGGTATATCTGAGTTAAGATCTTCTTAGGGGCTCCTGTCAATAACAGATTCCCTGATTCAATTCAATTCTGATTCACAAGCTGTAGATTCAAGTCTAATTTTTGGCATATCCAGTTGTCTGTTTTGCTTAAATGTGTAAATAAAATTGTCTTTCAGTTAATGCTGTAAATTATACAGGGAACCTTCTAATGTGGTGCATTACAACAATATTACATATTATTTTCACACATCCATATATACATATATTCCCCTCTAAGGGGTTTTTAGCTTGACTAAGCTACCAGACTTTATGGCAATAGTCAAATATCTGGTTTTGAGAGGCTTAGGCTATGTTCACACTCAGTTTTTGGGATTGACAACCACATTTACTTACACATGTGAGTCTCAATGTCCCGTTCACACAGCAACTTACAGTAAAGTCTTGAATACTGTCTGTATGTGCAACCAGTAAGCATAGCAACAGTGACCAGAGTAATATCAAAGATTGCAACATCCATAAAACTGAAAAGTCTTATCACTTTGACAGAGCAAGAGTCCAATCAAGCCACAAGTTCAGTCATCAAAACTTCATCAACCAACAGAAGTTTTTATATCTGGGAGGAAATGGAGCATTTGAGTCGCATGTACTGTAGAACACAAAACTGATGGGAGCAGCTCTGGTACAGAACAGAAACTGGATCTAAAACCTTTATATCATACACACTTCATATCTCCTGTAAGTTACTAAAATCGAAAGCCTTCAGCACACTGTAGACACGTGTTTGTGCAGCGCAGAGCAGCCCTCTTGCACTGTATGGCATGACAGATAACTAGTTGTTCAGTCTGGTTCTGTTCACACAGCAAGGGTTTTCCGAGAATGCAAGGCTTAAAAACAGAAAAAAAATTGAATGGTTCACTCGGAGCTGAATCAGTATTTTAACGTTTCTTGCGACTAAACATCATAACTCCAGTGGATCCACAAACTGACGGCAAAACCTCATACAGTAGCTCCACCTGCCTCAATCGTGAATGAAGTTCTGCACGCGTTTTGAAGACCATCTCTGCTGTTTGCAGTGCAAGGGTAAATAAAAAAAAAATGGTTCTTTGAATAGGTACAATGTTTACTTTACTTGAACATGATTGATGTTTGTAAAGGCAAATATTTTATGTATTTAAGGAGCAGAGAAGAGTGTCTTAGTTTGGTATTTACCAATACAGCCTTTTATAACACAAGATTTTGGCCAAGTGTATTAAACTGAGCTCCCATGTAGCTACAATAAACTTTGTAACCTGTTGTAAAGTTGATGAAAAATTTAATGCGATGCACTTACTGCCTCAGATGCGGCCGTTTTAATGACTGACAAAACATAAATCTCTGACATTCACTGGTGAAAACCTTGTAACTCCATTTGAGCTTGATTTTGGTAAAATATTATTAATATAATGAAACGTGTAAGTGTCTGACCATACATAAAGCCACAGTACAAGTGCAATTGACAATACAATTGACAACAAGGTGTTTAATATTTAAAAAACAACAACAAAAAAACAGGGTTTAGTAGTGGTTCTTCACTAACCTGCAAATTTCAAAACACACACCATGCCGAATATTATTTGCCATTAATTTTCACTTAAATGTAATGCTTTAACAGCAATATCCTTGGATATACTCCTGAGATCCAAAAGCTAATGTCAGTGCATTTCCACTGTGACTTACCTATGATGATTAGACAACTGAGCGTGGGCATTTCGCTCATGTTGAATGTGTCAACGTCACATTTGCGAAGGTCTTTCTTTTTGAATTCATGATTGGTTGACTACCAAATTAAAATATTAAACAGAACGATAAATTAACTTTATTAACCGGTTAATGGTAATTTCAAATAAGCGTTTCTGTTCAGAGCAATTAAACTTGATTTCGTTTTTGTTTGTTCCTGTTAATTTTGTTTGTTTGTTTTCATTCCTTGAACCGGTTCAGAGACCTGGGGCCTGTACCATGATGGTAGTTGAACAAACTCAGGGTTATAGGATTGATTTTGAGTTGACAAAACCAAACCGCTCCAATCCGGCTTTGTTGGTACCATGATGCTGATCATCAACTTTCTTTGTTTCTTTCATTAAGAGATTGAAGAAAATGAAGTATTTAAACTCATTTACAGTAATGAAAATACTTGTCCATGAAAGAGGACAAATAAAAGAAATGATCTTGCTCTATCAGTGCAAGTCAAACTTGTGAAGTTAGTTTATATAGTTGATAATAGTGATAGAGACTCAAACATGTAAGGTCACATGTAGTCATATTAAAGTTTATTTACAGCTTATTTATATTACATCAGTATATATTAATATTCATCTGTATATATTAATATTCATTGAAACTAAATGCTTAATAATAACTGTTAAACTAAAATTTCTTGTGTGTATTGGATTAATAATAATATATATCATATAATAATTATATAAGTAATTATCATCAAAGCCAAACAATTTCATTGTTAATTTTTTTAACTATATAGTGACCTTTAATTTGGAGGAAGAGAAACTGGGGGAGTGACTTTATTGTGTTGGATGTGTCAGTTAATTTAGCTCATATCCGATTGGCCCAATTTTGGTTTGAGATCTCTGAACCAGAACATAACCTGCCCTGGAGCAGGTTTGCCATGGAGCGTAAGTTACTATGGTGATGAACACCGCTAAAAGCCAAGACACTTTCATGGTACCTAAAACCCAGGATTGGCGCAAACTAATCTGAAACTTACCTGGCTAGCCAGCTAATCCGGCTTCATGGTTCAGGCCCCTGGTTGTGAGTCCTGAAAATTTACGAGTGTGAGTTTGGTTATAGAATGCGGTTGTCACTACTATAAATAACTGAGCTGTGTGTGAACGTTACCATATTTAGGACTCAAGTACAGGACCGTATTCTGCTGCTGTGTGAACGTGGATTTACAGTGTACCAGGGATGCTCCTACTTTTGGTTAGGCAACCTTTGTTATTATTATGGCACAAGTGATGAAATAAGATTACCTGTAGGGAAGTTTTAAAGGCTCTGAAGGAGAAATCCACCTCAGTCTATCATGTTTATTATGCTTGAAACTCAGAAAGTCAATATATTTTAAACTCCATTTGAAGGCCACATTATATATAAAATACTCCTAAAATTCTCCCTCATTCTATGCGTTAATGGCAGTTGGTCCTTGAGAACAACGGTTCTACATAATTGTTCTTACTTCCCAATGGCAATCTTTGATAATGTTCTCAATTATGATAGAACGTACTTCATTGTTATGTATTCTGACGTGCCATTGGATAGCTGTGTCTTCTTATACCCTGAAGGGAAGGCATGTTCCTCCAAACAGATCTGACTGACTGACGCACATTTGTCTGCACCCAGAGACACAGAATAACCTCTGGCGATGAAGGGCACAAGATCATAAATCTTAACATGGCTATGTCTGTGTTGACAGACAAAAGGCAGCGGTGCCAAACACCAGAAAATTGCAAGACCTGTTCCATGAGTCACTTGCCTGGAGCGGCAGGTAGTCGCAAGGCTATCATTGCCACCTAGTGTTCAGGAGATTAACTGATCTTACCTGAATGCCAGCTTTATGAAATGTTTGAGTACATTTCTTGAAATCAGGGAATCCTAATACAGTGTAATTCTGATTTAACAATGGAAAAAGCCAACTACTCCCCCCTTTTAGTCAGTTATATCTGAGTATACCATAGCATTGTCTGTGATGATGACATAAGATTACATGTAGAGATGTTTTAAAGGCTCTGAAGGAGAAATCCACTCAGTGTCATTGAATTTGCCTTTTGCCTATTGTTTCTTGTTTGAGCAGGCATGCTGCCTGTGGCTCTCTTGAAGTTGGAATGGTTACAGAGAGAGTCTAGTTGAGCGTCATGTTGGATTGTCAGAACACGCCATCAGACTCACCATGGAGAAGGTGAACAGTGCTTTATAATTATCCTGTCAGCGCAGTAGTTGTTCTCTGTACTGCATCCTGATATATAGACCCGCTGTACACAATGCAGCATGTATCCAGCACAGTCAGAGTGATGGGCCAAGTCTGTGCGTCATTTCGAGTCAGGGAATTAGGTACTTTCTCACAAACACTGGGATGTTCTGTTGTTCTCTGAGGGGTTTTATTAATTTATTATATGCATAGAACACAATAAAAAAAAAATATTTTTTGCATTAGCACCCTATTCTGTGACAAAAGTGTATTTTTTTTTTTTTTTATGTATTGCTTCAAAAAGTGTGCTTGTTTGACTTTTTTGTATCTAATGTAATGACATAAATGTTTGAAGTATCCAAATACGTTTTGGGATCAGTGTAGACGTTTACTTTTTTCCTTGCAGTTTATTTTATTTATTTAATGGTATTAATTTATAATATGATACTAATATAATATTTTTGTAGTTTTTTTGTAGTTTTATTAAATGTAAGTACTAATAAAGATTATTTTTTTGTTTTGTTTTTCTAAAGATGATTTTTATATGCTGTTCAATTGTGTTTTTTCACCACCGAAATAGTAATCCTGGAAATTAATCATCCTAATTAGTAATTTCCCTCTGTGCATTTTAATTTATTTTTATTTTTCTAGTCTATTTTTATGTGTGCATTATCATTCTCATTCTCTGCTGGAGCGGCTCTCATTCTGAAATGTTCTTGTGTTGTTTTTCATGCCATTCTCATTCTCATCCATCTTTTCTCCATTTGGTTACCGTTCACTCCGCAGACCTAAATGAGAGACACACAGGGGCTTAATTTTCGCCCTCCTTCCCCCCAAACGTCTCTAATGAGTGGAGTTTGGTCCAGGCAGTAATGACGCTCCGTATGGGCCATGCCTTTAATGGCTTCCTGCTCTTTACAGCTCCAGCACCTCAGGCAACTTTCTTGTACAATCGGGATTTCTGCAACACTAATGTTATTGTGGACATAGAGGACAGCTGTATGGTTTGAGCAAACAAGCCACACAGCTTTCTAACATGACTGAGCTGTAGTGATTTTGCACTTTTTTAGTGTGTGTGTTACTTCCAGGATACTATAGAGTTCCCACGTAGATGCCAATAGCAGGTACTAGGCTTGTGCGTTTGCATGTTCACAAACACAGCCAGCCCGATGTGAGTCTGATTTTGTTTGACAGTTTTATGACAGAGGGCTGAAATTATGGATGTATTTTCTGTACTCCCCCTCATCAACCATCAGTTAACAACACATAAAATTCATATAATTACATCTTGGTTTCCATTCTGAAGTATGTATAAAATTTTCACCTATTTTCTTCTTCCTGTTAAGGCTGAGTTGTAGCCGCGCTCCCTCAACCGAACATATTCACGAGGGTTTGGCGAGAAACACGTGGCAGACAGGCTGAGTTTCACTTGCCCCCGTAAAACGCAGCCGAGTCCATGTTTTTATGCTCTCATCTCAAAGGCTTTCTACTAGGCCTCACGGAGATGAGAAAAATGCACAATGTGCCAAAGAATTTTGCAGTATGATATGAATCAGGCAATGGTCAAGACCACGACAACCTGATGAAGCATTTACAGTCTTCCTATTAATGTATGTGGGAGAAATCGCATAAACACTTCAGATTTGCCAAATGCTGCTTTATTATTTATTTTTTATGTTTTGACTTTAGAGGCATATGGATAATAGTTTTTTAATATGTTGTTGTTATGTATAATTTTTTATAATTTATCCTAATTTTATTATATATTTTTTTAATATATATGTGTTTAATATATATGTGTTAAGTGTTTACGTAGATAGTGGGTATTTATTTATTTATTTTCCAGGTTATAAAAGTACTAAATAGTTCTCATTTTCTTCTACTGTGCATTTTATAATGTTTTTATTCATGATTTAAAGTTCCCCTGTGGTCAATAATTTTATTCCTTAAAACTCATCTTTGATCACCAAAATTACATATTTAAATGTTTTTTCCTGTGAAAAAAAAAATTCTTCATGCCTTAAAATAGCTTGAATGTAATTCTATAACCTTGCCTCATTTAGTATACGTGGATCTATGAATATGATAATTAGCCCCGCCTCCACTCACTCACACCAGCTCAGAGATCCACGCGATCAATTTACTGAGGTAAACGCTGCACAATGGTATCGCTTTTTATAACGTTGGACTCATAACGGTAATTAATATGATTAGCCTTTTTCTTGACTATGTTATCAATCAGCTAATAATGTGTTGCTAATGTTACACAAACCATGTTCCCGTTCGCAAGACAGACAGCTGTTTTCTAACAATCAGTATCCTTAGAAACACTTTGAACAAATTAGAACGTCAGTGGAGAAAGGCATATAGTTAATCATAGCATCGTAATACACACACTAAATTGCTAAATCTACACGATTTTTCATATCAACAGAAAAAATAAACCGGGATAACCTTCTTTTGAGACTCCCTTGCGCGGTCAGTTAATGATATGCTAGAGCCCGCCGGCACGTTGACGTGATTGGTTACAAGGTAGTTTGTGACATCAGAAACACCAGCGATATCAAACCGTGTTTTTGAAACTGTCTTTAGATCACTGCGGTTTTAAAGGGAAAATACTCAGCAATGGTGTTTGACTTATGAATTTGCTCATGGTTTGTCTTAAAGCATATTAAAAACACCACAAAGACATAAAAAGATTAAAAACTTGATTTTCACCACAGGGGGACTTTAACAGGAAAATTTCTAGAATTCTAGAATGGAGATTCTATATTTTAGACTCTTGATTTTGTTTAAAACAGTATAGATTTATAATATCTTATACCAAAGTGCTGTGAATGTTTGATTCTAATTGGTTAACAGATGTTGATAAATACTTTTTATTAACTACATGGCTAAGAAGTGTTGCAGTTCCACATCACTTTGCCAAATTATTTTGGTTATTTCAAAGTGGCTTACAGTCTACCACAGCAAAAGAGCCACAAAAACAAATACACTGACCAAGCATATAAATATGACAAACAAAAGGATAAAAATGTCAAACAACTTTGTTTTATTTCTCAAACAGATTTCAACGCTGTCTTTTATTTCTCCCTCTCAAACACACATATACACATACACGCACAGAAGCTGTCATGCACACACAGGTCCTTGTTTTCTGCAGTACCCTTGTACTTAATCAGTAAAACAGATTCGCTATTTAAAAGTGACATTTTCACCCTGATGGCTTGGGCTGTTTGTAAGCAAGCAAGAAAAGTTGTACACACAAGTGTTTTAGTAACGAAAACGTAACAATGAGGTCACCGTGGAATCATAATATTTACTTGCATCACAATTGTATCTGAATTATTACTGTGGTGTCACCAAAGAGAATTTTCAAACAAGTTTCCTGCCCGCCTGCCATTGGTTGAGCCAGTGTTAAGCAAATTACGCTGGGAAAGGAAAAAGTAATTTAACATTTAAAACAATACTTTCACTTAAACACAAATATGCTAACCCTTTAAAATCTCTCTCTCTTTCTGACAGGTTGGCTGGAGCACCGCTCGTGACTACTACACTTTCTTGTGGTCACCTCTTCCAGACAGCTACACCGAGGGAACCGCAATCAACAGATCTGTGGTCTTCCAAGGTAAAATAACATTGTCAAAAATGGGGTTTTATGCAACCATTTCTTCGATGAATGTCATGCCAGAGAGAAGGCCCCTCAAAGGTACGTTCAGGGTATGTAGTGACGGATGCAATAAAATAGGAAACACTGAGGCCTCCTATTAGAAGGCTGAAGTGTTGATGGGCCAGTTTTACTGGAGTGGTTCAGGTCACATACTGGAATCTTTGTGAGGAATTACAGGGTTTTTGTGGCATGAGTCCGGATTCCTTACGGCAATTAAGAAAAAAATACCATTAAATGGAATGGACACAAGTCTATCATAAAACTGCAGTGGAACTGTAAAGTTATAATGTAAATGATGGACTTAAGGCTATGTTCATTATTCTTAGCTATCGTTCATTAGAGTCATTTGCTTTAATACCTATGGGAAAGACAAATAGGTTTGTTGTAATGCATTCCTACTTTAACAATAGGGCCGTTATCTAAGCCTCTGCTTGATTCTGGGGTATTTTGCAGGTTACTACGTCCCAAATGATGATGGCGAGTTCTACCAGTTCTGCTATGTGACACATAAGGGGGAGATCCGCGGGGCCAGCACTCCATTCCAGTTCCGTGCCAACAGCCCCACAGAGGAGGAACTGCTGACAGTGGAGGATGAAGGAGGATCCGATATTCTAGTGGTCACCACTAAGGCCAGTTACCTAGAGGTGAGGAGATTTGTTTACTCAATTCAAACTGCTCAACTCAAACTACCCAATTCAAAATGATAGATTTCTGGCCAGTTTTCACATGCCAGGGTTGTCACTTTTTTTTCCAGCAAAAAATGGAACAAATTCAACAGGAAAAAAAGGAGCTTTTGGAAAACCTGGACCAATTTCAGAAAGAGAGAGATGAACTGATTGATGAGAAGAACAGACTACAGAAAGAATATGAGCAGGAGCGAGAGAGCGGCGCTCAGCTCAGGAAAGATGTGCAGGTGGGACGGGAGAGAGAACCAAAATGTCATGAGTTAAAAAGAGGAAAAGTTTTTTTTTTTTTCCCCAATGCTTTTTGTCCTGACTTGACCTCATAATATTATAAAAATATTGTGCAAATATTAATGTTTTTCCCCTGTTTTATTGAAGTGGTAAAAGATAGGATGTTTTTATATATTTACAGTATTTTCCCCTCTTACATATGACATGAACTGTGCAAAAAAAGTCTGCAGTTTTTCTTTTATGTCATATAGAGTTTACATCCAAATGGTTTTAGAATATAAAGTTCACAGGCTGTCAGCACCACCTAGTGAGAGTCTCTCTTCAGACTCTTTACAGAAAAAATATATGAAAATATAATAATAATAATTTACATCTTTACAGACATGACAATCATCAGCACCATTTGTTGCTTTTTAAGTGGCAATTTTCATAAAGTATAAATGTATCACCTCTGAGGCAGAGCTGGTTTAAAGATGAAAACAAGCACACCCATTTCTGGCTGTTAATTTTATGACCACACTTTTATATGTTGTTTTATGTGCTGCTAAAATAATTCTAAAAATTCTGCACATGAAATGGAACTGCAGAAGAGACTGGAGTGGGATTTGGAGACCTGCTTTCCCATTAGTCATGTTTGCAGATTCTCAGAGACCACACACAAACATAACTCAAGAGCCAACAGTGTATTCTGCAATAACTCCCATCCTTTCTGCAGCAGCTGGATAGACGACATACTTATAACAAAGAAAATAACTATATATGGCTCATGCGTGTTTGTATGTGTACACAGGAGTTGCAGTTGTCTGCCCAGAGCTTGCAGGAGGAGAGAGAGGAGGTGAAAAGGAGAATGGAGGAGAGTACAGCACGACTGTTGCAGTTGGAGGAGGATCTGATCGGAGTCACCCAGAAAGGCCTGCAGAAGGAGACTGAACTAGACTGGTGCATTTTTTTTTTTACCATATTGAAGTACCTACAATCAGCTAATCAGAGAAAACTATAGCAATCTATTTGATTATATAAACAAAATAGGGTTGTCATGATACCAACATTTCCATAGTCAATTCCAGTTTCGTTATTCTCAATGGCCACGTACACACTGTAAAGTTTTACGAGTCACAACCACATTTAAATGCGGGAGTGAGTCCCCTAAATTATTGTTTCATGTGTGTATGGAACATGACTCGCTCACAAAACTGAAATGATTGACACCATGGACACTAACGTTCTGGCGTCTCATATGACTTTCCTGTGATTTCTTGTACCGCATATAAAGAAGAGAGAAACATTTCTGATGCACGTTAAAATAAGTCATTAATAACTAGCTGTTCAGTTCACAAACTGCATAGAATTTTTGTAAATGCAGTTGTCACTACCTGCATTTTGTGGGAGTTAATTATACTATATACTATTGGTCCACATCTTCATTTAAAAAAAAAGTAAAAAAATAAAATTGTGTATATATATATATATATATATATATACACATACACATACACACACTACCAGTCAAAAGTTTGGAATTGGTAAGATTTTTAATGTTTTTAAAAGAAGTTTCATCTGCTTACCAAGGCTGCATTTATTTAATTAAAAATACAGTAAAAACTGTAATATTGTGAAATAATTTTACAATTTAAAATAACTGTTTTCTGTTTGAATATATTTTATAAAGTAATTTATTCCTGTGATCAAAGCTGAATTTTCAGCATCATTACTCCAGTCTTCAGTGTCACATGATCCTTCAGAAATGATTCTAATATGCTGATCTGCTGCTCAAGAAACATTTATTGTGTACAATTGTACAAAATATTTGTGTACAATATTTTTTTCAGGATTCTTTGATGAATAGAAAGTTCAAAAGAACAGCATTTATTTGAAATATAATCTTTTGTAACATTATAAATGACTTTACTGTCACTTTTGATCGATTTAATGCATTCTTGCTGAATAAAAGTATTAATTTCTTTAATTTTTTTTTTCAAAAAAATAAAAATTCTTACTGACCCCAAACTTTTGAACGGTAGTGTATAATGTTACAAAAGCTTTGTATTTCAGATAAATGCTGTTCTTTTTAACTTTCTATTCATCAAGGAATCCTGAAAAAAAAAAAAAAAAAAAAGCACACAACTGTTTTCAACATTGATAATAATCATAAATGTTTCTTGAGCAGCAGATCATCATATTAGAATGATTTCTGAAGGATCATGTGACACTGAAGACTGGAGTAATGATGCTGAAAATTCAGCTTTGATCACAGGAATAAATTACTTTATAAAATATATTCAAACAGAAAACAATATTACTGTTTTTACTGTATTCTTAATTAAATAAATGCAGCCTTGGTGAGCAGACGAAACTTCTTTTAAAAACATTAAAAATCTTACTGTTTCCAAACTTTTGACTGGTAGTGTTTATATTAACAGATTAAATCAAAACAAAGGCATTTAGCCTTCAAGTATTTCTCAGTGAAATTTTTCCAAGTAAACAGTTAGCAACAACTACTGATACTAGACATACTGTAGAAAAACTGATATTGTTACATGTTAGAATAGACTTTGGTATTGAAGTACCAGTACGTTTGACAGCCCTATAACAAACCATCTAACTGTTTTACATAGGATCATAAGATTAGATGTCATTACTGTAGATTAGATTTGTTAGATTCATATCTTTAAAAGATCCATTGCTGGATTTGAGAAATTTATGTTCCTTGTGTGGCTGAATGATTGATAATGGCTTTGATTTGACAGCCTGAAGGATCGAGTGAAGAAGTTGACCCAGGAGAAAGAGGCTCTTGAATGTCAGCTGAAGAATGAGAAAGATGAGAAGGAGCTCTATAAGGTAATGCCACTTGCTCACTACCTCACACATGTCCCTGTTGGTTTCCCAGGAGCAAGAAATGGAGTACATGCTTTCTATGCTAGGGATGTAAAGTACCTGAGTAATTGAACTTAATTACTATATTTAAGTATTATTTTAAGAAATTTGTCTCCAGCACAAACTATTTTAAGAAATTTGTCTCCAGCGCATAATGTAATTACCCAAAAAATCAAACGGTTCACCCCTTACGCACATTATCATATCCGTCAAAAACTGTCAGCTAGAATATTAGAACTAGACACATCGGCACTAGAAACACACTCATGGGGATCAATCACTTCACTGAATGCTTGCTGGCTAAGAAATAAGTAATTATTACCTTACGATCCATCTGTATTCAAATCCACATCATTTGAATATCACGACATCAGTGTCTTTCAAAAAGTAATGTACACACGGTAGTACACGATAGTACACGGTACTATTTTCATCGCTTTCCAAGAAGTGGCATCCTGAGCAGCTTCTACATGCTATCTGTCAGTGACGATAACAAACCTAATACATAATACATAATTAACTCTCATAAGCATAAATTTTTGAACTTGACAAGTAATTTTTATATATTTCCCCCCCCCCCATTATACCATGGTCTGTCTGAATACTCTATTCTGAATAACTGGAAGGTGTGCAAAAAATGTTTAATGCACAGGTAATTCCAAGTCAGTTTTATCACCTTTCTATATTTATGCACTGTTTTCATTGAAGCGCACACACACACACATACGTCACTCGCACTGTTTTCATTGAAGTACACGCGCACACGCATACGTCACTTTGAGATTGTGCTGCGCACACACAGAAACATTCAAGAGCACAGAAGTTTATCAATGCTGCCCCATGACATTTATTAACTAACTTTGCTACTGATTTTGCTACATTATATTTCTCAGCATTGAGGGGGTAACATCGTTGATTTTGAAGTAATTAAACTCACAGCTTTGTTGTTAAATGAGAGAGATGCTGAACAGACACAGGTAATTCACACATGCATCTCTCATCTCTCTCTGTCTCGCTAATGAATTCAAATAAATGCTATAATTCACTCATTCAGTAGATCTAATTAGCCATAACTGACAAAAATAACCATAATTTTTACCCTTCTGGTCAAATATTCCACTGCAAACATCAATAACAGCTTTAAGTTGTTAATGCTGGCAAATGACCCTTGGTATAAGCAGAATAATCCATGGCTAGCTGTGCATTAAATGATTTGAATGCACTTTGCATCATGTCGGGTGGTTCTTTGCCTCCATGTCGTGCATTAAAATCATTTAATGCACAGCTAGCCATGTATTATTTCTTACTTGTATAACACATCAGTCTTACAGATCTAATGAGTCAAATTGCGTGTCACACAACTATAAAACCAGATTCTCTTGCATTTATTGACAATATATTAACAATTTCAGGTTATAAAAATACAATTATAAATTGCTTTACACAAAAGCTTTTGAATACTCAAATGCAAATAAATGTGGAAACTTGTTTATCCTTACTCGGGTATTGTTTGGTTTAATACTTTTCATTAATAAAAGTGACACCTATCCATGCCCAAGTATAATTTCTTGGTATTTTCATATCATGCTTCATGCCCTCTTTATCTCCCTTTTTATCCCTGATCTATTTAATTGATCTAAAACCAACAAACAGACATTTTTGAGCTGTTGTTTTGAAAAGGCTTTTGCATTTGTTCATGGGGAAGTGTAATACAGGCCCTCGTTCTTTTCCTAATTACTCTGACTCACACTTTGTAATTCTCACTCTCCATCACTCACTTTGTCTCACCCTCTATCCCCACTTTCTTGTGGCGGGGACAGGAACTGGGCGTTAACGCTGGGCTGTAGCCACGGAAACACAGCCGGCCCTCACTTCACAGCAGCTGCCTGAGGCAGAGACAGAGAAGGGTGGGGGTGGAGCAGAGCTGCTGCTCTCTTACTGCTGCATTATAATTAGGTCTAGCTCTCATACTTCCTCACCAGGCGGAAATACACCTCATTCTAGAGATTGTGTGGATAATTGGGGGCTCGTCTAGGATCTGGACTGGCTTTGGTACACTGCTAGTTTTATGTGCCATGTGCCCAGGTTGTTGCACAGCAGATGTGCAAAGAGAAAGTCAAACAGTCTACTTGAATAAAGTATCTGTGTGTGTTTGGCACAGATTCACCTGAAGAACCGGGAGCTTGAGAACACTAAGCTAAGTGCTGAGCTGCAGATGCTGAAATCAGTGGATGTGAATAAGGAGAACACCATTGCTCAGCTGAAGGAGGAACTCACTAGAGTCAAATCCTGTCTGGCAGAGAAAGAAAAACAGCACCGCCAGCTACTGGCCAACAGTTCACCCTCGGTACACACACAAAAAGCTTCTGCTTAACCTACATTTCGTATAGAGTGCTGCAGGAATGAATCCCTAAAACTCAGAAATTAGTTACAATTTTTCCACTTCAGGTTCCATTGTCCCAAAGTTATTGGGTTTTTGGTTAAATCCCTGAAATAAGGTCTGTGCTTAAAACAAGTTTAAGCTTATTTTGTGTTTTATTCTACAACATAAAATGCATCAGTACTCCACTAAATGGGACGAAAAACTCATCTGTTCACTAATCCATTTTTACAGTTTCATTGTGTTTGTACTCGCACAAACTATTCAACTCAGACTTTCTAACTTGTAGATTTTAATGGAAAGAGCTGTCGGAAACTTTGTGGTGGTGATGTTGAATGCGTCCATGGTGTAGTTTGTTTATAGCCTAACTTTAGTTACCTCTGGCAATTGTATTAGTCTTTAAAATTCATAGAAAACATGTAAGAATCAAACTTTCAATGATCACAGACTTATTTTCTACAATAATCCAAAAGCCAGTGGAAAAACCCAATTGGCTTTTTGTCAAAGGAACCAGGGTGATGCCAACTTCCAGGTTGGCCTACAAAAATAATCATCCCTGCAGCACTCTATATTGTAGGGATATTGCTCCGTTAAAAACATTATTATGGTCGGAGCTGTAGACTAGTTGTTAACACATTGAGCCATTGTGCTCATGTGAATGACTTGAGTTCAGATTTGGCTCTATGATTGCGTTTCCACCTCTTTTCTTGATAATTTCTTGTACATACCAATAAAATTGGCAAAAAGGACAATATTCAGAAAACATATCAGTATGCAAAACAGATTAGGGCTGTATTTGTTTGCTGTTAACTTCATTAGCAATAGATATATACGGAAATGTGTGCATATTTGTGTAGGTTTGTATTCACATGAGTGTTATTTTTGTGTTTGTCAGGGAGAAAGTAAGGCTCTTAGGGAGCAGCTCAGACAGAAAGAGGAGCAGTTGCAGGCTACCCAGCAGCAGGCAAACATGCTAAAAGCTGAGCTGCGCGACTCCTCCAACGCCCGTGACAGAAGCATGGCTGACCTGTACCGTATCCGCCTGGAGGCCGAGTCATTCAAGAAGGGACAGACGGAGGCCTTGGCTGAGTGCAGCCGCCTGGAAAAGCAGCTGGAGGAGATGAAAAACTCAACCCAGCAGGAGGCGGTAAAGAGATGCCCACCTGTTTGACTGTTTTATCATGTTTGTGGTAAAATGAGGGTTATGTGCAACAAACTTCAGTATTCTCTAAAAAAGGTTCAGGTCTTTTGTATGTGCTTTGTTAAATACAGAGCCGTTTTACTCAAGATACCTTTAAAGGTGTGAGCAAAGATGAGCATAATGATGTCCATCGCATATGCCGATTAATATCTAAAAGATAGAAAAGATTATTTTTCTTCTTCTCACTATCATTTAGATATTTAAATCGAATAAAACTCCAACAATAAAAAGAAGCACCTTAAAAGTCCATTGATAGTACCGTCAGTTCGTATTGCTGTTAACACTTTCTCCGACAAGCGGATGCAATGAGACCCGTTTTTCATTTGATGTTCGGCATAAAGCCTATTTACCAGGCCACAATTACAAGATAGCCCGCAGGTTTCTGGAAATAAGTCTACTCTTTACCCTAGATTGCATATTGTGTGTACCATTTATAACTACAGAATGTTAGGAATAGGTTTGGTTTTCCTGGTGTAACTAAATAATATCTCTTTCCCTCACCAGTATAAGGAGACAGAAGGGTTAGCTGTTGTCGAACTGCAGAGAGAAGTTGAAGATTTACGGCTCAGGCTGCAGATGGCTGCTGAACACTATAAAGACAAATATAAGGAATGCCAGAAGTTCCAGAAACAAGTGGCCAAGCTCACTGAACAGCAAGGAGTGAGTAAACCCTCACCTTTGCAATTATATAGCTATACCACCTGCAGAGTCTTGTGTTTTGAGTTTTTAGCTGTTTGCTAGTTTTTAAAATAGGCCAACCTTTGTGTTTTACTCAGGTGAAGAGAAGTCCAGGGTCTGAACCAGCAGCTGGTCCTTTGTCTGCCAGTCCAGAGGCATCTGCACCAGGTAAGTTCATACTAAGCAATACAAAATACAACTTCCATGTTTTTAGGATGTCTGGGGACATTGTATGGACATTCTTTTGTGTTCTCTGCACTGCTAACAGGAAGCCCAGGTACTTCAGATTCTGTGCTAGATGCCATCATTCAGGGCAGGCTGAAAAGTGCGAGCAAGGAGCCAGACAAAAATGACAAATACAGGAAATGCAAGCAGATGCTTAGTGTAAGTTCTTCTTTTTTTCTTTTCTGTCTCTGACATACTGGATCTGCTTGATATACTAAAATACTTAGCATACTCCCTTGCAGGAGGAGAGAGAGCGATGCAGCATGATAACCGATGAACTCACAAAAATGGAGTTGAAGCTAAAGGAGCAGATGAAAACCAACGAGGGCCTGCGAATGCAGCTGGCTGCTGAGGAGGATCGCTACAAGGTCAGCGTCACCTACTGGTTCAGAGATTAATTCTTTACTATACTAGAGGACATTTGGGATTAACATGCTAGTATGTTAAACAAAAACACCGATAACATTAAGTCTGGAAGCTACAAGACTCAGAAATTCACGCTTTTAGACTTAATGTTATTAAAGACAGATGACAACCAGATGACTACTGCTCAGCCAGATTCCATCAGGTCTAAAGGTGCGTTAACATTTAGCGTTGTTCAACGTATTTTTCGATTTCAGATTCTGAAATTTCTGTTTATAGGAACCCTAAATGTTGCAGTCCGATTCACATATTCATTTACTTGTATCCGGAACAATACTTAAAGGCATGCACAGTAGAGGTCTTCTCGTGTCCTAAAATCGGTACCTGAATCGTCCCGAATCGCTTCTTACCCGAACCCGACGTGCATAAATTATTTTTTTTTTTAAAGAAAAGCCCGACCCGAGACCAGTGTTAATTTCGTTGACGAATAATTTTCGTCAACAACATTTTTTTCACGGACGAAAACGAGACGATGACTAAATAAAAATCCATTTTGAATGACTAAAACTATGACTAAAATCTACTCTAATTTTCATCAACAAATAAAAACGAGACGAAAATGATAGAAAGGGACGATTTGGGAAGATATCCAGTCAGGACTGCTGTCCTGTGTGGAAGATGCGCACATTTGAAGAGTAACGTGCTGATCTAACCGCGGGAAAAAGCGGCGCTGTTGTGCGCTCTACAGGCTCGCGCAGCAGCACTTCAGACTGCTTCGTAATTAATAAATAGCGCACATTTATGCCAAGCAATTGCTTATAAGCCAATGTTGATGAATTATGACAATGTTTACTACACAATGTTTATATGGTAGTATGTTTTAGAGGGTTGTAAGAACATAGAATTTTATCTCCCTCAACTGAACTTAAATGAGCAGCCTGCTACAGTGCAGACTGCAGACGTTTCAGAATAAGAGTCACGGTGTATTTCGGGATGGTTTAAATTATTATTTTTGTTTTATTATTCTGGTTTACAGTTAGTTTATTATATTAAAACATCTTCCTGCCTGACCAAATAGAATGAATTATTCCAGAGCCATATAACATCTATTTCCTGGTTCCATTATTACTATTTTGTTTACACAATAAACTGTATTTAATTTAATTTCTATTTAATTCATAGTAAACTACTGTATCTTGTCACAGGAAGGAAAGACTAAGAACATTATTTGACACATTATTCTATATATTTTACAGGTATAAGGGTTATTATAGTTAACTAAACCTAAAACCATAAAAAAATCTTCATTACTTGAAATAAACGTTAACTGAAATAAAATAAATATTTAAAAAATGTAAACTTATTTTAATTCATTTAGTTTCCAACTTTAGCTTAACCTGGTGTACTAAAATAACTAAAACAGAAATAAAAAATTATATAGACATTTAAAAGCAAAAACTAAAAGACATAAACACAAAAAATTACTAAAACTTTTAACTGAAATTACAATGAAAGCAGAAAAACTAAAAATCAAATCTAATCAAAATTTTAAACAAAAACTATAATAGTACCTCAATGATAAGTGTGTCAATCCCTGACAAGCACTGAATTGAGCTATCTTTCGTATCTTTTTGCACTTGAACGGTCAAAAACCGTCCGCTTTGGCGAGTAAAGTACAGTTGGTTGTCTTAAGTGGACATAAACAGTTTAGAGAGTATATCAGATGTATATCAGTGTATTGGATCTGTGTATTGTTAGAGAAATGCTTAATGCATTACAATTTAACAAAATTAGATTTTAGTTGACTAAATCTACTGTAGATTTAGTCGACTAAAATCTTATGATATTTAGTCGACTCAAACTAGACTAAAACTAAAACAATTTCCGATGACTAAAATATGACTAAAACTAAACTCCATTTTAGTCAAAAGACTATGACTAAAACTAAATCAAAATTTGCTTTCAAAATTAACACTGGTGTCTGTGATTAACACAGACCCCATAAAATTAGACCCGAGTCCGACCCGACCTGATGGCATTTACCCTATTTTCAAACCCGAGCGTAAACAGCATTGATGTGTGTACAGCCTGCTGCCCCACAGTCAGTCAGGAAAAATCCCGGTGTCCTGCTGACTGATTTGGCCGCTGCTCCATTTCTTTCATTTATTTATTTAGTTATACTTTATATTATTGCCTGCCCGATGGAGACAAGTTATTTCTGAGTTCGGCTTTCAATTGTGACCTGTGAATTGGAAAAATAAATGTGATAACTTTAAATAAAAATTAAATCGATAGCCTAATAAATCATGGATCTCATCTCCAGCAAAGGGCTCCTGCATACAAAAAAGAAAAGCCCTGCATGAACACGCAGCTTAACGAAGCAAGTGGCTTTTCCTGTTGGATCACATAGCTATAAGATGATTTCTGTGTACGAGGTTACAAAAGTTTGTTCCTTTTCTCAAAAATACACTTAACGAACGCGCAAGTACGTGCTGAAATGTCAATCACTCATCACTGTAACATCATTACATTCTATAACTTTTTGCATAATGTTATTTACCTGACCATAAGATGATTAAAGTTTATTATTCGGGTCTTCTCGGGTCCATTCGGAAAATCACATTTATTTTAAATTACTTGAGGCCACTAATACCGACCCGACCCGTGTCTGAGGCGCTCGTTGAAGTTTTGGACCCGAACCCGCTCGGTTCTCGGTTCTCTTTGTCCTGACCAAATTCCCTCCATTGGCCCTTATCAATCATGGCCTTCTAATAATCCCCATCCATTGAATTGGCTCTATCACTCTCTTCTCTCCACATATAGCTGGTGTGCAAGGTATTTTTGAATCCAGCTGAGAAAATAGTTGGATTCAAGCGTTTACATGCTTAATTTTAAATCCTTTATCTCTACTTCTCCTAGTATCACAGTGTATTTTCTTTCCACTATAGGAAGTATCTAAAGCAATATTCGGTGTCTAAGATCTCAACAAAGGGAAGCTGTGCTGTTTTTCTTTCTCTTTTGTACGGTTTAGAACAAAATGACTCAGATCAGGGGGAAATGTGATCACAGATAAGCAGATGTTCTGATAAGAGATCCAGGACGACCTTAGTACCGTTTCTCCTCCACACTGTTTACGGCTGCTCTGAGTCAAGCCCGGTATTGTTGCATTAGCACAAATACACTGACAGTGCTGGTTTATGAGTGTGTCACTGAAGAGACTGACTTTTACTGCTGTTTACATGAGACATGGAGACAGTGGAGGAAGGACAGTTGGGAGTCCTGGGATCAAGACAGGATAATGCATCTGCTGGCTGCCTCCCTACGCAGCAGGAGACAGAGCGAGGGACTCAGTTCTGTTTAAGTAGTAAGGTCATGTGCAGATCAATGGTAGACTTCAGGCTAAGTTGACTTTTTCTCTGCGTGACTCACATGGAGAAATGCAAAGACAAATGTAAATGCATAGTAGAGAAGCCATCTTGTACCATTGAGAGATTTTTGCATGCAAATCAGTTGCAATCAGAAAGCATTTTCAAGACCATTTAAATTTTTTTTAAATTTTATTTCTTAGATTTTTAGTAAATAGATGTTATATGGCTCTGGAATAATTCATTCTATTTGGCCAGGCAGGAAGATGTTTTAATATAATAAACTAACTGTAAATTTGACTGAAAATAATTTAAAGTCAAATTCATGTATTTATTTATTCATGCATTCCTGCAATAATCAGGTTATTGAACAGTCAGCAATTATTGGCTGTTATTGAAAAATAAACCCTTTAAGTGCATTCAAGATCTCGACCCTTTCTGCTAGGCCGTAACATGTCTTTAATGTTATTGGGGGCAGGGTCACAAATGTAACAGTCCTTTTTATTTAAAGTCGGGATGAAGTGAAAGATGTGATAGTCTTTTCTTCTCGATTGTGATATCGGAGTGAAACAGCTTCTTGAAAAAAAAAAAAATGTAGGCTGGGACTTTATCCATGGGGAATTAATTGGATTGGTTGTATGGATGTGGTTTGCTATTGCTGTGATGTCATTTGAGTGACAGGTTGTCCCGCCCTCGCACCGACAGAAACCTCATCAGAGAAGAGATGTCGTTGCAAGAGGGAGGGAGTTATTTTAATTAAAGTTTAGGAGGGCACATTAATTTTTTAAAAAACGATGTGCACGGATAAATAATTTATAATAAATACTGTAATATTCCTAAAATTAAATTAAATAAGAATTGTCCATTTTGATTATGTGGTGACTTTAATTAATTTTTTTTTTTTTATTATATAATTAAAGCATTTAAAGTGATTTAAGGCAATAAAGAAAAAAGTAAAATATAAATTTTTAGAATTTATTGTAAAGTAATTCATATGAACTATTTGCAAATAATATTTTATAATATGCATTCACTTGTAATCGTATGTTTAAAAAAAAAAAAAAAAAAAAAAGGCTCCGTTAATGTTTCTTGTCTCATCAAATTAAATTACGATTTACATTAATCACATAAATGATATATTTTCAATTCAAAAGAGTGAAATTTGACAAAAAGCTGAGTATTTGCATCACTTATTATTTTGATTATTTAATATTTGTATCGTAACACAGTTGTCAAAATATTAAATGTTTAGCTTCTTCTTAGCTGATGCTCTTTCACTGGAAAAATTGAAGCTACTATGTGCTGGAATATCCAGCAAGAGTAAAGCCCGTCTTTGATTCTATTGGCCATCTCAAACATTTTGACATTAACAAGTGCTGTTTTTGTCATCCTAACAACACAGAGCAGTGTATAATGGAGTACAGCAGAGCAGCATCATGAATGTCACACATAGAGGGGGCAATTTGGCCATATCTGACTATTGGAGGGGACTTGTCCCCCCTCAGTGCTTACAGTCTGGGTTTATAATGATGGGCTGACTGTACATTATTTCTCGCATATTAACTGATAATATGTGATTATCCTAAAGTCAAGGTTTTTAGCAAATTAATCTCAATAATAACCTTTTCTCATTCCAGAGCCAGGTGGCAGAGAAGGGCCGAGAACTCAAGGAGCTGAAGGACAGCCTTTTTACGTTGACCAAAGAAAAAGAGAAACTGGAGGGGGTGCGTGCTTTCGTTTTCATTTTCCGCAGGCCTCTCTGCCAATCTAAAAATGCAGTTGTTTTGCTTGCTTGTTGTTTTATTCTCAGGATCTGGTTTGGGTTTAACATATCTCTCTAATTGGGCCAGCAGTGCAAGTGAGTCCTTATTTTCCATTCAATTACCCTGGACCACAGACAGGGACTCGTAGTCGAGGTACAACACAAAACTCGACGCTTGAGAAGCAAAATGACCCAATTTGAGGTTCAGACTAAATGAAATTGGCGCCTGCCGAAGACTTCAATAAAAGGCAGTGCTCTGTCTCCCTTTGAACAGGCAGAGGAGTTTTAATGAAGGGCCTAATTAAACTGTTTGTGTGAGGGTGGCGAGTTGCTCTACGCCGCTGTCGCTGCTCACTGTGGTGAGTGATGTATTGTCTGGACTCAAAGATAGAGGGAAGAAGGATGGAAAAATGGGACCTGACTCTGAATTATTGTCAATACATCATGCCTGGTCTTAAATTAGACTTTGCTTTTAGTTTTGTCACTTTTAGGCAAAATTCACCCAGTTTAGCTTTTAATTTGCAGTCAAGTTTCAATTAGATCAGGTAATTAGCTATTGATTTCAGCCATTGTTCTTGAAGCCAACCAAAACTTAATGTTGTTGTTAACGTGATGTTTCCTGTGTCCCATCAGGAGTTGCAAAGGAGTGTCAGCAGGGAAGAAGAACAGGGAAAGAAAGATGGCAATCTGGACGTGCAATCAGTTTTCTTGCAGTACCCGATGCCGTACCCTCAAGACGACCCATCTCCTCTGCTGGTGCCCCAGCGCCCCACTGATCTGATGTTTGGGAACCCATACTCTTCTACTGATTCCAGGGGTATCTATGATACGATCTCATCATTTGTTTCAGTTGTTCATTTTAAATAAGGGATAAAATCTATAAACGAAGGAAGACACCTCAGTAAGCGCACCATAGAATATAAGTGTGGCTGCATTAACCGTTGTTCAGAGATTTTTTTCTGGGCAAAATCTAGCCATTTCAATAGGAACCTATGCAACTGATAATTTTACACGAGAGCGAAAGATGTCCCTGTGCACATTTCGCAACGGGTTTTCATGCGGATTTGCAGCGTTGACCAATATAAAGCCGCTTATGGCACTTTTCCAACTCGGCTCGGCACGGCTCGGCTCGGCTCGCTTTATTTGACTCGGTTTGCTTTTCTACTGCAGTTTAGTACTGCTTCAAAGAGGGTGGGATTATAGACTTATCGTTATAGTTGCCGCCAATACTGCCATTTGGTTTGGTGTCTCGTGTCACAAATCCAATGACGCCGGTAGTGACGATTCTCTCTGACCAATCATTGATCTGTAGTGTTTACACCTCACATTTTAGTATCAGTATGGCTTGCTTGGAACCTCAACCGAGGTGGTACTATTTAAAGTGAGCTGTACCGAGCCATACCTTGCACTGGAAAAGCACCAAAAGTAAGCCGTACCAAGCCGTACCATGCAGTGGAAAGGCACCATAAGTTTGAAAGTGAGCTTTATATCACAACACTACTGATGGTAGACAGTGGAGCGTTTTTTTTTTGCCTGTGATATCTCACCAAAATTTCGCTAATATGACTGTACAATAAGATGTATTTTGCCACTAATCTTAATTGTTTAATAGTGTGAAACAGTTGGGTTCCGGAAGTAAAAACTCCATTCATTTTCTCCATAAGGACATTGATTTAATAACTTATAAACCTTTAAAGACAGACCTACTGTGAGCTACAAGGTTGTTAATCTGTGGTATTTGATTCTGCTGAAGCTTTGGCTGAAACTACATTACCCATGATGCTGTACAGAAAATTACACCAATTAGAGTCAAAAAAAGCAATACACTCCAAAATATCTCTTTAGCCCTGCCCACTCCCATGAAGCGCTGCGAATGACGCAAACGATCTCCCTACGCTCTCAAAATAGTGAAATGTTTATATATATGCATATTTTGCAGGAAACTTAAAATATGTGTTTTATACATATAAACATTTGTAAATGAGTAGTTTTTAGTTCAATTATGCTGTTCGCAATGCTTCATGGGATTGTTGTTTTTTCCCTCACTAAAACCGTTAAGTACACAGTCTTGTACTTTTGTCTTTTTGCCCCATTTTCAAAATCTTTTTTTGCTTCAGTAGTGTTATGATTTACCCTGTAGCTGGTTGACTTGGTTCATGGCTCATATCTCTTTCGTTTGAAATTTTGTATTTAATATAATGACAGTAAAACATGTCTGACCTAAGGCTTTAAATACTTTTTGGGGCCACTGTACATGCTTATATTTGTTTGAGCTATGGGGTTTTCTCGAGGTATAAATCTAGATATTAAGGCATTAAAGCGTTTCCTTTCCTGACAGATGGAGCCGATGGAGAGTTCTCTGATGACCAGATGCCCCGACTGCCCCCAGTTGGGCCTCCATCCTGGGACAGCAATGTGGTGTGCATACAGCCTGCCCGTAACCTCAGTCGCCCTGATGGACTGGAGGAACCAGAGGAGCCGCAGAGCACTGTGAGTTCATTAGGGCTGCCTCAACGTTAGAAGTGATATAGAGGTGGGATTAAGGTTTTAATCAAGTCAGAACTGCAGATGGGTTTAAATTCTTCCCAAATCTCTGTCTTTCTTTTATCTGCCCTTCTCTCTCCACTGCGCTGGCCTCCGGCAGGGCTTAGCTAAGCTGGCATTATTAAAGCCTTGGTAACCCAGAGCAGACCCATTAAGGAAGTGCTCACGCTCGCAGCTAATTGAACTCATTAGCCTTGCTTGGATAACGGTGGATATACCTAACTAAACATGGAAGAGCTTCAGTCAGTTGCTGTAAAACAGTCACTTTTCATCTAAAGTGACTTGAGGCCTATTCACACCAAGTTTGATGTTCACAAATCACAAACCAGTATTCTTTCTTAAATTGATAGTTCACCCAAAAATTAAAATGGTCATCATTACCAAGCCTGTATGACTTACTTTCTTCTGCAGAACAGAAAAAAGGATATTTTGAAGATTATTTTTGGACACCTGATGAGTTTAATTGTATGCTAAAAAAAAAAAAAAAGAGTAAAATGTTCAATATTTATATGAGCTGCCCAGATGTGCGTTTCCTACTCACTAACACAACTCACTGGTTAATCACGTAGTATGATGCATTGTTTGTTCCCGAAACTGTAGCAACATGGTCACACCTGGTGTTTGAACCATGTTGGTTCAACAACATAGGAATGTCGTTAATGACGTCACACGCAGGTGGTGGAGTAATAAATTCTGTTAATTGATTCTAAATTGCAATTCATGATTATTATTCATTTACACAAACAACAGAAAGCCATTAATAAAAAAAAAAAAACACATTAACAAGCAGTATATATTTTGCGTAGACTTTACCCCCATATACAAGTGGTTCATTCAGTCAGTGGCTTTCTCTGTCATTTCTATGGCATCTTAGGACTTTGCGCTGTTTTTGATCCACATTGTTTATCTTTATTTGATGTTTGATTCATCACAGGTTCCCTCTTTCGCCATACTCCGGGGTTCCCTTACACATTTTTGCACATGCTCACTCTTCAAATACACAGCTGATTGTTGACTCGCTAAAATGTGTTGATTGAAATGTTTATATATTTAAATGGAATGAAAGAAATCTAATGTACAGCATGTTAGCTTGCTTATTGTGCCTTGCTTATTGTGATCTTTTTAAGTCCACATCGTACTAAAAAGTAGGGCTGCACAATATATCAAAATTATTGAAATGTAAATGACTTGCCGACACTGACTCAATTTTCCAGCTTCCTGTATTTTCACTGTTATAAGGTAGGATGCGCTATTATGCATCTTCTGAAAGAGTACTGAATCTCCTGATCAAAACACAGGTGAAGAAGAAGCAGAAACAAGCAATAGCATATGTAAGCAGATGCATATGTAAAATAACGCAGCGATCAACATTAAACCGCATATAAATCAAAACTGCCTAACGTTACCGAATGAAATGTTGACCCAGGACAAGCTATAGGACTGTTGCAAGCTTTGGGGGTGTTGATGGACTTGACCTACTCCATCTATGTTTTGATCATCATTCTGAATCTGATCCAGACGTAGTCTTTGACAAAAACGCAGTTTTCTCAGCTTTTTGCTGAAAATGTTGCTTTTAGTTTTAGTTCAACTCAGAGAATAGACTGGACACATGACTGTTATATATGCGTGACATAAAGTGTTATTAAGCACAATAAACCGCAGAAAAGAACTCGATGCGGTACTCGTCCACACAATCATGCACACAGAAAGCCACTGTTCTAATACCGCCTCTCGGACAGCATGTGGTTCTGAATACATTTCTCTTCCACAGCTTATATGGCCAAATATACACAAAATTATAATAGTTTTAGGTGGTTTACGATTCCTGCTTTTGTTGACAGGAAATGTTTTTCTTCTCTCCCCAGCAAACTAATGATCAGCCTGTAGCCACTGTCCCTGCAGAATTCCTCAATGATGGACAGATACCGTTCTGCTTTGAACCCAGGTAAGAACGCACGCACACACACACACACACAAACCTCACGGCTGTTACCCATCATGTGGTTGTGCTTTGGTTGTGGTGTGAATATGTGCGTTAGCTCAACGGCCCACCCACGTCGCCTTCACACAGATGCTGTTATACTGCCGTTTACTCTCCTGTTGGTCCAGCACCAACTTATTCACAAACAAACACATCTTACCACGTTTTATCCTCATTCAGTTTTTCAAGCTTTTGTTTTGTGTTTTTATTAGCCTGTATTCACCCAGTTTAATTTCTCTCTCTTGCAGTGGAGAGCAGAAGCGCTGTCCGCTGTGTGAAGTGATCTTCCCTCCTCATTACGACCAGTCGAAGTTTGAGGAGCACGTGGAGAGCCACTGGAAGATCTGCCCCATGTGCAGCGAACAGTTCCCTCTCGACTGCGACCAGCAGCTCTTCGAGAAGCACGTCCTCACCCACTTCGACAGTAACGTGCTCAACTTCTAGTCGAGCAAAAGAATACTTGCCTCCACATCACATTCACATTTGTGTTACAGTTAACAGCCACTTTAAACAGCATGTTTATCTTTGAGCATACATCTGTAGAGAACTGATTCTTTATTTAAACACAGTCAAGGTGAAGTTTGGATACTGTTAATGAGTTCCAAATGACTGAAAGATGGAATTGGGTCGTGTTTTAGGGTCTTTTATTTATGTGCATTTTAGTTGGGGATTAATCCTGTCTATAGGACTGTACTGTTTATTATAGCTCACTTCAACGCCTCTCATATCAAGTTAGCAGGGCAGGTGGTGAAGAATACTTTAAGAACACTGAGCAAATGTCATATTAATGCATTCTGTTGAGAACCGTCCCCAGGTTCCATAGGTTAAGTCAGGTATCGCCTACAGCTTTTTCTGTCAGGGCATATATGTGACCAGCTAAGAGGGTGATTCTATATTATAAAATTATTTTAGAATAAGCTTTTAAAGATAAACCTTGATAATCAAGTTATTTGAGTTAGTGTTTTTTTCCTTTATCTATTTAAATCACTTATTTTAATTGAGTTGCATGCTCACATTTCCTGTGTACTGAAATCACAAACCTTTTTTTGTTGTTGTTCCATTTCTTTAGTTAAATACCTTTGGTCTCTTACTGTGTGAGTGTCTTACATATTTGATCTAAACTAATAAAGATTTACTGAAGCAATATTTATTCTGGTCATGTGGAGTTAACATTTAAAACATTTACCTTGGCTTACCAAAACTGCATTGTAAAACTTGATTTTGAGGATTATCAGTAATAAATAATACATTTCCTATTAATAATCATAAAACAATAAGAATACATTTACAACAGTATTATTAGGAGCCAAGCACTAAAGGTTCGTAGGCACCTATTGTAATTGCTGGTGTTTCTTATTCTTCTTCTTCCGTTTCCGCTTTGGAAGCTTATGGCAGCTTATGGCAGCTCATAGAACCGGTTGCGGGAAAGTTATTAAATTTGGCACACTGACAGAGAACAGTCTGAACTGTCACCATAGCAAATTTTGAGTCTTTAACTCAAATCCTCTAGCACCACCAATGCATGTGATGCTGACGCAGGAGCCGGGCAATAACGAGCTGGTGTTCTGATGTAGAACCTGGAAGCGTTAGACGTAAACGGCGTATGAGAATGACACAGAAGAGAAGATATTGTTGAATAAAGTCATCATTTTTGTTTTGTTTTTGCGCACAAAAAGCATTTTTGTCGCTTCATAAAATTAAGGTTGAACCACTGCAGTCATGTCGACTGTTTTAACGAAGTCTGTAGTACCTTTCTGGACCTCGAAAGTGAAATTGCTGTCTATGGACAAGTCATATACCTCTCGGATTTCATCAAAAATATCTTAATTTGTGTTCTGAAGATGAATGAAGGTCTTGCGTACGGGTTTGGATCGACATGAGGGTAATTAATAACAGAAATTTCATTTTTGGGTGAACTAACCCTTTACTAACTTTTGAACCATAAGGGCTAGAAACAAAATTCTTTTTTCCTCTGATTCCTTGGCTTAAGATATATATAATGTGTGTATGTGTAAGTGTATAATACATATTAAATCCACATTTTAAGCCTGATATTTAAAAACAAAAATCCTGGAGGGAATAAATGACAGAAAATTCATTGAACAGATCATTTTAATATTTAAAATGTAACCAGGTTTACATTTACGAAGCAGCTTTTTTTTTTTCCTTTTTGAATTTTGTTGCAGAAAATGTCACCAGTTCCAAAACAACCACTGGTGTCTGACTTCATTACATGTAGGAACATTGTTGTCCAGAAACTTAAGAAAATATAATTTAAATCACTCACATTGAGACAATACAATAAGTACACAATATATCAAATACTTCCCTCTATACTGGCAGTGTAATACTGGTACAATGTTGCATCTAAACCGACACTGCAATTCCAACAACATTAACGTCCATGCAGTGATGTCATAATGAGTGATTGGCAGGCCCTGATCTGGCTGTGATCTCTGGAGGGTCTAGCAACTCTTTATACCACCCACAAGTCTAAAAACAAATCAAGTACCTTTCCAATGCAATGTATGAGTCCACACTTGAATATCTTTGGGTTGGCTGTAACTATACATCTTCCCAATGACAGGTTAGGGGTATAAAGGTCACACGGACAACACCAGAGACGAGTCACAATCAGGGTGAATACACAATCTGAATCACTTGGCTACACATATACTGTACTGGAATGCTGTGGTGTACCACAATTCAAGGCAACCAGTTTCAATAATCTCACAACTAACAAGCACACTGGAGGTATAGCAAAAGAATGAATTCCCTTAGCCAGAAAAAAAAAAAAAAAGAATAAAAACCTTAGAAGCAGAAACCTCCAAAGTGCCATATTAGTCCTTTGAATTTCGCAGCTGATTTGCAGACAACATACTGCAACATCAGACTTGTTGGCAATACAAAATGCCCTAAACAGGTTGGCAACTGATCACTACAAAGTGCTTTATGTTCTTCACCAGATCGCCTAAAGATCACTGTGGAGTTCTAGAACGCTCCAGAGGCTCTAGAACACTCCGGCCACAGCGGCCCCGGGAAGCGTGTAACAGCCTACTCTAAAATACTAACAGATAAATCGGGCAGGATTATGGTTGTGAAATGCTGGCGATGTGTCACCTGAGAGTCGTTTGGTGCTTTTCTGAGATTAACAGAAAGGTTGAAAGCACTATGGAAAAACTGCACATCCATAATCAATCCACATTGTCATCTCTGAAGTTCGGATGAAAATATACAAAATAAAACTTAAAGTATAGAATTTAGATCTATGAAAGCTTATAGAATATAGTTATATACACAATCTGTAGCTATGAATGTTGCTTATATGGGGTAGATATTGTTACATTACAAACATTCAGACTTTTCAAGGCTTTCCTATCTTACGGTTTCTCACAAAGTGATCGACGTCACGCTGAATCCCTTTCTTCCATTCGGTGAGAGGCTGGTTATCTAATCACGTTTCTCTCCTTTCCAAACATATCATCAGTCTTTTACAATAAGCACCTTGCATAAAAAATAAGACAAGGAACATAAAAATAATAGCGAATGTGCAAAAATACAAAACTGTGAACTCTAATAATAAGCAATAGAAATAATACAAAATGAACAAAAATAAAATAAAATAAAATAAAGCATGCAATTCGGAGTGTAGTGTTTTGAAGGATGGTTGAATCAAATCCTCCTCATGGAGGTACAGAATGATACAGTGATTCAGGGAGTCTTCCTTCAGGAAGAGGAATATAAAAAGATTAAAGTTTCCTCCTCATGAGGAGTGGAATGAAAAGGGAAAATGGAGTCTTACTCTTAAAAGAGTAAAATAGAGACAAAAACGTCATCCAGACAAATATTTTTTGGATGTCTTTCAAAAATCTTGAGGACAAGACGGATCAGCCATAGCTGCTGGTGTGGATGGATATGGAGCTGTTCAGTTTGTATTGTATGTACATGTGTGTTGATGCGTTATGTAATTTACATGAGTGTGTGTGTGTGCGTGTGTGATGTTGGCACTCTCTACTGCTGCATCTTGCGGATGATTTCGGCAGAGACGGGCGGGTGGAAGTTGATGGTGTGGTGTCGAAGCCCCTGAGAGCTTTTGTAACTTTTACCACACCGGCACTTAAAGGGCTTGCGAACGCGGATCTGTGTGCGGTGGCCGTTCTTGGCGTGGTACTTGATACCATTCACATTCTGCAAAAGAGAAAAGCAGAAAACAGAGAATCATCTAGTATCCACACCAGATATTCACCATAATTGACTACAGGAAAAATTAAACAATTCACTGTAATTTTTGATTGACCCACAAAATTGATTTTTAAATTTTAAATTAATTAATACTAACTATTCAGACAAATATTTATAATATATAAACTACCATTTGAAGGTTTGAGGTCAATAAGATTTTTTAAAGAAATTAATATTTTTATTAAATTGATCAAAAGTGACAGTAAAGACATTTATAATCTTACAAAAGATTTCTAATTCAAATAAATGTTGTTTTTTTTACTTTCTATTCATCAATGAATACTGATAAAATGTATGAGTTTCCACAAAAATATTAACTGTTTTCAACACTGATAACAATAAGAAATGTTTCTTGAGCAGCAAATCAGCATATTAGAATGATTTCTGAAGGATCATGTGACACTGAAGAATGAAAATTTAGCTTTGCCATCACAGGAAAAGAAATTACATGTTAGAAAGAGGTTACACTCAAAAACATCGAGAGTACAAACAAAGACTATAGAATAACACAAAACGCGTCACTCCTATTGTTTTGAATGGGAAAAAGTGAAACGCGCAATATGGCGGAATAAGTCCCGCCTTCTAAATAAGAGCCAATCGCCGATTGGTAAAGTCATCGCGTCACTGCAGCAGCCATTTGAAGCTCCGGTTTCTATAGAAACAGTCAGACGCGCGCCTCCGAAATAAGGCACGAGACGTGCATTTAGGACTGCGCATGCGCATTAGTTTGATCCAGCCTGAAAAATACAGTTTTTTTGTCATGATTTGAGCGTTTAGAAACAACATTTATGAGACAGTTGTTGTCAGATTTCATTGGTGATTTCAAATATGAAATTTAATCGAAAGCTTGG
This sequence comes from Hypophthalmichthys nobilis, assembly GCA_037950665.1. Lineage (NCBI taxonomy): Eukaryota > Metazoa > Chordata > Actinopteri > Cypriniformes > Xenocyprididae > Hypophthalmichthys > Hypophthalmichthys nobilis. The sequence goes on along the minus strand of CM075481.1, from coordinate 22,799,688 downwards.
CAAACAGCTTTGGAGAATTTGATGTTTCCCCATTCAAAGAGATAGGAGCTGCACTTGGATGCCCGAGAGGCGTTTCAAAGATGGCCGCCGAGTGAAATGACTTGTCTTAAAGGGACTTTGGTACAAAACAGAAACACCCACTCAAACACACACTCACTTACACACATGCAGACACACACACACACACACACACACACACAACACACTATTATACGCACAAACAATATGATAAAATTGAGCCAAAAGACTCAAATAAGAGGTTGAAATCAGATCAAACCCAGATTTATTAAGCTGTAAGCTACATAAGCCTGTTCATTTTTGTTACATTTTTATTGAATTTTGCTGTTATGTGTAACAAAATGTCCACCTCTGTGTTCAGGTTTGACTGTAGTAAAATTAATGCAAAAACTGACACTTGAAATCAATATTTCAAACAAAAAAAATCTAAACCTTGACAAAAAGTAGTCTTTGAGAATGTCTATGTATAAATCCAAATCCACAACTCAATAAAAATAAGTATTTATGTCTAAAAACACTAGATAATTTATAAGCCACTTTATATATTTAAATCTAGATTAAAGACGCATCTCTTTAGCCAAGCATTCACATAATGCATCTCATATCAGATCAATTGCACATGACTATCTTTGCTTAATGTTATGAACAGCAGCTACGCTAATTATTCTCCATTTGCTTTTCTGTTTTACCTCGGGACGCCCGTCCCGAGGTGACTAGAGAGTACATCCGCTTCAGTTTGGATCCAGCCTCTTAAGAAGACCTCAGATGACCAGCACCTTTGAAAAGACGGCGCCAACTCCTGCTAGGACTACAGATGACGCAACATCTGGATCAACATGCACATTCCCAAATTTCTATATATCCTAATTATTGTTAATATGTAATTCATTATTTCTAGAAGCTCATTGCTTCTACCTTTAATTAAACTGCTAACAGTGATTGTAAATTAAATTGCCTAAATTATTACATTGTTAGCTAACTGCATTCTCTAAACTGTAATGTTGACATGCATTCTCTGTAAAGCTGCTTTGAAACGATATGTATCGTGAAAAGCGCTATACAAATAATTGTGAATAGAATTTAATTGAATATAGAACTATATAGGAATCGAGTGGTTACACCATGGCATTACAAAAGTTTTTCATTTTTCTACTCCCACCAGATGGCACTAATCTACCTTAAAAAAATTGGATTTTAAATGCCTTGTCTCTATTTTTACATGGAATACTGCTTGAATTGATGAATAATTTGAAAATATATTAGAAAAAAATTTGTATTATTTTCAATGGGGAAAATAACTAATAAAAATTGTATAAATATTGCATAGTATCAGTGAAGAAGCCAACTCCTAAACGAAGAGGACCAGAGGGTTAAAATATATTAAAATGAGTGAATGAGTCAATTAATCACAATACAGTTTGTAAATATATAAGTGTGTGTGTGTGTATACATACACACACACACACACACACACACACACACATATATATATACACACACACAAACTTTTATGCCTTAGTGAGCACAAGAGACTTCTTTGAAAAACATAAAAAAATCTTACAAACCCCAAATATTTGAACGGTAGTGTATAAAAACATATAACTGAACAATAGCATAGGGTTTAGGCTATGCTAACAAGCTAATTGGTTAGCAGTATCCTAAGCTGCAGAATTATGCTGAGTATTTATCTATATTATATTTATCAATACGTCAGACAGTTAAAAATATATATATATTTCACACAATCTACAGCTTCAGTTATATATTAGTAAATGTAACATCATTTTGTATTAACAGTTCAAAAGACAAACATCAAAAGGTGATTTTGTAGGATTTCTAATCATGAAGTGAAAAGAATCCCCATTAAAAGTTCTTTTAGCCAATGGAATGGTTTTGAGGTCCAATTCCAGGGAGGAACTGACAGAACTGTTAATGAAAACGGCACAGAGAGCACATTTGCAGCCTACATTGTTCAAACAAATGTTGTTTTGCAATCCAATTTAATTATTACAAGTATTCTGTATTGACATTATAACATCATTTATCAATAATATGATCCGTGACTAAAAAAACACTTTAATAATTCCAGACATATAAAACATCCAGTGTTGTGTGAAATCATGAAGAAACCCGTCAGCTGTTTGACAGAGGTGGAGACCAGGCACTGACTGAAGCCAAATAAACCCACATCTAACAATACATCTGAACATGCAAAGACACCCTCATGGCTGTCATCATTCATTTCCTCTCTCTCTTATTGAATGCAGCTCTCACAGGCTGCACATCATTTATCTCAGCAGCCAGAACCAGATGGCAGTGGAAAATCTCATAAAACACACAGGCCTTGCAGTGGACTGCATGTATGTCTTTAAAATGTATGTCAAGCTACCAGTCTTGTCCATATTACAGCTCTTAGTGTTAATAAACTCTTTCACGGCTAAACAATGAGAGGCCAGCATTCACCGTTTGATCATATTTGTGCCACTGGTGATTGGTACTGTTTATAGATACACATGTGTGCTGTAAACTTGCTTTTTAGAGAATGAAATCCTAATAAAAAGGTTTAAATAATGGTGGCAATACATTTATCTTCAGATATTCATTAAAATAATAAAATAGAAAGAATATTGTAAATAAAATATATTAATTAAAAATTATTTAAATAAATTCTAATAAAAAGTTATAAAATATATTTACTTTTTAATACAAATAATTGTATAAGAATTATATTAAAATATATATATATATTTTAATTTTAATTATTTAAATCAGTGGTTCCCAGACTTTTTCTGTCTGGCCCCCCTTTTGTAGAGAAAAATATTTTCAAGTCCCCCCACCTGCATGCACCCACATAAAGACACTCTCAGACATGAACTTAATTGCAAAATCCTATAGGATTTATGAAAAACATTGCAATTGATACAGTACTACAGCTTCTCAATATCAACAGGCTTCTCTTTGTGATGTTAACTCTCAAAGTGATGTCTTGTTCGGGTTCATACTGTCAGAAGCTAATATTTTGAGGCACGTAACACACTGTGGACTCTCTTCATTACCCACAGCTGGTGAATCCGAGGGTGAGATATGCCTTGACATATTTTCTTGTCTTGCAAATCCATTTGTCCTTTGTGTCAGAATTTGCGTGAGCGCTTGGAGTAGGTCAGAAATAGAATGGGGCATCAGTTTACTGTCGGAAATTTGCTGTGTCGTGTCGCACAGCATCCAGCGTTGACAGCATCACTGATTATAACTGCTTTTGACACGTTGTTTTGGTAGTTGTGACGTTTGAAGTAGATTCATCGTCTGTTATTCCACAACAACAACCGCTACAACTGATAACAGACCGCTCAAGCGGATACTGCGAGTCATCTTGAGGTAACAAAATAAATTAATATGTACATGCAATTAATATTTTGTGTTTAATTACTTACTTTTGTGGTAAGTAGGTGCATAATAAGCGGGATAAGTTCTCAGTGGGGTCTTGTATCACCTTAAAGAGGTTTATTTTGCATAACCTGCTGACTTTACACTATTCCTTAGCCATGCCACTCCCCCCTTTTTATAACCTCCATAGACTTTAAACAAAAAGATGGACCATGCACCTTCACACTCTACCATTGTAGAAAAGTGAGAAAATGAACCATCTGTCTATCAGTCTATATGTTGTGATTCAGCTGATTCTGTGGTGAGAAATCAAGTCCCCCCAGGAATCGGGTCTCCTTTAGAACCCCGAGTTTTTAGTGCCTGATTATAATTCCTGCAAAATCATGTTATGATTTTTATAGTTTAAAATGTGTTATAATGACCATTAATGTCTTTTAAATGACATGGTTCATATACTAGTATATAATTGAAGCTATAGGTTGTGAAATCAAGCACTTCTCATTCTTACTATTTTTAGTTAGCCTATGTACTAGCATAGCATACATATACCAGATTAGCCTGCTATCTTGGCTAATATTAGGTATGTTTTTTGCTTCCAATATCTGTTTCCAGTTTGTTTTATTATATAATACACAGGCATTCATTTTTATATTTCAAGCATGTTGTTTGTGGGTTAGTTCACCCAAAAATGAAAATAATGTCATTTATTACTCACCCTCATGTTGTTCCACACCCGTAAGACCTTCGTTCATCTTCAGAACACAAATTAAGATATTTTTGATTAAATCCGATGGCTCAGTGAGCCCTCCATTGCCAATGGTACTTCCTCTCTAAAGACCCATAAAGGTACTAAAAACATATTTGAAACAGTTCATGTGAATTCAGTGGTTCTACCTTAATATTATAAAGTGACGAGAATACTTTTGTGCGGCAAAAAAAAATAAAATAAATAATGACTTTTCAACAATATCTCATGATGGCCGATTTCAAAACACTGCTTCTGAACTTTACAAATCTTTTGTTTCGAATTAGTAATTCGGATCTCCTATCAAACGGCTAAACTGCTGAAATCACGTGACTTTGGCACTCCGAACCACTGATTCGATTCGTAAAGCTTCGAAACTTCATGAAGCAGTGTTATGAAATCGGCCATCACTAGATATTGTTGAAAAGTCGTTATTTTGTTTTTTTGGTGCACAAAAAGTATTCTCGTCACTTTATAATATTAAGGTTGAACCACTGTACTCACATGAACTGTTTTAAATATGTTTTTAGTACCTTTATGGACCTTAAGAGGTTCAGTGGCTTTGCTCTCAATAGAGGCCTCACTGTGCCATCGGATTTCATCAAAAATATAATAATTTGTGTTCTGAAGATGAACGAAGGTCTTACGGGTGTAGAACAACATGAGGGTGAGTAATTAATGGCAGAATTTTCATTTTTGGGTGAACTAACCTCATACAATAGTGAAATTAGTCAATTAGTCAAGACATCACAATAACAACTTCTGATCAGGCATTACCGCCTGGGTCCTAAAGGAGACCTAAATCCTGGGGGGACTCGATTTCTCATGACAACACCAATGTCCAAATATGGCACTGACATCTTGGAGCCCGAGTCTGTGCAGTAGTGAAGTCGGAACGCAGTAGTTAGCATGAAGTGGGGCCACTGTATCAAAGCCCCGCCCACACACCCGCAGAATCGGTTAGTACAGTTTACTGCAGAACAACTCATTATGTTGGTGTGAAATAAACAGTTATGGAAATGTAGGAATTAAAGTTAAAGCTCCAATCTTCTCCCGAAAATCCTGAAAAAGTTTGTTGGTGCCTCAGAGAAGCTGTCAATCTCAGCAAGACGTCAAGACGTTTTATACTGTAGCATCAAATAACTAACTAAAACCAAACTTATTTAAAAAACGAACACTTGAACTTCCATCAGCATGACAAAAACTACCTATAATGACAGAAACCATCTTTGGAAAAAATTATTTGAAGTGTAATTTGATTGTTTAGTTTGTCTCACGTCCCATTAAATTACATAGAGAGGGCGGGGTTTATGACCTATACTGCAGCCAGCCACCTGGGGGCGATGCTTTGGCTTCACTTTTCAGGACTAGTGCGGCACACTTGATAACTTCAGGCCCCCTGAAAGATCGCGCCCCCGAGTTTGGGAATCACTGATTTAAATTATTTTTGTATTGCATGTTTTCAAGTTATCAGGATTTCTCTAGTCTTGAGGATCATTCACAAATATACATTGAACAGACACTTGAAAGCATTTATTTTAAGTCATTTTACCTTGTATCTCTTTTTGCATCCAGGCACGGGACATGCGAAGGGTTTCTCATCACCGCCATTCATGCACATGGAACTGAGGATGGATTCAGAACTAATGGCACTTTCGGTAGTCCATGACTCGTCACTGTCGGACTCTTCGTATTCTGCTTCCTCCTCATCATACTCACTGCCTGAGAGTACATAGCAAGGAATCATTTAGTAATTGATCATGTAATGGAACAGTCAATCCTTTAAAACTTATTAGGCTACATATATAACCACTACACCACCAGAAAACAGCACTTCCCGTCATCCACCACAGCAGAAATACAAAAGCTTTAAAGTCGGCATGAAACAGAAGTCATCTTCTCTTCCCTATTGTGATGTATATCTGAGTAAAACGGCTTCTACAAGAAAGAAATGTAGAGCGAGACTTGATTTTATCCATCAGGAATGGATGGTTTTGGTTTGCTTTTTCTGTGATCTCGTGTGAGTGACAGATTGTCACGCACTCGTGCCAGTAAACATGTGATTTTATTTTTTGATGGTGACTTTAAGGCAAACTGGTACAGTAATCTTTCTCACAGTCCTCATCAGAATACTCTGCCCAGCCAGCAAAGCATTTGCATTTTATGAGAAAGAATCTGGAAGGCATAAGAAGGTCTAAGGGTTAATGCACAGTAATAGTATGATACCAGCAATTTGGAGACTATTTAGTTTGTGTTCCAAACCCACAGAAATAAAATGCCTAAAACATCTAATTGTGGGAGAAAGAGCACATGTTGCTCTAGAGAAGGCCATGGGAAACAGCAGCTATGAAAAAAAACTGTGACTCAGAATGTGATTATTTTATTATCTATTACAACAGAACATCAAACAAGCATATTGCAGTTATTACCCAAAATTCATCTTTCTAGGAAACATAATAAGCATAAAACAAACATAAAAGCTGTTACAGATGATGTATGTGTATGTAAGTATGTGTACAGAGTCAGACACACAGCCAGAATAAAAAGCAGGAGTGTGTGTTTGATGGGACTACCTGTGGGGGTGCTGCTCCTGAATGAAGACGAGGGCGTGATGGGCGGGGTCACGGGCGGGGTGAGGTTGCCGCTATTGTGGCGGGGGGGCGTGGCCACGCTGTTGCGTGAAAGGCTGCCCGTCAGTGAGAGTGACAGCTTCGGCTGAACTTTCTTCTTCAGAGATTCATGCTCCCGCCGCGCTGCATCTGTCATAAACCTAAAGAGAGAAGTGAACTTTATTACATGAAACTCTTAATCTGATTTACACAAAACAAGGATGTAGAACTTCATGTGCCAAATATGTAATGTAAAAGTCACAAATTGATCTAGCCATACAAAATGTAGCACAGAGTGTTCCCACACTTTTTGATGAATTAATTTCCATGACTTTTCTAGGTGTTTGTGATCACACAAAGAAAAAATAAATAATAAAGTACACAAAGAATTTTCTAGCAAATTGAAATTTATATTAAAAAAATATGTATATATATTCACTCACTACAAAAAGTTCGATATTTCCAGCCCTGTATCTGTCCACTCTAACTGAAAGAAAAATACCTTGACAAGATACAGACACAGTGAACACGTTACAATGAAAATGAGTTGGCACAGGAATACATGGCTCTTAATGGAAAAAGCTTGGGGCAAAAATGAAGCACATTTGCACTTGTATTTCACATGCATCAGGTTCAATAAAACCAATGGAAAGTAATTTAACCAATAACCAAAGCCGATATGTCAAAATTCGACAGCATAAAAAAACTACTAGAACACAGGTTAATCATCATGTTTTAAATTTTAAAGAAATTAATTATTTTATTCAGCAATGATACAATAAATTCATCAAATGTAACAGTAAAGACATTTATAATGTTACAAAAGATTTCTATCTCAAATACATGCTGTTCTTATAAACTTTTAATTCATCAAAGAATCTTGAAAGAAACATCATGGTTTCCAAAAAAAAAAAAATCTTTACATTGATAATGTTAAAAAATATTTCTTGATCACCAAATCAGCATATTAGTATGATTTCTGAAGGATCATGTGACACTGAAGACTGGAGTAATGATGATTGCTGAAAACTCTAACACAGGAATAAATTACATTTTAAATATATTATTTAAAATATGAAATGTTTATTTTTAAAAAATGTAATGATATTACTGTTTTTGCTGTATTAATGATCAAATAAATGCAGCCTTGGTAAGCATCAGAAAACATTTTTGGTAGTGTATGTATCAGATGGGTATCCTTGCTGTTAACACCATTTTTAAGAGTCTGTTTCAAGTTAAAACTGGTTCAAGTTTATTAAACATGTCTTGAGACATCTGCATTCTGTTCCATTCGATCAGCTGCACACCATCTTTCTGTTTCTGAATGCAAGAACATGTTCTGTGAGGACGGCCCCCAATTCTTTCCAAACAAGGGTGATGTACTGTGTGTCCATGTACAACCGATGTGCCAACTCTAACCAATAGGACCACAAAATGGAAATTAAATGTTTTGCAGTTGTAAAAGTCTTTCATAAACATACATCGCTCTCAATTCCAAAATACCAGGCCAACCTGCTACAGCTTCCTTCAATGCAAATGAACCATCTGTCATATAAGTCTATATGTTGTGATTCAGCTGATTCAGTGGGGCCTAAAATCCACCTCATAACACCACGTTTGCTCCAAGTTATTTTGTTGCATTATAAAACTGTCAGTAAACGTATGTAATAAAGCATAAATGTTCACACAGACATTATTAAGGCTGGTGTGGAGTTAAAAGACTACCAGCAGAAGCCACATAAAGCAGGAATACAAGAACAAAAGTGTCTCCTCTTCGTTACGCAAGAATTTCCACCACCATTAAAGCTGTTTAACACTGGAGCTGATTTCTATCTCTGAGCTCGGAGTATTCCTACACAAATCGCATTCAACAGTGTCGAGTGGAAATGAGTGTATATGAAGAGTGTATATGAACCTGGGTGATGGTTTGAAGTTCATTATAGCTTCATAAACTGACCAGATCCCTTAGAGGATGTAGACAAGTCTTGACCACACACGGCCATTTTCCAGAAACTACAGAATCCCATTAAAGAAAATGCTGGTCTGCTCTCATATATCATGAAGAGAATCATCTTTGTTATTTGGTTGCTCAACAGTTTCAAGATTGAAAAACTTAATGCAACATATATTACTGACCCAAGTCTATTAATCACCTGATTACTCACTATTTTTCTATTTGCATAAAACTTACATATTATGTTTTATCTGTATGTTTGTATATTGTTTATAAAACATGTTTGTGGTGTTCCAAAAGAAATTTTCTACATTGTGGTAAACAAACTAAACAAAAATAAATTTGGCATTTGCCAAAAAGGACACCTGCTTGGCCTCAGAGTAAAAAAAAGTGTAAAATTCCTATAAAATTAAAATGTTTTATTATGAAATATGAAATAAATAAATAAATAAACACACAACTTATGTGTGTGTGTATATATATATGGGGGTGTAACGGTACATGTATTCATCGCGAACCACCACGATGGTCAGACGACGAATACAGTCAGTCACAGGCAATCCACACTCCAATCCAGAAGGGGGCGTGTGCTGTAATGCAACACTGTTTGCTAACCGCCACAACAGGAAAAAGTGCAGAAGAACAGACAAACTATGCATAGATATGTTTAGGTGTAACCTCTCAACCAGTGTTTCAACCACAGAAAGACATAAATAAAACAGCTTGAGAATAATATCTCACGCAGCATTACATTTACCTCAGGCAAGTCATTTAGTGTCCACAGCATGTTCAGTTCAATTTTCATTTATTAGTATAGCACTTTTCACAATACTTATTATTTCAAAGCAGCTTTACAGAAAATGCACGTCTACATTACAATTTAGAGTGATCTGTTATCAGAGATGACTGTGTCCAAGTAATGTATTTCAGAATTGTAAATATACAAATCACGCAGTTAGCTAACATCATTTATTCATTTAGTTCACCAGAGAAATGAACTCTAGAGGGGAGCATTACACTAAATATATGCATGATATTAGCTTATTTATTCATTATATTTACTTTGCCTGTTAGTAATGTCTTAATTATTTAATATATGTTTAAATAAATTTGTCATGAAAACAAGTTATGACAGTAACAGTGTAAATGATAATATTTCAAAAATGAATTGGAGTAGAAAAATAATTGAAAAATAATTTAATAAGTTAATGCAAAACCTGCCTTATGTGCAGTTTACATGTTTTTTTTATTTTTTATTTGAGTGTTGATTTTTATAGTTGTAAGAATTGTAATAATATTATAGTAATGTGCAAGTAAGGCCTCCCTTTATGTAGTTTACAGCATTTGCAGAGATAGATTTTTTTTATCCTTAAGAAAATGTTAATTATAACTGAATTTATTTAAAGAGACACAATTTGTTCAATAAATCACTGTTTAATAAAAAAAAAAGAAGCAATTTTATGTTTAGTTTTCTCCCCCTTGCTGTACCGAACCCATATCGAACCGTGACTTCAATACCAAGGTATTTATATATATATATATATGTGTGTGTGTGTGTGTGTATAATGTATATGTGCATTTATATGTGTATCAATCTATCAATCTATAGATACATGCATAAATCTCTCTCTCTCTCTATATATATATACTAATAATACCATATATAGTATTTTACCTGTTAATGTAGCTGAGGGCGACGTATGTGGGCTGCTGCAGTTCCTGTTTCTCCAACACACGAGGATCTGTATCTAAACGAAACAGAGAGATGAATAATTCACTAGACTGACATGGATACAAACAAACACACCACAAAAAACAACCAAGAGCACTCTGAGGCTTTTTGGCTTTCAGTACTGTGACAATATATTCTGAACAACGTTCACAAGAGGCATATATAAAACTCTTCGGGTGACAGCAGTGTTGTTTACCTGTTTGAATCTGTGTCACCCCAGAGTCATTTTGTGACATCAGAGTCAGTGAGTTTTTGGAAGTTTACGTGTCATTGCCAGAATGAAGCTATTACTCACTTTATTGTTAAAGTCATTGACTTTCAAACTCAATACTAGATTCTGCCACACAACATGTCCACAATCACTTGCAGATGGCAATTAACTCCATTAATCAAGTTTTTTTCATTAAACTCTACTTAGCGGCGGAATAAATCAGCACTTCTCAGAGCGTCTGCATGAGAGAGAGACTGGACTGGGCAATAGAGAGCGTATCCAATGGCTGTTTGGTAAAACTTAAGACAGCCATTTGGTTAGTGTCACACCACACCACACTCAATGAGCTCTCTGCCATTCCTCCCAGATGTGCTCATTTTCTGCACACCAGGGCCACCCAGAGCAGACTCCAACTGGATCCAAATGCCCGCACGACATGGCAAAGATGGATTTTGTCTTGTTTTTAGTTATACATATGAAAGAGTCGACTTCAAAAATGAAGATATCTGTTTTGGGTCTGTTATGTCAAAACGGCTTGTGATTCTATGCGGTCAATGCTGTCACGAAGCGTCCCTGCTGCACCACTGTGGACTACGCTGCCACCTTGTGGCGAATGCGTATAATTAAAAATCCTTTCTTTAAATTATAGACATTAAACATTCTAGGTTAAGTTAGCTCACTCGCTTATTGTTATTTTAAGCTCCATTCAAACACAAACCAGCTGAAACATCTCTAAACTGCGTTCCATTGCCTCTAAAAATCCGCTTAACGTCCCAGCAACTGTAACGTCCCTTCTGTGGTCGGCTGTGCCCGAATACCAGCGGCTCTGCCAGGGTAATGTTTTTCAGATGCCTGTCTCTCAGGGCATTCTCCAACACCATTAACACAAGCACTGCCAAAACACGGTTTCATCTAATGAGCCTCCACTGTGCACCCCCGTGATGCGTCTCAATGCCTCTTTTTATGCTTCTGCTGTGAGTAAACACATTTCTTTCTGCCCCGTTTAACCCGAACCATATTTGTCTCAGCTCTCCGAAACCACGCGGCACCCTGGCGTGCAAGACCTGCGATTCCGGCCAGCGTGGCATCATCACCCACTCCACTCCGTGGCTCTGCCACCTCATAATTACGCAGGCACGCAGACTCTGCCACCTGGCTGTTACCATGGCGACGCCCAACGCACTCTCATGGTAATTCGTAACTTTTTTATGTTTTGGAGATAAGATTTTCGCATTCGATTTGTCTATTCAGTTATGTACCCTCATAATCTTTAATCATTATAACTTCCCCTCCCACTTGCAGCTACGTCTGCGTCCCAAATGGCACCCTGAACCCTCACGGAAGGGTTGCCAGGTTTTCACAACAAAACCCGCCCAATTGCTCCTCAAAACTAGCCCAAAACTAGCCCAATGGCATTTCAGGGGGGTCCCACGGTAAAAATCGCGTTCCGGGGGGTAAAATTCGCGTTTTTGGCGGGGATCCCCTGGTAAAATTCGCATTCCAGGAATTAAATATCACGTTATTTTGGGTCGATTCAACCCGCGGACATGAAAAACAACCGGGAAAACCGCGGACTTGGCAACACTGCCTCACGGTCTTCCTCTGAGTCCGCACTTTCGTGACGTAATGCCGTTTTGACTGCCGGGTAAAGTCCTCTGCGTAGCAAGTGAGCTCAGCAGAAGTGCGCTTCGAGGACGCATAACAGATGCATAGGAGGTGTTCGCGAGCACCCTTCTGAAACCTAAAATATTCACTGCGTTCCATTCGGAAGGGCTCATATGCCCTAATCCCTTCAAAGGGTTTACCCTCCGGAGTGAGAGCTTCGATGAAGGGTGTAGGGGTAAAAAAACCCTCTTCTTTTGGAATGCACTTCTGCGTCATCTTAACGAGACAATCAAGGAAGCGCCTTTGTCGCACATTTTGTATGCTGGTTAATGACGAATGAGACACCCTACGGTCTTGTGGACTTAACGGACACGCGCACACGGCAGCCATTGTAAGTCAACAAGACCGAAAGTACACATGAAGTGTGCCATTTGGGACAAGGCCTGTGACGTCAAACAACTTCCCTGTGCAAAGGATCATGGAGGCCCGAAGTGTCCATCAGTTGTACCTTTCGAAATCCTTCATTCCGAAAGGCCCTTTGACGTGGACAGTTTTGAGCACTTCGGTTTGGAACGACCCTTCAATATGGCGGCCATGATTGTTTTCACTCCGAAGTGCCCTTCGGAGGGCGATATATCCCTTTTGGAATGCACCGAATGAATGGGTCACCCTACGGTCTCGTGGACTTAATGGATATGCGCACGCAGCGGCCAAGTAAGTCCACAAGACCGAAAGTGCACTTGAAGTGAGCCATTTGGGACGCAGCCTACATCTCTTCTCTGATGATGTAATTACTGGGACTAGGGCGAGACAACCTGTCACTCACATGACATCACAGCAATAGAGTGCATCAGAGCCCGCCCCCTTTTCCAGCGGCGCTGGTTCCGGATTTTTTTCATTTATTTTCCCCATAGGATTTTTTTTTTTTTAAAAAGTCTTAGAAAAAGAGTTATAAGCCATGAACCAAGCCAATCAGCTAAGCAAATTGTGATTTGAAGCAATTTTTTTTTTTTTTTTTGAAAATCTGACAAAAAGACAAACTTACAAACCTGTGTACTTAACGGTTTTAGTGAGGGAAAGAACTACAATCCCATGAAGCATTGCAAATAGCATAACTGAATTAAAAATTATGGAGGAATATAAAACTACTCATTTACAAATGTTGATTATATGAATAAAAACAATATATTTAAATTTATAGCAATATATATATATATATATATATATATTGGCCCTGTCCCAATTAGCACCCTAAACACTCGCGGTCTTCCTACGAGTCCGCACTTTTGTGATGTAACATTGCTTTGACTGTTGGGAAGAAGTCTGCTGTGGGGCTCACTTTAGTGGGGGCTCAGCAAAAGTGCGCATCGAGGGTGCATAACGACCGCAAAGGGGGCGCTCACGAGCACATTTCTGAAACCTAAAATGACAAATGGGACACCCTATGGTCTCTTGGACTTAATGGACACGCAGCAGCCATTAAGTCCACAAGGCCGAAATTGCATAAGGCCGAAGTGTGCCATTTGGGACAGGGCCATTTTCGACTTTCTGATTGATGTAATTTTTTGTACAGCATTATGGGTAATGTAGTTTTTCACCAGGAATTCCACTGTTAAACATGATTATTTTAAAACTAAGCTGAAATAATGCAGACTGACGGCTTCAGCAGAAGCAAATACCATGGACTCAACAACCATGTAGCTCACAGTAGGTCTGTCTTTAAAGGTTTATAAGTTATTGTTCAAAATCAATTTCCTTATGGAGAAAATGAATCGAGTTTTTACTTCCAGAACCAAACTGTTGTACTCTATAGCAAACCACAACCATTCAAACATCCAATCAATTTCCGATTAACAAATTCACACAAATTAGCCACTAATTCATCAAAATGTAAAACAGTTACAAATTGCCATTAGATTGTGTTTTGTGATGCACACATGATTCACAGTACAGCACCGACGATGGTATTATATGGGCCAGTGTGGGGTTGGTTTCGGTCGCCATCTGAATGCCAGAGTTCTTGAAGAGCAGGTAGAATGTAGGTGTGTCGTTCTGTGTCGGTTCATTGTTTAAAGCTTTCAGCTCGGCCTGCACCTCAGCTAAAGTGTTTCATTAGCATTGATTTAACTACTGTGAGAAAGACCCCACAACTTTCTGCCACACACACTCACACACACACACACACACACAAAAAGCATTAGGCACGGTGCTGTTCCTATGCCAAGAAAAAGGAGTTTTGTATGTGTGCATATGACCCGTGCAGGGGAAAAGCCCCAGAAAAGGAGAAACAAGAAGAGCTGCATATAGTCACACACACATGGATCAATCTGCACACACACTCCGTAAATCACACATAGGATTGCCAAGGTTCCTTAGGGCCTGAAGTCACTAAGGGGCCCCAGAGCTGCTGCCTACCAGGACCCCATTACAGGGAGAGGTGGTCCACAAGTACACAAACAGGTGGTCTACCATGGTGGTCTCTCTTTCACACACACATACACACATTATTTCACTACTGCTCAAGGCCAGAAACATTTTCAGAGGTTGAATAGATCAACAGACAGTTATAGGCAATTGGTTCAGCCAATTAGGCTAACGATTATCTGCATCATCTGATAATCTCAAATTGTCTTAGTTTCCACTTGTATGAATTTTAAAATCAACTGACAACCTTGTTCACAGATAAGCATTTGCTTTCAAAGGTGAATAAAATGGATAGTTTTCCCAAAAATTTAAATTCTGTCATCATTTAGTCACCCTCATGTCGTTTCAAACCTGTGTGACTTACTTTCTTCTGTGGAAAAAACATTTTGGTTCCCATTGACTTCTATTGTCCTGGACATTAAAAAAAAACATAATTTTTTATTCCCCAGAAGAAAGAAAGTCAAACAGATTTGGAACAACAGGAAATTATGACAGAATCTTCATTTCTGGGTGAACTATCCCTTTAAATGTACACAATATTGGTGAATACTTATTTTACACATCTCATTTGTCACCATGAAGTTATATTACATATATATCTGCATTACATAAATTGGCCATTGGTCACCCTACTCTCTAGATATCAGTATAAAAAACATATCTGTCAACTATTAAAAAAATAACGGTAGCACTTACAGTCCTGTTCCCCATGTACATACTATGTACTTATTATAGTAATTGCAATAACTGGGTAATAACTAGGTACTAACCCTGAACCTACCCCTAAAACTAACCTTAACCAATGTAGTTACCTTATATTACTCAGTACTTTCTTAGGTAAGTACACTGTAAGTACATGTAAGTGCACGTACTGTAAAATAAAGTGCAACCAAAATAACATATTACCAGCAATAAGATTATCTGAGTTTTGAGTTAATGAGGTTTGAATATGACAAGAAGTGTAATTTATTGATAATAACCTGATAATTATTTTCATAGTATGGCTGATAACAGAAAGTAGTTGTGATTTAGGCATCACAACTTCATAATTTACAGTAGTAAAATGGATTTTCATTTTAAGAAATGCTAAAAAATTACATTTAACAATTGTATTAAATTAGTGTTTTAAAAATTAACTTTAAGTGAGCATTTGGTGACAGCAAAGGTAATCTAAATGTAAAAAATATGAAAAAGGTAAAAATCCCCAATATTAGCAGATAAATGATAAGGTACCAATACATCATGCATATGTAATGTGATTTATTTAAAGTGAAAACACGTGAGATTCACACTCTTGGCACTATTTTCATAAACTCTTGGCATTCATTGTATAATTATGTGAATGTGTGTTTGTGTAATCTTGCACCGGCTGCATTTTTCAGGCCAGCTGGAGACCTTGGCTGTTTCCGAAATCGCCCCCTATACCTTTAAATAGGGCACTATTTGAGGGGACAGCCATTTATAGTGGTGTCAAACCATAGTGGATATTATCGAGTGCACTCATTCAATCCCACAATGCACCGCAATAACGAGTGTACAACCGATGTATGCTCAACGGCTAGAGAATACCCATAATACACTGTGACGGTCGTGCCGAATGAATTCCCGCGTCTGACCAGAAAATGGAGCTGAATCATCCATTCCATCCATTTTCCAAACCGCTGGTCCAATGTGGCTACAGCGTAATATCATACAGATATAAATTCTATATAAATATAAATTATTAAATTATTTAATTAAGGTTTATACATAGTTTCCATGACAGAGTTCAAGATAAATCTTTTCATTACTACAGGAGCTGCCAGTTTGCCAAGTTCCAAATGATTATTAAACAGCACAAACTACCCAATCAAACTAACCGAATTCACTCACTCGTTTTCACTCACTCTTTCAAGAGAACTATATTAGCGTAGTAATGTAGGAAATAGTGAATGAGGGTATATGGGGTGATTTCGGACACAGCCCAAGTCATTAAAGTATTCTCCACACTCCCACTCTTTTTCCCACCCACAATCCTTTTTTACTCTATGAGACACATTAGGAGAAAAAAACTCCACCTACTTTTTCTCCTCAAAGCATTATAGGAAACCATGTTGTCAATATTGTGATCTATTTATAACAGGCAGAGTGGTTGCATCCTATGTGACTAAGAGAGGATGATTATTACCTTCAAAAAAAGGTAGAAAGATAAATCATGGTGGATTATATCAGCAGAAAAACTCCAAGAACCAAACCGCACTAGTTGTTGCGGCTGTGTAACCTGTTGTCATTCAGAAGATACAATATTTAGCTGCTCCTGTGTGCATGGGTGGTCTTATACATGTGAAGATCACAACACACACATCCAAAACACACAGACACACACGTTCTAAATCAGCGGCAGCCCCCTGCCACGGTTAATCCAGGTAATATCAGCTCTTCCTGTCATTAGCTGGCCTGCGCTGGGTTTGGATGGAGGGCTGGGAGGGAACAGGGGGTGTTGGTTTGAGGTAATTAGGTTCACCAGGTGCAGCTCTGGGGGCACCAGTCACCGCTGCTCAAATTTATTATTTCCGTTGAGATTTTTTTTTCTTAGGCCATTCCAGGAGCCCTCAGTGTAGTGAAGCTCAGAGAGGTTCATTGTTCAGAGGCCTGCAGATCACCCCTGTAGAGCTGACATCTTGAAAGCAGAAGACCTCTCATTTTTTTGTAGTTTTACTTGAATTAATAAAATAATAGAAGAAAAACACTGGACCTCTGTCCAACAAGGTGACATTTTTACTGTGATTAAGTCAGAGTATGTTAAAAAATAGCTTCAGCATATGGTGTAAACTGTATTTTTTATTATAGTCTCCGATCAACAGGAGGATTTAAGCTAGCTAAACACTAAAGTCGCAACCAAAATAATTCTGAGCACTGTTACCCATTCAACTTCCTAAATCATCTCAACTTCATATTAACACTTTTAATGTGAAACCCTCGGAGGCCACGGCCTGCCAGTTTTAAATTCACATTTTTAAGAGCTGGAAGTCGAAAAAGAACCACATTAATTGTCACATCCAGCGAGAGTCTCGGAGGGATCTTTTCAAGGACACGTTGCTTACAGAACCCACACACACAAGTACGAACAGTAAAAGGTTTAGGCACACCCCTACTTCTCTTTCCCCATATTTACATTGTTGCCTTCGTAACATATAACAATCAAACCCTAGAGAGCATGGTAACTAACCACAAACTAGAATTTGCTTGAAGACGAGGGAAAATTCGAAGGTGATAAAATATTACAACCTTAAAACTTCACAAGCTCATTTGCTGTTAGCAATGAGGCCTATCGGCAACATTTCTCCACCCGACCTCGCAAATCTCCATGCAGTTCCTCTGATAGCGTGCCATCGCCCCCTAACGGACACAAGAGAACCTGTCAATGAACCCACCTCACCCGTTAGAATGTGAGCTTTGTTTAGCCGGGCGTTAATTAAAGCAGAGAATGTTTTTAGCAGCAGGTCCCCAGATGAAAAGGAAGAGAGGCCAAAATCCACCATCCCACTTTGTAATTAGCCTCGCTCCAGGCCTATGTGGGGCCATGCCAGATTTCACACCTCGCCAGGAGCAGGGCTGTGGGTGAGGGAGGGGTTTCATGGGACACTAATTGCCTCATTACTGCGCAATAAGTCACTTTAGCCACACTCTCCTTCAACTAACACCCCGGACACATGCGAGACGTGCGATCAGAGAGCAGAAGAGGTATTAAAACAAGCTCAGCTCAGGTCAGCTGCCTGGAGTTGATCAACCTCCATCTCATCCGATCAGAGAATGGGGCACCACGGTGTGTTGACACATTTAGTTTAGATGTAAACATGATGGTCCTGAGGGCAATTTAACTTAGCACATAAATCCTTCAGTGAAAATAATCTAAACAAAGGCAGGCAGGCTAAGGCTATCAGTTTTCAGAACGACAGGTTTAAGAGTGCTGAGTGGAACGGCAATGTTTTTCTAGGTCACTTTATTTTGTTAGAGCGGTGCTCTTTTGTGTTGCCATTGTGGCAACCAGACCTTCATTTTGTGTCTTTGTAAAACAAGCCTTCGCTCAAACATTCAGCCACAGCAAACACAAAAATGCAAATCAACCACAGGGGAATTTGAAGGTGCACGCAGTTTAAAAAAGTTTTACACATAAAGAAATGAACAACACTTTTGAGAAATAACATTAAAATTAAGCTCACTCACATAAGGACGTATAGGTTTTCTGTAAAATCCGTTTTTTTCTACATGAGGCAGGTCGCCCACTCATGGAAGCCGCCATGTTGACATAACATGACCAACCACGTTATACAATTGACAGACTTTCAACTACTACTAATAATAGCGCTATATGAAGTAAATATATTTGTAATTTTGCTTTCAGACAGAAGCAAACCAAATGATATAACAATAAACACCATATACTTATTAAAGACTTATTACCACAGTAACGTCCAACAGAACATCCTCATTACAAAACCAACAACCAATAACACACAAAACATTTCTGAGATTGAATCCAAGAATGTCCATGGAGAAAACATGGGCAAAAAGTAACATAAACAAAACATAAACAAAGAACTTTGCTCTGAAACAGCATCAGTTATTAAACAAATTTAATGCATCCAGGCCAGTAGGTGTCAGTATAAAGTCCAAGACTGCTGACATTATTATAACAAATAAGAGCTAGATATACACTACCAGTCAAAAGTTTGGACATGGTAAGATTTTTAATGTTTTAAAAAGAAGTTTCGTCTGCTCACCAAGGCTGCATTTATTTAATTAAAAATACAGCAAAAACAGTAATATTGTGAAATATTATTACAATTTAAAATAACTGTTTTCTGTTTGAATACATTTTATAAAGTAATTTATTCGTGTTGGAAAAGCTGAATTTTCAGCATCATTACTCCAGTCTTCAGTGTCACATGATCCTTCAAAAATCATTCTAATATGATGATTTGATGCTCAAGAAACATTTATTGTGTACAATTGTACAAAATATTTGTGTACAATATTTCTTTTTTAGGATTCTTTGATGAACAGAAAGTTCAAAAGAACAGCATTTATTTGAAATATAATCTTTTGTAACATTATAAATGTCTTTAATGTCACTTTTGATCAATTTAATGCATCCTTGCTGAATAAAAGTATTAATTTCTTTAATTTCTTTTCAAAAAAATAAAAATAAAAATTCTTACTGACCCCAAACTTTTGAACGGTAGTGTATAATGTTACAAAAGCTTTGTATTTCAGGTAAATGCTGTTTCAGGATTCTTCAAGGAATCCTGAAACAGAAATATTGTACACAAATATTTTGCACAATTGTACACAATAAATGTTTCCTGAGCATCAAATCATCATATTAGAATGATTTCTGAAGGATCATGTGACACTGAAGACTGGAGTAATGATGCTGAAAATTCAGCTTTGATCACAGGAATAAATTACTTTATAAAATATATTCAAACAGAAAACAGTTATTTTAAATTGTAATAATATTTCACAATATTACTGTTTTTGCTGTATTTTTAATTAAATAAATGCAGCCTTGGTGAGCAGACAAAACTTCTTTTTAAAACATTGAAAATCTTACCGTGTCCAAACTTTTGACTGGTAGTGTACTTAGGCTGCGTTTAACTCCACTTTTAGACATAAGCTGCGTCTCATTTCGAAGGCTGCATCCTCCGGAGGTCACATTTGAAGGCTACGTACATCATCGAGGCAGTCTCATTTAAGAAAAGTAACTGTTAGATTTCAAAGTAAGAAAGAAATTACAGTATTTTACACCTCACGACGAATAACAGTCAATTTTATTATGGTTACTTTTCTTAAATAAGACATCCTTGATGACGTATGCAGCCTTCAAATGCGACCTCTGAAGCACGCAGCCTCCGAAATGAGACACAGCTATACACTCGTGAAATTTCCTAAGCACTTCCCCTTGTCCACATACACATTGATTGTCATAGTAACAACACTAATGTGTGGGGGTTCAGCACATCTGATATTTTTTTAGCAATGAAAGTTTTGCAGATTTCAGTTGATATGATAATGTCATGAATTTTCCAAATATTTTTTTAAGCTTTATTTTTGGCTTTTTGCCTTTATTATGATAGGACAGTAAGCAGACAAGAAGAAAAGTTGGACAGAGAGAGGGGGACGGGATTGGGAAAGGTCCATAAGCCAGGACTCGAACTCGGGTCGCCCAAAGCGCAACGGCTATCAGCGCCGACTGCATTTTCCAAATATTAGATCCTTCAGATTTTATTTTCCAAATTTGAAAGGAACACTTTATCATACAGCAAGGCTTTGGCAATCATCACCCAACACGTGCATTATTTTGCAGACACGTTCATTTTAAAAATGACAGAATTTCAATATACACTATTTCTGATAAACGTCTATTTCAAAAAACTCATATACAAAATAATCAGTTGCTTAAATGTACTTAACGTACAGTTAATTCTGCTAAAACGCAAAGTATTAATATTAACGTTAACACTGACATTGGGCCGCTCATTGGCGCTTCTCAGCTACTATACCTAGTAATGGCCCTACTAAATAAAAATTTAGATTAATGTAGCATGACTGAACATGGGTTGTGTGGACCGTAACATTCATTGGGCCTTGAAGAGGAATACAAAATATTAAATAGCAGTGTAAAGGTGAATATAAATCGTGCAATGAACTGGGTCAACTGCAGATGATTTTGAAGATTATATATACAGGATTTAGTATGCAAAATGTTCCCTGACTATATCTTCTGTACAATCTGTATGACCTACTTGCATGTAAAATATCTAATTTGAAAACAAGCCTTTAGCATCTGACACTTCAAACTACAGGAAGGCCTAGTTTAGATCTGAACAAAAACTACATGTAACAATCATTTATAACATTAAAGACCACATTTGGGATGCAGCGTTATTTAAATTCTATACTATTTTAACTCTATACTAATTAAAATAAATAAATTAAAATATATTAATGATAAAAATATACATATAATTAGTAATAAAAATTAATAAAATAATAAAATTAATAAATAATAAAAAATGCATGAAAAAAGGAAATAATATACAAATATGGACTGATACTGATAAATCAAATTAATCTCTAATATCTTGCTATAACATACTGGTACTGATGTATTTTGTACAATTATAATTCTGCCTAAATTTAAAGTTGTTTTTTTCTTCTCTATAGTGATGTATATCCGAGTAAAATGTCTTCTCAAACAAGAAAAAATTTTGGGCGGGTCTTGATTTTGTCCATGGGGAATTGATTGGATGGATGTGGTTTGCTACTGCTGTGATGTCATGTGAGTGACAGGTTGTCCCGCCCTCGCATCAATAACTGCGTCATCAGAGAAGAGATGTTGTTACGAGAGGGAAGGGAAGTTATTTTGATTAAAGGGTGCATGAATTAAAAAAAATGATGTGCACAGATAAATCTTTTATAATAAATACTGCAATATTTCATAAAAAATAAGAATGGTCAATTTTCAAATTTCAAACTCTGTGAGCTAGCACACTAAACTTTCAAAAAGTGATGCTTACATGGCAAAATTCATTCAGCGGCAGAGTCTCTGAGCTGCAGAGTGTGTTTTGAGTGTGTAGGGATGGCAGAAAGCACCTCAGGCTAAAATGGTTGAATGGACTGATGATTTCCACCAGTTCTCAAGTCTGAATTCCCTCTCACAGACCAGCTGAGCTAACAGGGAATGTCAGTCAGCAGGGAAGGGGATGGGGGGGCTTTGTCTCTAGAAATCAGGTTTCTCCTTACAAATTCTCTCCATACAGGCTCTTGCCAGAGTCTATTGGACAGGTAGTTCAACGGTGTTAAATTACATCAGCATAGTCCAGATCCAGCCCCCTTGACTGAGACATTCATCAGCACTATAGAAACTAGATTACAAAAAATGAGAGATATCACAAGAGCATATGGATTATGACAGATAGGTATGTAATACCCTTTTTCAGCTGTGCTCAAAGCAAACCAGCATTCTATCTCATGCTATGCTTACATTTTTGGACTTCACTTAGAGGCCCTCAGTTATTTTATGTTTACTTCCAGCCCAGAAAACAAGCGAGCACTGTTGATTTTGTGCATAACCTTAATAACCCATTTCATTTATCACACATCTATACAGTTATTTCTGCGTTGAGATAACCATAACACTATAGTGATTCGGCAAGGCAATACAGGCCATAAAAGGGGCTTGAACCTACACATCTGTTCTACTGGATAAGAGTTCTGCAGGATGGGATTCAAAGGGATTCCTGACCACAGTGCAACCCCTGAATGACAACAAATCAGACCCTGATAGGCTGCAGGGCAACCTTATGACCTATATCTGCACTTGTAAATAATAAAAACCACTATAAAGTGGGGTAAAACATGCCTTAATGTAACCACCTGTGCTTCCGTTCCGGCATGGGACCAAAACTCAGTCAGCATTAATACAATATTTGTTTGGATATGCCATGGTTGGTTTATGATACAACACAGGACATTATAGAAGCCCATTTCTGACTCGAGTAAAAAAAACACAACAATAAAAAGGTAACTGTGGCTTTATATTTCACAGTGTGCTTAATTCATCTAGTTTTAATTCACTTTATTTATTTATCAACTACTGTTCAAAAAAATTATATTTCAAATAAATGCTGTTCTTTCGAACCTTCTATACATCACAGAACCCTGCAAAAAATGTATTGCGGTTTCCACAAAAATATCTTTGATAATAATAATAAATGTTTCATGAGCACCAAATCAGCATATTAGATGATTTCTGAAGGATCATGTGACACTGAAGACTGGAGTAATGATGCTGAAAATTCAACACTTCACGGGAATAAAATATATTACAATGGAAAACCGTTATTATGAAATTGTAATAATATTTCATAATATTGCTCTTTTTACTTCTTTTTTCAAATAAATGCACTTTTTGTGAGCATAAGAGACTGTTAAAAAACATTAAAAATACTGACCCCAAACATTTGAACAGTAGCGTAACTCATAATTTGCAACATTAACCACAACTTTATTTCTCATATTATGTCACAAATTTGTGAGTTTTCATCTAACAATGTAATTATTTCATGTAACTGTCACTTTGTTTCTCTAATTGTGACTTTACACCTAATTATGAGGTTTATATCTTGCAACTGTGAGTTTATTGCAATTGCGACTTTATTTCTTGTAATTCTGACTATTTTTTTTATAAGTATGACTTTATATTTCATAATTGGTACTCTTACAATGTGATTATTAAATTATTTAGATTATGTTTCTCGTAATTACAACATTATGTCTCATACTTTCAACCCTATATCTCACAGTTGTGGCATTATATTTCATAATTAAGACATTATTTCACATAATCATGACTTGTTATCTTACAATGTGACTTATTTTAACCTTAAAACCACAATTACTTTTATTTTTTACTCTAAGAAAATGTGTGATACTGAAACGATGAGACGTTTGAGACAGCACTGAAATTCAATCCATCATAGTGTTATATTTCATACAGGACTTCGTAATACACCATTAATACACAAATGTGCATGATTCAGTAAGTTAACACCTACTTGCATAGTCATGCTCTTATGTCACTGCTTTGTATTTTGTGCTGTACATATGGTGGCTGTTAATGTCCATCATGATCACTGCGCATTATTATTATGACGCATAATGATCGTGACCACCCACACGTACCCGTTACCTTTAGCCATATTAAGGAAGCTCTTATGGTGCGTTAGCTAACACGTATTTGATCCCTTCTGAGGGACTTTAATCCGCATTATCCATGAATTTAGTGTTTATGAGCTGCTCTGAGCGGGTGAGATGGATATACATCTCAGCAGCAGCTCCGGGTCTGGGGGCCTTAGAAAATAGCATTCCCACTGCAATACTACCGCTTGTGTTTACATGTTCAGATCATGTACTACTTCGAAGGTGCTTAGCGAACCCCAAACGAGTTCAGAACTTGTGCTATCGATACCTAAAGCGTCACGAAATCGAGCAAAACGCAGTGAAGTCCCATCGCTTCACCACACCTAGCAACAGCGCAGCTGCGACGCAGGAAGTGAGTGTGATTGTGGTGCGCGCGAGCCGGCCATTGCTGCGCGCGCTGCAGCGGCACAGATTCTGTTTCCGCGAGCGCACTTACCGATGTGATTATCCTCAATGTGCACGATGAGCTCGGCCAGCGACTCGAAGTGCAGTCCGCAGCCCCCGAACTGGCAAATGTTGGAGAAGAAGGAGGCGGCGGCGATGCCTGTCATGGTCTTTGCTACATTGAAGAGCAGCAGCACGGGGCGAGCGGAAAGGGGATCGCACGCACTCGCACGCACGCACAGTCACAGGCAGGCAGACAGCGGCAGCAGCTGGAGCAGCGTAGGACGAGAGCGCGCGACGCAGCAGGAGAGAGAGGAGGGCCCACCGACACACGTCATACCTGTTGATATGAAATATTCCACCATTCCTAATCCTTAAGACATTGTGCGTGTCTTTATTTGTGATTCTGCACTTAGAGGCGCTATTTGAAATCTATAAAAAAGGACACTTCAAAATATGTCAAAACATATTGGAAATATGTTATATGGAAAGACTTTCCGTAGACATAATGATTTTTATACTGTACAAACTGTATATTCTATCCCCTAACCCTAGCCCTAAACCTATCCATCACAGAAAACTTTCTGCATTTTTACATTTTCAAAAAACACCATTCTGTATCATTTTATAAGCTGTTTTCCTCATAGGGATGAAAAAAATGTCCCCACAAAGGTCAAAGATTTCTGGTATTGCCATCATTCCGGGGACATTTTGTTACCAGGACCACAAACAAACACACACACATTAGAGTGGAGATGGAGTGTGTAGCTTTTCATTTCTTAAACAACCATGTAGGAAGACATTTTTTTGGGATGTGCTGGAGTAGACTTTACAGAGTGCTCACCTCTTGCATTGAGAATACAAGATCTTGACCAAAAATTGATGCACCTCTTGATGGAAATAACATCACAACATTTATTTCCATCAAGAGGTGCATCGATTTTTGGTCAAAATCTTGTCTAGTCTACTCCAGCACATCCCAGAGACTTTCAATGAGTTTAAGGTCTGGACTCAGAGGTGCCAATTCATGTGTGAAAATTATTCTTCATATATACACCGATCAGGCATAACATTATGACCACCTTCCTAATATTGTGCTGGTCCCACTTTTGCTGCCAAAACAGCCCTGACCCATCGAGGCATGGATTGCACTAGACCCCTGAAGGTGTGCTGTGGTATCTGGCACCAAGATGTTAGCAGCAGATCCTTTAAGTCCTGCAAATTGCAAGGTGGGCGTCTGTGGATCGGACTTGTTTGTTCAGCACATCCCACAGATGCTCGATTGGATTGAGATCTGGGGAATTTGGAGGCCAAGTCAACACCTCAAACTCACTGTTGTGCTCCTCAAACCATTCCTGAACCATTTTTGTTTTGTATTAGGGCACATTATCCTGCTGAAAGAGGCCACAGCCACCAGGGAATTCAGTTTCCATGAGAGGGTGTACATGGTCTGCAACAATGCTTAGGTAGGTGGTACGTGTCAAAGTAACATCCACATGGATGGCAGGACCCAAGGTTTCCCAGCAGAACATTGCCCAAAGCATCACACTGCCTCCGCTGGCTTGCCTTCTTCCCGTAGTGCATCCTGGTGCCATGTGTTCCCCAGGTAAGCGACGCACTCGCACCCGGCCATCCATGTGATGTAAAAGAAAACGTGATTCATCAGACCAGGCCACCTTGTTCCATTGCTCCATGGTCCAGTTCTGATGCTCACGTGGGGCACTTTCAGCTGTGGACAGGGGTCAGCATGGGCACCCTGACTGGTCTGCGGCTATGCAGCCCCATACGCAACAAACTGTGATGCATTGTGTATTCTGACAGCTTTCTATCAGAACCAGCATTAACTTCTTGAGCAATTTGAGCAACAGTAGCTCATCTGTTGGATCGGACCACACAGCCCAGCCTTTGCTCCTCACGTGCATCAATGAGCCTTGGCCGCGCATGACCTGGACCTGGACACTGCAGACCGGGAACACCCCACAATAGCTGCAGATTTGGAGATGCTCTGACCCAGTCGTCTAGCCATCACAATTTGGCCCTTGTCATTTTTCCTGCTTCTAACACAACGACTTTAAGGACAAAATGTTCACTTGCTGCCTAATATATCCCACCCACTAACAGGTGCCGTGATGAAGAGAGTGGTCATAATGTTATGCCTGATCGGTGTATATTTACACTTTATGAAAAAAAAAAAAAAAGAATCAAAGAGAAACAATAAAAAAAATTATAAAGCTGAAATATGTCATATAAATCTATAATTGTTCTTTTTATTATTAGTTCACTATAGAAATTTCTATTCCTATAGGGGACAGAAAAGTTCCGCAGTTGAACCTAAATTGAACGTGTGTACTTTTCTTCATTACTCATTCATCTTCACATGATTTAGTTTCTATAGATGGTTTGACATTGTGGAGTTTGAAAAGCACGAAACTTTGCTTTGCAAATACAAAAAACTCTATATATAACTCTATATTTAACTTTCTATAAAGTATAACTGTAAATAACGGTTCATATGAAGTCAAATGCAGTGCAGTAGAAATCCACATGATGGCAGTGTGAAATTACAAACGGAACTGTCCCTTTCTACAGCTACGACAATTCAGATCCGTATTATAACTAAGCAAAACAACCGATAAATAAACATTGTAGCACCACAGTACCATGACCAAAAACATTGTAGTCCCATAGCACTGTACAATAAAATTTTTGTACAATAAAATAAATAAACTTAAAACCTTATATCGAATAAGATTGTAGTTGAATACTGCTTCTAAAACTTTTGTTTTTTTGCGATTTATATTTAATATAGAAGGTGGTCCATATATAAAGATCTATATTCAAATAATACATTTTAATATTAATATTTGAATGATTTTGAGCCTCTGTATATTATCATAAAGCTCCCAAGCTAATGTTTCATCACTGTTGGTTTGTATAGGTAATCAAGCGCGCATACAGTATGTTCAATGTCCTATACATTTAACGTTAGCCACATATAAATTAACTTCTTGAAGCAGAAAGGCCATAAATGGCCGTGTGGTCACTCAGATGACTCGATCACTATGGTGTTTCTCCGTCAGTAATAGAGAGCCCCAGTGGTGTAGACTACATTATGGCTGTTTTCTTTCCTCTTACTCGCGTTCACATCCATGTGCTTCATCCCTCTCTCCCCGCTCTCTCACCGCCTCTGTTTTTCCATGATTTCCTGTTCACGTTTGTTGGCAGAAGTTGTTGGTGCTGGTGTTGTGCCCGGTACTGTGTAATGGGGAGCTTGTTGGGTTGGGCCCCATTTACTCACCACAGCAGAGCGCAGCATGGGCAGCTGTGCACCCTGATAGGTCTGCTTTTTCCAGCAGCGCTGGAGCTCGCTATGGGACATGTCTGTGAAAGCATTACATCATTGACTCACTCGTTTTTGAGGCTCTCCAGAGCTCACGGCCTTTAATTTTGCTTTCAATTCTACAAATTTCATTGGATGGTCAGTTGTCAACCTCAGACTTTGCGATTGCTGATGAGATTCAGATTCTTTTGCTCAAGGCCACATTTGTGGGGGAAAGTTGAATCTCAGAAACAAACAAAAAATATATATATATTTTTTCCCATTTAATTTTTGTTTTTGTTTTTTTTTTGTTTTGTTTTTTGTTTTTGCCTATGATGTTAACAGCTAGTAGATGTCCTAACATTTCTAATGGTGCAAATATTTTATAAAAAAAAATAATGTTTTTAGTTTAACCCTATAAAGTTGCCTTTTTAAGTGTTATCTAAACTGTTCCATTTCAAAAAAAGAAATGAAAACGTATAAAACGAGTCACCATCGAGTTCACCTTAATTTATGGCTGTTCTCTCCACCTTATTGTCTTAAATCTGGTTCAAGACCACACAAATAGAAGCTATTCTGTGATGACTGATAGGGTAAAGACACTGCCGTTGAATATTTTGGTATTTCTAAGGTCCACGAAGTGTAATTCATTCTCCTAATGTTACCAAACACAAGCCCCCAGACCTCATTAAGGAAGTAAATGACATAATGTTCAGACACATAACTATTACAAATACTGGCCTTCCCTCACTGGCAACGGGAAATACAGAACTCAGACGCACATGGCATCATGCCCTCACCACTGCAGTCATACTGTATAAACTACTCAGAAATGCTGTCTTTCATTATGTAATGGTTACATTGTTCCACTTCAAACAGTTCCAGTGCACTTTTTGTTGGTGGTATAATAGTATTATTATGCACTGTGTGGTTTATAAACGCTTGAGTGTGGTGCAGTGGTAGGCCTAAAGCATGAGATCTCAATACATGAATAGAATAAATCCTAACGCTGGCTCAAAACTGACCAGTGTGAAACCCAGAATGACCTGGGATTAATAATTTTTTTGTGAAAAACCCTCTGAAGATTCAGAACCTATAGATGTCCTTTTATAGTGCCGGCAGAATATAGCGCAATTTCATCATGACATCACTTCCTCTGACATTAGAACCAAGCGCAGGGCATCTTTCCATATCAAATAATGAGTTTCTTTCTAAAAGTGCTCTCATGTGCTAGACCACCACTTTGAGCAAAACAATGAGCTTTGTTGGGGGAGAAAGCATATGTTATTATACAAAGCTGTATATACTTCAACATTTCCATCCCTGCAGGCACTTCAAGACATGGAGATGATTCAACAGAGAGAAGCTGGAACATTCCGTCAAGATCAAACAGCCAATCTGCTTTCTTGCTCTGTATCTAATGATCATTCTTCAATCATTCAAACCTTCAAAATGCTGCTTAAACAAATCTGAATTAAGAATTCAACCATGTATGTTTTTCTTTGTGATGTGCATATGATTTTTAGTTGCGTTCATGGGAATGTAAAATAAATCTTGAATTATGACATAATACTGGATTCAAGCAACTATCAAAATCAGATACAGTTCTGGCTCTTACGATACATCTGGTTATATGTCACTGTCAGCCACACACACACACACACACACACACACACACACTGCTTGGCTGCATCTCAGTGGGTTTGTTTTGACTCACTAAATCCTGAACAAACTCCTTGTATTCTGTAAATATAAACAAAATAATTATTCTTTTTAATTTTGAGTTCTTGCCCAACAAGCCCTCCATTATGCCGATGACATTTGATAAATTTGACATCGTTTTTTGTTTGTTTGTTTTACATCTCCAGTATTGTAACTTTTGTTGAATGCAGTGTTGATCATTATGTGCTATTGGAATTATATAAATATGTGGATCCATTTAGAATACAACAAACAAACAAACAAACAAACACACACACACACACACAAATAACAGGCAAAAGCCCTTCTATAAAAATGTGGATCCATTTACAAACAAACAAATAAATAACAGGCAAAAGCCCTTGTATAAATATGTGGATCCATTTACAATGCAACAAACAAATAACAGGCAAAGCCCCTAGTATACATATGTGGATTAATTTACAATGCAACAAACAAACAAACAACAGGCAAAGCCCCTTGTATAAATATGTGGATTCATTTACAATGCAACAAACAAACAAACAAACAAATAACAGGCAAAGCCCCTTGTATAAATATGTGGATTCATTTACAATGCAACAAACAAACAAACAAACAAACAAATAACAGGCAAAACCTCTTGTATAAATATGTGGATTCATTTACAATGCAGCAAACAAACAAACAAACAAACAACAGGCAAAGCCCCTTGTATAAATATGTGGATTCATTTACAATTGCAACAAACAAACAAACAAACAAACAAATAACAGGCAAAGCCCCTTGTATAAATATGTGGATTCATTTACAATGCAACAAACAAACAAACAACAGGCAAAACCCCTTGTATAAATATGTGGATCCATTTACAATGCAACAAACAAACAAACAAATAACAGACAAAACCCCTTGTATAAATATGTGGATTCATTTACAATGCAACAAACAAACAAACAAACAAACAAATAACAGGCAAAACCCCTTGTATAAATATGTGGATTTATTTACAATGCAACAAACAAACAAACAAACAACAGGCAAAACCCCTTGTATAAATATGTGGATCCATTTACAATGCAACAAACAAACAAACAAATAACAGACAAAACCCCTTGTATAAATATGTGGATTCATTTACAATGCAACAAACAAACAAACAAACAAACAACAGGCAAAGCCCCTTGTATAAATATGTGGATTCATTTATAATTGCAACAAACAAACAAACAAATAACAGGCAAAGCCCCTTGTATAAATATGTGGATTCATTTACAATGCCACAAACAAACAAACAAACAAACAACAGGCAAAACCCCTTGTATAAATATGTGGATCCATTTACAATGCAACAAACAAACAAACAAATAACAGGCAAAACCCCTTGTATAAATATGTGGATCCATTTACAATGCAACAAACAAACAAATAACAGGCAAAAGCCCTTGTATAAATATGTGGATCTGTTTACAGTGCAAAAAACAAAGAAACAAAGAAACAAATAACAGGCAAAACCCCTTGTATAAATATGTGGATCCAGTTAAAAATATAGCTGCAAGCAGCAATTACGGGGCCAAGCACAAAAGCGGCACAAGAGGCCAGGCAACATGGCTGGGAGCAACAGACCAACTGCAACAGTGAGCAATTAAAGACCTATTAAGATCATTTTAGGCAAAAGAGCTGAAAAATGATCAAAAATGAGGATTTACTGGTTCATCACTTTCGACCAATAGGTGGCGCTGTGACCAAATTAATGTGGTATG
This sequence comes from Hypophthalmichthys nobilis, assembly GCA_037950665.1. NCBI lineage: Eukaryota > Metazoa > Chordata > Actinopteri > Cypriniformes > Xenocyprididae > Hypophthalmichthys > Hypophthalmichthys nobilis. The sequence continues at coordinate 22,768,113 of CM075481.1, read as the reverse complement.
GTCAGAGTGAGGTGACAATGACACTTGCAAAGTTTGGTGTCAATATTTCAAAGCATTGCAGAGATACAGACTCAACAGTGATTTTGGCATCATGCCTCTGATTCGTTGCTGCAGTATGGGAAAAAGGTTATGTCTATCAACACGAAATCCATAACATTTTATCAGCATGGTCTGAAGATGATACGATTCGATTTTGGTGAAAATTGGACCAACGGTCTAGGAGTAGTTCGAAAAAGTATGTTTTTAAAGAAAATCAAAATGACTGACAGGAAGTTTGGCTGACTGTGGCAAAATTGGCATCAATGTTCTCAGCATGACCCACGGAATCTAATAAGACCAGTTTCATTACAATAGGCCACATTTTTATAAAGCTATTAGCATTTTTTAAATATTTCGTTATAAAATTTGACCACAAGGAGGCGCTGTCTCAAAACCTATTGTGTACCTTCAGAGCATGATGCCAAATCCTGAGTTTCGTAATGGTACATCAATGCATTCCTATAATATAGCATTTTTTATCATAATACTGTATTGTAGTCAATGGAAATTTCATGTTTTGTTCAATTATAGCGCCACCAAGAGGCACAATCCCACCTAATTTTTTGTGTGTCCTCAGGGTGACCCCATACATGTGTGTATCAAATTTGGTGCAAATATCTCATTTCGTTTTGGAGTTATAGACATTTACATGTAAGATATCATAAAAAATGGCCCCTGGACGACTTTGTTTTGATTTTTTTGCCACTTCCTATCAAAATTTTGACATTTGGGCTGTAACATATAGTTAACCAGCTTAGGTTCCGTGTTTCCTATGGTGGTTTCGTCTCGATCGGACTAACGGTTTCAAAGATATTCGCAATTGTTTTTTCAGCGCTAAATCACCACGCCGCACAAACCGTAAGTCGAAATCTATCATGTTTGGTATCGATGGACTCGGCAAGGATTCAGGAGTCTAAGAATGTGACTCCCATGAAAATAAGCTAATCAGATCAAAAGTTATAAGCATATGAAAAAAAAAATTCTCCACTAGGTGGCGCTGGTCCGAAACTTCTCAGGCTCCTTCAGGGCATTGTCCTGATGACCCATACCGAGTTTCGTAACGATATGCTAATGCATTCGTAAAATACAGCATTTTACCACAAAATTCAAAATGGCCGACAGCCAAAATGGCAGATATGGGAAATCTGGATATCATTCGACTCGGCATGATGCCCCGAATCCAACGAGACCAAATTTATGATTTTTGGACAAACCCATCAGAAGTTATAAGCAAAAATAGCAATTTTTCGTATCTCCGGACCAGTAGGTGGCGCTGCGCCGAAACGCTGCATGTTGCCTCAGGTCATGCTTGTGATGACATGTACCAAGTTTGGTCTGAATACGATAAAGCGTTGCGGAGATACAGCATTATGTCTATTTTCGCAAGCGCTACGTGAAATTCATTCGCGTGTTTTTCGAAAACGATTTGAGAAATCGACTTGAATTCCATAACTTTTTGTCAGCATGGTCTGAAGATGATCTGGTTCAATTTTCGTGAAAATCGGAGTAACGGCCTAGGAGGAGTTCGAAAAAGTAGGTTTTTCAGAAAATTCAAAATGGCGGAAAAATTTTCATGACGGAAAATGACGTCATAGGGTGCAATCGATTCGTCATGAGCCAAGGAATCAGAGGAAAAAAGAATTTTGTTTCTAACCCTTACGGTTCAAAAGTTATTAACATAAACATAAGTGCAACTTTGGACAGCTGGTGGCGCTAGAGGGATTGAGTTAGAGACTCCAAATTTGCTATGGACCAGGGTCAGACTGTCCTCTAACTGTGTGCCAAATTTCACAACTTTCCCGCAAGCGGTTCTATAGGCTACCATAGACTTCCAGAGCGGAAGAAGAAGAAGAAGAAGAAGAATAATAAAAAAAAAAAAGAAATCCAACGGATACAATAGGTGCCTAAGCACCTTCGGTGCTTGGCCCCTAAATATAGCTGCAAGCAGCAATTACGGGGCCAAGCACAAAAACGGCACAATAAGCCAGCCAACATGGCTGTGAGCATCAGACCAACTGCAACAGTGACCTATTAAGATCATTTTAGGCAAAAGAGCTGAAAAATGATCAAAAATGAGGATTTACTGGTTCATCACTTTCGACCAATAGGTGGCGCTGTGACCAAATTAATGTGGTGTGGTCAGAGTGAGGTGACAATGACACTTGCAAAGTTTGGTGTCAATATTTCAAAGCATTGCAGAGATACAGACTCAACAGTGATTTTGGCATCATGCCTCTGATTCGTTGCTGCAGTATGCGAAAAAGGTTATGTCTATCAACATGAAATCTATAACATTTTACCAGCATGGTCTGAAGATGATACGATTTGATTTTGGTGAAAATTGGACCAACGGTCTAGGAGTAGTTCGAAAAAGTATGTTTTTAAAGAAAATCAAAATGACTGACAGGAAGTTTGGCTGACTGTGGCAAAATTGGCATCAACGTTCTCAGCATGACCCACGGAATCTAATAAGACCAATCTCATTACAATAGGCCACATTTTTATAAAGCTATTAGCATTTTTTAAATATATTGTTATAAAATTTGACCACAAGGAGGCGCTGTCTCAAAACTTATTGTGTACCTTCAGAGCATGATGCCGATGACAAATCCTGAGTTTCGTAATGGTACATCAATGCATTCCTATAATATAGCATTTTATATCATAATACTGTATTGTAGTTAATGGAAATTTCATGTTTTGTTCAATTATAGCGCCACCAAGAGGCACAATCCCACCTAACTTTTTGTGTGTCCTCAGGGTGACCCCATACATGTGTGTATCAAATTTGGTGCAAATATCTCATTTCGTTTTGGAGTTATAGACATTTACATGTAAGAGATCATAAAAAAATGACTCCTGGATGACTTTGTTTAGATTTTTTTTTGCCACTTCCTATCAAAATTTTGACATTTGGGCTTTCACATATAGTTAACCAGCTTAGGTTCCGTGTTTCCTATGGTGGTTTCGTCTCGATCGGACTAACGGTTTCAAAGATATTCGCAATTGTATTTTAGCGCTAAAACACGACGCCGCACAAACCGTAAGTTGAAATCTAGCATGTTTGGTATCGTTGGACTCGGCAAGGATTCAGGAGTCTAAGAATGTGACTCCCATGAAAATAAGCTAATCAGATCAAAAGTTATAAGCATATGAAAAAACAAATTCTCCACTAGGTGGCGCTGGTCCGAAACTTCTCAGGCTCCTTCAGGGCATTGTCCTGATGACCCATACCGAAGTTTCGTGGACGATACGCTAATGCGTTCGTAAAATACAGCATTTTAGCACAAAATTCAAAATGGCCGACAGCCAAAATTGCAGATATGGGGAAACTGGATATCATTCGACTCAGCATGATGCCCCGAATCCAACGAGACCAAATTTATGATTTTTGGACAAAACCATCAGAAGTTATAAGCAAAAATAGCCATTTTTCGTATCTCCGGACCAGTAGGTGGCGCTGCGCCGAAACGCTGCATGTTGCCTCAGGTCATGCTTGTGATGACATGTACCAAGTTTGGTCTGAATACGATAAAGTGTTGCGGAGATACAGCATTATTTCTATTTTCGCAAGGCTTCGTAAAATTCATTCGCTTCTTTTTCGAAAACGGTTTGAGAAATCAACCTGAATTCCATAACTTTTTGTCAGCATGGTCTGAAGATGATCTGGTTCAATTTTTGTGAAAATCGGAGTAACGGCCTAGGAGGAGTTCGAAAAAGTAGGTTTTTCAGAAAATTCAAAATGGCGGAAAAATTTTCATGACGGAAAATGACGTCATAGGGTGCAATCGATTCGTCATGAGCCAAGGCATCAGAGGAAAAAAGAATTTTGTTTCTAACCCATACGGTTCAAAAGTTATTAACATAAACATGAGTGCAACTTTGGACAGCTGGTGGCACTAGAGGGATTGAGTTAGAGACTCCAAATTTGCTATGGACAAAGGTCAGACTGTCCTCTAACTGTGTGCCAAATTTCACAACTTTCCCGCAAGCGGTTCTATAGGCTGCCATAGACTTCCAGAGCGGAAGCGGAAGAAGAATAATAATAAAAAAATATAGCTGCAAGCAGCAATTACGGGGCCAAGCACAAAAGCGGCACAAGATGCCAGCCAACACGGCTGGGAGCAACAGACCAACTGCAACAGTGAGCAATTAAAGATCTATTAAGATCATTTTATGCAAAAGAGCTGAAAAATGATCAAAAATGAGGATTTACTGGTTCATCACTTTCGACCAATAGGTGGCGCTGTGACCAAATTAATGTGGTGTGGTCAGAGTGAGGTGACAATGACACTTGCAAAGTTTGGTGCCAATATTTCAAAGCCTTGCAGAGATACAGACTCAACAGTGATTTTGGCATCATGCCTCTGATTCGTTGCTGCAGTATGGAAAAAAGGTTATGTCTATCAACATGAAATCAATAAGACCATCTCATTACAATAGGCCCCATTTTTATAAAGCTATTAGCATTTTTTAAATATATCGTTATAAAATCTGACCACAAGGAGGCGCTGTCTCAAAACCTATTGTGTACCTTCAGAGCATGATGCCGATGCCACATCCTGAGTTTCGTAATGGTACATCAATGAAATTTCATGTTTTGTTCAATTATAGCGCCACCAAGAGGCACAATCCCACCTAATTTTTTGTGTGTCCTCAGGGTGACCCCATACATGTGTGTATCAAATTTGGTGCAAATATCTCATTTCGTTTTGGAGTTATAGACATTTACATGTAAGAGATCATAAAAAATGACTCCTTGACGACTTTGTTTTGATTTTTTTGCCACTTCCTATCAAAATTTTGACATTTGGGCTTTAACATATAGTTAACCAGCTTAGGTTCCGTGTTTCCTATGGTGGTTTCGTCTCGATCGGACTAACGGTTTCAAAGATATTCGCAATTGTTTTTTAAGCGCTAAAACACGACGCCGCACAAACCGTAAGTTGAAATCCATCATGTTTGGTATCGTTGGACTCGGCAAGGATTCAGGAGTCTAAGAATGTGACTCCTGTGAAAATAAGCCAACCAGATCAAAAGTTATATGCATATGAAAAACAAATTCTCCACTAGGTGGCGCTGGTCCGAAACTTCTCAGGCTCCTTCAGGGCATTGTCCTGATGACCCATACCGAAGTTTCGTAACAATGCGCTAATGCGTTAGTAAAATACAGCATTTTAGCACAAAATTCAACATGGCCGACGGTGAAAATGGCTGATATGTGAAAATTGTATAGCATTCGACTCAGCATGATGCCCCGAATCCAACGAGACCATATTTATGATTTTTGAACAAACCCATCAGAAGTTATAAGCAAAAATAGCAATTTTTCGTATCTCCGGACCAGTAGGTGGCGCTGTGCCGAAACGCTGCATGTTGCCTCAGGTCATGCTTGTGATGACATGTACCAAGTTTGGTCTGAATACGATAAAGCGTTGCGGAGATACAGCATTATGTCTATTTTCGCAAGCGCTACGTGAAATTCATTCGCGTGTTTTTCGAAAACGATTTGAGAAATCGACTTGAATTCCATAACTTTTTGTCAGCATGGTCTGAAGATGATCTGGTTCAATTTTCGTGAAAATCGAGTAACGGCCTAGGAGGAGTTCGAAAAAGTAGGTTTTTCAGAAAATTCAAAATGGCGGAAAAATTTTCATGACGGAAAATGACGTCATAGGGTGCAATCGATTCGTCATGAGCCAAGGAATCAGAGGAAAAAGAATTTTGTTTCTAACCCTTACGGTTCAAAAGTTATTAACATAAACATAAGTGCAACTTTGGACAGCTGGTGGCGCTAGAGAGGATTGAGTTAGAGACTCCAAATTTGCTATGGACCAGGGTCAGACTGTCATCTAACTGTGTGCCAAATTTCACAACTTTCCCTCAAGCGGTTCTATAGGCTACCATAGACTTCCAGAGCGGAAGAAGAAGAAGAAGAAGAAGAAGAAGAAGAAGAATAATAAAAAAAGAAATCCAACGGATACAATAGGTGCCTAAGCACCTTCGGTGCTTGGCCCCTAAAAAAGAACGCCAACGGATACAATAGGTGCCTAAGCACCTTCGGTGCTTGGCCCCTAAATATAGCTGCAAGCAGCAATTACGGGGCCAAGCACAAAAGCAGCACAAGAAGCCAGCCAACATGGCTGGGAGCATCAGACCAACTGCAACAGTGAGCAATTAAAGACCTATTAAGATCATTTTAGGCAAAAGAGCTTTAAAATGATCAAAAATGAGGATTTACTGGTTCATCACTTTTGACCAATAGGTGGCGCTGTGACCATATTAATGTGGTGTGGTCAGAGTGAGGTGACAATGACACTTGCAAAGTTTGGTGTCAATATTTCAAAGCATTGCAGAGATACAGACTCAACAGTGATTTTGGCATCATGCCTCTGATTCGTTGCTGCAGTATGGGAAAAAGGTTATGTCTATCAACACGAAATCCATAACTTTTTACCAGCATGGTCTGAAGATGATACGATTAGATTTTGGTGAAAATTGGACCAACGGTCTAGGAGTAGTTTGACAAAGTATGTTTTTAAAGAAAATCAAAATGACTGACAGGAAGTTTGGCTGACTGTGGCAAAATTGGCATCAATATTCTCAGCATGACCCACGGAATCTAATAAGACCAGTCCCATTACAATAGGCCCTATTTTTATAAAGCTATTAGCATTTTTTAAATATCTAGTTATAAAATCTGACCACAAGGAGGCGCTGTCTCAAAACCTATTGTGTACCTTCATAGCATTGTACCAATGGCACACCCTGAGTTTCGTAATGGTACATCGAAGCATTTATATAATATAGCATTTTATATCATAATATTGTATTGTAGTTAATGGAAATTTCATATTTTGTTCAATTATAGCGCCACCAAGAGGCACAATCCCACCATTTTTTTTATGTGTCCTCATGGTGACCCCATACATGTGTGTATCAAATTTGGTGCAAATATCTCATTTCGTTTTGGAGTTATAGACATTTACATGTAAGAGATCATAAAAAATGACCCCTGGACGACTTTGTTTTGATTTTTCTGCCACTTCCTATCAAAATTTTGACATTTGGTCCGTGACTTTTAGTTAACCAGCTTAGGTTCCGTGTTTCCTATGCTGGTTTCGTCTCGATCGGACTAACGGTTTGAAGATATTCGCAATTGTTTTTCAGCGCTAAATCATCACGCCGCACAAACCGTAAGTCAAAACCTAGCATGTTTGGTATCGTTGGACTCGGCAAGGATTCAGGAGTCTAAGAATGTGACTCCATGAAAATAAGCTAATCAGATCAAAAGTTATAAGCATATGAATAAACAAATTCTCCACTAGGTGGCGCTGGTCCGAAACTTCTCAGGCTCCTTCAGGGCATTGTCCTGATGACCCATACCGAGTTTCGTGACGATACGCTAATGCGTTAAGTAAATACAGCATTTTAGCACAAAATTCAAAATGGCCGACAGCCAAAATGGCAGATATGGGAAAACTGGATATCATTCGACTCAGCATGATGCCCCGAATCCAACGAGACCAAATTTATGATTTTTGGACAAAACCATCAGAAGTTATAAGCAAAAATATCAATTTTTCATATCTCCGGACCAGTAGGTGGCGCTGCGCCGAAACGCTGCATGTTGCCTCAGGTCATGCTTGTGATGACATGTACCAAGTTTGGTCTGAATACGATAAAGCGTTGCGGAGATACAGCATTATTTATATTTTCGCAAGGCTTCGTAAAATTCATTCGCTTTTTTGAAAACGGTTTGAGCAATCAACTTGAATTCCATAACTTTTTGTCGGCATGGTCTGAAGATGATCTGGTTCAATTTTCGTGAAAATCGGAGTAACGGCCTAGGAGGAGTTCGAAAAAGTAGGTTTTTCAGAAAATTCAAAATGGCGGAAAAATTTTCATGACGGAAAATGACGTCATAGGGTGCAATCGATTCGTCTTGACCCAAGGAATCAGAGGAAAAAAGAATTTTGTTTCTAACCCTTACGGTTCAAAAGTTATTAACATAAACATAAGTGCAACTTTGGACAGCTGGTGGCGCTAGAGGGATTGAGTTAGAGACTCCAAATTTGCTATGGACAAAGGTCAGACTGTCCTCTAACTGTATGCCAAATTTCACAACTTTCCCGCAAGCGGTTCTATAGGCTGCCATAGACTTCCAGAGCGGAAGCGGAAGAAGAATAATAATAAAAAAATATAGCTGCAAGCAGCAATTACGGGGCCAAGCACAAAAGCGGCACAAGAAGCCAGCCAATACGGCTGTGAGCATCAGACCAACTGCAACAGTGAGCAATTAAAGCCCTATTGAGATCATTTTAGGCAAAAGAGCTGAAAAATGATCAAAAATGAGGATTTACTGGTTCATCACTTTCGACCAATAGGTGGCGCTGTGACCATATTAATGTGGTATGGTCAGAGTGAGATGACAATGACACTTGCAAAGTTTGGTGTCAATATTTCAAAGCATTGCAGAGATACAGACTCAACAGTGATTTTGGCATCATGCCTCTAATTCGTTGCTGCAGTATGGGAAAAAGGTTATGTCTATCAACATGAAATCAATAACATTTTACTAAGATTATTTTAGGCAAAAGAGCTGAAAAATGATCAAAAATGAGGATTTACTGGTTCATCACTTTACGACCAATAGGTGGCGCTGTGAACAAATTAATGTGGTATGATCAGAGTGAGGTGACAATGACACTTGCAAAGTTTGGTGTCAATATTTCAAAGCATTGCAGAGATACAGACTCAAAAGTGATTTTGGCATCATGCCTCTAATTCGTTGCTGCAGTATGGAAAAAAGGTTATGTCTATCAACATGAAATCAATAACATTTTACTAAGATCATTTTAGGCAAAAGAGCTGAAAAATGATCAAAAATGAGGATTTACTGGTTCATCATTTTCAACCAATAGGTGGCGCTGTGACCATATTAATGTGGTGTGGTCAGAGTGAGGTGACAATGACACTTGCAAAGTTTGGTGTCAATATTTCAAAGCATTGCAGAGATACAGACTCAACAGTGATTTTGGCATCATGCCTCTAATTCGTTGCTGCAGTATGGGAAAAAGGTTATGTCTATCAACATGAAATCCATAACATTTTACAAGCATGGTCTGAAGATGATACGATTCGATTTTGGTGAAAATTGGAGCAACGGTCTAGGAGTAGTTTGAAAAAGTATGTTTTTAAAGAAAATCAAAATGACTAACAGGAAGTTTGTCTGACTGTGGCAAAATTGGCATCAATGTTCTCAGCATGACCCACGGAATCTAATAAGACCAGTTTCATTACAATAGGCCACATTTTTATAAAGCCATTAGCATTTTTTAAATATGTCGTTATAAAATTTGACCACAAGGAGGCGCTGTCTCAAAACTTATTGTGTACCTTCAGAGCATGATGCCGATGACAAATCCTGAGTTTCGTAATGGTACATCAATGCATTCCTATAATATAGCATTTTATATCATAATACTGTATTGTAGTTAATGGAAATTTCATGTTTTGTTCAATTATAGCGCCACCAAGAGGCACAATCCCACCTAACTTTTTGTGTGTCCTCAGGGTGACCCCATACATGTGTGTATCAAATTTGGTGCAAATATCTCATTTCGTTTTGGAGTTATAGACATTTACATGTAAGAGATCATAAAAAATGACTCCTGGATGACTTTGTTTTGATTTTTTTGCCACTTCCTATCAAAATTTTGACATTTGGGCTTTAACATATAGTTAACCAGCTTAGGTTTCGTGTTTCCTATGGTGGTTTCGTCTCGATCGGACTAACGGTTTCAAAGATATTCGCAATTGTATTTTAAGCGCTAAAACACGACGCCGCACAAACCGTAAGTTGAAATCTAGCATGTTTGGTATCGTTGGACTCGGCAAGGATTCAGGAGTCTAAGAATGTGACTCCCATGAAAATAAGCTAATCAGATCAAAAGTTATAAGCATATGAAAAAACAAATTCTCCACTAGGTGGCGCTGGTCCGAAACTTCTCAGGCTCCTTCAGGGCATTGTCCTGATGACCCATACCGAGTTTCGTGACGATACGCTAATGCGTTCGTAAAATACAGCATTTTAGCACAAAATTCAAAATGGCCGACAGCCAAAATTGCAGATATGGGAAAACTGGATATCATTCGACTCAGCATGATGCCCCGAATCCAACGAGACCAAATTTATGATTTTTGGACAAAACCATCAGAAGTTATAAGCAAAAATAGCCATTTTTCGTATCTCCGGACCAGTAGGTGGCGCTGCGCCGAAACGCTGCATGTTGCCTCAGGTCATGCTTGTGATGACATGTACCAAGTTTGGTCTGAATACGATAAAGCGTTGGAGATACAGCATTATTTCTATTTTCGCAAGGCTTCGTAAAATTCATTCGCTTCTTTTGAAAACGGTTTGAGAAATCAACCTGAATTCCATAACTTTTGTCAGCATGGTCTGAAGATGATCTGGTTCAATTTTTGTGAAAATCGAGTAACGGCCTAGGAGGAGTTCGAAAAAGTAGGTTTTCAGAAAATTCAAAATGGCGGAAAAATTTTCATGACGGAAAATGACGTCATAGGGTGCAATCGATTCGTCATGAGCCAAGGCATCAGAGGAAAAAGAATTTTGTTTCTAACCCATACGGTTCAAAAGTTATTAACATAAACATGAGTGCAACTTTGGACAGCTGGTGGCACTAGAGGGATTGAGTTAGAGACTCCAAATTTGCTATGGACAAAGGTCAGACTGTCCTCTAACTGTGTGCCAAATTTCACAACTTTCCAAGCGGTTCTATAGGCTGCCATAGACTTCCAGAGCGGAAGCGGAAGAAGAATAATAATAAAAAAAAAAAAGAACGCCAACGGATACAATAGGTGCCTAAGCACCTTCGGTGCTTGGCCCCTAAAAAGAACGCCAACGGATACAATAGGTGCCTAAGCACCTTCGGTGCTTGGCCCCTAAAAAAAGAAATCCAACGGATACAATAGGTGCCTACGCACCTTCGGTGCTTGGCCCCTAATAATGCAATTGAATGAAAGAATGAATGAATGAATGAATGAATGAATGAATGAATTGGAAAACCCTTGTGTATTTAAAATATTTATTCTACTTCTATAAAAGTACAGTTTATTTTCTATTTATGCACAGTTTTACAAGACACACACACACACACACACACATATATATATATATATATAACTGATAGACAGAAACTATAGAGGACATGGATAGATGCCTTTGTAAGTGTCTGTGAATCACCTGTACTGATGTTCTCCCTGTAACCATTCCAAGCTTATGAATGCAATTAAGCGGTTCTGGGACGTGTTCACAATCAAAGGTGAATCTAGTTTAGTTTAAGGTGAGTTTAAGTCAAAGGGCTGATCAAACACATGATCTCTCGTGTCTGTGTTTGTTGACAATGAACCTCATCTTTGGATGAGGTTTTCTGAAGTCTTCTGTCTCATGTGAATCAACGCTCTGATGTCAAATTGCAATCAGGTTTCAGCTGTTCTCAAGTTGCGGTTCCTGGGATCGGACATCTTAAGTGCGAATTTGTTATCATTCAGGAATATTGAGTGTAATCTGCCATAATGCCTGATTGTATGGCACATGAAGGATAAGGCTCATGTAAAACTGTTTTATTGGTTTATTTCACAAAATAAAATAAAAAGGTAAAATAAATAAATACTTATTATTAAATATGAAATAAATGTAATATATAAATATAATAAACAATTAACTATTTAACAATTTAAAAAAATATTAAATACTAAAATTAGTATTTTCTAAAAATAATGAAAAGAGAAAAAAAATCTTTATATAGATATCTTTATACAATTTTAAAACGACTTTGGGAAAATGCCAAAACAAATGACAATGTACACTACTGGTCAAAAGTTTGGAATGATTAAGATTTTTTTAATTTTTTTTTTTTTTTGCAAGAAGTTTTGCATATACTCACCAAGTTTTTATTTTATTTATTTAAACAAAAATACAATAAAATGGCAATATTGTGAAATATTATTACAATTTAAAATTTCTATATGAATATATTTTAAAATATAATCCTGTGATGGCAAAGTTGCATTTTCAGCAGTCTTCAGTATTGAAAACATGCAGTTAATTTAAATCATAATAATATTTCATAATATTACTGCTTTTACTGTATTTTTGATCAAATAAATCCAGCCTTGGTGAGCATATTTTTTTCAAAAACATTAAAACAATCTTAATTATTTCAAACTTTTGACTGGTATAGTGTAAATCAAATGTTTAATTTGAGAAGAAAAAAAATCGAACCCAATTAGACCTGACATTAAAATGACACTTTTTCACCTCTTCCTGAATTCATCCCTGCAAGACGTTTGGGGACAGACTAACCTGCCATGCATTAGAGATAAAATCCTTTAAAGTGTGGGGTCAGTGACCCATCACTGACTGTGCACTTATGCCACTTACTGCACCGCTGTCCCACGGGATGATGTCTGGATCGCTGGGAGAAATATATAGACCATAAAGGAACAAAAACTGTCATAAAGCTTTGATTAAGGCCCAGGTTAAAAGACACAGGCAAGGGAAACGGCTGAGTTATGACGGCAGTTGAGGCTAGCGTTATTGTTCCCGTGACAGAGCTCTTAGCACTGGTGGCTCATAGTAAACAGCTCCTTTCCGAGGAGCAGACAGTCATTAATCGCCGAAGCAATCCCAGACTCCTCCAGTGTACCCCTGGCATCAGAAATCACACTGCCGCCACCAGCACGTTCACTAAAGCTTGAAAGGTTGTGACTCTGTCTACTCTCAGCTGCATGTGACTCTTTTTATTTTTACCCTATTATGGCTGACTGTGTCAGTTTAACAGATGAACCTCATGACCATTTTCTTTGCTATACTGTCTTTTACTCATAAAATGACAATATATTGGATTAATAGTTCTAGAACAGCTTTAATAGCTCTATTACTGTTTTTTTATGTTGTATACAGAGGATTTGGGCTCATTAGTCAGTAATAATGTTTCTGAAAGTCATGCTATCTATGGGAATTATTTTATGAGGTAATTTCGTGTCAAATCATACGATGTGAATTGTACAAAGATGTAAAATGAAGGTTCTCCTCTAACCCCAGCCCTAACCCTAAAACCTTGTTGTTGGGGCGTAAGCAGATCTTACGAAAACATATGAATGATCAGAAGAATTCATACAAATAGCCATCAGTTCGCCAAAATGTAAATACACTGTAAAAAGAATTGTTGGTTTAACTTAAAAAAGTAAGTTTCCTAGTTGCCTTAAAATTTTGAGTTCATTGAAATTAAAAATTTGAGTTAATACAATGAAGGTGACTGGTTTAATTAACAGAAACTCAAACTATTATGTTATCTGAAACACATTAATTATCTAAGTTGATTTGACAAAAAAAAAAAATGTTGTGATAAATCATGAAAATTATTTTTTACAGTGTAGTTACGCATAGCCATGAGCTGTGTTGCAAGTGGAATTCGAGCACCAGTTTGTTTTGTTTCACATTTTTGCTTTTTTGAAAATCTTATATATTTTTTTTTTAAGTCCATGGTTAATTTTCTACATATGTTATTCTATTTGGCAACATTTCACTGTACGCCTTGTGAATTCTTTAATAGCATGTACATATAGGCCTATATTTTGTAATACCAGCACTTGTTCACAGAGAGAATTAATAGAAAGTAGGCCTACTGAATGTCACAGAAATAAACAAAGGTATTAGTTTGTTTGTCCCTTGATGCCACCTGCATCGCATTACGTCTGCCTGGCAATTATCTGCAGACAAAGGAGTCAGAGCTTTGATTCTGTAACACCATCTTCTAAATTCAACACTTGCAGGCAGACATAATCCAGCCAATAATTTATTTACCCATGACACTTTCATTATTTAGTAAGCACAGAGGCACAGGCAATATGTGTACAATTAACAGACCTGGATAACTGAGCTGAGACGTTTGGTGTCTTTAGTGCACGCCATCTCTCCTGTCAAAAACAGGTAAATCAAATAATTTAATAACGTCATGAGTAGTCATCAGCTTTATATAATGCTTAACTGGTTAGTCGTTCATAATATATATTTTTAATATTTAAAAGTATATAAACTAATGATATTTTAAACATTGTATAATATAATAGTGTTCATTAGTGTTTAATTATGGTATTATCTATATAACAATTTACTTTAGTTGTTTAATTGTCAATAATTGAAAAACATTAGGCTATAGAATGAATTTATATCTCATGATCATATAGCTTTTTTCAATAACAGCAGTTTATGATTCTGACTCACTGCTGCGAACAACAACAACAACAACAACTTGAAGTCAGACAGATGTTGGTGTTGCCGTCCGGCCGCCACACCCACTGGTCCTGACCACGCCCCGCCTGCCCCTCTCGCCCCGCCTCTACGAGGGACCGCAATGATTTAGAAGTTCAGGAATCCCACGTGACGTCACCAAAGGGTGATGTAATGCTTCTCTAAATAGATCGTATTGTAATCTTTCCTCAGTCCAACGTGGTTCCTTCAGAAAGTGTGCTGCATCTTCTCCAGACTTCTGCGGTGAGTTGTTTGAGTTGTTTTTCATGCCGATACATCCATTCCTTCGCATTCACATGCACTTGTCGAGTCGGTGCCATTGAAATAGTCATTCTCTGGAGCCCGAAGAAGTGACAAGTTGTTAGAGATTCACATTAACAGATTTCAAGTAGTTTTACAGACTCTGTCTGTACGCGGGAAGTCGTTCATGTTTCATGCAGAAAAGTAAACACACTGAACATGATTAATTATTTTCGGATCTCCAGGGATTGTTTGCATGTAACAGCTTTGCGCGCTGTCTTTGCTTTGAACAGCCAAATTGCGCGTTAAGGCATCGTGTCGCATTAAATAACTAGCTTAATCTTGATTCTGGTCTCAAACTTAAGTCGTTGTATCTTGCAAAACTTTACGCGAGTCGGTAGTTGTTAGTTTGCGCGCATGAAGCTGTCAAACACGATGTGTTTCTACAGTTTTTACTTGTGCGTGCATGTGTTTGTATGTGCATGTGTGTGGCAAGCTGTTTTAACACTTATTCCACCAACTAATTTTTATGTTACTACTTAATTCTAATTAATAGTAAGTAATCTAGTCGTGCCTAGTATATTTTTCAATTTCTCAAGTAACTATTCATTGATAGCTACTTTTAGTTATTAGTAACTATTCAAATAGTATCTGTTCCAGTTTTCCTTGTATCTGTAATCGAATAGACATTCATTATAGACTAGTGTTGTTTTGTTTTTGTAAGTATATAAAGTAACGATTCAGACTATGCATTAGTGAATATGAGTAAAAATACAGTTCTAACCAGTAAGATAAGAAATGTTACTTGTAATAATTGAGATTAGTAGCCTACCACTGTGTCATAAATAGGTACTTGGTACTAATAAATAAGTGCTAGTAATATAGTAGGAGTAGCTATTGTTAGAATAGGTACCAGCAACAATTTGAATACTTAACAGTCTGAAGTGAAAAGTTGATGCTTGAACTATATCCGAATAGAATCCAGTGGCAAAACAATGCAATTTGTTTTCAGTAACAACGGGATAGTTATTGAAATAAGCAATGAATATGTACTAGTGATTAACTGAAAAAGATTCTGGTCGCTAATGGATTACTTGCAAGTGGAAAGAAGAACTAATAACAAAAATATATTAGTTGTTTTAAATGAATAAGTGTTAAAATGGCTTGCCACAGCGTCCCTTTCGCGCTGTGACACAAGTGTTCTGCATTGTTCCTTTGAAGCGGTCCGTCCGCGAAAATTAGTTTGTAGCGTTGAACCTGTTTTGTTTCATTCATCAACACGCAGAAACTGTCTAAAAACTACTGCACCTCTATGTATTTTCCCGTTTCGACAAGAGCTATCGCGACTGTCAGAGGGTTCCCAGTCCGCTCTTTTATAAAGGTTGACTTCTTGAAGGTTGAATCTTTGCACTGAATCACACGTTTTTATTTTGTAACACTGTAACAAGAAAGCAATGTATCGACGCATGACGTCATAATGCAGGCCAGTCAGACTTTGATTAACCGTCCAGATATTGAGTGTTTCAGCGGTTTGTGCTGACGAGGCAAAGTCTCTTCTAAAAGCCTAAATGCTTAAAAGATTTGAATCCACTGACACGTTTGTCTGGGTTCTTCACAAATAAATATGTGTTCGTAAGAAAGCACTACAAACAATTGTATATTAATTGTAAAAAGTATATTAATAAGCAGCATATATTTACAAATCGACTTCATACAGGGAGGAAAATTAAAATATGAAGTTAATTCTATCACATTTTCTAGATTGGAGATTTAACGAGTTCACCTAAAAATGTAAAGTCTGCCTCATTTACAAACCTGTATTAGTTTCTGTGGAACACGAAAAGAGATGTAAGGCAGAATGACAGCACCAGTTATTTTCATTGTATGGAAAAAAATCAATGAAAGTAAAGGGGAACTGAGGCTGTCAGTCCTTAGCATTCGGTCTACACGTCTCCTTTTGTGTTCCACAAAAGAAAGATAGTCATACAAGTTCAGAATAACATGAGAGTGAGCAAATTACTGGATATTCAGCTTGTAGCTTGATTTATGTGAACCTGATTAGAAACATTTAATACTATCTGTGAAATACACCATATTGTCAGCTGTGAAACAAGTTTTATCTAATAAAATTGAGTGACTGGTATTGGAAAAAAATGTCTATATGACTATTGTAAACATTCCTTCCCTCTGAAGTTTAATTAATCTGGCTGATTGAGTGAATTACAATGAGTGGAAAATTTTAATAAATATGTTTTATACTATAGAAAATGCAAAATGCTTAATAATATGTGGCGTATGATAGCAATTATTAAAATTTTTTTTAATTTTAATCACAAATAGCATGTTTTCATTTTGCCATCACTTTTGCTCACTGAACAACAACGACGTTCATATTTCAAATGTTTGTACCTCTGGTATCAAAGTCAGCCTGAAGTTCTCTGTGTCTCTGTAAGTTTATGTTTGAGAAGATGTGATGACTGACAGTGATTGAAGGTTGCCTTTGTGGGGCCCCTTCTTCTGTTCATTATGAGAGGTTTATGGCATCCTTTGCATTGTCTGTATGTTTCTTATTCCTTGCCCCGGGCCCTGTGCTGATCCTACCTTGAACCTTTGCTGCCGAAGGCCTGTGGAGGACGGGGGGAGGTTGGATTTGAATTGTGGTGCAAGTTTGTGCTTGCTGTAACCTTCACCACCCTCCTTCTCCCCTCGGCCTGTGCACCATACTGTTTGAATTCAAATGTGTAGCAGAGGAGAAAGTTCCTCACCGGTTCCCTGTGAAACTGTACTCCGGTCCCCTAATCCTCCTCGGCTGCCACATTGGGCCATTCTAAATTTGAAGTGTAACGAAATTTCCTGTGTTAAATGAAAACACCGGTGAAATAAAAGCCAAGCAGTGTATGACCACCGGTGAGCAAACATCTCACACCTGGCCTCGTGTCACATGGGGATATTGAGCAGTTTAGGTGGCTAAAAGTCTTGCTGGAGGGTGGAAATGATACGGTAATATTTTTCATAAAAATGAATGAAGTGCATAATCCTATGTTTAAATGAACAGATTTGATGACAGTCTTTGTAGTGCGGATTCCGCATGTAGGAGAACATACATAGTGGAAATGTGGAATATTGCTGCAGGCGTCTGATTGTGTTGCACTGTTGGTTTTGCTTTTGGAATTAGGCCAGATGATATCATAAGACAGCATATCTCAGGTCTTGTAACATTTGAGAACAGCATATTTACAATAATTACAATACATCTTGACTGATACGGAGAGAAGTTTGTAAAGTTTAAGGCTAGATAAGGACACAGCTACATGTTCCTTACTATTAAGGTGAATTGTTAAAGTCAAAATGAAATCAAAAATGACCATATTTAACACATTCACGGTCTTTATTTTGAATGATTCATCGGTGCACCTTATTCCAAAGAACAAAAGGTTTGGGCTTGGTTTCATCACATTGACCATCTAGCCTTCCTGTAGCTCAAAAATTAGAGCACTGTGCTAGCAATGCAAAGGTCATGGGTTCAATTCCCAGTGAAAGCAGGAACTGATAAAACTGATTTCATAGTTGACAATATACAATATATTCTAAGTGGGAACTCAGAGAGGGAAGGAATGTTTATAATGGTCATATAGACATTTTTTTAAATTTTATTAGATATGTCTTGTTTCACAGGTGACAATATGGTGCATTTCACAGATAATTATATGAAATGTTTTTAATCAGGTTCACATAAATTAAGTTATAAACTCCCATATCTAATAATTTGCTCAATCTCATGTTATTCTGAACTTGTATAACTTTCTTTTTTCTTAAAACCTTGAATCCAACTTAAGTCACTTTGGATAAAAGTGTAAAATATAATGATTGCGAAGAGTCAAATAGAGACATCACGATTTGATCAGTTACTGATGGATAAAATCAAGTCCCAATCCTACATTTCTAACTCATTTAATATTCTATTTCACTCAGAAATATATCACATTATGGAAATAAAATGTTAAATAAATTTGTTAAAGAAATAGTTCACGCAAAAAATGAATATTCTGTCATCATTTACTCACCCTCATGTTGTTCCAAACCCTTACGACTTCTGTGGAACATAAAAGAAGATGTTTTGAGAAATGTCTGTTTTTACATCCATACAGTGAATGTCACTGGTAACCAAATTTGTTTGGTTACCAAGATTCTTCAAAATATCTTCTTTTGTGTTTGCAGCGACATGTTGGTGGGTAAATGATGACAATTTTTTTTAGAACTGTCCTTTTATTATAACAAAATAGTAGGGGTATAACAATATATTGTGTCACAATATATCACAATACAAAAATGCAACAATATTGTATCTTGGATAGTGACAATATGTGCATAGTTCACCCAAAATGAAAAGAGATTCATTTTTTAAAAGAAAATTCAAGTTTACAGAGTTTCAGTGTCAGTATTACTTTAAACTACTATATAGAATGTTGAATATAATGTATAATAATGCAATGGGGGAATATTTGTGGGTCCTGATGATGCCAAATGTCTTATGTTACCAGTAAAAAGTGGCTTACATAATTTTAAATATATCTAGTTAGTGACAGAGTGCAAATATATTCATAAAAAAAAAAGTGTTTCAGCATTAGAATCATGAATATTTTTATTGTGGTGTCACCATTGTCCTGTGCATTGGGTTACCAGCACCAAGTCCAAGCCTATTCATTTCCACTCCCAATGTAATACCAAATTTAGCATTTTAATCAACATCACATTTTTTGTTATCCTTTTACCATATGTCTTGGAGTATTGCAATAATATCGTATTATGAGTTCAGTATCGTGATATGTATCGAATCGTGACATGAGGGTATCGTTACACCCCTAAAAAATAGTTCTGGCAAAAATGTTCAATCTCATTTAGTGACATTTAGAGCTTGCAAGGTTGGATATTGAACAGCAAAAATGACCATTTTCAAATAGCAATTAACAATGAGAAGAAATAAGCAAGATCAAGAAAAAAGTGAGAATGGAGTAAGACAGATGCGGTAAAGACTTGGAGAGGCAACTTTCTGAAAGCTGTGTGTTAGTGACTTGTCATTTAGCAGACGTGTTCTTGATGTCAGTTCGCTTACAGAAACACCCTGTCCAGACCATGTGTCCCCAAGGGCGGCGTGTCAGAAACCGCCTGGAGGGGCTCTACCCCAAGGCCGGACTGTAAGGAAAAAGATGTCTGGTTAACATAACGGCAAATTTGCATGTTTTGACTGCATGGGAGGAAACAGTTGACTAGACCAATCGGACAGGAAAAAAAATCCACATGCAAATCGTGTATGAAAGCGTTCACACAGCGGGCCTCATGCATATCCAAGCCTGAAGCATTTGAATTCATACTCTTCATGTTTTCATCTTTCAAAGTTCGAACGTGTTTATTTTCCACACATTTGGAAAGTGTTTGTTAGCTGTCTAAGCGGTGTGTCAATATGTAGCTACAGTCATTAGTCTGTTTTGCTGCTGTATATGAAGGGGACTCGACCCTGGCTGTCATGGACTATTACAGCTGTGTCTCATTAGGCTGTTGTAGACCATAATACTGTTACTCTTTCGCACAAAACTTACATAAGGGTGCTGTAAAATTCCGAAAACAGGTGTTAGAAACATTGGTCAAGTTTATGATCACCTGTGATGCACGACATACGGTCAAATTCTGCAACACAGTGTTTTCACTGTTGCGATAAAATAGTCATAAGCATTTGATGCCATCTTATAATCAGGCCCACAAAGAATCTGCGTCCACAGATCTTCTGAGGCATGACATTTCCGAAACAAAGTGGTTGACCAATCACAACATACTGGTCCAGTTGACCAATCAGAGCATCAGAAGAAGGGGCTTCATACAATGTAAAGTATATGTGAAAAATGATGGGGTTTTTTGTTTTTTTTTTAGCATTTAAGCATGAAAACCTATTCTAGTAGACCCCAAAAAAGACCCCAAGATTTAATGGCAAAATATGTCGTCTTTAAATATTTTGGTAAATTTGGTAATGCCAATTTTTTTAAATGTAGTTCCAGTTTACACATTTAAATTCATTACACAGAATTCCAATAATCCAACGCAAAAACATCCATAGATTCCATCTTGGCCTGCTTTTTACATTCTTATAGATTTATTTTAGGAATGCAGGGGTGGAAAGAGGAACATACAGTCAGAATCACACACCCAGACACCCTATAGATCATCACCTGTTGAATAGAATGAGACTGAAGCACAATTGGTGCCTGATATATTCCACAGAATCACACTCTGATCCCCATGGCGACAGTAGTAGAGGGCTCAGCGTGGGCCCGCATAAGAAAACCATGGCAAACTACGTCCCATCAGCATCAGAGGAGCAGCCCGATTATACTCCATGTGCGTGAAACTGAATGATTGGCATACCGTTCCATTGTCAGTCTGTCATCCATGGCATTTAGCAGCATCGTGGCACTGAACAAGGGATTCCAGTGCTCATGGTGAGCTGTAATGGAGAGAGAGATTTTTCATTGAAATGTAATCACCACTTGTGAAACGGACACTAGAAATAGTTCAGAGTTTTGTCATTGTAATGAAACATTTTTACCCTTTATTGCCCTCTCTGTAATTTGTCACCCTGGCAGTTTGCTGTGTTGCCACACATTATCACCCTGTTGGATAGAGGCAACTATATTTCACCATTAACAGTTTACTTTACACAAACACACACACACACACACACACACACACACACACACACACACATACACACACACACACAGGTTTGTTTTTGTGAATTGTGGGGACATTCCATAGGCATAATGGTTTTTATACTGTACAAACCGTATTTTCTCAAAAAAAAACTCACTCTGTATGATTTATAAGCCATGTCATTATACAAATTTGTGTCCTGATATGTCACAAAAATGCACACACACACGCACACACACACACGCACACACAGTATTAAGTTAAAAAAACTATCAGTGTTGTACAGCTGTCCTGATATTTATCCTGAAGAAAAAATTATCATTAGAAGGATGAAGAAACTTGTAGCTTAACATAATATCTTAGAAAGAAATAAGCACAATATAAATATTTGAATAACTTAATATAAGTATAATGAATATAATACAGAAAATTATATCATATAGTAAATTATATCATAAAGATGATCTCTGAAAATCCTCAAGACTGTGTCAAGGCCAATACTGTAAAATATCAGATCATTTGACATTCGACATGGCCAGGTTAGTTCAGGTGGTAATATATATATATATATATATATATATATATACATTTATTTAATTAAAAATGCAGTAAAATCAGTAATATTGTGAAATATTATTACTATTTAAATAACTGTTTTCTATTTGAATATATTTTAAAATATAATTTATTTCTGTGATCAAAGCTGAATTTTCAGCATCATTACTCCAGTCTTCAGTGTCACATGATCCTTCAGAAATCATTCTAATATCCTGATCTGCTGCTCAAGAAACATTTCTTATTATTATAAATGTTAAAAACAGTTGTGTTTTTTTTTTTCAGGATTCCTTGATGAATAGAAAGTTCAAAAGAACAGCATTTATCTGAAATACAAAGCTTTTGTAACATTATACACTACCGTTCAAAAGTTTGGGGTCAGTAAGAATTTTTATTTTTATTTTTTTGAAAAGAAATTAAAGAAATTAATACTTTTATTCAGCAAGGATGCATTAAATCGATCAAAAGTGACAGTAAAGTAATTTATAATGTTACAAAAGATTATATTTCAAATAAATGCGGTTCTTTTGAACTTTCTATTCATCAAAGAATCCTGAAAACAAAAAAATATTTTTTTGTACAATTGTACACAATAAATGTTTCTTGAGCAGCAGATCATCATATTAGAATGATTTCTGAAGGATCATGTGACACTGAAGACTGGAGTAATGATGCTGAAATTCAGCTTTGATCACAGGAATAAATGACTTTATAAAATATATTCAAACAGAAAACAGTTATTTTAAATTGTAATAATATTTCACAATATTACTGTTTTTACTGTATTTGGTAAGCAGACAAAATTTCTTTTAAAGAAATTAAAAATCTTACCAATCCCAAACTTTTGAACAGTAGTGTATATATGTATATATGTATATATATTGCACCCTTTTTGTGATACTTATAGTGAAATTAAGCATACATGATTTATCTTGTTTAACATGCATATTTTGTTATCATTTGCCATATCCAGCAAAGTAAACTATCAGATTCAAGTATGATTCTTACAAAACTGTATTTTCTGCAGGCTTTTATCAAGGTAAATGTAGGTGTCTTTCCAAAAAACGAAACTTGGTGACTCCAAAAGGACACCTAATAACCAAATGATAAAATTTCAAAATAATTTTTCAGAATACAGTATGTGTACAGTGCAACAGCAAAGAGCTTGTTTATATATGTGTTTATATAATATATATGTGTGTGTATATAGTATATATGTGTATATATATATATATAAATTTAATATATATTTTTTATTTTTGATGTGTTCAAGGTGTAAGCAAATTATGTTATTACTTTGGTGCTTATACTACATGACATTTTTAAAGTTAATAAATTCAAACTGTTAAATTGTATAAAAATTTTCAAAACAATATGAAGAATACAAAGAATGCATTTCTAAATTTTTAAAAGATGTTTCCTTTTTTTTACCTTGGACATTCTTTTTCGTCATTGACCCACCTAATACAAACGGCTAAAGTAATGGCTGTTTTAAAAGAGCAGTTTAGGTGTCAAAAGAGTTGCTAATGACTGGCAGTTCACTGATATGTTGACCTCAGTGCTGTGTGTCTGGGTAAGCCACGGACTTGCGTGCACAACACAGAGAGGATAGTTTACACCTTACCCTGTGGTCAGCGCCGGCTCCATGGCGACGAAGGAGCAGGGTGACACTTTAGGGGTCAGTTTTAGGCACTCAAGCCTCCTTCCCTGAGTTTAGACTAAACCTTTACAACTCCTAATGCCCTCTCCCAGGGCGCAAGACACCGAATACTCACTGAGATTCCGTCAAAGCCTCTTCAGGAACCACGGAGTTGGCTATCACTGGCACACGATACATTAGTGACATAATGTGAGCGGGTCTTTATCCTGGAGGCGCCCCTGATTTGAATTTCTCTCCTTTGCTTTGTGTTCAGGTATATGAGGAGCCAGTGACAGTGATGAACTCCGAGCAGGAAAGGCCGTTCGTGTGCAGCGCCCCGGGCTGCTCTCAGGTGAGTCTGATAAGACAATGGCAAAGACGAACGGTCCTGTAACTCGAGAAAGCTCCTTCTCAATGTGAAACTGCGCCACAGACAACAACAGTGAAATGGTATCTTGTTGAGGCAAATGAAATCCACTGGGTCTTTATAAGATTCTTGGCTTTGTATTTCTTTGGATGAGGTGGAATCCTTACAGACATGGATAATAATCTCTCTCTTAATGCATATTTTCCTCTAGCTCCTCCATTACACTGGTTTTCAGTGGGGTTATAGTTAACTAAAACTGAAACTAAAATCACTTGAAATAAAATTAACTTTAAACCGAAATAAAATAAAGGCAACATTTCGCATTTTCATTGAATTTAACTTGATGTACTAAAATAACTAAAACTAAAACTAAAATAAAAATTAATAAAAATATATAGACACATTAAAAAAAAAAAAAAAGACAAAACCATACACCAAAATGACCAAAACGTTTAACTAAAATTAAAATAAAAACAGAAAATATAAAAATAAAAACCTTTTATTTTGTTATATTAATAATTTATTTATTTTATTTATTTATTCTTTTATATTTATATATTAAAACTATAATAGTATCTCAAACCAGTTCTAAACTGTTTTTCTTCAGAACCCAGACTTTATAGCAACAACAAAATTGCTTATTATAAGTTAAAAAGTAATAAAAACTGTACTTTGAAATGTATTAATGTTACCATGTACTGTATAGGTCTAACAATATGTACGAATATTGATATGACAAAATTTTCAAAATAAATGACAAAAATTGTCAAAATAGACTCTTTGTATACTGCAAAATACAGATTTTGATTGGATGCACAGCCTATGATGTCATGAACCAAAGATATTAAAAATGCTTTCCCTGCCTTTTTAAAAGTATATATATATTTTTGCATTTAGCATTATCTTTCTCTTCTTTCCGCTGTCAGAACACACCTGCACCACACATTTGGGCCACAATCCACCTGTTTTGAACCGCTGCACATTCAGGCCTATCACAATCTGTCTAAGCACGTTGGTTCATGTGGACCATTTACAGATACAATATAACTTTCAGGTGCTCTTAAACAGCAATGAAGATAATGTAATCACAATAATGAGGAGGTATTTTCAATCAGAAGTGTATTATTGTAATCGGTCCAGACAGACAGTTTATGCCTAAGGCTCAGTCCTGTTGTACAAGGTTGTAAGTATAACGTTGGCAAAAAAACTTTGCTTGACAGAGTCACTAATTGTAAGATTCTGTTTTTCAAGAACACAGAATGGAAAGAAAACAAGCCTCTGCTTTTTATTGTGTTTAGTGTGATTAAATCACAACCAGTTGTTTCCATGTTCTCCAGAGGTTCCCTACAGAGGATCATCTAATGATTCATCGGCACAAGCATGAGATGACCCTCAAATTCCCCTCCATCAAAAATGACAACATGCTGTCAGGTGAGACAGACCTCACACACACACACACACACACTCTTAGACAGCTCATGTGTGAGTCTCCTCTTAGCGTCTGTCTTTGATTAGGTGTATTAGGCAGGACGCATGACTTGGCGAATGCGTAGGTGTAGTTTTAAATGCAGAGCCATGTGGCTAAAATAATATTTGTGCTGTGCTCTGCCTCACTCCCCTAATCCCAGTCATCAACCCGTACCATGAGCTCCATATCAATTAGACCGCTGGCCCTCTCAGGGGACGAGGGGAAAGGGGAACAGAGGAGGGAAGAAAAGAAAATAAGTCTCAACAACTATGATGAAAAAGTGGAGGATTCCAGGGTGCATATTTAGAGATTGTACAATAACTAAACAAAGTTGTTTACTCTGCCTTGGTAGAAAAAAGCAGCCTTTTTGGTCTATCTGACTTAAATCTGATAAATAATAAAACAGCCAACAATGACTTAATACCAAAATTGCTAAATATTGTCAAAATGTATTTTGAATTAAGTTCATCATTACAGTATTTCTTTTTCAAGATTTTGTGAGATTTATGATCAATCAATCAATCAATCAATCAATCTATCTATCTATCTATCTATCTGACTGTCTGTCTGTCATCTATCTATCTATCTATCTATCTATCTATCTGTCTGTCTGTCATCTATCTATCTATCTATCTATCTATCTGTCTATCTGTCTGTCTGTCATCTATCTGTCTATCTATCTATCTGTCGTTTGTCTGTTTATCTATCCGTCTATCTATATCTATCTATCTATCTATCTATCTATCTGTCTGTCGTTTGTCTGTCATTTGTCTGTCATTTGTCTGTTTATCTATCTATCTATCTATCTATCTGTCTGTTGTTTGTCTGTCGTTTGTCTGTTTATCTATCTGTCTGTCTATCTATCTATCTATCTATCTATCTATCTATCTATCTGTCTGTCTGTCTGTCTGTCTGTCTGTCGTTTGTCTGTTTATCTATCCGTCTATCTATATCTATCTATCTATCTATCTATCTGTCTGTCGTTTGTCTGTCGTTTGTCTGTCATTTATCTGTCTATCTATCTGTCTGTTGTTTGTCTGTCGTTTGTCTGTTTATCTATATGTCTGTCTGTCTGTCTATCTATCTATCTCTGTCGTTTGTCTGTTTATCTATCTGTCTGTCTATATCTATCTATCTCTGTCGTTTGTCTGTTGTTTGTCTGTTTATCTATCTGTCTATCTGTCTATCTATCTGTCTGTTGTTTGTCTGTTTATCTATATGTCTGTCTGTCTGTCTATCTATCTATCTCTGTCGTTTGTCTGTTTATCTATCTGTCTGTCTATATCTATCTATCTCTGTCGTTTGTCTGTCGTTTGTCTGTTTATCTATCTGTCTATCTGTCTATCTATCTGTCTGTTGTTTGTCTGTTTATCTATATGTCTGTCTATCTATCTATCTATCTATCTCTGTCGTTTGTCTGTTTATCTATCTGTCTGTCTATATCTATCTATCTATCTATCTCTGTCGTTTGTCTGTCGTTTGTCTGTTTATCTATCTATCTGTCTGTTGTTTGTCTGTCATTTGTCTGTTTATCTATCTATCTATCTATCTATCTATCTGTCTGTTGTTTGTCTGTCGTTTGTCTGTTTATCTATCTGTCTGTCTATCTATCTATCTATCTCTGTCGTTTGTCTGTTTATCTATCTGTCTGTCTATATATATCTATCTCTGTCGTTTGTCTGTTTATCTATCTGTCTATATCTATCTATCTATCTATCTATCTATCTGTCTGTCGTTTGTCTGTCATTTGTCTGTTTATCTATCTATCTATCTGTCTGTCTGTCGTTTGTCTGTTTATCTATCTATCTATCTATCTATCTGTCTGTCGTTTGTCTGTCATTTGTCTGTTTTTCTATCTATCTGTCTGTCGTTTGTCTGTTTATCTATCTATCTATCTATCTATCTGTCTTTCGTTTGTCTGTCATTTGTCTGTTTATCTATCTATCTATCTATCTATCTATCTGTCTGTCGTTTGTCTGTTTATCTATCTATCTATCTGTCCATTTTTTGCAACGTCTAATTCATTCATATGTGGTTTGAAATCCAATTAAAATCTGATTTCTGTAAATGACTTGCAGTCTGTATGGTCTGATCAGATTTCATGTATTTTGTCATTTGATATGCTCACTCTTACCCCAGATATTGAACTATGTGTCAGTCACTAGTGAATTACGAATGAGGGAACTAATGAGCAGGTTTAGACAGAAACTAGACTATTTATGAATATGTTAAATACAGTAATTACTCCTGTTTTCTCATGAACCGTAATGGTCAAAAGTAATATTTTTCAGTTTTCTGTCCTCTCTTTCCACAATGACAACAGCTCCTGTTATAGAAGAAAGTATCTTGGCATTGTGCTGATGCTTACATCATTACTATAGCAACTGATGTAGATACACTGGATATTGGCTACACTGTCCGAACAAACGGATCATATTTCAGCACATGATGCAAGTCCTTGGATTTGAAAAATGAAACAGAATTGTGCGATATTCAAGATGTGGTTCTTGTTCAATTATATAATTATTTGAGTTAATTGAGTTAATAATAACTATACTCTGAAAATAGTGAGAGTGTTACATATATATATATATATATATATATATATATATATATCATTCATCCTCTTCTATCAAGATACTGCAGACATTAACAGGCATCCTGAAATTAAACTCATGATGGGATTCTACGAGTCCTGGATGTGCGGTTCAGTCTAGACTGTAATATTCATTGTGGGTTTGATAAAGTACAAGATAATGAGTTATTATGTGGTTCCAGTAGCGGCTTGAAATTATCATCCCACCACAAACTCAACAGGAGGTGTGTGTGATTTCTCAGTGGAGTGTGTTTGAGGCTGAGCAAACGAGAGGTAGTGAGTGAAGGAAAGCATGTGCACCTTCGTTAGCAAGTGAGTTACTGAAAGAAGGGCCTGCATGTAAAAGAATGCGGAGCGAGTGAGAAACCCAAAGCTGATCCCAGAAATCTGATCTACCACTCTGACAAGGGTAAATAATGAAAAGGACAGAATCACAGCCTGAGTGGAGAGAGACACGGCATGCAGTTAGAAATGCATCCTAGTGCCACGGACCACATGGTCCCGGCAGAAGCTTTTATTTAGCTGTTTGTGTTGGCTTCAACTTGCATACGGAATTTACCACAAACTTGTGTTGAGTGTACAGAGATGCAGAGCCGTCGTCAAGGAGACCACATTCATAATTTTGTTCATGCAGAGTTGATTTCACTGACCCCCAGTTTTACAGGCAAGGCTTAAGCCTAGTCCAGACTAATATGCATGTTTGATCTGTGTTAACTGAAAGCAACTTGGACTGACATAAAAATTGACATCTTAAAATATGCCAGTACCATTGTCTTGCCTCAAGATGTACACAAGTAATTTTACTGGCATCATTTTACTGGCATCTGATTCACAAACGAGGGTCAATTCCACTGGATTTGCACAAAAGATTAACATGACGGCACATGCTAGTCGATGAGTCTAGTCAACTCCACAGCAACTACATAAATTTATCCACTAACCATTCAGAAACATCCAGTTGCATTCTAAAAGTTGTAACTTCTTCCTGAGTCTCTCCATCAGTGTCCGACTCCGGTTTGAACAATTTTGGCTTCGTGAGATTCTCCAGCTTTGTTGTTGTTGAGCAACTGAAGCGTGAGCTGTTAAAGCTCTGCCTTCTCCTGGAAAGTGGGCCGGGAGCAGCAGCTCATTTGCATTTAAAGGGACACACACACAAAAAGCGTGTTTTTGCTCACACCCAAATAGGGGCAAATTTGACAAGCTATAATAAATGATATGTGGGGTATTTTGAGCTGAAACTTCACAGACACATTTTGGGGACATCAGAGACTTCACATCTTGTGAAAAGGGGCATTATAGGTCCCCTTTAATAAATCTTGACCAAATGGGACGTTTTCCCACTAGATCTATGTCATTGTAAACAGTTAAGCTAATATGCCCTGCTAAATTTTGGTGTATTTTTTGCTTGAATGTTTCCAGACCAGACGCCGACCCCAACGCGCTTCTTGAAGAACTGTGAGGAGGTGGGTCTCTTCAGCGAGCTGGACTGCTCCATTGAGCAGGAGTTTTGCAAGGCTCAGGAGGAGGAGGACAGCAAACAGGTGAGGTTATGGTGTGGGTCTCACAGCTGTGATCCCCAACACTAACAGTTACCCCTTACCTATAACAATAACACACTGAAGACTTCCAGCTTTGGACAGATCACACACATACACGGCGGCTCCATAGCTGAAGCAGGTAAAGATACACCTAGAGATCAGATTTTGCAACTGAGCTTCAGATTGACAGTTGTGTTCATAAAGAGCGCTGTTTGTCTGGATATCACGTATCACCCAGACAATCACACTCTCTTGATCTTTTTCAATACCATGTGAGCTGACTACGGAAGCAGTATTTTAGTGCATCATAGTCTGCTTTTTCAAAATGTAGGAACTTTATGGTAATGTCTTGCCAATGACGCATGCAAAAAACTCAAGGTCTGACAATGACGCATGCGAATACCTTTGACCCTAATGACTGTTTTACCACTTTCACCACGACTGTGTCACAAGATGGCTGGCCTCAGTGATCATCACCCTACTGTATGCATGACCGCCATGCTGTAGATGGTGTCTGTTAATCTAGGGAGTTTACACTTGAGGGTTAAGGGTTAGTATACCATGCCAAGTCAGCAAGCAGCAGGTTGTAGCAAGACTTTTGCTGAGCTCAGGCAAAGACAGGGGAGATGGAGATATCGCCCAGAGCCTTTTCAGAGAACTCTGCTGTGTTTGTCTGAAAGGAAGTGTACTAAAATCAAATGTGGAAGCTGGTTTATCTGTTTAGAATCTCATGTGCTTAAAGGATGTGCCTTTTTAGGCAAGTTAGATTCTGTGTTTAGGTGTGCTATAATTTATCGCAAAAACTAGTTTTTACTTATTCACTAACAATACTGTTTAACCAAATGTTAAATGTGCTAAAATATTGCTGCATTGTGAGTATTTGTTTTAAAATCATAGGGCCCTATCATACACCTGGCGTAAGGCGACGCCAGGCGCGACGCAAGTGTTTTTTGCTAGTTTCATCCCGATGCAGTTATCATTTTCACATCCAGCGCCATAGCAAATGCACTCACGCCCATCTGTTCGCCCATGGGCGTGCTGTTCTGAGGTGTGTTCAGGTGCACTGTTGGCGTGTTGCTATTTTGAGGCAACTGAAAATGACTGTGCCATTGACCAACAAAAACCTGGGCGCGTTAGTAATTGTTACACACACAGGGACGCACAGCAGCACACAAACATTTTTAAATATTAAAAATAAAAGGATTCCTCTCTGGAGAAGCGTTCAGTCTTTCCGCTTGCAAATTACACCATGGTGCAAGCGCAACTGGCTTTTAAAGGGAATGGGAGATGAGACTCTGATTGGTTTATTGCACGTTATGCCCAAAACTCACCCATGACTCTTTAAGAGACTAGGTACAACCTGTTTTGAACCATGCGCCTGGCGTGCCGACTATTTTTTCCGTCGTTAAACTAGCAAAAGAGGATTCGGACACGGATGATAGGGATGATATATTTTTGTCGGAAACAAGTTAGCATTTTGGTACTTCTGGTTTCACCGGCCTGAAGGCAATGGTTTGTTTGAATGGGTTTTTTGTTTGGCTGCAGCCTCATTGTGTTTGTAATCACATTCTTGCAAACTATTCTAACTCAAACCTTTAGGGACAATGTTTTTTAAATAAAGATTGAAAGAACTGTCAGAATCCAAAAGCACAGGCCTCAGTGGTTCGGCCATGTATGCCGAATGAATGACCGTGGTGTCGTTTGTTTACAGCTTATGTTTAGCTTTTTACTTCTGTCGATTGTATTTAGGCGTCAAATTTCATTAAAGGTGTGTTCATTTGTGAAGATTATCATTATGAACAAAATGTGTCATCATACACATTAGTTGGTCCTAGAGCTTATTTTCTGCAATAATCCAAAAGCCAATCAAAAAATCCTATTGGAGGGAATCGGTGTAATGCTAACTTCTGGGTTTGCCTACAAAAATTGTTCAACTGCAGCACTTCCACCTTGACTTGGGTTTTAAAATGTTAAATTGTGTCTTTAAGGAGTGGCCCTCAACACATATTTCCCTTCTTCATCTCTTACTTAAACTTACTCTCTCTGCTACAGGAAGTGCATGCATATGCATGAAGGTTCACAGTGGTGTCACACCTAAACTAACAAAGTGTATTTCTAACCAATAATTCTCCTTGTTCACACATCGCGTAAATGTGTGGTTTGTGTCAATGTGGCCTAAACCAAAGAGGCTGCTATATATGATGTTCAGTCAGTGCTTTGTAGCTAACAAAAAACTAGCATCCCCATTATGTTGTGAAAATGTTATTTCTGAAATGTTATTTTCTAAATTTCAAAATGTCCAGTTTTTTAATAATAATAATAATAAAAAATTCTTGGTAATATGAATGTTAAGGGATTTCATTTTATAATTTTTCAAATATTATGGGAATGCTACTTTTAAATGTTCTCTAAAGATTCTGAAAGAAGTACTAGCAATGTTTAGTGTTTTTGTGCTAACATTTTAAGAACATTATTAAAGACCAGACAACTTTGAACGAACATTCTATTAACATTACTGGAATAATGTTTGTTCATTACTTTGAGAGAACCATGCCAGCCAAAGATCTGTTAGCTGGGTTCATGCCTTGTTTTTAGGGCGGGGACAATAAATCCATTCTCAATTCGCAATACAATGATTCTGGATCGATTCTGATATTTTCTGAATGTATCGCAATTCTTTCTCGAATCGATTCTAAACTGATCGCACTAGATGCTTTAAAAACAGTCGTACTCTGCTTGCTTCCAATTCCTCACACACCACTTAAACCTAAAATAATCATTCTTAAAGTTTGAAAAGATTGAAGCGAATTACAAGGATGTTTGCAGTGGGCTGTGTTTACATTAATCTCGCACCATAAAAGCATTCTGAGCTGAGGTGCAAGTATATTTAACCACTTACATGACTCAGCCGAACTCACGATCGCTGTCTAGCACTCCTCTTCATGAACGTTTGAGTGCGTTAAAAAGTTAAAAACTAGCCTAGAGCGCTATCTACCGTTAAAAACTAAGCTCAGAATCAATTCGAAAGAGAATCGCGATACAATCTTAAAATATCAGAATCGATCCACAATCATTGTATCTTGAATCGAGAAGTGATTTATTGTCCCAGCTCTTGGCTACTTGTTTTCTAGTTTTAGTTCTACATTCTTAAGGTGTGATCACATTTACCGCTGTTTTTTCATGGGTGAAATCAAATCACTTGAATAGGTGATTTGAACCATTATGGCGATCAGTGTTTCTTTTAGTTGGGCAGTTTGACTCTTTGCTTTTTATGTCAGTTTGTGGTTTTTGTTGTAGTGTTTGCTAATTTTACACATTTTAAATGGTTGACTTTTAAGGAATTAATTTGATTCATTCTTACTCAATTCTTATATGTTGAATTTAATTAACAAAATTGCTTGTAATCTGTTGCCACAATTCTAAGCAGAGTGTATTACTTTTTACAGTGTAGTTTAGTTATTTTACAATACATTGACAGTTTATATTTTACCCCTGTGCTCATGACCCCCACCCCACCCTTTGTGTTTCTGAACAGAATATCACTCTTCATGGGCAGGGGGGCCCTAACCAGCACCAGCAGTCCCATTCAAGAATGGCCAACCATGACAGCAGCATAGTAATCCAGCAGGCACTGCCCTCGCCCCAGTCCAGTTCTGTCATCACTCAAGCCCCTTCCACCAACAGACAGATTGGGTAAGTCGCCCTCTCCTCACCGCAGTTGCGTGGGCCTGGATAAATATTGTTAGTTGCATGTCATCGGCACAACGTTCAATAGACGAAGGCTGGTAGTTTAATATTAGGCCAAGGTCCATGCTGCTGTTTGCATTCCTCCTCTCACAATACAGCAGTCGCTTGCACAAGGTGGAGGAGTAGTGATTATGTTCTTTAAAAGACTGTGTTTGAGTCTAAGTCAGATTTGTGTGTCATGTCATGTAGATAGTAGACAACAGCTGGATTCTTGGAAGTGTTTATTTAAAGACACCTGTCGTGAAAATCAAGTTTTTAATGTTGTTTACATGTCTGTGTGGTGTTTTTAATATGCTTTAAGACAAACCATGTGCAAATTCATTGGCGAGTATTTTCTCTTTAAAACTGCAGTAAACCAAAGACAGTCTCAAAAGCACGGTTTGAAATCTCTGGTGTTTCTGACTTCACAAACTACCTTGTAACCAATCACGTCAACGTGTCGGCGGGCTCTAGCACATCATTAACTATGACCGCTCTGAAGCAGGAGAGTCTCAAGAGAAGGTTACCCCGTTATATTTTTCTGTTGATATGAAAAATCAGGTAGATTTAGCAATATATAGGGTGTATGATGTATATTATAATGTGATGAACTATATGCCTTTCTCCACTGATGTTCAAAGTGTTTCTAAGGATACTGATTTTTAGAAGATGGAACATGGTTTGTGTAACATTAGCAACACATTATTAGCTGTTTGATAATGTAGTCAAGCAAAAGGCTAATCATATTAATTACCGTTATGTGTCCGACGTTGTAAAAAGTGAAACCATGTGCAGTGTTTACCTCAATAAGTTGACCGAGTGGATCTCTGAGCTTGTACGAGTGAGTGGAGGCGGGGCTAATTATCATATTCATAGATCTGCGTATACTAAATGAGGCAAGAGTGTAGAGTTACATTCAATCTATTTTAAGGCATGAAGAATTTTTTTTTCAGGAAAAACTTTTAAATATGTAATTTAGGTGATCAAAGATGAGTTTTAAGGGATAAAATTATTGACTAAAGGGGGAATTTAAGTATCTCTTACTTCATAGCTCTTTGCTCGCTATGAAAGGTTTTGAAATGTTTCTGAAGCTGTGCATGTGTAGGGATGTGAAAAAGTAATTGATCCCACATTTTAGAGTATACTATTTAATGGGACAGTTCACCCAAAAATAAAAATAGTTATCATTTTCTTAGCTTATGTCATTCCAAACTTGCATGACTTTCAAAACAACCTTAGACCCAGAGAATAGATTAGGTCAAAGTGAAAATTGTTGAGGTTTTGCACTTCGCACATTCAGAGTTTCACACACACTCGCCAACACTCTCACACCACTTTACCCCCCAAAAAAACACATTGCTGACTACATGATAGACATAGTTCTCAAAAACATTCATTAAAATGAAAGATCTGGCATTTACTCCGCAAACTATTATTTAATGCTAAAGAAATTCTTATAATTAGGGGAAGCAAATTTGCAATCAGCAAAGTGTCACATTCCTGGGAAGATTGTAACACTCTTTCGATGTCCTGTGCATTTCGTGTGTTTGTGAATCTTTCCAGTTGTCCCTGCAGTGACTCTTAAAGTTCTCCATGTCATGTAGCCAGCTTGGGTGTGTCCCACAGTGATGACATCAGTAGTGCAGCTCTGGTGGGGATATCAGCTTTTTGGGATGACGCCCCTCTTACGCAAACACATCCCACTACTGACCCGTCTTTTTTCCCTAACAATCTTATTCCCTTTTTCTTAATGTCTTTCCTTCTCCGTCTTTATGTTGCATCAGAATGCGCCCTGTCTGCAGTATAATCACCACCCGAAACACACTCTCAAACCCATGATGGGCCACAGGGAGAGGACAGTATCATTTTCAGAAGTGGTAGAGATTTAGAATGAAGATTAGAGGCTCAGTTCTGCAGCTGACTCCAAAATCACAGATTTATTGCACATAACACCAGATTTTCAGAAACAAGATGTTTCATGATAAAACTGTCACTTAGCAGGCTGATATATGGTGCTTTTTCAGAACCTACTGTCTTATTGGTAGGCGCCAATCAATAACATACACTTTACTTAATGTCTGCATACAATCTCATGTGTCTGTTTATTTTTGTGAAGTGTATGAAGGCATACTGCATATCTATATGCCAATGGTGAGACAGGATAGGTTGGGTAGGTGCCCAGATTGGACAACTTGTGAATATTGGATGGAAGGTCTGTCAGTCAAGTTGATTGACGGTCTGACAGTCCATTTGTTCTGGAAAAGGGATGGAATTACAGTCGAAGAAAGAGAGAGAGGATAAGAGGCAGAGAGAAACTAGGTAATTCTCCTTTCTTTGCTGCATTAACTTTCCTTCAGACACTCAAAATAATGTGATGTAAATCTGTAAATGATTTACGAAAAATGCACTGATTTCCTTTTGGTTTGCACAGCATCTGCACTATACTTACAAGAGCTTTGTAATACAAGGGTTTCTGCAGGGTAAAGGGCAGTAGTGCTGAAGTAGCTATGAATGCTCTGCTGTGTTTCAGACTGTAGAAATGAAAGGTGAATATAAATTCATGCAGAGCATATGCAATGTCCATGCTGTTTTTGTGTTGGAACGTGGGTGCGCATGTGCTAAAGCTGTAAAGAAACAGTTTATAGCGTTCATTATGGATGGACACTCATGCAGCTCAAATATTATAAAGTCTTTGGTCTTTTATGGAAACTGTATATTTTATTGGGAGAAGCTGTGTTAGACTTAAAGTAATAGGTGAATATCATGAAACCTGTCAAGAGCTTGTAAGGGTCACATTTCACCCCAAAATCAAACAAAAAAATATGAAATATTTAAAAACGTTTTTTTTTTTTTTGCATTTTAAACATAATTTAAATAATTTAAAAGTTTATTTAAATTAGTAAAATATTAATAATGGCAGTGTATTTTAGTATCACCAATATACACTTATAGTTTTTGTTAATATGTTGATGAATTAGATTTTGTTTTTATATTTTCAGTTTTCACTAATTTTAGTTTCGGAGTGTCTATTTGCACTAAGTGCAAATAGCGTCCCTTGTTGGCAAACACTATTTATACAAGCTCCGCCCACCAATGTCTGGTTGGGCCACTCAAGGTTTAAAAAAAAACACATGGAATTCAATATCTTCAGTGGTGCAACAGTAGCAAGCAAGGCTTGTAGATCTGGCTTTTAACGTGATCGACGACGTGCAAATGGTATCTGCCAATATAAATACTTTTACATGGTATAAATAGAATCTATCGCTATTTTCACCAAGTGTAAACAGCATATCGCTAAGAAAATGCTGCTACTGTCACTTAGTGTAAATAGAAAATATTGCTATTTTCACTTAGTGTAAATAGCATCTGTCACTTAAAAAATATGCTATTTCACTTAGTTTAAATAGCATTTATTGCTATTTGCACTTAGCTATTGAGGCCTATTTGCACTTAGTGCAAATAGCCGCTGCCTTAAAGTTTTAGTAATTTTGTTGTGCGTTTTTGTCATTTTTATAAGTTTTTGTTTTTTAAATTTTTTTTATATTTTTATATAGTTTATTTTTTTTCATAAATAGTTTTAGTTAACACTAATAACCCTGGGTAGTATTTGTTGTACTGCCTTTGATGTATGATGCTTTAAATAATAAAATATTAACCGTAATAAAGAACATTATGGAGGATTACAGTAATGACAGTTTGTAGGACAATGTGCTTAACTGTCATGAAAATAATCACTTTATTTCTATTGGATGTGTTGTGTGACCTGGACATGTGAGATTCATCCAGTCGCAGTTTGTATTAATGATCTTTTAATGCAAATCTGTCTTTTTGTTAAATCTTCATTGATGTCCATTGCAAACTGCAACTCCCTAGGACTCCACAAGTGTGAAAATGATTGTTTTGTTACGGGGTCAGGGGTCAGCCTATGGAAGCGTGTATCAGTGTGTTTGGAAATGTCCACCTCAGCAGGAAAAAAAGGCTTTCAATCCCCTCAGCACAGAAACTCCACTTCCCGCAGGAAGCCATCGAGGCCAGTTAGTGCCTCTGTCCACAAACCATTTAATCTTCTCTTCCTGCTGCTCTGAACTGAAGAATCATGCCACGATTTAAATAAAAATCCTGTATGATGCAGTATTGACGTGCATGATTTAAAAATACTCTGCTCTTGTGAAATGTTAATGTCTAAATTTTACACTATTCCAAGAAGGGAGTGAATCATAAATTTGGTTTAAAAATTAGTGTATAGGCTTACATCACAGTAGCCGGAATGTTTCTATTTTCTATAGTGAATTGACGTCACATATATATATGACATGGCTCTGTCAATGAGAGAACATCTGAAAAGACTGACTATTTAGAGGCTATTGTATGAACGCCATATGAGGTTCGTTCATTTAGTACACAATCCACTCACCTACTGTGTTTCATTGCTGTCAGATTTCTCTGTGGCAATTATTCAGCTCCTTTGCTTTACGTATTGTTCCTGTTTTTCAGAGAAATAGGGTTAAATTATCAGTATCAGAATGAGCAACATTCACACACACATGCACACGCACACACAAACATTGGGTTTCTATGTTTTATGGGGACATTCCATAGACGTAACGGTTTTTATACTGTACAGACTGTATATTCTGTCCCCCTTCACTAACCCTACTTCCAAAACTACCCATCACAGAAAACTTTTTGCTATTTTAGATTTTCAAAAAAGGTAATTCTGTATAATTTATAAGCTTGTTTCCTTGTGGGGACCAAAAAAAATGTCCCAACAAGGTCAAAATTTACTGGTATTACTGTACTTGTGGGGACATTTGGTCCTTATAGGGAATACGCGCTTTATGAATCTTTTGTTTCGAATCAGTGATTCGGAGCGTGTATCAAACTGCCAAAGTCATGTGATTTCAGCAAACGAGGCTTCGTTATGTCATAAGTGTTTCAAAATGTTTTCTTTGGCAATTTGATACACGCTCCGAACTAATGATTCGAAACAAAAGATTCGTAAAGCTTCGAAGCTTCATGAAGCAGTGTTTTGAAGTCACCCATCACTAGATATTGTTGAAAAAAGCTGTTTTTTTTTGGTGCACAAAAACTATTCTCTATCTTAAGATTGAACCACTGTAGTCACTTGAACTGTGAACCAACCTTTTAACAGAACTTCCAGTACTTACTCACACTAACCCTAAAACAAAATACATAAAGTAAAAAAATTACAGCTACAAGACCAGATTTTTTCCCTGCCCCCACCCCCCATCCTATCTCTACAGTGTAATTAACTGTACTGTGATTGTGAATGACTGTGGTAAGCTTAATCCAGGGTCCATCTGCTTTCTGTGTTTTTCGGGATGTGAAGATTGACAGAGTTATACAGCGTCCATTGAATTAGGATAACAAGTCGTTTTCATTGCTCTGCCATGTTTGCTGAAGAGCTTTGGAGGCTTGGAATCAATTAAGATTGGCTTTCCTCAAGTCTGCCTGCTTAACAGGGCTCAGGCTGGGGCCCACAGCTGTGAAACCCAAGGACCCTCAACCCCCAACTTTTCCTGTGATTCTCCCAGTGTTCCTTTTGCTTTTTTCCCTTTATTCACACCAGCCCTGCTAAAAAGGCCGGCATATATTGTGTTTTGGATGCTTGTCCACAGGATCGGATACTTATATACTGTATATCTTTAAGGGATAGTTCAAAATTTAAAATTTAAAGTCATGTTTTACTCACTCTCTTGTCATTCCAAACTTGTATGACTTACTTCTGTGGAAAACAAAAGATATGTTGAAGAATATTCCATCTGTTTTTTGGACCCTATTGACTTTCATTTGTATTTAAAAAAAATTATCTGAGTTCTATGCGTCGAATGAATGATCCCTTCAACTAGATTAACCTTGGTCAATATGTTTTATCAGAAATATCATGCTCTTCGTCTAGCTAAGTTTTGCATGTGTACAGTTTGCCGGTTCACATGGGAGACTAGCACTAACCAGCATGAACCAGCTGGTCTTTTCATGAGGGAATACAGTCCCTCAGAGAGGTAGGAGGTGGGTTGGTGACCCTCAGAGAGGCAATCTGACAAAAAAAAAATACAGTTTAAAGACCCTTCTGGACTAAAAGAAAAATGGAAAATGAAAAGACAGAGCACAGGGAACCTGAATGTCATGGCTATTCAAAGGGGAAAGGGTGATCTAAATGATTTGAATGCTTGCTGCATGTGAATTACTAACATCTGTTCCTGAGTCATGTCAGTGTTAAATATGTTAGACATAGTCAGTCGGCTTGAGATAAAACATTGTGAGGGGGGCTCAACCACTTGACTGAGTGATAAGAGAGTCCAGAGGCTGGAGAACATTACTAGTAACTGCGAGTACTAAATGCAACTAGTGTCTGAATGGTGGTCGTACACACTGAAGGAGAGACGGATATGGGAGAACAATAGTTCTTTTCTGCTTGAGCTCTGGTGATTGACACAGACAGTTTTAGTTGAAACACTCCTGCGACAGCCGATATAATAGAAACAAAATGGATGACAAAGCAAACTGTCATTTACGCCTCATAAATATGATTATCAGGAACAGCTAAGTGTAATTTCCTTTGAAACATTTCCTGTGTTACATCCAAAGTGAAACATCTGCAGTCGATATAAAAAAATAAATAATCTTAACACCACTGTTTAATAAGCATGCTAACAGTTAGCATGCAAATAGAACTTCATAAATCCAAAATAACTCCTTTGCATAGCACACTTCCTTTTCTGTTACTAAAGAATCAGGCAAAAATTCCCCAAGCTGACATTTAAGGAAAAGCCTATGAATGTTATTTTTCTCCATTAGAGTTTCCCTAACTCAAACAGTTTCTTCCTCTTTATTACCATAATTTATTGACATTTGTAAAACAAATAGTGCTGGCTTATTTTATGCATTTTGCACTATTAAAAAGTTGTGCAAACCTCCATGAGCCTGCAGGAAGTACTTGTAGCTCCAGTGCGAATTTGATGCCCAGAGCTTGTCCTCCCTATACACAAAGTACCCAAGTTGTGTAAGGCCTCCGAACCACCTTGCTCTCAAGAATGATTTAATGAATAGGGCTGTCTTTCAGTTTCATTTTTGATTATGATTTCAAATGATTGTGAAATCATGATGCCGCATTCCGTTCTTTTCCTTTAAAGCGGTGCGCTGTCACCCTTTCTACGTAATCAGTCAAATCATGTAACATGTAAAAGCTGTGAAAGAGACTCTGTTCAACAGGCGGCTTTCTGTTCAAGCAATCCAAGACGGAGAGAAACATAGGCTACTTTGGGTTCCGGGTGTGCAAATACACTCAAAATGTCCGTCCATTCGTCCGTCCACCGGTGAGTTTTCATTTAGGTTAGGAAAGTAGGAAGTAATCAAAAGCTTGTCAGTATAATAGATCTGTGCAATGTGTGCACTGTTAGTCTTAAAGTGACAGCAGCCTAATAAACCAGCTGCTGTCTCTTTCATTTAAAGGGGTGGTTGATCATGATTCCACTTTTTTAACTTTAGTTAGTGTGTAATGTTGCTGTTAGAGCATAAACATCTGCTAATTTAAAGTTCAGTGCAAAGGGAGATATTTTCTTTTAAAGAATTCTCTGTTTAAGGACTACAACAAACAACTGGTATAGGGACTACAACAAGGGACTTCATATTACTGACATAACCCTAAAATTTACATAAACCCTGCACCGATAACACGCAACAAAGGGGGCGAGGCCATGTTCGGCTGCTTTAGAGAGAGAGAGGAAGATTTGTAGTAGAGTGTTGTTACCATGCTTGTCATTTTACACCGGACTTCTTCACAAATGAGGGTCAATTCAGCGCTGGATTTGCACAAAAGATTAACATGATGGCACATGCTAGTCGATGAGTCTAGTCAACTCCACAGCAACTACATAAATTTATCCACTAACCATTCAGAAACGTCCAGATGCATTCTATAAGTTGTAACTTCTTCCTGAGTCTCTCCATCAGTGACCGACTCCGGTTTGAACAATGTAAAGCTGAACACTGTTACTGACAATCGTCATTTTGGCTGCGTGAGATTCTCCAGCTTTGTTGTTGTTGAGCAACCGAAGCACAAGCTGTTAAAGCTCCGCCCTCTTCTGGAAAGTGGGCTGGGAGCAGCAGCTCATTTGCATTTAAAGGGACACACACAAAAATTGTGTGTTTTTGCTCAGACCCAAATAGGGGCAAATTTGACAAGCTATCATAAATGATCTGTGGGGTATTTTGAGCTGAAACTTCGCAGACACATTCTGGGAACCCCAGAAACTTATATTACATGTTGTTGTTAATCAAACAACAAAAGAACATAAGAGAATCATTCACTG
Organism: Hypophthalmichthys nobilis; assembly: GCA_037950665.1. Classification (NCBI taxonomy): domain Eukaryota; kingdom Metazoa; phylum Chordata; class Actinopteri; order Cypriniformes; family Xenocyprididae; genus Hypophthalmichthys; species Hypophthalmichthys nobilis. Next base: position 22,726,572 of record CM075481.1, on the reverse strand, counting down.
TTCTTGAATGAATGAATGAATAACTTTAGTAACTTGAATCAATGTATATTTAATTAATACAATGAAGACTGCAATATGTTGGTTTTTTACATTTGATTACTTTATTCAATTTCTGTGTAGTAGGCTATTTTTTCATTCATATAATTTTTTTCTGTTGTATTTGTCCTATTGTTTGTAATTTTTTTTATTGTATTACTGAATATTTCAGCTGTTGTTTGTTGACAGTGAAACTGCTCTGAAAGAACAGATTAAAAGGGTTAGGGCTATTTTGGGGTTTTTCAACCCGATCTCACAGGAAAACATAACTATTTTACGAGCTGGCGATTTCGTATGATTTCGTACAATTTGATTTGTACAAAAATGTACGATTTTCAAATGAATCGGTAACACTTTACATTAAGGTTCCCTTTGTAAAGGGTTTATAAAGGTGTTTGGTAATGAGTAATAAGTCATTTACAAATGCATTATAAATCATTAATAATGCAGTTATAACTACATGAATAAAAAGGGCGACTTTAATGCAATACCTGCCAAATAGTGAGCCGTTTTTAACTCACGTGCTATAAATGCTTAATAAATGTATTTATTAACACTTATTTAACTCAAAACCAGATTCCTGGTTTATTTCATGATGCAGCAAAAATCGACTATCATAATTAGACTGAAGGGTGTTGTATTTGTGCTTTTCTTATTAATATCTCATGACTGCCACTTTTCTTACTATGTTGCTTACCAGAAGTTTCTGTCTTACCCATGATACTCTCCAAAAAGGTCATGATGCCTATCCACAGCAGTGTATAAAAACTGATTTCTTGTTTTTTAAAGATGAAATTCCAACTTTATTTTGAAAATAAAACATAAGATAATAACCATAACTTGATGAGATATTAATAATGAAAAATTTAATTCCAGTATTAGTTACCTGTAAACCTTAATGTAGGGTGGACACTTGTGAACCATTTATTAATGAGTTATAAACATTAATAACCTGTGAAAGTGAACCTTAATGTAAAGTGGAAACCTGTGAACCATTTATTAATGACTTATAAACATTAATAACCTGTGAAAGTGAACCTTAATGTAAAGTGAACACACGGGAATCATGTATTTATTAAAGCACACACAATGTGTGTGCATTTTTTTTTTCCTGGTGAAATATTTTATTGTTGAAATATTAATAAGCAATTCATAATTATTCTTGATATCATGATAAAGGATACTGTAACTTTAGTATTATGCCATCCACACAGTACCTGCGCGCGACAGAAGCGGGAGCGCCGGAGCGGTTATTTGTTTAAGATAACTACAAACTAACACAGCGATTACACATATAATATACAAAGTAACACAGCGATTATAATATAAACACTTGAAAAACATAGTCTGCAATGTCACTTCAGTTAGCTTACCCATCAAATCAGTAACGTTAAACACAAAATTTCACTTCAGAGAATGTTGGAACAGTACTGGTAACTGCGCCACTTCTTCTCATGAAAGTAGCAAGGCTTTATTAGATGCTCACTAGCGCCAACTCCTGTCACACGCCAGAACACGCATGCTTAGTGATGTAACCCTGAAAGAGTGATGTGACCTGAAAGAGTATATAAAGTATAGCCTAATATATTTTTGTCACGTCTAGTTTTCTATTACTATAGCTTACTATAGTTTGTTCTCCTACATTTTTTAGTTCAGTTATCTTCATAATAAAAAAAAATGCTGCATCTAATTCCTGCTTCCTCACTGCTCTTCACAACCAAATGTGACAATAATATATAATAAGCAATGTATTCTTCTTCTTCTATTTCTTATAATAATAATAATAATAATAATAAGTAGTAGTAGTAGTAGGCTATATGCTTTATTATACTCGCAGGTTCTCATCACTATGCGTGTTAATTCTGGCGTGTGACAGGAGTTGGCGCTAGTGAGCATCCAATAAAGCCTTGCCACTTTTCACGAGAAGAAGTCACACTGTACTGTTCCAACATGCTTTGAAGTGAAAATTTGTGTTTACTGATTTGATGGGTAAGCTAACTGAGGTGAAATCGCAGATTATGTTTTTCTAGTGTTTATATTATATGTGTAATCGCTGTGTTATAACCGCTCCGGCGCTCCCGCGCTCCCGCGCAGGTACTGCAAGTGCGGATGGCCAAAGCCAAATATCCTCAAGTTATGGTGGCCTTTATCATGATATCAAAAATAATTATTGAATGCATATTAATATGCTAATGTTCTGTAATGGTGCATTTGGTCATTGATTTAATGATTTACACAACTGTTAAATAAAATAATACATATTTAGGTGCCTTTATTCAGCTTGTATCAAATATGTTTGGCTTATAGGTGTGATGCTTATTATCTGTTTTTGGAATACTTGATTGCTTCTCTGAATGTTTTAATGTGAGTTTACTTGCATAAGCCACTTTTCATGAGGAGTCATGCTCTGTAATTTTGTGTGTACATTAATAATTAATAAATACATGATTCACATGTGTTCACTTTACATCAAGATTCACTTTCACAGGTTATTAATTTTTTAAACTTATTAATAAATGGTTCATAGGTTTCCACTTTACATTAAGGTTCACTTTCACAGTTTATTAATGTTCATAACTCATTAATAAATGGTTCACAGGTTTCCACTTTACATTAAGGTTCACTTTCACAGTTTATTAATGTTCATAACTCATTAATAAATGGTTTACAGGTTTACACTTTACATTAAGGTTCACTTTCACGGGTTATTAATGTTCATAACTCATTAATAAATGGTTCACAGGTTTCCACTTTACATTAAGGTTCACTTTCACAGTTTATTAATGTTTATAAGTCATTAATAAATGGTTCACAGGTTTCCACTTTACATTAAGGTTCACTTTCACAGTTTATTAATGTTTATAACTCATTAATAAATGGTTCACAGGTTTCCACTTTACATTAAGTTTCACTTTCATGGGTTATTAATGTTCATAACTCATTAATAAATGGTTCACAGGTTTCCACTTTACATTAAGGTTCACTTTCACAGTTTATTAATGTTTATAAGTCATTAATAAATGGTTCACAGGTTTCCACTTTACATTAAGGTTCACTTTCACAGTTTATTAATGTTTATAACTCATTAATAAATGGTTCACAGGTTTCCACTTTACATTAAGTTTCACTTTCATGGGTTATTAATGTTTATAACTCATTAATAAATGGTTCACAGGTTTTCACTTTACATTAAGGTTCACTTTCACAGGTTATTAATGTTTATAACTCATGAATAAATGGTTCACAAGTGTCCACCCTACATTAAGGTTTACAGGTAACTAATACTGGAATTAATTTTTTTATTATTAATATCTAATCAAGTTATGGTTATTATCTTTTGTTTTATTTTCAAAATAAAGTTGGAATTTCATCTTTAAAAAACAAGAAATCAGTTTTTATACACTGCTGTGGATAGGCATCATGACCTTTTTGGAGAGTATCATGGGTAAGACAGAAACTTCTGGTAAGCAACATAGTAAGAAAAGTGGCAGTCATGAGATATTAATAAGAAAAGCACAAATACAACACCCTTCAGTCTAATTATGATAGTCAATTTTTGCTGCATCATGAAATAAACCAGAAATCTGGTTTTGAGTTAAATAAGTACATTTATTAAGCATTTATAACATGTGAGTTAAAAACAGCTCACTATTTGGCAGGTATTGCATTAAAGTCGCCCTTTTTGATTCATGCAGTTATAACTGCATTATTAATGATTTATAATACATTTGTAAATGACTTTAACAAACACCTTTATAAACCCTTTACAAAGGGAACCTTAATGTAAAGTGTTACCAATGAATCTCATTATGAAGAACCACCCCTAACCCTGCCCCAAAACCATCACTGGGGTTTAAACAGATTAGCCACCAGTAGTTGCAAATTGCAGTGGGATTGTGTTGGGTTTTTATGAACGCACTGACAGGGGCCCCTGACAGCTCGAGCTGTTTTACTTAGGGCCCCTAGAAGTCTAGGAACGGCTCTTTTGATGCCATTTGAAAGTTGAAACAAGCAGCCAAGCAAACCCAAACTACTCACTTCACTGCACTGCGTGCAGTTTGCATGCATGTTTGTTTTCACACCTCTAAACATAAGAGGAGATGGTTTTCACACCCCTAAAGAACAGGAAGATTGTGAGGTATTTTGGTGGTTGGAAAGGAAGCTGTGCCCTGCAACACACCAGCATGAGATGCAGTGACTCAGTGAACCTGTTTCAACCGTTAGAGAGGCCGTGTCCAAATTCCTTTGAATTTGATGAGAACTTACTTATCAGCTATTGATAAAGTACATTGTGTTGGTATAGAGGTGTATAGTATAAATACATTCACAGACATGCTTCACCTGCCATGTTAGCATTGTCCTTTCATCCGTATGTTTTTGACCTATGACTTACTAACAGCAACTGTGAAAATAATAAACTTGGGTGTAACACAAATACTATTGAAAATAGCTGTGCAACTCATAGATTTAAAGGGTTAGTTCACCCCAAAATGAAAATTCTGTCATTAATTACTCGCCCTCATGTCGTTCCAAAGACTTTCGTTCATCTTCGGAACACAAATGAGGAAATCTGAGAGCTTTCTGTCCTTCCATAGACAACCTACGCAACTGAAACTTTGACTCTTCAAAAAGTTCATAAAGAGATCATAAAACTAATCCACATGAATTGAGCAGTTTAGTCCAAAATTTCAGAAGAGACTCAAATGCTTTTTATGATGAACTGATTTAATTTAGGCTTTTACTCACATATAAATGTTGATCAGTGAACATAAACAAAAGCTCAACAGAACCTGAATGATGCGCGAGAACAAACGTCTTCCGGAAGCTCAAACGTTTGTGCCTCTGGAAGAGGTTTTTTCTCACGAACGAAGTCTTACAGGTTTGGAATGATGGCTTATTTTGTCCAATAGATCGAAAGATCTGAAAAAAAACCCCTTAGATTTACCCGCTCATTGACACTCCCCTTAAAAGAAATCAGGACAGAAAGTGGTTGAAAGTGAACAAAAGAGACAGACTAAAACACCAGGTGTAAACAGGTATGTGTCTCCCTCGTCTACTTGTGATCTGATCGACCAAAACTCATCTTCATACCAGGTGTAAACAGGGCCAATGAGTATTCTGACATCCTACTCTTTTTTTCTTGTAATTGTGACTTTTTTGTATTTTCAACTTTATTTTCCACAATTGACTGTATTTTTTTATTTTCTTGCAATTGAGTCTCTATCTCACAATTTTATATAATATAAAATAAATCATAAAACATTTTGCAGTTTGTAATTTAATTGTGACCTCACAATTGTGAACTTATTTCTTGTAATTGTGATTTTTATATCTCACAATGTGACTTTATCTCTCACAGATGCAACTTTATTTCCTGTACCTGGAACATTTATTTAATGTAATCATAATTGCAACCTTATATCTTGCAACTGCAACTTTATAGCTCACAGTGAGTCACAGTGAGACTTTGTATCTCGCAATATGACTGTATGTTTGATTTTAAACTTTATTCCACAATTACCTTATTATTGTGACAACAGTAGCCAAAAGTGTTGTCCAGAGGGGAGTTTTGTTTTTAACGCCCCTACAAGTTCGTAAATCATTAAAAAATTAGGAAAATATTTTATTTATCTTTAAATATTTTAAATATGATGGAAGAACAAAACACTATACTTGGTTAAGTGACAATAAACAACAATAAACTACAGGTTTTATTTTACAATGAAAAAAGTGAATATAAAAACGAAGCTCACAGGAAAAAGCATACACTGACTACAACATAATCAGTTATTATTTGTGTGACAGCCTAGCCAGTAATTATGTCTGGGAAATTTGGCATGTTTCATTGCGTTCAAGAACAACTACACAATATACTTACAAAATCTTTTACAAATGTTTAATAATATTTGAATAAAGGTTGAAAATGTCAATTTTCTTAGGCTGGACATCACTTTTGGTCACTACTGTATATCTCACAATTTGATATAAATATAAAATAAAACATAAAAATATCTCACTTTGTACTTTGCAAGTAACAATACTTTGAAATTGTGAATTTATTTCTTGTAATTTTTACTTTATATCTCACAATAGGACTTTATATCTCACAATTGTGACTTTATTTCCTGTAATTGGGACATTTATTTCTCATATCTTACAATATGACTGTATGACTGATTTTAAACTTTATCTCTACCTTTTTTTGCTTATACAAAAGGCAAGAAAGACAACATAACCTCCTTGTTTCCTCGATTATCGCTCTCTTAGGACACCGTAGGACTGAAATGCTCATGTACTGCAGAGTTTTATGCCTCCAACCTGTCAAAACTTGATACTTGCTCTTTGGGACTCTGATTCACCCTAGCCGAGGCAGCGTGCAGTGTTGTTTTTGTACGAGGCTGCAAAGGAGGGCCCTCTGAAACCCTCCCCCACCCCCCTCCAGTTCCTCTTGTGGGCCAAAACACAGACGTCATCGATTTCTTCACAGACTGCTTTCAATCACATTGATCAAAAACGCAGAACCTCATTGTTAGGATTTAAACTCTGTGACCCCTGTGATGGAAAAACAAACTATGGTTTATGTTTTAGCCAATTACGTCATATACAGAGAAAGCCAAAACTTGTGGTCGTCCACCCTGAGATGATCTTTCCATGTAGGGTGGCATCTTCTGGATGCGCAATGAGCATGTATGTCTTGTGCATGTCTGAAAGAGAAAGAATTTCAGAGGACATAAGGAAACTGAAAGAGAGAGAAGACAGACGGGCAGGATGTACATCTGAGCTGAATTAGAGTGAGCTCATTGTGTACGGCGTAGGGTTTAATAGTGCGTTTGGAGAGGAACGCCCAGGCCCTGCTCCTCTCATTCCAGCACCACTGTGTCATCCTCGTCCGCCACACAGACACATGCAGAAACACACACATACTCCTGCAAAGAGAGACAGAGAGAGAGAGTGAGAGAGATATAACCTCAGAGCAGACAACAGGAAAACAGGAACTGCTGGACAGGGGAAGAGAGGGATTGGGGGTAGATTGAAGACAGGGGTCCATGATTGAGAATATGAAGGGGAAGAGGAAAGGATCTGGGGTGCTGGATAGACAAGAGAAAATCAAGTGATCAGGTGGACATGAAAGACTTTTATATGGATATAAATAACAGGGATATGTGTACTTTGGGGTACTATGCGGTCCAACATCTAATTTAAACCTTTAGGATTAAGGTAAAACAAAGAAATGTTATAAAATGTAATTACTGCATTACTGTGTAACAAATACAATTTAAACACAACAATATCTTTCTTGGTAGCTATGGTCTTCCCAGTCAGGTGAAGGTGATTTCACCAAGTGCAACATGTTCCTCGATCAACATCTTTGTTGAACCTGAAACAACATTCCAATCAACCAATCAGATTTGAGGGGCAATTTTACAGTTTTTGTCAAGTTTAGGCTTACAACCAGGGTTAGGTGCTTCTACATCAGTGTTGTTTACCTGTCATTTCCCTCCGATTTTAGGGATAACTTATGGGTAGGGTTAGGTTTGGGGGTAGGGATAGGGTTAAGACAAATTTTTCAAATTCAGGGGTGACCTTCACAGTCACAGTTCTTTACCATTTTTATTTTCAACTTTTAAAATCTGCTGGCTTCTCAGATCTTGTGGCATTATGGGATTGCATACTGTCCATAGGTTGTACACATCACAATCATTATTTCTAGGCCATAAATTAAAAAAAGCACATTTGTGACCATGCAGGCCTTGACATGAACACCCGCCAAATGCGGGTGGATTTCAGCAGTGTCGTGTAACGCAGTCACTTCTACTAGCCACTTTGGTGGGTTGAATTTTATATATAATATATACTTTTTTCATTTGTAGTCTTTTAAAAAGGCATCTGAAATAATAACCTAAGTTCAATGTAGTATTGTAAAAAATATCGATTTTTCAATACAGATAACTTTTATATCTAAAACACAAACCCGCCTCCCCTCACTCACTTGTTTCATTTGCTCCGGATGAATATTGATAGTGTTACAGGGCTTGAATTTCGGCACGAGATTGCACGTATTGCACATAATTTGATTTTTTCCCAAATTACACGCTCATGAAGCCGCCTCTCAGTACTAAATTAAGTTTTTTTTCAAACAGTCAAATACACACAAAATAATATCAAAATGCCGGTCTTGGCAAGTATTCACGTAAACACAGTCTGTTATGTTTTAATGTAAAGAGTGAAGAAAGAAAATGCATGTTTAACAGTATAATGGATTCCTCGTCAGGTCTTAAAGTGACAGCTGCCTAACATACCTGCTGAAATCATATTAAAAGTATCTATATTTTTTCCCATGGTATCAATGTCAAAATTGTGGCCAGTGCTGAGTGGTTAGTAACTTTGGAAAACCACAAGCGACAGTGGCTGGTGAGCAAAAAAGTTAATGTCAAGCCCTGTGACCATGTGTACATTGTTCTTGTTTTTGTTGAAACACAAAATGCTTTTTGGGTTCCCAAATGATCAGCAGGTTTTACACAAAACTTGTCCAAATTTATGCTGATATTTTGTAGTGTAATTTGTAACTTGCAAAAAAAAAAAAAAAAAAAAAAAAATTAAAATGATTCAGAAACTTTATTGGACCCTGTAGGTCATTAGAAAACACACTTAGGTGTGGTTCATGATGGTATGAGATTGTAATACCGTTACACTTTTGATGCACTTCTGATGTATGCCATGGCACTGTAAGATTATGCACATACCATACTCTTACTGTCCAAAAAGACATACTATGTTTTTAATGGTATATTTTTTTGTGGTAATATCATTAAGTAGCCCAAGGTAGACATTACACATGCTGTGGTTTCACATCTGTTTAAAGAACAAGTTAAACACATTAAAGTTGGCGTGAAACCGCATTTGAAACCGCACCCATTTTTTACCATAGTTTTTTCTCTAAATTAAATGATATTTAGTGAGAAAAAAATGTATGGTGACATCTGTATTTATCCATTGGGAATTGATTGGATCTTGAAAAATTGTCTCCAGATGACTTCTTTGGAATTATATTTAATTATAAAGAACTCTATTAGCAGCTGAGAAAAAAAAGTTCTGTAAGCGATTCCAACTAATTTGTTCTTCTGTGTCATTACCGCTATAGTTCTGGTGTGGACTTCCTTATTCACATAAAATTAGAATGATTATTAAAACTTCATAGTTATAGTTATCGTTACAGTTATTGTCCTTGTTGTGAACAGACCTTAAAAGGATGCCCAAACACCCAAAAATGAAAATTCTGTCATCATTTACTCACCCTGAAGTTATTCCAAACCTGTATGAGGTTCTTTCTTCTGGTGAAAACAAAAGAAGATATTTTGAAGAATGTCGGTTAACAAACAGTCGATGGGCCCCACTGACTTCCATAGTATTTTTTTCCACTGATATTCTTCAAAATATCTTCTTTTGTGTTCAGCAGGAAAAAGAAATTCATACAGGTTTTTAGTGTATGTGCCTTTTGCCTTTCCATGGCTAAGAGTGTTACCGATAAGCCATGGGAAGGATTCAAATGATGTTGCTCTCAGTGTGATGAATTTGACGGACAGGTGGGGGCGGAGCCTGAAACCTCCCTCAGTCAGTCAAGCTGGAAAGCTCTCAGCATAGTTTCAGTCATGGGAAGAAACAACTGGCTGGCCCTGAGCCAAACCGCTCTCTGTTTGTCTGTCTCTCTCTCTCTTTTCCCCTCACACTGTCTTTCTCTCTCAGCCAGCAGCGATGAGAGATGTATCCGTGCATAATTGGGGCTTTGTGGTGAGCTGTGCCATGCTTGCTTGCCCTGAGGTATTCCAAGATAAGTCTCTCACCGTTGTTCTCATTGACAGACTTTGACTTTACGTGGGCCTTCAATCTATGTCACCGCAGCCTGTCAATGAAGTCCCTCCTCCGAACGGCTCTTTTTCATCACCCCATCCCCACCGGTCTTTAATGAGACTCAGGCTCCCTCCCGGCCCTTCTCAGCTTGATTTATTTGATCAGATTCATATGATTCTACCCACTCTGCAGTCCTTGGACCCGTGGCAAGCCCGTTCTCTCTCTCTCTCTCTGAGTGTGATTAAAGTGGTAAATCAGGGGCAGGTCCTGTGCTGTGTTTACTTGGAGCGCCAGGCAGCTGCAAGCTGTTTGGCCTCTCTCTGTTTCTCCCGCTGTTTAGGCCCATTGCCATGGAGACCGCACCACCGTCTCCCAGCGGCTGGAACCATGCCCCGGGCTGTTTTGGTTACATTCACACAGCGAATGTAAAAAAAAGAGAAACGTTTTTGCACCATCGCTGCTGCAGTGTCTGCTAAAGTTAGTGTGGTGCAATGAGTAAGAGCGAGAGAGAGAAAGAGAGAACATGGTATTCAGAGAGAGATGGTGAGAGAGTGTAGACTTAAAAAGAGAGATAGATGGGGAGAGGGTTGGGGGGGGTGCAAGAAGCCAAGAGCATTACATCATTGCTGGAACAGAGTCAGAAGGGAAGGATATGAGTCAGTGGGCTGACTGTGCCTGGCTCTCTCTCTCTCTCTCTCTCTCTCTCTCTCTCTCTCTCTCTCTCTCTCGCTCTCGTCTCTCTCCCTCACTGAAGTGGTAGTCAAGCCTCTTACACTGAAGTCATTTCATGTAGAGATGGATGAATGTGCTTATAGTGGCGTTTAAACAGCATTAAACTTTAGAATTTGTCCAACTTACTATGATTATAAAATATGTTTAAGATAGCAGTAGATAGGTTGAATGCAACATGTATTGTTTATTTAAATTCTTGAATTCTTGGAATTCCCCTCTAGATTGAGTTTAAGAATGCACTGAATGTTACTATCCAGTTACTATTTTTCTAGATTATGTCTATATTAGAATGTATTGAATATCTAAATCCAGAATCGAAATTGTTCTTTTTTTCCTGCATTATGTCTAGGATGCATATGAATGCACTTTATTTTACAGTCCTGTTCTGCATGTGCATACTATGTACTTATAGCAATTACAATAACAGGGTTATAACTAGTTACTAACCTGGAACTTATCCCTAAACATAACCTTAACACATGTAGTTACCTTATTACCAGTACTTTCTTGGGTAATTACACTGTAAGTACACTCTAAGTACATACTGTAAAATAAAGTGTAACCGAATATCTTTATCCAGAATCAACAATCTTTTATAATTATTTTTTAAGAGTTGTCTTTTAGATTGTATTCTAGAACTTAATGTGATTGTTCTTATACTTACTATGATTATGAAATATAATGTTTAGGATAGCCATACAGAAGTTGAATGCAACATGTGCTTATAAAGGCTTGAATTATGTGTAGAATCTGTAATTTTCTATAGTTCTTGGAATTTCCCTCTAGAGAGAATGGTTAGTGTAGCGAATGCACTGAATGTCACTCTCCAGAGTAAAGAAACTTCTAGACCTTTTCCCTATCTTTTATGTCTAGAATTCTATCCAGAATTCACAATACGTTTATCTTTTAGATCGTATTCTAGAATGCTTTGAAATTTATTATCTAAAATCTACAAACTTTAAGGATCCTAGAAATTTTCTAGAGTTTTCTTTTAGATTATGTTCCAAAATGCGTTGAATATATAACTAGCCAGAAACTATAATCTTCAGGAATTCTTTAGGAAGTTTCTATTAAATTCTGTTCTAGAATGTGTTGAATGTTTGTCTATGTATTACCTTCTAGAGTTCTTCTGGAATTCCCTGCAATATTTAATTCTAGAATGCTTCTGAATCTCAAAGGAATTCTTCAAGAGTTTTCCAGATTGTAGTTCAGAATACATTGCATATTTCATCTACAATTTACAAATTTCTAGAATTCTTTTCAATTAGTCATTATATAAACTCTATGAACTTCAAGGATTCTAGAAATCTTTTAGAGTTCTTTTTTTAGATTATTATTTTTTCAATGCATTGAACATGTCACCAGCCAGAAACTATAATCTTCTAAAATTCATTAAGTTTCTTCCTTCCTAAATTATTCTTTAGAAAAGAATAATCTAGAACACCTCTAAATCTTATAATAAAATTTAAATTATTTTTTTTGAATGCAGTGAACATTACTTCCTAAAATATAGAAACATCTAGACAAAATATTCTTCAAGAAATTTCACTTAGATTCTATTCTGAAATAATTGCATATATCGTCTAGAATTTACAATCTTCTAGAATTAGGCCTCATTCATTAAAAACAAGCTGAAGGAGTAAATGATTCTCAAAACTATTCTTGCATGAATGGTTGCACTAAATTGTATGTGACAATTCACATAACAGTCATTTTACGAAAGATTTAAACCGAAATTCTCCTTGTCTTTGAAGAAAAATGCTTGAACAAGTTACTCAGACTTTAGATTACCCTGTGATAACCCTATACACAAGGAGAGTATGAAGTAACTTCTTAAACTTTCTAGACTTGAGGCTCTCTAGTAACGTCAGTGATGTTGGGTTTGGTGTCTATTCACTCAGAGAGAGAAAGATAGTGCAGGATTCTTCTGAAATAAAGAGAGAAAAAGAGAAAAGACGATGAGGAATAGAAAGGGAGGAGTGATGTCATGTTGGAACAGGGAGACAGTGTGTGTAATGTGAGAGGACAGGGTCAGGATTGCACTGTGTATGTGTGTGTGTTTTTGAGTGTGTCCGTATGCCCACCCCTCACCCTCCGGGGGTCTTATTATCCCCTCTGAAATGACAGCCTGTCATTAATACAAAATATACAGTACACCATTCGCACACTAACACACACAGACAGTCCTGATGTACACCCACGTGAGCAGTATTTCTGGGAGTACAGAAAGTTTTTGTCTGTTTTGATATTTTGCTACTTTCATAACAGGTTTATTCTTTTCTCTGTTGACACGCTCTTTATTTCTCTTTCGCCGAGAAGCAGGTGAACGAGTTTGACAGGGAATCTGTATAGCGTCTAAAGCGTCTTTCTTCCCGTTGGCCAGGTTGAGCTCTTAATTAGGACTGTTTCCTGTTCGCTGAGTTTTAATGTGCAGCGGGACTGGCCTGTTGAGAGTTGCCCCGCTCTCTGTTTCCCACTCTCTATGTTGGCTGAATGGCGGCTCAGAGCTGTGGCTGTTCTCCACCACAATAATGTAAATCCTTTTTTTTTTTTTTTTTTTACCAAATAAATTCCCTTCTATTTGATTATTACACTAGAAACCAAAACGAAACAAACTCTGGCTGCATCCTAGTATGCATACTACAATAAAGTAGGCAAAAAACAGAGTATGTACAAATTCACAGTATTCATAAAAAGTATCCAGATGACCTACTACTATGAAATTTCAAAGTGTGCATCAAGTAGACTCTTTATTATTCAGTGAGATAGGGATGAGTTGTGAATGGCAGTGAAGTGACGCAGCTAACGCTAGTTCACATGACAATGAAAACAAGGCGAATGTACTATGTCCAGATTACTTACTACACATTTAGGCTATATAGAACATACTTTTTAACAGTCGTGAATTAAGTACTTATTCAAAAGTTCATGTGATTTTGGATGCAGTGTGTTTTGTGGTGGTTAATGAGTGCAGGTTTTCTATTATTAGCGGAATGCTAATGTTGTTAGCATTATTTTTTGCTAAATATGCTAGAGTGTGGGAATAGTTTACTTTCAAAAATGAAACTTCTCTCATCATATTCTCACCTTCATGTCATTTTATTTGTGCTTACTGTCTTCGTGGAACACAAAAAAGAGTAATTTTTCAGGATATCCTGTTCTTTTCCATACAATGATTGTGAATGAGATTGGGGCTGTCAAGCTCCAAATATGACAAAAAAGTCCAATAAAAGTAGTTCATATAACTTGTGAACTATTCCAAGTATTGTGAACCTGAATATAAGGTAATGCAAATTAGATTTGACAGCCGAGGGGAATACTTCCAGCAAATAACAATTTCTGTTTGGGTCTGTTACAAAGCTATCAAATGGTTTCTGAAGATTTATGGAAGTTTGTTGTTGTTGTTTGCAATTTTGGAGCTTCATTGTATGGAAAAGAGTTTCTTCCCACAAAAAAGAAAATGTGAGTTTCATTTAGGGGTGAACTACTCCTTTAAAAAATGAGCCAAATCTCAGCTGGGTGTGTATATGTGTGTTTCAGAGATGTGAGGTTGTTAAGCATGTGATGGATTGGAGTGTTAGACACAAATGACAATATGTCAGAATGTTAATGACCGTATGTGCTTGTGTGTGTGTGTATATGTACACAGTAATCATGCAGTGTAAATGCTGCTATTTAGGCCGGATAAATACAGGTATTTGTTCAGGTGGGGACCCCCTCCTTTCCCTTTCAGCTGTCCGTCAGCCCTCCAATCAGACCGAAATAATGCTTGTCATCTGAGGCTAAAGGTTATTCAGACAAGCTGCGTTTCTCTACACTGTGGTGGTCCAAGCATACAGAACGGCATAATGGTGACGTTAGTGAGTGCTATATCTGACACATTCTGCTTAAATATCAGTGCGGTCAGGGGAAGTGTTCAACTTCATGCCAACCCAGAGAGGAAGTTGTGTGGTTGGTGTGTTGAAACTGCATATTGCGTGTCACATCTAAGGTTATGTTAAGTGTATCGCCTGCATGAGAAAACATTTTATAGACATGTATTGTATTATGCTATTAAACTTTCTCATGTGTTTGCTGACATCACTAACTGTGTGAGAGATCTGTAACATGCTGATATGTCAAATTCATCTCTGCATCTTTTTGTATTCATCCATACCCAGGCTTTTATTGAAGCACACAGGCTTTGATCAGCTTTAAGGCAAGAGCCAGTAAACCTCCATTGAGCGCTTCCAGCAGAACGTCTCTTGCTGGGAAAGCCATTCTGCCTCTCTGTGCATGCCTGACTGTGTGTTATTACTTCTTAAAGCGATAGTTCACCCTAAAATTTAAATTCTGTTATTGGGTCAATGACATGACACTTACAGGGTTAGTTCACCCAAAAATCAAAATTCTGTCATTAATTACTCACCCTCATGTCGTTCCACACCCGTAAGACCTTCGTTCATCTTCGGAACACAAATTAAGATATTTTTGATGAAATCCGATAGCTCAGTGAGGCCTCCATTGACAGCAAGATAATTAACACTTTCAGATGCCCAGAAAGCTACTAAAGACATATTTAAAACAGTTCATGTGACTACAGTGGTTCAACCTTAATGTTATGAAGCGGCGATAAATACTTTTTAAAACAAAATAAAGACTTTATTCAGCAATATCTAGTGATGGGCGATTTCAAAACACTGCCTCGTGAAGCTTCGAAGCTTTCCGAATCTTTTGTTTCGAATCAGTGGTTCGGAGAGTGTATCAAACTGCCAAAATGACGTGATTTCAGTAAACGAGGCTTCATTACGTCATAAGTGTTTTGAAACGTTTCGAAATTTCAGTGGTTCACGTGACTTTGGCAGTTTGATACATGCTCCGAACCACTGATTTGAAACAAAAGATTCGTAAAGCTTTGAAGCTTTATGAAGCAGTGTTTTGAAATTGCCCATCACTAGATATTGTTGAATAAAGTCATTATTTTGTTGTTTTGGTGCACAAAAAGTATTCTCCTCACTTCAGAACATTAAGGTTGAACCACTGTAGTCACATGAACTGTTTTAAATACGTCTTTAGTACCTCTCTGGGCATCTGAAAGAGTTAATTATCTTAATTATCTATAATTATCTGGCAATGGAGGCCTCACTGAGCCATTGGATTTTATCAGAAATATCGTAATTTGTGTTCCGAAGATGAACGAAGGTCTTACGGGTGTGGAACGACATGAGGGTGAGTAATTAATAACAGAATTTTCATTTTTGGGTGAATTAACCCTTTAATTATTTGTCCTATCTGTTATTTATTATTTTTTAAACCCTGCAGAACCTCATGACTGTGTATTGGGGTCAATGAGTCTCTTAAAATATCAGATAAATAAATAAATATCAGTCTTTTTATGACAAGGCAAGGTTAGTTCAGGTTGTAAAAGGGTCATGTGACTCCCCATGCAAGCCATAGTGATATTTATGATTAAAAATTCATAATGTTTGTGAAAAAATAACAATAATTATTAAAATATGTACACACACACATATTCAAAGTGTAAGGAAAATACATTTTTGCATAATGGTTACACCACTTTACAATTTTAGAGCAATTTTATTCAAGTTTTTAAAAATCGTACGAAACATGAATACAAAGAGAGTACATTTCTTTAAACTTGTTTTTAAAATTACATTTTCAAAATAATTTTAGATTTCTTCATCATAGATACTTTTATAGACGGGTGCACATAAGTGGTACCTAGGTGCGCATGCGCAGTAAAAATAAACGATGCGCACCAGAAAACATGGAGGGAAGCGCTTTTGAGTACGATACGAACATTTTTGAGGACCGGTTCACAGGGACACATTTACTTACTGGAGTAGGATTTTTCTCCATCTCTGGTAAGATAGCAATCATGATGATAAGTGTGTTCATTAATTATTAGGTGTGCAACGGACCGCAGTTAATCCGTGATTCGTACGGATAAGGTCCAACGGTTCGGCACGCATGTGATTCGCGGATTAACTGCTAAATTTAACCATCATAGAGTGAAAGTTTATCATTTGTACGTGTTTTGTCTCTTCAATTAACACATTCAAACGATTTTAAAAGCGGAAGAAGAGGCGAAAATCTGAATTATCTATGCGCACAGCCTCACCCCCGAGCACGCGCACGGAGAGAGAGAGAGAATCAGACGGCACTCGAACACCGAATTAATTCCTCTTTATCGTTCACTTGCACTTGAACGGACATATACACACAAAATTATGTCAAAATACCTGTCTCGGCAAGTATTCTCTCCGTTATGTCATAAGTGAACAGTTGAGAAAGAAACCGGATGTGTGTCAGTTATTCGGTCCGTGCTTTCCTTCTTAAAGTGACAGCAGCCTTTGCTGTTGTCTGTGTCATTAATGTTAGTAAAAAAATATCATCTACCATGTTCAAGAGAAAAGAAGATAGTGAGGAGAGCAGTCAGGAGGAAAGTGATGAGGACAGCTTTTAGGATAAGTGTGTCTCATAAAGTGTGAGTACCAAGCAACATCTCCAGGTGCTCCCTTGAGAACCAGACCAAAAAAGTTATGTGCACCCCTGTTTATAGATGATGTATTTATTGTATAGAAAAGAGCAATTTGGACTTTTTGCTAAATGTCTCCTAAATATATCATAAGAAAAAAAAAAGCTTCATAGAACAACATGAGTAAATATTAACAGAATTGTCATTTTTTTCTATGAACTGTGGCTTTAAGTAAGACCGAATGAGGCATTGAAAATTCTTAGGAACTATGACAAACCCCAACAAGAACTGAATTTATTGCCTGCATGATACAAATTCCTAATAATTGCAAATGTTTAGTGTTTGTCATTTTCCTGAGAAGTTTCATCTGAGGAAATAGGTAAATCCCACTTTTCTTTAATTTTTCTTTCTCTTTTGGTTCTCTCTTTCTTAGGCCAGTGCCTGGTTCCCTTTCCTCGTTGCTGCACCTGAGGAACAGACAGCGACAGCCACTGCCGGCCTCCATGCCTGGCACACTGCCTGACCCCACTATGCAAGGATCGTCTGCTGTTCTGATGCCTGTGAGATCATAAATACACCCACAAACACACACAATGCATTTGCACTTCCCAGTCGTGGTTTTCTGATGCGTCTGACAACCGAAACGCATTAGTACGCACACAAACTCATCTTCCATATACCATTCTCATGCTTTTCTCAGCAGTCTGCTTTAAATTAATGCCTTTTCCAGTACCGTGGCCCATATCAGTGGCTGTGTTATCAGGAAGCCCATCAGCTGAGGTGTAATTTTCTACCAAAGCCCGATCTGTTTTAATTCTATTTCAGAAATGTCAATAGGAACCTGAATGCAGGCTGAGGAGTGTGTGTGTGAGCGAGCCACCCATATCAGGGTTCTAATGACACAACACATGTTCTCATTGTAACATAAGCCAGTCCTTGTTGGCTATAGAGGTAAAAGCACAGAGTTGATTAAATTAAAGTAGGACGTTTTTTTCTCTCGATTGACATCCCAAGAAAGGGGTGCAGGGTGGGGTGATATTTTTAAACCAAATATTCCTCCAATAATTACAGCGGACTGTTGCGCTTTCACCCTGCAATAGGTCATCAGGGGGTTGGAAAGGGGGTTGGAGGGAGATCTTGGAGGTCTTGGGTTTTAGTAACAGGACCCCCAGTCTCTCAATCTCACACACACACACACACACATACACACATTGAAAGTACCATTTTACAGTTTCCCTCACCTTAAACTGAACGTAAATCACCAGTACACTCTTCGTATGAGTGCAAACATCTAAAACCTCGATTTCAGCCTTTTAGTCACATTTAATTGAGACTTTCTGAATTAAGATATTCTGTCATGCTCACTGAACTGAGCTTTGGTTGAGTTTGTGGTCTTGTTAATAGTCCTATTTTAAATTTCACACTTCTGCAGTATTCAGCTTCCTCTCTTAACTTCTCTTTGACTGCTGCTTTTCCCGCAGAGTTGCGGAATATACATAGATACACACATAAAACCACATTCACATATTTACCTAGCTATCTAAATGTGATGTTACATATAAAGCTTTTTTAAATACTAAAGTGTGACCCTAAACCTAAAATAACTTGTAATAATAATGTAATAATAATAAATATTTAAATAAAAAATAAACTATTTAGATTATAAATAAATATTAATTAATCATTTTAGTATATATAAATATTATAACCCACTTTTCCCTTTGATGAAAGGCAAAGCTATTGTTTCTAAACCATATAAAACGTATAAATAAATAAAAATGTAATAATAAATACTTACATAATAGCATTATAAATAAATATGAAATAAGATGTTTTGGGTTTTTATACTAAAAGCATATATGAAAATATTATAAACCAAATTTCTCCTTGAGGATGTTCCTAAGAGAAGATTTAGTCATTTAACTAGACAGACTAGTAAGACTGAACTAATTGTAGTGACGCTTTTCAGTAATTTTGTCCCCAAAGTAATATTAAAGGGGACCTATTATGTCCCTTTTCACAAGATGTAATATAAGTCTCTGGTGTCCCAAGAATGTGTTTGTGAAGTTTCAGCTCAAAATACCCCACAGATTATTTCTAGCTTGTCAAATTTACCCCTATTTGGGTGTGAGCAAAAACATGCCGTTTTGTGTGTGTCCCTTTAAATGCAAATGAGCTTTCCAAAAGAGGGCGGAGCTTTAACAGCTCATGCTTCACTTACTCAACAACAACAAAGCTGGAAAATCTCACGCAGCCAAAATGACGATTGTCAGTAACGGTGTTCAGCCTTACATTTCGTTCAAACCGGAGTCGGACACTGATGGAGAGACTCAGGAAGAAGTTACAACTTATAGAATCTAAATGGTTAGTGGATAAATTCATGTAATTGCTGTGGAGTTGATTCAAATCATCGACTAGCATGTGTCATCATCCAGGGTTGAATTGAACAGTCTGGTGTAAAATGACGGCATGGCAACAACACTCTACTACAACAACTCTTCCTCTTCTCTAAAGCAGCCCAACATGGCCTCACCCCCTTTGTTGCGTGTTCCTGGGGACAGGGTTTATATATATTTCAGGGTTATTGATGTCAATAACCCAGGAAGAAGCTCGGTGTAGTCCCTACCAGCCATTTGTTGTAGTCCTTAAAAAGCGATTTCTGTAAAAGAAAATATCTCCCTTTGCATTGAACTTTGAGCATCGTAACTTTGCTTATGTTGTTTATGCTCAAACAGCAACATTACACACTAACTAAAGTTAAAAAAGTGAAATCATAATCAAGGACCCCTTTAAAAACTTGCACACTTACATTGTATCTTGCTGTTTAATTGCTGTGTTATAACATTTTCAAAATCAAAATGATTTTTATTCAATTTGTTTCATGCATTGATGTGTTTGATTCTAAAGTATTATATTCATATTTGTGGGTACAGATGGAGAGGCAAATGTCTATGGGCTCCAACATGATGGGCATGCAAGGCCCCGCCCACAGCAGCTCATGCTCCTCCCCTCATGTTCCATCCATGCACTCAGAAGCAAAGCTGGTGAGTCAGTCACCGCAAACACATCAACACACACACACCCACACACCCACAAACTTGCATATTTTCCTGCTTGCCTGGCCTGTATGATTTGGTTTGTGCTCATTTTTATCTTCTGTTATTGTCACGGAACTAGTCAGCTGTATAAGATACACAACACAAGCATGTGTAAGCATAAAAAAACGTCTTTCTTTCTGTTGCTCATAAACATATGCACGCAGCCGTACACACCCATAGACACACACTCATGTCTTTCTCTCTGTTACTGCAAAGTATGCCAGCTTGTCCGATGTATATCTTGATGCCCCGAACATACACTTGTGCCTTGGCTGCTTGTTAGCACTAGTTCGGCATGGTGGTGATCTCATCCAAAACAAAGCAGCCAGTCAGAGCTCATGGAGACATAGAGAACGAGAAAAAGAGGAAGAGAAAGAAACAGACTGGTGGAGAAACCCTGAAGGAGGGTCTAGTAGTTTTCTATAGGAACTGAAAGAAAAGGAATATTTGGTTTTTTTTTTTTTTTACTAGTGCTGTCAAATCAATTAATCTCATCTAACATAAAAATTTGTAAATATATATATATATATATTTACATATATATATAATATTATATCTCATGTTTAACCACTATAGGACACAGCGGCAAATCCCTGAAGCACTGGCCGAGATGAAGCTGTTCTCGGCGGGTACACGATCACTGAACGGCCGCTGATGGCCTGGAGCTCGCATCCCGAAAACAAATTGTAAAATAGGTGCTGTGATTAAATATGAGTCACATATTTCAGGTCTAAACAACTACATTCTCGCCTAAAAAAACTCTTAAAACTACATTTCGTGGTACAACAAGTGTAGTATTCGCAAAAATGACAGTGGATTTGCTCGGCCGCCATGACAGTCGTTTCAAACGGAGTGATACAAACGGTGAAAAGGTAAGAGTGCTGTTACCACTAAAATTTCACAGGGCTATCAGCCAATCAGATTCGAGAACCAGAAAGAACTGTTGTATAAATAAATACATATATATTTACAAACTTTTATGTTAGATGCGATTAATATGTCAAAATGTCAAAAAGGAGCTTTTTTTTCATTTCATACCTGTAAAATTTAAAGTAAAAAAAGGTAGAATTGAACTTAAATACTGTAAAAACGTATTTCGTTAACTGATATAATGTTAATATACCAAAGTACTAAAATTGTTTTATACCTTTATAATATACTGACAACCTCCTTAAAAACAGAGAAAGCCACATGATGAATCAAAGTTGCTTTTACACAAGCTGAGGGAAATACTAATATATGGAGAGTGTCACACATAACCATCATGGTAACACACACAAGACTAAAATAATGCAAGAAGCATTCATTTAACAACACAAGCTGAAACATAAAAAGTGATGTGCAAACAGGCCTATATATAGGCCTATTTCATAAATGTAGTTTATATGACTTATGCGCTATATTCCAAGTCGACTGAAACTATACTATTGCTTTGTGTTTTGAAAAGACTAAAGTTTAGTGCTGTCAAATCGATTAATCGTGATTAATCGCATCTAACATAAGTTTGTGCTTGCATAATATGTGTGTATATATATTACATTTATATATATATATATATATATATATATATATATGTCTGTGTGTGTATATAAACTTGTAAACACAATCTTTTACTTTAGATGTGATTTATTGTGATTAATCGATTTGACAGCACTAAAACACACATATTTACAAACTTTTATGTCAGATGCAATTAATCGATTTGACAGCACTAATACACACACATACATACACATATATATTTACAAACTTTTGTTAGATGTGATTAATCGCTGTTAATCGATTTGACAGCACTAACACACACATATTTACAAACTTTTATGTTAAATGCGATTAATCGCGAATAATTGATTTGACAACACTAATACACACACATATTTACAAACTTTTATGTTAGATGCGATTAATCGATTTGACAGCACTAATACACACATATATTTACAAACTTCTATGTTAGATGCGATTAATCGCGATTAATCGATTTTTGACAGTACTACTAAAATTTAAATTGTTATTTGGTGAAAATCATTCAAAAAGCTAATTTGCATTTATGGCAGCCCCCGTCTCCATGTGTGGAAATAACATTAGTACTTTTTTGTCCGATGTAAGAAAATCATACCGGTTTGGAACTACATAAAGATGAGTAAATGATGACTGTGAACTATTCCAGGACTGTTACATCCGTCTGCCTGGATTTGTACAGTTACCATAGATCCCTTTTAAGTATGTGGCTGCTCACATGTTTTATTTGAGCTTCATAGCAGTGGCAAGAGGATCAGGAAGACAGATTTGGTAATTAGATTAAAATCCACTAATTATACCATGTAATAATCCGGTATTTGTGGATTTGGAATTGGACTCAGGAGGGAGTTAATTATTTTGCTCTGAGAAAAAGGGGAGCACAGACATTTCGAGAAAGGACGTGGCTGAGATGAACAGAGAAAAACAATACAAGATAAAAGACAGAAAAGGAGGGAGAGTGTCTGTATGTCAAAGCATGAGTGATGATTCTGATGGTGGAAAGAGCGTTCGAAGAGCACTTAACTCTCTCTCCTTCTCTCTGTCCCGCTAGAGATTGATCACCATGTGTATTTTTTAATCCTTTCGTTTGTTGCTATGGTAACGGGCAGGGGGAGCATAATATTACTTTAATGTGCAGTCTTATCTGTCCCCTGGCTGGACTCCAGGCACATCCCCCCCTCCCTGCCTCTCTCTCGGCCCTGATTGTAATTGAATTATAAATTCCTTTTTTTTTTTTTCTCTTTTGCTCCGACACATGAAACCATTTGTTTTAAGCTTTCAAGAGCCACTAAAACAATCATATAGAAAGAATTAAACGTGGGTCATTCTGCTTTTGAATGCTAGATAATTAAATTATCTGTAAGAATGTAAATACGTATATATAAATATAAAAATTGCAGTTCACATGTACTGTAAATGAAATATTAAAGTGATATACTGTATGTAAAGTCTTATTAAATGACATTTAATTTAATATTATATATATATATATATATATATATATATATATATATATATACACTCCAAGTCAAAAGTTTGGACACGGTAAGATTTTTAATGTATTTAAAAGAAGTTTCGTCTGCTCACCAAGGCTGCATTTATTTAATTAAAAATACAGCAAAAACAGTAATATTGTGAAATATTATTACAATTTAAAATAACTGTTTTCTGTTTGAATATATTTTATAAAGTAATTTATTCCTGTGATCAAAGCTGAATTTTCAGCATCATTACTCTTCAGTGTCACATGATGCTTCAGAAATCATTCTAATATGATGATCTGCTGCTAATTAAATACTAATTATCAAACAAAATTTGCTTGAAAAACAATATATACTATATGTAAAATCATCATGACATTTAATTTAATATTATAATTTAATATTTTATATTAAGACCTTTTTTTTCTTACATTTTCAGGATTTAAAAAAAAAATTATTTTGATTAATTTATTTTGATTTCTTAATAAAAAATAAAAAAGTTAAAATTAATTAAAAAATGAAAAAAATTAATTCAAGATACATTTTCTGAAAACAAGTCTTAATATCTTACACAATTCTGATTTTCTTGTTTTAATGAGTTTTAGATATTTAATTTTTTCTAGTGCAAGATCTTTTTTTTAATTCCTTTTTTGTAGTAATTATTATGGCATTGGCGCCTATGCATCTGGCATAGCGGTGACTGTTGCTGTCAGGTGACCTGTTCTGGTGTGATCGGAGCCATGTGTCCCCCACACGGCCCGGCCCGGCCCAGCACAACCCCAGTGTGGAGATCCAGCCCTAATCTCATTATACAGAGATGTTGACTTATTCCAAATGGGAAATATCTCCCCCAACTGTAACCTCATACCCAACCCTCAGCCACAAGAGAGAAAGAGAGAGAGAGGGCCGAACTAGAGAACATGAAGAAAGCGAGAGACAGAGGAAGTGAAAGACTGTGTATGTGAGAAAGACAGCGAGAGAGTGTGTGAGAAGATGGTATGTTAGATGGTGGATCAGTGTGCAGATGTGTGTGTGTGTCTGTGCTCTTTGGCCAAATTGATTTTGTGGTGGGCCAGGGGGTCTCCGGTGAAAAAAAAAAAACCTGCTAAAAGTGCTTTTGTTCCCACGGGACCGCTGTCAGATCGTCACACGCACACACAGCGCTGTATGGCAGAGTGCCTTGCTGTGGTTAAGGTGTCATTTATCTCAGGCCAGATGTGGATGAGCAGGCTCTTGTGTTTGTGGCTGTTTTGCTCTTGGGCTGTGCAGCAGAATATTTATTATTAATGAAGTCACTGATTATACGTTTCAGATATCCAGTTGTTCGATGTGCAGGGCAGATGTAGTTTCTCTCTCGGTTTTCCCATTATGATATATTTTCATAGACATATACTCAACTCGACAACAACACACTGTTTATCTCACATAACCAAGCAGCACATGTGCTCTTTGCTCGGTCATTTTATTTTTCCTTCACATGCTGTGTTTTGATACATGAAAGTTCTGGTGTCTGTGGAAAAGGAAGCACAAATGCTCTTATCAGAGAGAGGAAAAGGCCTGTGTATGTGCCAGCTGAACCCTGTCAAAGTCAGTGCGGATCCACTTTCAGTTCCACCACTGTTTTGGCTTGTGCAGGGTTTTGAAAAAAAAAAAAAAGTCCCTATGAGTTTTTGGCAGTTATATACTGTATACAGCTTACAACTTCCTTTGAAACATTAGTATGTAAATATTTGCGTAGAGCTATAAACTATTATAAAGGGACCTTTGAAATACAGAATATGAGAGTATGAGAGTCTTAATCAGTATTTTTGTTTTGTTTTTGAGAAAAAATACAATAAAGGGCTCAATGCTAAGGATTTTTTCTACTAGTTCAAATTTGTACTTGCCCAGCCACAATTTTCACTGGCCCCACCACAAATAAATAAATAAGTAAATGAAATAAAACAGGTCTAGTTATTATTTCTGTTGTTTTGACCCATGTGACATTAATAAATAAGGTTATGACACCAAAAACTATTAGCCTAACTCATATAAATTTCAAATATTGTTAAAGAAAAGTAAACAATCAGTAATAAAATAAGAACAAATAATGAAAGTACGAACAATAGAACAAATAAATACAACAGAAAAAACATACAAATGAAATAAACAGTGCTTTTCAGGTTGGTCTAACACTATTTTCAGGTACAGAAATTGAATAAAGTAATCAAATGTAAAATAACACTGCATAGTCTTCACCATATGAATTAAATATAGATGAATCCTTATTAAAGTTACATAAGTTATTCAGTCAAGAGCAGTGAGTGATTTTTTTTCTTTGTCCTTTGTTGTTTGATTGGGGTCGGGTGCACACTGTACAATTTATAATCGTCCTTTACGACTGTTGCTTGTCAGACTGTACGAACATGATCCCCTCTGTAAGCCATGCCACACTGTGGGATCTCAGTTGTTATTAATGTCAGACTGTACGGCAGTCAAGATGTGTTAAAAACGGACGCACGCAAGAAGGCTCGTCTGGAGTTTTACATCATCAATCTGTGACACGTTGGGTGACTGTGAGCTGCATTTACATGTGGTGACTAGCAAACCAAATTTCTAGTGTTAACAGGGTGTGAGAAAAAAAGTGAAGCGGGACTCGATTGAAATGTGAAAAAATAGCATTCTGTACCAGGACAGAGTCAAACCAAGTTAAATTTATCCAATGGTCTAAGTGAGCTGTATCAGCTGTAAAGGAAAGTTGTTTCAAAGGAAGAGTAAGTTTTTTTATTATTATTATTAATCATTACAAAGACATACAAACAAGGCTAGGAATGTGCATTAAGGATGTAAATAGAGTTTATTTTTATTGTATGTTTAAAACTAAATTTACTAGAGAAGCAAATTGTATAATTAAGTTGAATATCCCCCCAAACGCTTGTTTTAAGTATAACGTTGCCTAGATGTATTATTTTATATTTTCTAAAAGTCACTTTGTACATGGAAAGAAAGAAAGAAAGAAAAATTAAAATGATTCGACTGTAATCTTACAAAATACAAAAGAATATAATAATGCAAAGAATCAGCAAAATGCATTGAGTTTAATATTTGCATTGGCATTTGCTTATAGCTGCTCCACACAAGTTCTCTTTACCAAGAACTGAAAAATCTACGAATTCTGGTTGGAATGTTAGTCTCACTATTCATGCCAATGACAGTTAAAAGCAATCTGTGGCTCTTTGTTTTATCAGGGAGTAATTATCTATTGTTTACATTGTTACCAAGATGATAAATTTGTCACTAAGCCTCAGGCTATGTGGTGAGGATTTTTTTATGAGATAAACAATACTATATGTTCCTGCTCTGTTTCTCTGGGGCCCTTGCGCTGGCACCCGCCGCTCAGATGACATAATCCTTGGCATGCTTTAAATGTACTTGTTTTTTTTTTACTTAAGCAGTGGAAAAAAGGAACCTTTCTTAAAGAAACATTTCACTGAGGGATACAGCTATCAAAGTGATGTAAAGTTTTTATGTGAGCGCTGGAGATTCTTATGTAATCGCTCCCTCATTCTGTAACTGTAAGTACTGAATGCTAAAGAGTTCAGATGCAGACATACTTTAAGCAAAAAGTTACATTTTGTCACACACACACACACACACACATATATATATATATATATAAACAGATGCCTAATAATATCCAAATAAATGTGACCCAAAAATCATTAGGATATTAAGTAAAGATCATGTTCCATGAAGATATTTTGTAAATTTCCTTCCGTAAATATGTCAAAAATTAATTTTTGTAAGTAAGTAATATGTGTTGCTAAGGACTTCTTTTGGACAACTTTAAAGGCGATTTTCTTAATATTTTGATTTTTGCACCCTCAGATTCCAGATTTTCAAATGGTTGAATCTCGGCCAAAAAATTGACCCTTATTTTGTGGTCCAGGGTCACAAATGAGTTTCTGTAATTGTGCTGGGTTACACTATAAAAAGGTTTTGTGGATTTGCTCATAATTACACATTTGTGTTTTTGTTTTTTTATTTTATTGAATTTATTCAAAAATACTGTAAATATGTGATTCATACATATAATGACTTGAATACACCTCTTTTGTGATGAGTATGTTGTTAATTTCTGAATTAAAGTAGTCAAAAGGAGTAAAGGAGTAGTCAAAAATGTCTAAGTCATACTAATATGATAATGAAGAAAAAAATCCTCATTAAAACAATGAAATTCTTGAAAAGAAAGCCTGAAAAGAAAAGTTGTTTTGGTAAAATATTTTATTATTATTTCTTAGAAAAATAGCGGAGTCTCCCCAAAAACTTCATGACATTAATGAATTAATAATTCATGATACCTGAAAAAAAAAAAAAAACTTTTACCTTGACATATATATGATATGAATTTATGACATTTTGTTTGAAAATAATGATTTGGAAGTGTACACTCAAATTCAAGTACTCAAGATTTAAGATTTTTTCCTTTTTTTTATCATAAATCTCTTTTATGTAATTTCCCCATTATTATATATGTATATATTATGTCTACATGGAAATTGTAGTGTTTAGTCATACCTTGTGCTGTAAATGTGGGATATACAATTATGTAACTTGTGTATCGTGTGTAACTGTTTAAATGACTCAGTATTTCTACTTCATTTTATACAATGAATTATGTAATTTCACAGTCTCCATCAGTGGAAGGCCACATTAAGTTATGAAGAGACACCTGCAGCTGGTGCACAGGTTGTGTGTGAAGCTCTGTTTGCACAACGACAATCTAAATCCATGTTTTGTAGCCACATCTGTATGAATGGTGGCATTGTCAGGGAATGATGTCATAGGAGAGGGGTGATGAGCTAACGCACAGCTGAAACAAGCAACACTGCATAACTCAGCCTTAACATATGTTAACATACAAAGAAAGAGGGAGGGAGAGACTAAATCCATCATGGTTGTGGGAAAATGTTATGAAACTTTGTTTAACCATTTAAAATGAGTTTAACGCTCATCAAAATGACTACCTACACTATTTACTTCTCAGAGCATATCCTATAATCTGTCTTAAAACTCATTAATGAATTCATTTTTGTAATTTAATTTTACTCAAGTAATTGTCAAGTACTTTACTTACTTAATCCAAGTTAGTTTCAAAATAGACATCTTGTAGTTTCATTGTGCATTCAGTCTTTCCTTGTCAATGCAACAAAAGGATTATCTCGTACAGCCAATGCATTTACAATGCACAATTGTCTTTTTCATTGAGTGAATGGGGGGGATGGAGAACATCTAGTGTGCATTTGTGTTCTAATGGTAATGGCAGTGTGTTGTTATAGCCGTATGGGCATCCAGCCTGTTTTGGTTCAGAGGCTGCCACTGGGTCCACATGCCAGTTGAGCCTGGCTGGGTAAACCTGTGACATGTGTTGAGATGATCATCAATTAACACTGTTTAAGGCCTGCCTAGAAATGCAAGAAACTCCAGAGTTCCCTGCTTTGGCTGAGAGAAGCATATTAGTGATGTGTATGGTTGCCAACCATCATCACATACATCGTAATATGGAATTGTCGTCCTGTATTTAAGGAAACAGAATTTCTGTCCTGACACCTCTCTGAGTGTTTGGTATGGTAATGGTTATGTTGATATGTTATGGATAGATCTGCTAAGCTGCTGCTGCTTCAGAGCAAGTACGGGACTTGCTACTGCCAATACATACACAACAGGCTGCTGTGAACAAGTAAGACATGCTGCTGCTGTACAATATAGCATACGTGAATTACTCGTAGCAGATATACAGGTGGAGCTGGGGAAGGTGGAGGGTTTCTGAAAGATGCCTAAAGCAAATGCCGACCGAGTATTTAAAGGTTGAGCAGCGAGCTCATTGGCTACTGATACAGCAGGAACCAATGAGTTTCATGACAGAGCTTGTATTACTTTACGTACTTCGTCAATAAAGGAATGCAGTCCTGTATTTTATCATTTTAGCACTTGAGTTTGTATTGCAGTTTTGTTTTGAAGTGTCAGCTGGTAAAAACATTACACGTATAGTGAAAGATGAACACTTTTTGTGAAAGTTGGAGAGCTCTATTATTGGTTGTTCGTATTACATGGATTATCGGGTAACTACTAGCATACACTGTGACTGTGTAGTATTCCCTTGTGAAAAAGAAGTACATTTCAGCATATATTTTTAAAAAGAGTACTACTTATTATAGAAATATCTTTTTTAATAATATACATAAGTACATAAAAACATTAAGACATACTTTCAGTAAGTGCAGTTACTGTAACATGCAGTTAAGTGTCTGAAAACATTACATTCAGTTTGCACTTCACTAATGTTTAGTACAACTTAATCTTTTTAAGTATTTTCATTATTACTTTTTATTGTCTTTGAAATATGGTTAAAGTGCACTGCTGAATGTACTGATAAGCATTTATGGTAACTAAAATATACTTTAATGTCATTTCTGTTGAAACTTGTTTATCATTTAAATATATTTGCAATTACACATTTGAAAAGATGAAGTTGCATTTTAGTACATTTGAAATATATATATTAACTTTAATTGTAATATCAAAAAAACACATTACAGTTAAAATGATTATCAAGTATGTGCTTTAGTATGTTAGTCAACACATCAAGATAACAAAATATTATGAAAACAATGATTTAAAATGTACTTTAAAGTAAAACCTTTAATTTAACATTATTACAAAGAGCACTTTTTAAAAGTGTACTTAAGTGTGTTAATAAACAGTCATGAAAGTGTATTAAGTACACTTAAAGGGATAGTTCACCCAAAAATTAACATTTTGTCATCACTTACTCACTCTCATGTTGGTCCAAATCTGTATGAGTTTCTTTCTTCTGTTGAACACAAAAGAAGATATTTTAAAGAATGTTGGTAATCATGACAGTAGCCGTTGACTTCCATAGTAGGAAAAAAAACAATGGGTGTCGTCAACTGACTGGTTACCAACATTCTTTAAAATGTCTTCTTTTGAAGAAAGAAACTCATACAGGTTTGGACCAACATGAGAGTGAGTAAATGATGACAAAATGTTCATTTTTGGATGAATTATACCTTTAATCCTTCAATTTCATTGATATTATATTATCTGCAAGTACAGTTTTTTAAAAATATACTTTTAAGATAGTAAGTACAGCACACTACAAGTGCACATTCAATAAAATTAAGCGCACTTTCTTTTTCACAAGGGTTTAGTTTCACAGTGCGGTCAGTTGTCACCACAGCTGCAGTTAATAGTTTATTTATCAAATAAATGGCATTAGTGGTATAAAGAAAAGGAGCAATGTCCCTTATTTTCCAAGAAAGAAAATGAATGTGATGCTGGTTTTGAGAATCTAAATTTGTACACAAGGCTTGAACATCAAAGCATGAGGCTGATGGGAACCAATCTCACACCATCTGTGCACCCTGATGTATATACACATGGTTATTTATATTTACTTTGTAACTAATTTGATATTTCCTCAACTACATTTACAGGCACACCTGAAATAAAATTTCCCTTAAATACATCTCTGTGGTTAAATATGCCACGTTAGCCATTAGCGGAAATGAGTGCTTTTTAAAATTTACACTTTGATTCTGCGCTTGTATTACTAAATATGTCAAATTAAGATTTGCTAAAATGATGTTCCTCAACAAAGGACCAAAACTTAATTGAGAAATCTGCAGCTGATACTTTTGTTTGTTTAAATGCAATGCATGCCTAATACATTTCAATGCTAAAGACATTAACCTACCTGTCTCTTTCTCTTTGAAGTTAAGGACCCGTGGTGCTCACAGATCCATGCCTGAGTGCAATCAGCTCTGTTTTTACAACTGTTTGACCCTGTAATGTTTCAAATGGTGTTTGTTGAATGCACCCTTTACGTAATACAGGTTGATTGGGAAGGCTGGGGTCTATTTAATTTCATGCTGTGCTGTATTTACATGGTAAAGTGATGGATGTCTGTGTCGGCAGTTGCACTCGCGTTGATTAGCTTGTCTGCTGAGCTGATTGTTTCTGCTTTTGTTAGGTGATCCTGATTGGGTTCTGTAGCTATTACCCAGCCTGCCATTCAGGGGCGGCTTTAAGGGAGTGATTTCCTTGTTCAGCTCCTGCCTCAGATCCCCACTGGGTCATATAGAAGAGGAGATTTCTGGTGCTGCCACTTTATGTTGTGTGAATTCGGTATTCGAAGAGCATGTGTCCTTAAAAACAGTAAACTGAAAAACATTTGGTGTAGGATTTGCTTTAAGACAGGTTTCACTTAGAAATTGCTTGTAAATGTAACAAATAATTACAAAGAAATGAAAAATAACACATTGAATAGAAAAGTGTTTGACATTTTAATATCATGCGCTGTAATATATATATTTTACAGTGCGTAATATTAAAACTTTTTTTTAATTTTCATTAAAACAACTTTTCTCAGCTAATTGCAGAACCCAGTGGATAAAATCTAGATCCATCCTGCATTATTTCCAACTGTTTACGGTGAAATATGACACATCATGGAAGTTAAATGCATTTCAAATGCAGTTTTTTTTTTTTTTTTTTTGTTATTTTTAACCATTTAAACTATTTTGACTATTTGACAAAAAGTTTTTACAAGAATGAATGTCCTTATTTTTTCTGCCACATATGCCAGCTTGTAGTTTTTTGCCTTCCCGCTGTCATTCCTCCCATTAACTGCATTATATATAAAATTCCTGCTCTGTGACAAAATGCAATGTAAAGCTAAATTAAATTGGTTCCAAATGATTAGCCTGGCAAAGCTGACACAGACCCACAGTTGTGCCAAACAGCTCAGCTCAGTCTGACGGCAACACTCCCACCAAACGGATTGCCTCTCCCGGCTCAGAAACCCTCCCATAAGAAATCGGTTAAGTGGTCCCCAGCTCGTAGCCGCTGGCAGGGTCTTGCTTTAAGGGGCGAGAGTGGAGTGGGGGTGGGGGTTGTTAAAAATGAGCTAATGGGCGGTGTGGTGGAGGGATCGGGCATGCGCGGCGAGGCACAGTAGGGCCTGGACTCGGAGAAACGAGGGCAAGACCCTTATTGAGTCTGGCATCAGTGTTCAGGGGGAACTGGGAGAAATAGATGGGCGTCTCGTACCTTGGAGCCCACAGAGAATGGGAACCAGTGCCAGGAAAATTACAGCTTAGATTTATGCAATGAGGGAGAGTGAACATAAAGCACAGTACAGACCCAAGGGGCTGAAGGACGCAAGAGTTAGTGGCTGAGACATTGAATCTATGGGACTCTGGTGCAGGATATACTTTATACCTCTGATTTCAGCCTCCTCTGTGGTTTGAAACGATTGTAAAACAGCACAGCCCTGACTAGTATGAATAAAGGATAAAATCTAATTTTGCTGTTACATGTTGCTATATTATGCTGTCAATTTAACACATTTATTATATAAAAAAAATACACTACCAGTCAAAAGTTTGGACACGGTAAGATTTTTAATGTATTTAAAAGAAGTTTCGTCTGCTCACCAAGGCTGCATTTATTTAATTAAAAATACAGTAAAAACAGTAATATTGTGAAATATTATTACAATTTAAAATAACTGTTTTCTGTTTGAATATATTTTATAAAGTAATTTATTCCTGTGATCAAAGCTGAATTTTCAGCACCATTACTCCAGTCTTCAGTGTCACAGGATCCTTCAGAAATCATTCTAATATGCTTATTTGCTGCTCAAGAAACATTTATTATTATTATCAATGTTGAAAACAGTTGTGTACTTTTTTTTCAGGATTCCTTGATGAATAGAAAGTTCAAAAGAACAGCATTTATCTGAAATACAAAGCTTTTGTAACATTATACACTACCGTTCAAAAGTTTGGGGTCAGTAAGAATTTTTATTTTTATGTTTTTGAAAAGAAATTAAAGAAATTAATACTTTTATTCAGCAAGGATGCATTAAATTGATCAAAATTGACAGTAAAGACATTTATAATGTTACAAAAGATTATATTTCAAATACTTCTACAAATAGTTCTTTTGAACTTTCTATTCATCAAAGAATCCTGAAAAAAAAAAATATTGTACACAATAAATGTTTCTTGAGCAGCAGATCATCATATTAGAATGATTTCTGAAGGATCATGTGACACTGAAGACTGGAGTAATGATGCTGAAAATTCAGCTTGGATCACAGGAATAAATTACTTTATAAAATATATTCAAACAGAAAACAGTTATTTTAAATTGTAATAATATTTCACAATATTACTGTTTTTACTGTATTTTTAATTAAATAAATGCAGCCTTGGTGAGCAGACGAAAACTTCTTTTAAAAACTTTAAAAATCTTACCGTGTCCAAACTTTTGACTGGTAGTGTATATTACAATTAAATATTATTTTTATTATTAATTAATTTCATGAAAACATTCATTAATATTTTAATGTATTTTAAAATGTAATGTCAAAGCTCAAGAAACATTTATTATTATTATCGAGGTTGAAAACTGTTGTGCTGTTTATTTGTTGTTGTTTTTTTCATAGAAACCGTGAATTTTTTTATGAATAGAAAAGAAATTGATTTGAATTTAATGCATCCTTGCTGCAATAAAAGCATTTATTTCTTTTTTTTTTTTAAAATCTTACAGATACAGCCATGGCCAAAAATATTGTCAGTGACCTAAATTGTGTTTTGCAATGAATGCTGCTTCAGTATTTGTAGATTATTTTTCACATGTTTCTAAAACAATGATAAGCATTTCACAAGTTTTAAAGGCTTTAATTGGCAAAAACCTTCAGTATATGCATTTTTTACAGCTTTGACTCTATATGGAAAGATTCAGTATTTAGTGTTGATCCTTCTTGATCCTTCTTCTTCATAACCTGTGCAATTCACTCATGGATATCAGCTTCTGGGCCAAATCCTGACTGCTGGTGATCCATTTTTGCCTTATTAGTGCTCAGACTTAATCACAAATTGTGTACTTCTGCTTGTCCACTGGCCTTTTGAGGATTGACCACAGGTTCTCTGTGGGATTAAGATCCGGGGAGGTTCCTGGCCACAGATCCAGAATTTCAACATCTCTCCAAACCACTTCATTATCTTGCCTTGTGCCATGGTGCTCCATCATGCTGGAAAATGCATGGATCATCACCAGATTGCTCCTGGGTTGTTGGGAAAAGTTCCTCTACCATTCTTTATTCCTGGCAGTGTTTTTGGGCAGAATTGTGAGAGAGCCCACTCCTTTGGATGAAACACAACCCCACACATGGATGATTTCGGGATGCTTTACTATTGGCATGACACAGGACTCATGGTAGCGTTCATCTTTTCTTTTCCAGATAATCGATTTTCCATATGTCGCAAACAGTCAGAATGGGGCTTCATCAGAGAAAATAATTTCTGCTGTCCAATCCTTGTACTTCCTGCAGAATTTCAGTCTGTCCTTGAGGTTTTTCTTGGAGAGAAGTGGCTTCTTTACTGCCCTTATTGACCAGGCCAATGTCCAAATGTCTTTGCCTCACTTGGTGTGCAGATGCACTCAAAACTACTTGGTGCCAATATTGAGCAGCTTTGCACTGGTGGTGAGACGATTCCATAGCTGACTCCTCAGGAGGAGACAGTCCTGGCGCTTGCTAGACACTCTGGGATGTCCTGAAGCCTTCTTCACTGCTGAATCTCTCTCCTTGAAGTTCTTGATCATCCAGTAAATGGTTCTTTCAGGTCCAATATTCTTTTCAGTAATTTCCTTGCATGTGAGGCCAGTTTGATGCAAAGCAATGATGGCTGCACGTCTTTCTTTGGAGGTAACCATTGGTAACACAAGAACACAATGACTGGAAACACTTCTTCCCTCCTTTTATAGCAATCAGTCTGCTCTTATAATGCAGTAAGAATGATCAAGTGATTTCACCTGACTAGTACTTGTTCACACTTTCTCATGTGCTGATGATATGATTAGTGAAATGATGTTAGCTGGTCATTTTGTACCAGGGCCAGAAAAATTGAATCAACACCAACAACTGAAGCAGCAAACTTTGCGAAACAGAAAATGTATGTCACTGCCAATACTTTTGGCCATGGCTGTGTGTATATAGAAATTTTAGAAAAATTTAAATTTTACAGATTTTTATGAAACCAAGAGCTCTGACTTTCTCAGTTGGTTCATTTTGGACGGCGAGAAAACAGTCTCACAGTTCATAAAGTGTAATCATTACAGGCAGGGAATAGAAGAGAGATGAAAGGAAGTAAAGACGAAAAGGAACAACACAGAATGTGATTGACAGAAGGAGAATTAGACAGGTAGAGCTGTCATTGATACGGTTCAGAGTGAGTTTAGTTGGCAGCAAGTCTGGCAGACAGCAGACAAGCTCCTTCTGGCAAAACACACACACACACACACACACACACACGCTGTCCTGCTCCACTTCTACCCAGGGGCTCCCTCTTGCCTCTGACCTCATTCACTTTGATTTACTCCTTCAGCAGCAGGTGTGGCCCTCCCTCTCTCCTTACACTCTTTTATTGATATGAAGTCATCCCTCCATCTTCAGAAAGCCAAGTCTGTTGTCAAGATGCACCTTGATACATTTGCGATGATATCACTCAAACACGAGTGTCACGAAGGAAGAGGCAATTAATAAATACCATTAATGTGCAATTATCCATCATGCCTCAGGCTTTGTGAAACACATGAGTGAGTGAGAGAAATGAGAGGTCAGAAAGGAGAGGCTAAAGATCAGCGATGAGACGGATTTTAAACGATTGCTACTCTTATGACTGTGGATGGACGGACATTGCAGGATATCTGTGTGGATATCACATGAACGAAACCTGATAGATCATCGTCTGGGCTCTATTGAGCTATATTATGTTTTATATTGCTTAAAATATCCGATGATTGATTTGTAGAAGGAAAGGAATAGGATGAGAAATTTGTGGGCTATTTCTCAAGATGCTGTGGAAGGTATTATCCAGGTCCAGACACATTCCCCTTAGTCTCATGTTGCCACTTTTTTTTTTTTTTACTATACAGTTTTGTCCAATTTGCAGTTTGTTGTGGCTTTTAGGTGTGGGATCATCCAAAATGTATTATATTTATATATTATATAAAAATGAATTAAAATAATGGCACAGATTCATTTGTACAGAATAAAACACAAAAAAGTGGAAAATGTATAAAAATATTGGCCTTGTTTTGACGGGCAGAAAAATCTGATTATTGGCCCATCCAACTTGAAATGTTTTTGTTGTCCGAAGAGGAAAAACATTGAAAAGCTAATAGATCGAAACTACCTTTGAATGTGATCAGAATTTTTATTTTTTTTTCTTCAATTTTGTTTGTTCATCTTGCGTCTCATTCTGAACGTAGAGATCAGATGTTTTTCCGTCATATGTTGTGTGACGAATTGAAATATGGTTAAATCTGAAATCTCATGGTTTAGAAGTTATAAGCAAATTTTGCCATTTTTCATATTGACCAGTAGATGGCACATATTAGGATAAAGGCTGAAATACAGTCCACAACTTTTTCGTACAGATTTTTGCTCTAAATTGCAAGAATCAAGGCTAGTTGCTGAGCATCACGGCTAATCTGCTTTTTTTTGGGCATTCTGAGTTGACAAATTTCGCAGAAAATCTTGTTGTGTATGATGGGCACAAACTGATTTTTTTAATCTTCAAACTATAAGTCCATGCAGTTGGATGATATGCTTCTGCATGAGTTTGTTTTTTAGCTGCGGTTGCTTAGTGTATGATGATCATTTTTCAAAGGCGAAGGGTATAATGACTAGTGTTTTTAAATCTGTTCAGACTTTAAAAGTCGCATAGTGCATTCCAGCCTTAAAAAGACTTGATTAAAACATTCTATATGTCACCTATTCTTGTTTTTTGTTGTCTTTGTGTGTGATTGGATTTGAAATGGGAAACATCTATTGCTAAAATCTCACACATGGTGACATATCTGACGTGAATCTCTCACATCTCATCTACATATAACTTGAATCTGCTTTGCGAAAAAAAAAAAATATTTCCACCTCAAATTTACAAATTTACTGTGATCGAATTTTATAGGCCATCTGAAAAAAAGTACTGATCATTTTACAGAAATAACTCAAGCATAATATACAATTCTACAAGTAGATATCTACTTAACTTGCTACTATGTGCTTCAGACAAAACTCTTTGAGTATCTTTCAAAAGATTTAACACAAATCCAGTGCTTAGCTTTTCCACAAAAGTTTTCCATGATTAACAATTCTTAAACTTTTACATTCAGTCCTAAATATTTGGTTACATCTCAAACACACACAGGTGCTTCACACACTTCTCTCTGTTGTGAATCAGTTCAGGAGAGTTTATCTCTGAAGGACAGCTTCTCAACAGGCCAACACTTGTGTTACAGTAATGATTGTTTTCCTCAGGTTTTGCAGTGCCAGCGTGCAAGACAGCACTATCATTACAGGCTAATACAGCTGCTGTTTCAGCTCTGAGGGCTCGACTCTAATGTCTGTTTACACCTCATTATGAGAGGCAGATGAGACCTACTCAGTGATACACATCAGCGCTGATCTGGGTTCTCAGTTAACGTCATGAGAGATTATGGACACCTAACATAAATAGGTTATATTACAAGCCTCCTTGCACCGTTCATTTCTACCTGCCAGATTTGGAAGAGAAAGTTTTCCTTGAAGTACTTGGGTGAGAGTACTTTTATTCTTATTTCTTTCTTGCTCTTGCTACACTTTAAAAAAAAAAAAAGCTTCTTTATTGGCTTTAATGGTTCCATGAAAAACTTTTGACATCCATGGAAACTTCATTGCACAAAAGGTTCTTTATAGTAGAAAAAGTTTTTTTAGATTTCTTAAATGTTCTTCACAGTAAGAAAACATGGTGTTCACCGAAAGGTTCTTTGGGGAACCCAAAATGGGTCTTCTATGGCATCCTTGCGAAAACCACCTTTTGGAACCTTTATTTTTAAGGGTGTACGTTATTGACGAGACCAATTTGTGGTAGGAAGTGTAAAGGATGAAAAATCCTAGTTAAGTAATTGCTTAAATGTGATCTTAACATTCTGGTTTTGATGTGTCAAATTTTTGTCCCGTCGAGTGACTAATGGTTATATGTTTATTCTGGGTTTCTGCCAGCAGGAGAGCAGGTTTCAGCGGTTTGTTTGATGTTACCAAAAGCTCAAAGAATGAATGTCTGTCTGATAAGTGTGTCTTTTGTTCTTTTATGGTCTTTTGTAGCTGATTATCTTCTCTCGACGTTGTAAATAAAACAAAGCCTATTAGAGTACGTTTTACAAGAAAATACTATTTCAGATTTTCTACTTCAAAATGATGTTTCTGGCCATTTCTTTGTAATTGTTTGTGAAATTGACTAGTTCTGAGGTAAAATTTCCTTGCACCATTTTTTTATACTATACTCTCAAAAATACTGGGTTAAAAACAACCCAAGTTGAGTTAAATGTTTGCCCAACCTGCTAGGTAGTTTTATTTAACTCAACTATTGTTTAAAAATTACTGTTTTACTTGATTAAAATGAACCCAAAATATGTTGGAAATTAACATTTATTAATATGTGTAATAAAAGAACATTAATTAATAAGTTAAATGAATAATAACTTAACAATAAACATTGATTAACTGCTTATTAATAAATGTTCACCTTTTGATTATTATTGTTGCGTCTAGTAATTATGTGTCTAATTTTTAATTTTGGGTTCATTTTAAGCCAGTCATATAGTCATTTTTAAACAACAGTTGGGTTAAATAAAACTGGCTAGTACATTGAGCAAACATTTAACCAAACCACTGGGTTAAAACAAACCAATTGCTGGGCTTGTCCATTTTCAACCCAACTTGGGTTGTTTTTAACCCAGCATTTTTTAGAGTGTATATTTATCACTTTTTTTCTATAGTTTGGTCAAGTGTTTTAGCACATAGCGTGTGTATTCCATATCAGTAGTGTGTCTAGTGGTTACAAGGTATCTGTTAAGTGTGTACTTCCTGCTTTGTGCCGTCTCTCTCTCTCTCAGCCTGTTGTGGCTCATTTGGCCTCTGACCCCATGTGGCACTCTGGGGCCCTGCTCAGCGCCAGACTGATTACATTAGAGCACTGATAGCGGACGCTCTCCCTGCGCCCCACAAATGATGGATGAATGTCTCTTCCTGTGGAAGAGAAGGATACTCCAATACCCCCCCTCCCGCTTCCTCCCTCCATCCACTGCTGGCTCACTGCCAAGCTGAGCTTTATACGACGAGGCCCCGCGTTTGTCCTCTCTCTTAGTGTGGCGCGGCCTCAGGCAGTGGCATTCCACCGTGTGGGAACTCGGCACAATCTGCCCCGGACCAAGAGGGAGGGAGAGATAGGTGCACTCTGAACAGCTGCCCAGGTCCAGTCAAAGTGAGAGTGTTGATGGACAGGTGGCGCAATCAGTCCGAGGTGTCTCTGTGCACTGTGACCCAAGTATGTCAAGTATGTTAATGGATGAAAGATGGTCCCTTGGCTCCTGTGATTCTGATACACTCCATCTTTGTACACATATTAGAACCTAATATAGATGTCTCGTTTTTTCAGATGAACTGAGAGTGAGATGCAGTATGCTATATAAAATTGTATTATTGTCGGTATGTCTCATTGTATCTGACAGCTTTGAACTGTTGTTCATTTTTGAATAGTTTAACTATTCCTTGATTAAATTTGCCATTAAACCATTATTGTGATGGAAAAGTGCAGAATTTCAAAATTCCATAAATCATGAAAAAAAAAATTAAATATTAAACTGTCCAAAAAAAAAAAAAAAATTCAGAAAATATCAGTTTAATTGCATTAGATAACAAAATATCAAATCAGATGGTTCCGTCAAGCAAAATTTCTTAGTCATTTTTCGATATATTGTTTAAAAGTTTGGGATTATGATTTTTTCATGCTTTTGAAAGAAGTGGCTTATGAATCAGAATCAGAATTTTGTTCTAAAAAAAAATAAAGATATATTTTCTTGGGTAGCAAAATTGTAATTTGTTTTCACAGAATATATTTAATTGCCAAATGCATTTATATATATATATATATATATATATATATATATATATATATATATATATAAAATACTGCCATTCAAAAGTTTGGGATCGTACGTTTTTTAATGTTTTTGAAAGAAGTCTTTTCTGCTCACCAATGCTGCATTTATTTGATCCAAAATGCAATACAAACAGTAATATTGCAAAATATTATTACAATTTAAATTAACTGTTTTCTATTGTAATATATTGAAAATGTAATTTATTCCTTTGATGTCAAAGCTGAATTTTCAGCATCATTACTCCAGTCTTTAGAGTCACATGATCCTTCAAAAATCAAATATGCTGATTTCAAGAAATATTTTTTTTTATTATCAATGATGAAAACACTTGTGCTGTTTAATATTTTTGTGGAAACCATGATTAATTTTGTTCAGAATTCTTTGAATAGAAAGTTCAAAAGAACAACATTTATTTGAAATAGAATTTTTTGTAACAGTGTAAAAGTCTTTGCAGTCACTTTTGATCAGTGCATGTTTGCTGAATAAAAGCATTCATTTCTTTCAAACAACAACAACAATAAAACTCTTTCTGACCCCAAACCTTTGAACATTATATATTCAAACACTGCAGTTTTTCCAATAAAATGTTTGATATATTTTAGGTAGCATCTAAATACTTTTTTTTGGATATTGTGCTAATAATGTTATATTATAAAAGGCAAAACCAGCCACTTTTGGTCCTTTTTCAATACATTAAAATCCAGACATATAAATCATACACACAATCATACCCTAGACATATTCACAGATATCAGACTAGGGGGAACAGAACATAGAAAGTTTAGGTGCCTCACTGTGGCTGGCAGGCAGTGTTTTCTTAACGGGAAGTGTTCTGCATACTGCAGCAGAAATGTTGATAAAGGCAATGGTGGGTTATTATTGCTGTGCTGGCATGAGTTAGAGTGGATTAAGATGCAGCGGGTGGGTGAAAACAGCGTTAGTGCCAGTTAAGGGCAGCAGTAAGGGTGGGTAGGTTAGTGCTTGTGCATTTGGCAGCAAGTGTGTGAAGGCAGAAAGCACTGGCAGCTCCAGGAGTCAGGGAGGGACGGTATGGCTTTGCTTGGCTCAGAGAGCTGAAGAGCCAGCAACTTATCAAATCAGTTTGGGTTTTGTTTTGGTAAATAGCAACTAGGATGATTCAGAGAATAAAGACATCTTGCAAAAAAAAAATCTCACAGGTTGACCGGCTTGAGAAGAAAGGGATGCTGTGCTCTGTTCTGTGCCTTGGCACTCACGTACGGTCCAGCTGGCTATGACTCTCAGAGAGTGAATGTGCTGCCTGTTACAAACACACGGCTCT
This sequence comes from Hypophthalmichthys nobilis, assembly GCA_037950665.1. Lineage (NCBI taxonomy): Eukaryota > Metazoa > Chordata > Actinopteri > Cypriniformes > Xenocyprididae > Hypophthalmichthys > Hypophthalmichthys nobilis. The sequence goes on along the minus strand of CM075481.1, from coordinate 22,685,022 downwards.
GGACACTGGCCTCTCTGACCCACAGCATCTGGAGCGCCTGGGAGAAGAGGGGCATGGCAGGGACATGTCTGATTCTTTTCTGTCATTCTTCTGGATCTGTTTGTGAAAACTTATGAGATTTAAATTACATTAAGGAAAAATTAAAAAATGGGCACATAAAGAAGTAAATCGTAATTTTGTAAAATGTGTAAAATTATGTACATTCACATGTGATGAAGTCACTGTTTGTATTGGTAGCCTGTTTTATTTTACATGGAGTGGGTTGCCTTATGAAGGCAGTAATCACAAACTACCAACTGATATGTAAGGAATGATTGAAAACGGGCCGTTGAATTATTAGAACAATAATGCACACCCAAGGTGGTAATTTGGCCATGATGCATATTCTGCTTATATTGTACTATGGTTACCATGCCTCAAGGCATTGTTCAGACATTTTATTTCAAGACATTTGTACTTAAAATGCACTTGTGTGCAGAACTAATTTCTTATGAATCTCATCCCAAGCCTCCATTCCCAATTCCAAAATGTCATTTTAGAGCTAGACTAAATGTCATTTTAAGCAGACTGATAATGCAGTTAATACAGAGAGACAGAGACAGAGGCAGAGAGATTGATTGATTAAGATTGTCGAATTACTTCAGTCTGTGCGTCTCTCAGCCATCTTCGGCAGCAGCTTCTCTACTAACAGCAAAGCTGTAAGTTTAACTGCTTCAAAAACATTAGCCAGATTTCCACTGCAGGAACTTTCCCCAGGATCTAGGGACTGTAGGGTGGTACTCGATGTGTGTTTCCACCACAGGAACCACAGTCTAAATGTTCCTGGTAAGAATTTTCCCCTCAGAAAGTCCCTGCTCACGAGGTAGTACTTTTTCAAAGTTCAGGAACATTTGGTGGTGGGTCTTGGGTGCTAAACATACCGATTGGTTGACTCCACGCAGCATTTTATTTCAACCACCACTTTTAAAAGCCTGTTGTGGTGCGTGCAGTAAGAGTTGTATGGAGTTTAAAAAATACAACCGATGGACCGACATCAAGGTTCAGGTGTTATTAAGCTTATATGCAGAGGACGAAATCCAGCAGGAACTGGAAAGTTGTGCACAGTCCTACATCACCAGACTTAATCTTCACGGTACTAGATAGCAATGAAAACGCAGACAGCAACAGGTCTGGGGGAAAAAAGTTCCTGGGACAAAATTGTTCCGGGTAATTTTAATGGAAAAGCGGCTATTGACGTTACTACCTTGATACTGAGAAATGTTGTGTGGCTTTTCAGTTGTGAAACTATTTTACTGATAAAGTCGTAGGGCAACGACAACAACAAGTTGCATGCTTGTGTATATTTCCGTGTATGTCTGTGCTGTATGTGAAAGAGAATGTGCTGGGAAAATTTGGTGGGAAAAACATGGAAATAGTGTGTCATTTGTATCCTATTGTTTGTTGTATTTATTTCCTTGGTCAATGTCTTAGTGGGTTTTGGTTCTTTTGCTGTCGTAGGCTGTGAGGACCTTTGAAATAACTGAAATCATTTGGCAAAATGATATGAAATGTAATGCGGTCAAGACCTGCCTGAAACTACTTTAGCTGTACGTTTACTGGAAAATAACTGCACACCTAAGAACATTCATTTACCAATCAGAATCAAGCATTCATCAGCCCCCGTAGTATAAAGTATGTTAGTAACCCCTCGTTTTATTGGATTCTTACAGTATTCATGGCCAGTGTTGGGGAAAGTTACTTGATTTCTCTCATGGGGACAAGAAAACTGTCAGTCAATAAATGGAAAACAAAGTAACTTGAGTTACTTAATTGAAAAAGTAATTCAGATATTTCGTTTTAAATTTAAAAGTAATACGTTAATTTACTAGTTACTTGAAAAAGTAATCTGATTACATAACTCAGGTTACTTGTAATGCGTTACCCCCAACAGTGTTCATGGCTGACTAAAAATTGTGCATTTTCTGCAATGGCATTTGAATACTTTTGCTTTTGCATGATGCTGCATCCACACCACTAGGTGTCAGTATAAGTCCAAGAGGCCATATTGGCCAGTGCAACAAACAAAAAACTACTGAGGGCACCTTTGTGTCATTTTGTTTGAATTTTTTTTTTTTTTTTTTTTAAGTGTTACTTTCCATGAAGAGATTATCCTTGCTTCACTTCATTTCATGTTTTCTTTCATTTATTTGACTCATTTTGTGTGTGTGTTTGGTTTGTTTTTTCGAACCTCAGACCCATTTCTTATAAAGTCAGTCTACCTGCTCAGCTCTTGTGGAAATATATATATCGTAGACTCAACACTCTCTAAAAATACTCCTCCTAGTTTTTTGCATTGGCTCAAGTTTAAAAAAGTCAAACTGAATGGACACAGACGTATAAGTATATATGCACATGCTTATGTACTTTTCATTTTTTTCATTTTGTCTACATGTGCCGTCAACAGATCAAACCATCGGACATATTTTGGCGGGAGGTATGTTTATACTTGTGGCTTTTTTCAGACCCCTAAGTTGTCTTATTGAGCTGCCCAGAAAAACAGCTCTGTGAGAGAGAGAGCAGTCAGGTAAACATATTCCAAACACAGACGCGCTTTGAGCGTCTCTACAGTCATAGACTCCAAGACCAGCCCTGGGTGAAAGCTTAAGTAGACCACACGGTTGAAGCAACAGTGCGTAGGCCGAAGGGGAAATGGGCAAATCGGGGGAGAGAGTCCTCAGGGGCCTCTCGCTGCCAGACCTGCACCGCGCTGGGCTCGTTCTTCAGATGAAGCTCTTAGACAGTGACGACAGATAGTGGAATAGTGTGTTTGGGTGTGTAAGAGGGTGTGTAGGTGTGTGGGTGAGAGGGTAAATGGGAGTGACAGGCTTAGCTCGGACATCCATGTACGTCACAAAGTGGGCGAACGGTCACATGTAATCTATCGGAAAAATATAACCGCTCACTTGTCGACTCAGTAGACAGCCATATTTTGTCATGTTCACGGAAATTTAAATGAATCAGAAATTTGGTCTCGTTTTCCAGGTAAATATCCTCAAAAAATAAAGATCTATTTTCTTGGGTTGCAAAATTATAATTTGTTTTCACAGAATATATCTAATTGCCAAATACTTTTTTTAAATAATTATTTTATTTTATTTTATAAAAACAATTAATGCAGTGTTCACATTCACAACATGCCCCCCAGATGCTAATGAAAGTGACAGGTTCTTTTAATTTTTTGTACAATGGACCAAATAAAATGCTATTTTTAAATGGAAAATCTGAAACTTGCATAATGCTAATATATACCATTTCCCCCCATTTTTCTACTCAGAGACTGAAAGCTGCCCTTGCCCACCATCCGGGGGGCATGTCGAATGGCAGCATGAACTCCATGGGTCATATGATGGAGATGATGCCATCGCGGCAGGATCAGGCCGGTCACCACCACCTGCACTCTCACCCTCACCAGCACATGCAGGGCCCACCCCACGGATACCCACACCATGCCCACCACCACCCCAGCCATGCACAGAGCGCCCATCACCACCCACAGAGCCATGGGCATCACAACGCCCACCCGCCCCACCTGCACCCTGCACACGGACACCAGACCTCTCCACACCAACCCATGCACTCCGCTGCTTCACAGGTACTGAACTGGGTTGAGGTTCTAATGCTCTATTGAACTTACTCGAGTTTACTTGAGTCATGTCAAATAAATGATAATAAAAAAAGTTAAACTGGGGCTCAGTTGTGAACATCTGACATAAAATGAAAATGTGTTTTTATTCAGATTTTATTCAAAAATACTGTACATTACTTGAATATACCTCTTTTATACACTGTAAACCCGAAAAAGTTGGCAAAACTCAAAAAATTTGAGGTTATCAGGTATCAAAATTTTTGAGTTAAGAAATTCAAAGTTTAAGTATGCAGAACAAAAACATTATTTTTGTACTCATACATTTTAATTGCTCTTAACTTAAAATATTTGAGTAAGTTAATTCATACATTTAACTTAAAATATCATGTAATCTCAACTTAAATATCTTTAGTATGGAAACTTGCCTGGCTTTAACACCCCCCACCCCTCCACACACACACACACACACACACAAAAACACATAACAGTAACTCTTCTAAATTAGCATAGCAAAACATTAAAGACTATTAATCTCCCACTTAAGATTAATCTTGCACAAAAAAAAACATGTCCCCCCAGTTTCATAGACAAGACTTAAGTTAGTCCTAGACTAAAATGCACGTTTGAGCTGTTTTAACTGAAAAATATGTCAGTGCCATTGTTTTGTCTCAAGATGTACACCAGTAATGTTTTTTCTAGGGTACGTTTATAAAAGCTACTTAAATGTCCTAATTGATTTAAGGCCTAATCCTGGCTTAGTCTAAACACTGTCTGTGAAACTCTCCCTTTCGAGTGAAATAGAAATCTCAGCCCAGTTTCAGGAAAATTTAAGTTTGTCTAAATTAAAAGAAAGTTCATAAACCTCAAAACAATGAAACAGTTCAGTTTACTTAAAATGTGTCAGTTTTGTGAACTCAAAAGAAAAAAAAAGTTCAAAATACTCATAAAAGTTCATTTGTTTGAACTAATTTGTTTAATTTAAGTTTACCCTACTCAAACCAATTAATTATTTTGAGCATTAGGATTTACAGTCTAATAAGTGCTATGATTATAATAACACTATATATCATATTATAATTATAAATTTCAGAATGGTACAACTGTCTTGATATCATAATGAAAAAAAGCTTAACAATTGGCATAACATTTTATTGTTTATTAAACAAATAAATAAGTTTTAAGTTTTCTTGAAGTATTATTAATATTTAGAAACTAAAAACTTTTGTCTGTCAAATCAAAGTCATGGGATGCGACCAACATACAGACACACACACAGAAAAAACATAAAACAGGAACTTATATCGTAGAAAAACCCCTGCAGACTCATGACTCTGTGTGAAGGTCAATAAGTCTCATATAATATCAGATAATTTGACCTCATTATGAAAACGCAATGTTAGTTCAGGTTGTAATGTAACGTAAATCTGCGACTCCTCAAAAACTTGTGATATTTATAATTCATTATGTTTTAAAAAAGTCTTTTTACCTTGGAAAATATGTTTAAAAACTTTTCTAATAATAAAAAATATGTGTACACTCACATGTATTCAAGCAGTAAGAAAATGTACTGTATGTCATAAAGTAAATGTAATTTAAAACGGTATGTTATTATGTTTTAATTGCACCACATGACATTTTTTGTTGAAAATAGTGTAAAAGTTTTACAAAATCATATCAAATCAAGAGTACATTTCTAAGAACATGGAACATGTGTTTTAAACTAGATTTCTAAAAGATTTTTTTTTCTTTTTTTATTGTGGTCACTCTTATATGTATGGAAGCTTGTTTCCGCCACTAAACAAAAAATAAAAAAGGTAACTGCGACTTCTTATCTCACAATTCTGTCTTTTTTTTCTCAGAATTGCGAGAAATAAACTCATAATTGCGAGTTATAATGTCAGAATTGCAAGATATAAACTCAAAATTGCGAGAAGTAAAGTCAGAATTGCGATATATAATGTCAGAATTGTGTGATATAAACTCACAATTGCGAGAAATAAAGTCAGAATTGCGAGTTATAAACTCACAATTGCATGTTATAAACTCGCAATTCTGACTTTATAACTCACAATTGTGAGTTTATATCACAATTCTGACTTAATCACTCACAATTTCAAGTTTATATCACACAATTCTGAGAAAAAAGTCAGAATTTTGAAATAAAAAGTCACAATTACCCTTTTTTTTATTTTTTATTCAGTGGCAGAAAGAAGCTTCCACATATATGTATGAACCTTCAAGTCTGGACTCTTAAAGTTTTTAGGATGACTGAATCCATCATTTTGTGATTCAGAAATTCTGCCTTAATGTATTATTAAGCCAAAGAAGGGGCCCTGTATACATACAAACCATCAAAGCCACTGCATTTTCCATCGCCCCCAGAAACCTGTAATGATCTAAAGACAGCAAACATGGCAACTGCCAAGCATGTGTCAAAGAAGCTTTTTGTGGGCCTTGTGCGCTGGTAGTAGCCCTGTTTCTCAGGGTGTCGTAGAGTATTGGTCCGAGTGGACGTGTGCAGTGGAAAACTGGGCCCTGACACCTCTTTATGAGGGTGGGGCAGCCTGTAAATCAGACTGCTGTTTCTCACGCCCAGACGTCCATCATAGGGCCGTAGGGCCACGTGTACAGGGCACATGTTGTTTTAAAGAAAACTCCCAGACAGGAAGTTTCTGGCTGGAGAGGTCTGAACGAGGAGATGTTTGACAGGTGATTGGCCAGCAGCCAGGTCTATGAATATGAATATGATGCCTCGGGAGAGAATGTAACCTCAGACTTTTTGTTGTCCTGTATTTTACAGTTATCTCCAGCTGCGCAGCAAATGCAGCCGACGCAGACCCTTCAATCCCCGCCGCCCAGTGGAGGTCGTCGCAGGCGTGTCGTGGACGAAGACCCCGACGAGCGCCGACGGAAATTCCTGGAGCGTAATCGCGCAGCCGCCACACGCTGCAGACAGAAAAGGAAAGTGTGGGTGATGTCGCTAGAAAAGAAAGCGGAGGAGCTCACCCAAACCAACATGCAGTTGCAGGTCAGAATCACTCATTCGCACACTTCTCCTCAGCTGAAGGCCTCGGTTCTTAAGCGTTAAAACGCACTTCACTTTGGAACACTCACTGAGATGTATTTCACACGGGGCGTCATATTTCACTCTGTATTAGCTTACGCTAGACCACAGAAGCTCATAAACACCCTTCATTTGACAGCTGAAGCTACTGTAGATGGAGAGCAGACGGGGACGGCTGTGAGGAGGCAAGGGTCAATGGGTTATTGAGGTCTATAGAGTAACCAGAGCACAGCCAGCTGCAGCTGAATGTGTGGTTTGTAGGCCAGTAAAACCTCTGAGCATCACGGCACATTTTGAGGTTTCCATTTGAACGCATCCATTTAGGCTTTCAATAGACCTTGAATTTGCATAGAGGTTTACCTGAAAGATTGATGCCGTGTGTATTTAAGTCTATTTTTGGAGGATGTGTTGAGTATATACTGCATTGCCCACAACTTAAACCAGCCTAAACTGGTTTTCAGCAGGTATCCCTGGTTGTTCAAGCTGGTGTTCAGGTGGTTTAGCTGGTCAGCCAGCTGGTTTTGCAGTCTAATCACATGACACATGAGTAAAGCCCATCTAAAACCAGGAAACCAGAACAGCCTGACCATCTTTGGGTGGTCTTTCCCATCTTGCCACATCATTCACTCTCTGCTGTTCTTCAACCTCTTAACCTGTCTTGCTCGGGGACGCAATAGTGAAAGTTCACTGGTTGCACTTTGTGTGGTTTGAGCCTTTCAATTACCACCAGAATTTGTTTTTAACCATTAGGCAACCACCCTCTTATCTAAAGTTCTTACTAGGGCTAGCCGATGTAAGGATACTTCTGATATATTCACAATATATTTTGTAGACAACTTTGTGAATATTGCAAATAGATGCTGTTTACACTTAGTGCAAATAGTTGTAGATGCTATTTACACAAGTGAAAATAGCAATATATTCTATTTATACTCAGTGACAACAGCAGCATTTTCTTAGCGATATGCTGTTTACACTTGGTGAAAATAGTGATAGATTCTATTTATACCATGTAAAAGTATCAGTTCTTTGCAATAAGAGTAAATAGTAATTAGATGCTATCTGGTGGGCCGGCCTAGTGTAAATAGTGTTTTCCAACAAGGGATGCTATTTGTGCTTAGTGTAAATAGACACTCCGAAGATGGGCAAGATTAGTTTTTAAAGGGTTAGTTCACCCAAAAAGGAAAATTCTGCCAATAATTACTCACCCTCATGTCATTCCATACACGTAAGACCTTCGTTCATCTTCAAAACACAAATTAAGATATTTTTGATAAAATCCAATAGCTCAGTGAGGCCTGAATTGACAGCAAGATAATTAACACTTTCAATGCCCAGAAAGGTACTAAAAACATATTTAAAACAGTTCATGTGACTACAGTGGTTCAACCTTAATGTTATGAAGCAACGAGAATACTTTTTGGACAAAATAATGACTTTATTCAACAATATCTAGTGATGGGCGAACACTGCTTCGTGAAGCTTTGAAGCTTTACAAATGTTATGTTTCGAATCAGTGGTTCAGAGCGTGAAAGTCATGTGATTTCAGTAAACGAGGCTTTGTTACATCATAAGAGTTTAAAAATTTCATTCGCTTGACTTTGGCAGTTTGATTCACGCTCCAAACCACTGATTCAAAACAAAGCTTCACGAAGCAGTCTTCGCCCATCACTATATACTGTTGAATAAAGTTGTTATTTTGTTTTTTGGGACACAAAAAGTATTCTCGTCGCTTCATAACATTAACCAATAACATTGACAATAACATTGAACCACTGTAGTCACATAAACTGTTTTAAATAGTACCTTTCTGGGCATTGAAAGTGTTAATTATCTTGCTGTCAATTCAGACCTCACTGAGCCATCAGATTTTATCAAAAATATCTTAATTTGTGTTCTGAAGATGAACGAAGGTCTTACGGGTGTCGAACGACATGAGGGTGAGTAATTAATGACTAGTAATTTCATTTTTGTGTGAACTGACCGTTTAATTACGTTTTGTGATCCCTCTTTGTCTCATTACGTTTTGTAAATCCTCTTTGTCTTATTTCAGAGAATCAGTTCAAGGCACATATTCTGTGGCATAGTGCCTCAAAAATGTTCATTGAGGTCCCTGTGTGGCAATTTACATATATTTACATATTTACACTATACCATTCTACAATTTGTGGTGGGTAAGATTGTCTCTTATACTCACAAAGGTTGCTTTTATTTCATCGAAAATACTGTAAAAACAGTAAAAACTGTGAAGTATGCTGAATTATCAACATCATTACTCCAGTCTTCAGTGTTACATGATCCTTCAGAAATAATTTTAATATGCTGATTTGCTGCTAAAATAAAAGTTGAAATGGTTGTGCTTCTTTTTTCAGGATTTTTTGATGAAAGAATAAAAAGTTCAAAAGAACCACATTTATTTATTAAAATAGAAATCTTTTGTAACATTATAAATGTCTTACTGTCACTTTTGATCAATTTAATGTATCGTTGCTGAATAAAAGCATTCATTTGTTTAAAAAAAAGAAAATGTGTAAAAAATATGTAGGCAAATATTTCCATTTATACTGGTGCATATAAATACATAAAAACAAAAATATAAAATAACTTTCTTCCTTCCATTTAGTCAACAAATGTGGAAAAACATGCCTGATTGTTACATTTTTTACTGTATTTTGCTTCTTGCATTAAACATTATAAATTAAATTAGCTTTCATTGAAATGAAGGTTCCTCTGATTTAAAAAAATAAATAAATAAATAAATAAAATTTAATCCAAGCAAATACATAAAGATATATATTTCATACTGTCAAAAGGCTGAAAAATATTGAGACATAATTTCACTCAGTCCTAGTTTCCACCAACAATAGAACAAAATATGTTAAATGTGTTTGTTTTTCTTTGTTATTGCATAGTTTGACGAGGTGGGATAGAATGCTCATAGACACCCTGGCACTCCCTTAGTCCCACTGTTCAGGCTTGTTTTGCCTTATGGGAAATATTCACCCCACAGTCACAAACATGGTACTGTACCTGTCAAAGCGGGGATTCTTCTCCACCAAGCATCCCTGAAATGCTGCCATGTTTTCATATTGGTTCTGCTAAATAGTTTAATAAAATTCAAGAACTCTGTGTGATCTGACGCTAGTGTTTCCCACAACGGTAATTGCAGAGAATTCACCGCTTGTTCATTATGAGGTTTCTAATGAGACCCAGACTTGTCTGGCCTTTAATTCAGCGTGTCTGCTGGGAGGTTTGATGTGAAGCTGCCAATACATCCACCAGAGTCTTTTTCCAACATGTTTGTCATAATTATGTTAAGTATTGTATGGTTTATGACAAAAACAAAACATCATAAACATGTGTGCCTTTGTTTAGATATGTTTGCATACTAAGGAAAGAACCATAGGGGTTAGCTGTCACAAACATGATTTCCCAAACATTGCTTAAATTTAATCTTAAACTACGAAGGCATTTCAATGGACAATAACTCTCAAGCATTCAAATCTAGGCCAGACTGTATCCAGGAAACTTGTGCTTTGTGAAATATACATGTTTTTTTTATCTGTGAAATAATGAGGGGTATTTAGTTTCGCTTGAAATTTATGTTGCTACACACCAGAAAAATGTTTTGTTTTATGTCTTTTGCTAATGTGTATGATTGGATATTTCACTGAAGTTATTCAATTCCTGTAAACACACAGAGACTTTTTGTGAGTGTTTCATATTATTATTGTGTTTGTTGGCAGAACGAGGTCACTATGCTAAAGAATGAGGTGACACAACTGAAACAGCTTTTATTGACACATAAGGACTGTCCCATCACCGCCATGCAGAAAGAGTCTCAAGGTTACCTCAGTGAGTACTATCACGCACCCACATGGCCAGGAGTGACATTACGTAATAACGGATGTATATTGTTTGTTGGACACATCCACTGATATAGATACTTGTGACATTTTTGAAATGTATGGAGGCTGCCACTCCCTGGTTATAGGGGAGGGGATAACTCGCTCATTTTCTCAGTCACTGAAGAACTTGTTGCCTTAGTGGTGTTTATGATACAGGAAATAGAAATATTGTTTCCATCACTTTGAAGTACAGTAAATGCCTTCAGGTAATGTACGTTGCCTGTCTTTCTAAACTTCCAAATTCATCAATAATCCAAATGTTTATATATTCATCAAAGTGTGGTGTTTATTGTCTTTACATTATTGTTCAGTCTTCTCATAGGAAAGAAAAATTAAGATCTCTTCAGTATCTCAGTTGTATTTCCTAAACAGCAAATAGTCAGACATACAGATGGATGGATGGATGAATGGATGGATGGATGGACGGACAGACAGACAGACATACTGATGGATGGATGAATGGATGGATGGATAGACAGACATATGGATGGATGGATGGATGGATGGATGGACGGACGGACAGACAGACATACAGATGGATGGACAGGCATACGGATGGATGGATGGAGACATGAATGGATAGATGGAAGGATGGATGTACAGATAGACATACTGTATGGCTGGATGGATGAATGTACAGATAGACATGGATGGATGGATGAGGGGTAGACAGACATCATACAGATTGATGGATGGATGACAGACATGGATGGGTGGATGGATGGATAATAACAGACATGATGGATGGATGGAGACAGAAATATGGATGGATGGATGGATGAAGACATGGGTGGGTGGGTGGGTGGATGGATGAATAGACAGGGATGGATGGATGGATAATAACAGACATGATGGATGGATGGAAACAGAAATATGGATGGATGGATGGATGGATGAAGACATGGGCGGGTGGGTGGATGGATGGATGAATAGACAGGGATGGATGGATGGATGGACAGACAGATATATGAATGAATGGATGTATGGATGTAAGGAAGTATGTAAGGATGGATGGATAGACAAACATACTGATGGATGTAAAGATGGATGGATACATTATATGATTGACAGATAGACATACAGATGAATGGATGGATGGATGGTTGGATGGATGGATGAATAATAACAGACATGGATGGATGGATGGACAGATAGACATGGATGGATGGATGGATGGACAGACATGAATGGATGGATGGATGGATGGATGGATGGATGGATGGACAGATAGATATATGAATGGATGGATGGATGTAAGGATGGATAGACAGACATGGATGGATGGACAGACAGATATATGAATGGATGGATGTAAGGATGGATGGATACATTAAATGATTGACAGATAGACATACAGATGAATGGATGGATGGATGGATGGATGAATGAACAGATGAATGAACGGACGGATGGCAGGATGTGGGAGCATGAATGGATTGATGGATGGATTGAGTGATGAACAGATGTGACTGCCAGACAGATGTGGACAGATATGGACAGCCGTCAGACAGACATCTTCATCTCTCCTCTTGTCTCTCAGGTCCAGAGAGCAGTCCGCCAGGAAGTCCCACCCCTGTAACCCAGCAGCAAGTCATCCAGCACAATACCATCACCACCTCCAGCACGGCACCCAATCACCGCACAGATATTAACCCCATCCACTAGAGACTTGCCCCCCCCACACGCTGGACATCCCGACTGCAAACTCTGGAGAGACTCACCTCTGTGCCTCTGTGGCAGCTTTTTCTTCTGTTTGCAATTTGTAAACGTAAACTGATTAACATATTGTTTAGTTCTGTTTTGTTTTATGATACCATTTGAGTCCGCTTAAAAAAAGGGAGTCTGCATAATTCATCAGGCACCATCTCGCTTGTCAAGAACATCTCTGATGGGTTATTGTGAAAACACGACTGCTACATCTGTTCCTGGATTACTACTGGACAACTGCCTTTACAAATTACAAAATTCAGAGAGCTGGATAGCTTTTGCTATGAATTTTCCATTGCCAAAAAGATGCTGTCCTTTTGTTTCTGTTTATTGTGATAACAACTACTCTCACATTTTTATCTAATACAAAAGGATAAATTAGGAAGGTCAGTCTCCATTAGGAATTCATAATGAAAGTAACCTGAAGCAATATGAATCTCTGACATGCTCAGCAATCTGATTATGTTTACTTGCTCATTCGGACCAGAATCTAGTTCAACCTATTAGTTCCTGTCATTTCAGATATCATTTCAAAAGTTATCTTTTGAAAACAAAACAGCTTTGACTCCTTAGCTGGCACAGATCATGTAAATGGAATGCATTTATCAAGCTCACACAGGCTCTTGTGAGCATATGCCCTGCTGAACATGTGTGAGATTTCAGAGTATTTCCAGAATGCTGAGATCACAGCTGCAATCGTGTAGCACCAGGAAGACATCTAACTTGGCATTTTTATCTGAATGTTTTAGAAGATGCCATCAGCTGTTTCATTTTAAGCTGGTGTAACTTCTGGTCAGATTTACCCCTGAGTCCTCATCAGTTTGCGTACTGCTTTTACTGGCAGTCGTTTCAGTATCTGTTTCGGATCAGCGAGTGGACTAAGTATTATGCAATGTTTTCTTGAATACATTTTTTATATGTTAAATACTCATACATGGGCCTTCCAACCCTATCCAAAACACTCCTCAAGTGCATCTTGCACAAGAATAATGCCATGGAAAACTTTTGGAAGGATTTTGCTTTACCTGAGGCTATGGAAAACTTCCACGTGAGCCAAATGCATTGTTAAATGCTACTTAAAATCAGCTTTCGTTTTGGCTCAAAGTATTGTTTAAAACTTCCTCGGGCATTCTGACTGTGAGATAAATTTAATTTAATAGGATTTATTGTGATAGGATATATTTTGATAAGTCCCAGTTCTGGTTTCTCTGTTGAAAAAAACAGCATATGCTGGTTAGGTATGTTTTGAAGCATGGCAGCTGGTTTGAGATGGTTTATGCTGGTCCTTAGTTGGTCATGAGCTGGTTTAAGCTCAACTAAGGACCAGCTTAAACCAGCTCAAACCAGCTGCCATGCTTCAAAACATACCTAACCAGCATATGCTGTTTTTTTTTCGACAGGGTTGTTTGCTGTCTATAGGAAATCATGAGGTTTCTTTCTTGACATGGACCAAGGTAAATTCTGCACTTGAATATAGTCCCTACAAAACTGTCAAACCCTTTAAGGTTCTGGAAATGTGCTGTTGAATTGGAGATGTTAGTATACAGCTAGCATCTTACTGTAAGGGGCCGTTCACAAAGAACACGTTCTTGCGTTTAAAACACTGGATGAAGCACGGAAGAGCAGACGTTTACATATAGAAAAATGAAGGGTGCGTCTCAATCAGCTCCCAAGTTTAGTAGTCAGGGCACTGATCAGGGAGTCGGCCATTTTAAGGGCTGTCTCAATCGTGAAATCCTTCCAGTGCACTGGAATGTTCACTCTCTAAAAAAGCCCCCAATCCACCACAAAAACCAGTGAGCATCAATGGTCCCTTACTGGAAAATACGCCACATTTTCTAAAGCGTGAAACATAAATCGCACATGCCAATTCAGTACATCACGTGACAGAAGATTTGAAAAGATAAATCATTATTTAATTCCAGCACAAACACACATCACTAGACAGTAGTGAACATAATCTAGCTAACATTTATAATTAATTTATGGCTGAAATGTTGCAGGGATATGTAACAATCAAAATATTTTTCAGACTGTACCTTTGAAAGATATCAGTCCCTCTGTTGTTGATAAATAACAGTGGCATTTTACAATGCAAGTGCTTTATGTTGTCAGAAACGTCCCAATGTGTACTGAGCCAGGGTTCTTACACTGTAAAAAAAATTTTTGTTGGATTAACTTGAAAAAGTAAGTTACCTGGTTGCCTTAAAATTTTGAGTTTATAGAAATTAAAAATTTGAGTTGGTTTAATCAACAGAAACCCAAAATATTATGTTATCTGAACCACATTAATTATCTAAGTTGATTTGACAAAAGAAAAAAATGTTCTGATAACAAATCATGAAAATAATTTTTTACAGCGTAGCAGTGCCGGAATTTGTGCAAACGACATACTCATTCACAACCTATGGAGCTGATTGAGATGCACCCAAATAAATGCTGCACAGTGGAACGTGAAAACGCGTTCTGTATGAACTGGCCCTAATAATAACATTCCAATGTGAACTTGTGCCCTTTATGTAAATTTAAGGGATGCGTGTTCAAAGTCCTGTATACCTCATGAGTGTATGATCACGGACTGATGGGCTGTAAGATGGACACTGTCACTTACATTAAATCCTAAATCCCCTTAAGGCTGTGACACACCAAACTGGCATCAAATTAACGGCCGACGTTGTTTTCGCCTTGAACACACCGCAAAAGACTACAGCCAATGGCCAACTAGCATGTACCTTCTGCACCTATGTGAGAGGAAATAACTTTCCATACCAGCAGTTGGCAGTTGTCTGTATTCGTCATTTATGAATATGAATCATGTTGATCAATTTCTTCATTCCAGACAGTTTTTATGAAATGATTCGCATTTTGGAATGCGAATTTACATGATGTACAACTAGAAGAGAACTAATAAACTTTGTCGTTTATCTTCTCGGGCACTGGTTCCGTAAGTCGAACAGCCAAACAGAGTGATCGCTGCCGATGGGGTCCAACTAAAAACTGACCTGACAGATGTGTCCACTTGGTATGTTACGGCCTTTAGTCCTGTTTTCCTTGTCTAATTGCAAATAATGATGCAATTTGGTCCACTTTTGTTTTTCTCTGCTGGGAAAATGTAGCATTTTACTATTTCTTCGCAGGTACTGATCTAGACCCTGCTTTCCAAATGTCACTATGTGCCTGAATATGTCTTAAATACTCACATAGCGAAGAATGTCAGTCCTTAGTAATACCTTGATATCATTACATTTATTTTCAATTCAGGTTGAACTTTAAGGCCTTGACATTGTTTAGCTTTTTTGTAACGACTAATTACTAGTGTTTTAATGCAGACACTGTTTTGTTTTGGACTCATTTTGGTGTTTATGGACTCTTCTACCAACCATGGAGGCCTGTGATGAGAACACAGGCAAGCTGGACATGTCTTAGCATCATGCGGAGAGATGCACCAAAATGTTTCCCCTCTGCCGAAAAAGGGCCTTTCTTCCAGCAGCTAAGCTCAGAACTCTGTTTCATGTTTTTCACAGTTTGTAGAGGATTTTTCGTCCCTCCTAAATGGAACATATTGATTCCCTTCGCCTTTCCTCGCAGCACTGTGTTTGGAACACGAGCGTGCAAAACGACCTCCACATTGAGAGGTGGAAATCTTGTAGCTGTCTATGCACTTTGACCTCTGTGCGTAGCAGAGGGTGGAATAGCCATATAGAAGACTCAGCGATTCCCAGTTCCCACACCAGCGAGAGCCAGCCACTGTCAATCTATGGAGCAATGCAACTTGTGCGGGCCAACCGGAATGGGTCGCCCCAAGAAGGACACAATTCGAACCCTGAAGGCTTGGGTTTGGCAGCGTTCAGTACAGTGCTCCTGTAGCTTTAAGACTTTAAATTGTCCCTATAACCTGTTTTTCACACTGTGAAATGGGTGACATCAAGGTGAACTGGAAACATGATTGTGCTTTTATTGTTGATTTTGTTGGACCTTTCGGTAGATTGGTTGTTTCCCAACATCTCCCCAAAAGGATAGTTCACCCAAAAATGCACACTCTCTTATCATATACTCACCCTCATGTTGTTTCAAAACTCGTATGATTACCTTTATTCTGCAGAATATATTTTGAAGTATGTTTTCGCTTGTTCTGTCAGTACAATGAAAGTCAATGGGGTCCAAACGTTTCAAGCTCCAAAAAGCACATGAAGGTTTTGTAAAAGTAATCCAAACAACTTCAGTGGTTTAATCTAACTCTTTTAAAGCAATATGATTACTTTGTATGATGAATAGAGTGATATTAAAGTGATTATTCACATTCAAATCAAAACATTGATCAACTCATAGGCTGCATCTGAAATCGAATACTTCTCTACTATATAGTACGCAAAAAACAGTATGCGAACAGAGTAGCATGTCCGAATTCATAGTGTTTGAAAAACAGTAGGCGAAAAGTACTCGAATGACTTGCTTCTTCTCGTGAGATTCTGAAGTGCGCATACGATGGACTCTTTACTATCCCATGAGGCCACGGGAGAGGATTTGTGAATGGAGTTGAAGGGACGTAACTGACGCTGGTAGGTCATGTGACAGTAACAACATGGCGTATGTAGTACGTCCAATTTCATTCATACTACACGCATTCGTACTATATAGAACATACTTTTTCAATGGTCATGAAGTAAATTTAGATTCAAATGTAGTACCTACTCAACAGTACACGATTTCGGACGCAGCTATACTGTATACAGAACCCAAATCAAATATTGCGACACGTCAGTAACGTCAAACCTCATTGGTTCTTGTGTCATGACATCATGTGGCGCACAAGAACTGATGAGGTTTAATATTACTGACATGGCACCATATTTAATAAATTATTTTATATTTTACACTACCTTTATGCCCTTTTTAGAGCTTGAAACTTTTGGGACCCCATTGACTTTAATAGACAAAAACTGCTGAGACATTCTTCAAAATAAGTTTTGTCTTCTGGAGAAGTAATTCAGTCTGGAACAGCATAAGCGGGGCTGGTGCGGTCACATTTACCATTTTTCAACAGATTTTTGCAGGCTAAATTGTAATTTCAATAGCAATCTATAGTAATTTTGCATGTGGTCAGAAATTTCCCCTCGCTGATTTGCAACCGATTCGCTTCGTTGACCAACACAAAGCTGCTTTGTTTGAAACTGTTAATAGTGTAGCAATGTATGAAGCACTGCTCATACAGAAGTCAATAGACAATTGACCTTTCTTGCCTGCAAAATTTAGCCAATGTGATGATAGATATTTTTGGGTGTACTATCCCTTTAAGTAACTCAAGCCAACATTCAATGTTCTTTTGTGCGTGTAGCATCATAATATGGTTTCAAATGGGATTCTGATGACCACACAAGGTGCGAGTTTCAGTGTTTTTGGATTGTGAGCTTGAAAGTTAACTTGAGATCTGTGTGTATGCATGCATTTTCACTCCCATTGGCGTCTCAGACCTCACACTCACAAGTTTTGCAGTGTTTAACCCAACATTATGATGTAATAATATGGTGGGAGGGGCCTGCTAAACAGCAGTTTGCATCTCCATGGAGGACTGTAAACAGTCTAAAGTTGCATTGTATTTCATCTCCTGCGTCTTTACATTTCAAAGCAAGGTGGTCAGGAGCGTATCTGCGCAGGGCCACGTCATCTCTTACCCAAACAACATAACATACAAGAACACATTGAACTGGAAATATTTCACTTGCTCTCAGTGAGTAACAGACATTAATCTCAAATTGTTGATTTGGCACCAGTCCTTGTTAGGATGGGTGAATGGATGACTTTTGTAATAGCATTCTTATAAAACGGAGGGAGATTTTTGTGTGTGCCTGAGTTATATGTGTGCTTTTGTGTGCATTTTTTTTTTTTTTTTTTTAGGTGAGGACAATGAATACACATTAATAAAACTATAAATGTATCATTGCAACAAAACTATAAATATTGTATAAATTCTCATTAATTTTTGTAATCTTGTTCCTGTAATGCAACCACCTTTCTTTTTGAAAGGAGTACATGTTTGGTACTTGTTTGTAAATAATGTTTGCATAGCACTTGCAGTCTTCAAATGTTTGCCTGTTCATTTCGGAGCTGAAACATTGCTTGTTACGCATATTGAATTCATGAATTCACACACGCTTGCATAACTTTGTATATTTTATATGTTTATTAATGCCTTGAACAGTTTGTGTTTATGCAAATGTACAGATGTGAGATCACAACAGCTATATTACAATATGAAAATAAAGCACTTGTTCTGTAAGAAAGCCATTTCATGATTTTGCCACTTACAAAAAATTGCAGTGATATATATATATGCCATTACAGGAATAAATACATTTTATTTTAAATTGTCATAATATTGCAAATTATTCCAAATTTTTTTACTGTATTTATACACATTGCATATTACAATTTAAAGTAGCAAATAACATACAAAAAAATAACTGAATTTACACCTATTCAATATTTATGCACCAAAATGTTTTATTTGAACTTTTAATGTACTAGAGACCTCTGGTGGACAGTTTTGGTGAACATAAAATACTTGATTTTTATATACAAAATATATACAAAATTACATACAAATACACATACATATATACAAAATGTATATATACAAAAGTACCTATATGCTACACCATGATAATCGTTCATATTAATGGGTCATAACAAGCAAACAAGCATTGGATAACATGAAATGAAGCACTGACAAAGAAATCCAAGCAGCCCTATTCTGTAAGTTAACAGAGAATTATAAAGATATTAATTACCTGCAGAATAATTAATTAAAATTAAAGGATTAGTTCACTTTCAAATGAAAATTAGCCCAAGCGAAGCGATGCGTTTGTGTAAAAAAAAAAAAAAAATGCATTTAACAAGTTATGAAGTAAAATATCTAGCTTTCGCCAGACCGCCATCCATATTCAACTTACGAAGAAAGTGTAAACTGGCGTCGCATCAGTTACTCTTTTTCAGTAAGTTGAATAGGGAAGATGTAGGATGTAGCGTAAGCGTTTTGAACTGCGAGAGTTTTACACTTTCTTCGTACGTTGAATACGGAAGGCGGTCTGGCAGAAGCTAGATATTTTACTTAATAACTTGTTAAATATGGATATATTTTTTTACACAAACGCATTGCTTCGCTTCAGAAGGCCTTTATTAACTCCCTGGAGCCGTGTGGAGTACGTTTATGATGGATGGAGACACTTTCTTCAGCTCCGGATGCGTCAGGATATTTATTAAAATATCTCTGAGAGTGTTCATCAGAAAGAAGAAAGTCATATACACCTAGGATGGCTTGAGGGTGAGTAAAGCTTGGGCTAATTTTCATTTAAAAGTGAAATCATTTAAGCTCTGAAAACTCTAAGAACTTTCCTTAATAAGATTTTATCTGACCGAGTTCTCTTGTCCATTTCATCTTGTGCTACAATATTTAATTTGGAACTCACACGTGGAAATGTCAAAAACTTGACACAAATTCAGATGCAACTTCACTGCCTGGAAGATAGTGAAACCATGTCTTAGTGTTTCAAAAAACATTAAAGGGTTAGTTCACCCAAAAATGAAAACCATGTCACCCTCATGTCGTTCCAAACCCGCAAGACCTTCGTTCATCTTCGGAGCACAAATCAAGATATTTTGATGATATCCAAGAGATATCTGACTTTTCAATAGACAGCAATTTAACTACCACTGTCAAGGTCCAGAAAGGTAGTAAAAACTTTGTTTAAATAGTCAACGTGACTACAGTGGTTCAACCTTAATTTTATGAAGTGATAAGAATACATTTTGTGTGCAAAAACAAAACATAAATAATGACGTCATTCAACAATCTCTGAACCACTGTAGTCACGTGGACTATTGTAATGATGTCTTTAGGACCTTTCTGGACCTTGACAGTGGTAATTAAATTGCAGTCTATGGACCAGTCAAACAGCTCGCGGATTTCATCAAAATGTCTTAATTTGTGTTCCGAAGATGAATGAAGGTCTTACGGGTTTGAAACGACATGAGAGTGAGTAATTAATGACAGAATTTTCATTTTTAGGTGAACTAACTCTTTAAAACAACCTTTAACATTGTTTCTTTCTTAGAAGTCCAAATCAATGATTGTAGCACAATTGAAAATCAACAAGACTTTCTTTTTCAGTGTACCCCACACTTTCCACATGTAACTCAGTTTTAACTTGTTTAGTCATCATTTTTGGAGCATTTGCTTGTCGGTGTAGTGAGGCCAACAGACAGTGGCATCTTTTCTGACCTCTGGTTAAAGTATGGATCACATCCAAACTAGCAGAGGATAATGTAGGCTACCAAAATGTCTGACTTTCACAACAATCTATGATTTACATTCTTAATCTCTGCCGTTACCCTCACTGCTTCAATCCTCCTTGATCTTCAACTTCTTCCTCTTTTACTACGACCTTATTTTCTGATGCACTGCCGTCACTATCATCAATATTTTCTGGAAAAAGTACAGCTTTTCCTCTCTGTCTTCTATAAAACTTACTAACATCAACCTAAAACACAGGCAAAAAGGCTATTATTCTGCCTGCCAGTAATGAACAATAGTGCAGCTATACAGCAATTAATCTATCCCCTAAAAGGACTTTGTCATTTATGCATAACACAGATTTTTTGGCATTTGAGTTTACAAAATGTGCATTAAAAACTACCAAAAACTTTAGAAAACACATTTGGATGTACAATTTTTATTGTATTTGTATGTCCTAGTCTAAAATGAACTCACAATGGAGCATTGACAGCACCTAACATGTGCTCATGTCTCTTTCATGGTCCTTGTTGCCAAAAATGTCAAGCACGTGGCACATAAATTTTCATTTTATTGTCTGAAGGGGATGTTATATGATATACCCAATACTAAAATGTATTTTTTGAATATTATTATTGTATTTTAAATGTGATTTTATCTGCGTCATTTAAAAATTACGCTACACCATAGAATGGTTAAAAAGGAAAAATAAAAATAAAAACACTTTCTTCGAAAAGCGAACAACCAGGTATATACAAATTGACATAAAAAAGAAACATGCGGTAAAATCTAGCATAAAGCAGGCTAATACAAGTGTCATATACATTTTTAGGACACTAAATGTAGAAAACGCGTTCACTTTTATAATTAGCTACCAATAAAAAAATAAATATTTTTTAACAGTCAACTGTCGCCCCCTGTAGGACACACAGAGGAAATGCTGTCAAAAACACTGAGGAAACAAATGGCAGAGAAAATTCATTACACAGAGTTCATTAAATATAAATGTATTTCATTTTATGGTATGTTGTGCTATTGGCAAATCTATTTAACCAATATTTGTTTTTATCACTCCTAATACAAAATGAACCTGCTTCCTGTGGAAGTAGGTCATACCTGTTTTGAATGTTTACCTTGGTCTCATTTCCTCTTTAAGGTTTCATTCTCTTATGTCTTTTATTCTACAGTTTAAAGTACAGCTTTGCATGTATTATCAGAAAAATAACAATCATTACAACAATGTTACTGAAATAGTCTCATCGTTTTTTTTTTTACAAGTTGTGTAGATACTGTACGATGGTGAATCATGAAGCATTAATACCTTAAAAGCATGAATGTATAATTATGCTAGATAACATCAACTAAAATTGCTGATCACACCGAATAGATAAAAACACGCATAAGGATTCAAAAAGACGTCAAGATAAAAGTAGCACATTATATTCAAATCATATCCTGCTTTAATCAAAAACCAATGATGTGCAATAAAAACATTCACTTTATACACAGACCAATAAAAATATAACCCCTAACCCTTTCTTCATTATAGCACACAAACTATTGCATTGAAATACACATTACACAACTGAACACTGATTCATTCAGTGATAACTTTACATTCTATTTGATCCTAGTGTATCAATGTGAAGAGAATCCGTCTGTAGAAAGGAATCTGTCCATCATGTCAAAGGATCTCTCTGGTTGGTCGTAAGGCAAAATGTGCCCGCCTCCCCTGACAATCACCTGAAGAGAAGAAAACAGAGAGGAATTCATTATCAGCAAGCTTTGCATTGTAATTTTTGCAATGCCAAAGAGGCACAAAATCACTTTCGCGGACCTTTACCTTCTGTTCCAAGCTGGTGGAATGACCTGACTAACTCAACCCATTAGCCATTATCAAGACACTGCTGAAGATCTTTTTTGTAAACACTTGACTCATTAATACTAACACTTACTATTACTATTTTATGTATCTATTCATCACATATTTTACACAATATTTAAAAACAATATACTGTATATTTGTTTATTATCTACTAATAAAGCTATGAGAAGATTTTGAAACTGACAATAGGCATGGCTGTCAGCTGATGCCAATAATTTCAAAATTAATCTGCCAATTGTAATAATATAATATAATATAATGATCTAGCAATACTGCAAAACCTCACCTGAAAGAACTCTTTCACTTGTCGTACGTAACCTGCCACTTCAGTGTCACTGGGCTGGACCTTCCAGGGCATGCGCAATGCGCTTTTATACTCGTCCGCTCCAGACCAGCTCACGGTGGGCAGGAAGCGCTCAGTCAGAGGGGCTGCAACAATGACATCAAGCTGTCCACTGTAGATCAACACCTGAGTACACAAACAAATCAGTCCCAGTTTAATCCAAAATGGGAATTAATCTGGAAAAGGAAGACATATGAAGACCACAAAGCTATTTAAACCCACAATATGGTTTCATAAGTATATTATTGACAGGGTGTATCAAAGAGCTTGTCCTTGTAGATTCGGGGTCTGTTAAGTTTGATTTCAAGAGGCACTATGTTAAAAATACAAGTAATTCAATTAACCAAACACACACACAGGGCAATTTTGTATAAATAAACAGATGAATTATCAATTTAACAATTAAAAATAAAATACTAAAAACTAAAATCAACCTTTTGAAACAGCACATTTCAAATATTATATAATAAATCTATTTACCCTATAAAGCCTACTGTATCATATTTGATGGCCTCTAAATTATCAACATGATCAAAAACTTTGCTTAAAAACCTCTTGTACACCATCTTCTACATGCCTTCTATCATCTGATTGTTCATACTTTTGTAGTAAAAGGCCATTTTTAGCCACTTTTCCGTCAGGGCCAAACCGTTCTCAATGCTTATCCATTCTATTCTAAAAATGTCCATCTTCAGGTAGTATACGTGTCTTTTTGCTGTGAAATCTTTACTGATTTTTATAAAGTAAAAGCAAGACTAACTTGTATATTGTTAGTAATATTTCACCAATTTTGGGCCACTGAATAACATGGAGCTTCATATTCTCCTATATCATACTATGATACAATGAAATATGATATTCAACAAAAAAAAAAGAGCAAACTTTTTTTTTACAGATTTTATTTATAGATTTTATAGAGATGTCTAAAGGTCAGTTTAACCAAGCCTATAAAACTCCCAAACCAAAAAAATTAAATCGTTTCCTCACTCTATAGTTGTCCATGAGGATGCCCAACCAGGGCTTGATGGACTTCATGACATCCTGAAGCAGATGCTTTTCAACCTCTGAGCCGTCATTGAACGTAAGATTCCCGACATGGATGGAACGTCGAACATCTGGTAGAGTCACAAATGAAGAAAAATACTCCTGATCTGGAGGTTCCTATTTAGGAAAAAACAGAATGAGAAACCAACTAGCCATTCAAATCCAGACCCAATTCCCATCGTTTGCTTGTAATGAAATGTGCTGGTACCTGACACTGCATGTAGTTGAAGTAGTTTGTGCAACCAGTGACGTTTTGGAAGTATGAGGGATAAGGAACAAGATCACCATTCAGTAAGCTGTCAAACACCTGGAGGACAGACGAGATGTTTTAAGAACTGATGTATTATGAAGCCCCAGTGCCACAGATTTAGGGTGCTTCAATACTCAAATGGATGCTTCCTTGTTTCCTTGTTCCTCTGTCCTCCAGCCTGTGAACTGGATACCGATCCAAGTTAGCCATCTCGAATGATATCTCAATTCTCTAATTGCACTACAAGGAGGTGAGGAACGAGGAGTGAGGAAGCTTTCAGAGGAGCTGTGAGCGAGGATGCACAGGTGTATCCTATGCTTTCTTGTCGAAAAACCTGATGCATATATAAAATTCTCAGGAGAATGAACCTCATTGGTTCTTGTGGAAGCTCAAACGTGCTGGGTAACACACCAGAATGAACCTCATTGGTTCTTGCATGTCAAGCAAACATGCTTGAGCTTCTGTTTACCACAACTGATGTGTGAGTTGATGAATGTTTATATGTGAATAACAGCCTAAATTAAATCTGTTCATCATATAAAGCAATCGAGTCTCTTCAGAAAATTTGGACTAAATAGTTGGACTAAAAGGGTTTGGAACGACATTAGGGTGAGTAATTAATAAAAGATTTTAGTTTTTGTGCCGAAAAATGGTTCATTACTCGAAGCTTTTAACACAGTGTGCATTAGCGACATCTGGTGGTCAGACTTGTTTTCTGCACCATATCTAAATCATCGTGGAGCAGATCTATGGTTTGAAAAAGCATGTGACCAAACAAAGCTTCGGAAGTCCGTGACATACGGAATCACTCTTGTCTTGGATCAATACAGTTCTATCTAATCTGATCTCATCTAAATTAATTTGTGACAATGAGACCACAACTTGTGTCATATGTAGCCTAGTCAACGGATTCACAAATTGATCAATAATATAAAATAAACAATGATGTGATCATAATTGACGCGAGTAGTTGAAAACCCTTATGTTCTGTTCGGGGTCTCTGAGACCCCAGCAATAAAACATGATTAAATGCATTTTTTCAAACCAGCTGTCCTGACTTTCCGATACTGCATCAATGTCAACGTCATCAATCACGTGGTATTGTTATTTCGATACAAGCATCGGTACAGTGTGTGATACAATAGTGCTTTGAAAACTGCGTCAGAGCATCGGAGCCGCAGTATCAACCGTCCCATCACTACAAATCAGAAATGAAAAGCACCCGGCCTTGGGTATGACCTGAACTCTCACGCTCACCTCAAAGGCCTCCACCCATCTCTGCTCCTGTATGAGTTTGACTCCTGCGTCCGTCTGCATCTTCACATGCTGCCTCTGCAGTTCATCCACGAGACCTGTCTGATAGAGGAAATCTGCATAGCCTCCCAGCATCTGAGACAAAGAGGATTGATGAGATTAATGTCTGCACATGAACAATAGTCGAAGTCAAATATATTTTCAAAGCAGCTTTACAGAAAGTCATACAGGCCAAGTACACACTACAGTTAAATTCGGTTGCCAGTTCTCCTTTTAGGGCTTAATCATGTTCTGTACACACAGAGTTTTGTAATTTACACGAGTGACAACCATATTCTACAACCGAATTAACTCCCCAAAAAATTCAGGTTGTGACAACCGCATTTACAAAAATCGTACCCGGTGTGTATGGAACCAAACTGAACAACTAGTTGTTAAAGACGTAACTGTGTGCGCAGTGCAAGAAAATCACAGGGAAAGCGATGCAAGCCTTGACTCGTTTGTGATGCCAGATCTTGCTAGAAAAAAAAAAACAAAAAAAACAGCAAACAAGAACAAACCCATAATAAACCAAACTAAATTGAAATGCTTTATATTGAAAATAAGTCTAAAATATCACGACCGGCATTTGCCCATATAATAACTCTATAAACTTAATTGCTTTATGAGCCCTAAAACGCTTGTAATAAGAGGACATGGCATCACTTCAAGAGAGCGCTGTGCAAAGCAGCCTTCCAAGAACAAACAAAACAATTCCTCTGTCAACGGTGGTTTAGTTAAAATTGCAGAACAGAAGTCTTTGGCTGATATATTACTTTGGTCAAAAATAGCCAATACCAAACATGCGAGATAGCAGAGCATTGCTATAGTTACCATGGTGTTATTCATTGCAATTTTGGGAGCGAGTCATGTTCCGAACAGTAATTTAGAGGACTCAATCCAGTATTTAAATGCGGTTGTCACTCCTAAAAACTTTACAGTGTGTATGTGGCTACCGTAATGTTTATAATGCTTTTAGAGCAAGTTCAGTGCAATAGCACTTCTGTACATCATAATTATCTGGCATGTGATGCGTTTTAAAGGAAATATCATTTTCATTCACCAGCTCAGGGTCACACAGACCATCTCCAATGGCCACTCCTTTGAAGTTGATCTTCACTTTGGCGGAAGGATTGTTCTTGTGGATGTAGTAGCCAATCGCTGGAACATACTTTCCTGCATATGACTATGGGTTTCAAATTTTAAATATAGTTATAATGTAAACAACACACTGTTTTGACTGTATAAGAGAGCAAGATTCTGATTGTATCAAACCAAAATGAGGTTCCTTTCCTCACCTCGCCTGTAGCGTAGAACGGATTAGACTGGAACTCACTAAATATCTGGAAGAACTGAGTGAGGGCACTGAGGAGAAAAAAAAAAACGTTATTATACGTTAGACACACACACACAAAAGTTTGGAATCGGTAAGATTTGTAATGTTTTTAAAAGAAGTTTCGTCTGCTCACCAAGGCTGCATTTATTTAATTAAAAATACAGTAAAAACAGTAATATTGTGAAATATTATTACAATTTAAAATAACTGTTTTCTGTTTGAATATATTTTATAAAGTAATTTATTCCTGTGATCAAAGCTGAATTTTCAGCATCATTACTCCGGTCTTCAGTGTCACACGATCCTTCAGAAATCATTCTAATATGCTGATCTGCTGCTCAAGAAACATTTATTGTGTACAATTGTACAAAATATTTGTGTACAATATTTTATTTTCAGGATTCTTTGATGAATAGAAAGTTCAAAAGAACAGCATTTATTTGAAATATAATCTTTTGTAACATTCTAAATGTCTTTACTGTCACTTTTGATTGATTTAATGCATCCTTGCTGAATAAAAGTATTAATTTCTTTAATTTCTTTTCAAAAAATAAAAATTCTTACTGACCCCAAACTTTTGAACGGTAGTGTATAATGTTACAAAAGCTTTGTATTTCAGATAAATGCTGTTCTTTTGAACTTTCTATTCATCAAGGAATCCTGGAAAAAAAAGTACACAACTGTTTTCAACATTGATAATAATCATAAATGTTTCTTGAGCAGCAGATCAGCATATTAGAATGATTTCTGAAGGATCATGTGACACTGAAGACTGGAGTAATGATGCTGAAAATTCAGCTTTGATCACAGGAAGAAATTACTTTATAATATATATTCAAACAGAAAACAGCTATTTTAAATTGTAACAATATTTCACAATATTACTGTTTTTACTGTATTTTTAATTAAATAAATGCAGCCTTGGTGAGCACACAAAACTTCTTTTAAAAACATTAAAAATCTTACCGAATCCATACTTTTGACTGGTAGTGTATATCACATGCATCTCACATTATCTTAGAAATACAGAAAACTTTGTCACTGTACCTGTACAAATCTCTGCCCACATCATCCTGGTTTTGGGCAAATCCTCGGTCATCCTCAGTGAAACTCCATCCTGTCCCAACCTTAAAAATAAACCACAGATAAGTATTTAAGATAAATAATTTAATTGAGACCTACCATAAAGACACTGGTCAAAAGTGCTGCATTAGTATATTTGCAGTAGGGCTGTCAATTGATTAAAATGGATTGATTATACACACACACACACACACACATACATATATATATATATATATATATATATATATATATATATATATATATATATATATATATATATATATATATATATACACATACATATATATATATATATATATATATATATATATATATATATATATAAATAATATTATATTATATTATATATATATATATATATATATATATATATATATATATATATATATATATATATATATATATATTATCCATAAAAATGTTTTTCAGAAAAATCACAAACAATAGAACAAAACACTTATAAATGCATTAACAGAATTTAAAAAACAACAACAAAAAAAAATCTACATCTACATCTAACATGTGTGAACGTGAACTTTGACAGCCCTAATTTGCAGACATATCTAGTCTAAAATAATTAAAATACACTGAACTCACTGGGTTGTCGATGTAGAGAACTGAGTAGCGTGATGACCAGGGGAAATCCCTATAACCCACTGCAGAAAGACAGTAAAAGGTCAGATCATTCAATCTTTCAGAGGTAATTTAATAGAATGATTTCAGAAATGATTTTAAACTATAAAAAATTTAGGGTTTCTCTATTAAAGTGCCCCTATAATGCTTTTTCGTATATTACATTTCATATTGTGTTTAATACAGCTGTTTGCAAAATTTCAAAGATCAAAGTGCACGAT
Source organism: Hypophthalmichthys nobilis (assembly GCA_037950665.1). Classification (NCBI taxonomy): domain Eukaryota; kingdom Metazoa; phylum Chordata; class Actinopteri; order Cypriniformes; family Xenocyprididae; genus Hypophthalmichthys; species Hypophthalmichthys nobilis. The sequence continues at coordinate 22,656,337 of CM075481.1, read as the reverse complement.
AAACATCTTCCAAAAGAAAGAACTGATTCTGAATTGCCTGAAATGAGTCATCAGCAATTCCAGCCTTACTTCCTTTATAACAAATGTACATAATGCCAGCCTATGAACTTCATTGGCTGCCTGTGAACAACATCTACTTTGCCCCACCCTCAAACACTCCAATTGCAGCTGAGGCCTGGAAGAGTTTGGTTTGTGTTGTCGACATGTCAAGAAGACACTGTTTTCTGTGCTGCGAAAGCAAATCTGGTAAAGTAAAAGGGATGGTGGTGTTACTGTTCAATGTATAAGTGCTGAGGAAGCCTCCGAAGCTAAAAATTAGATATGGTAATGAGCGTTTTGTTCCCGAACACACACTGTAAGGGGTAGACCAATCATGACAGACCATTCAGAGCAGAGTAGGCTCTCAGAAAGGAGTTTAGAGAGACAGAATTCTTCATTGAACCGGTTCAGACACTCTGAGAAAAGAGGTGATGCTGTAATGTGTATTATGAGAAAATGGACATGTTTTTTTGACCTTGGATGCACGTAAACATTGTAGGAGACCTCCAAAACAAAATTAGGAAAGAACCTTTAAAATAGCATAATAGGGGCACTTTAAGCAAAACAATCCTTTCTGGCCTAAGAACATCTATAATTTAATGTGCATAAGACAGAAACAACATGCCATTCTCCAACATATTGGAACACAACATAGAGGTGTTTGTACTCACATGTGAGGTTCTTATGTACAAAATATGGGCCGTGCTCCACAAACAAGCCAAACATAGAGGTGCCTCCAGGTCCTCCCTGCAGCCACAGCAGCACCGGAGCAATCTCTGGTTTCTCCTAAACACAGAAGAACATGCAGCAATAAATTAGTGTGTAGTCAACATCAATAACATCACTTTAATTCTGCGTACCGAGTAATTTGTTGTGAACAACCTCTGAAAACACCTGACTCTCAAGTGATGCCAACTGACGCAGAAGACACTGTCAGCAGATCAGTCTTTATCTTTAGTGCTGTTCGTATGCAGTGTAACAAAACATTATATTACCTGGGCAGGGAAGAACCAGAAGAAAAGGTTACTGTTGTAGGTCTTGTTCACAGTGAGATATCCCGAGAAACTCTTGACATTGGCACCAGGAAGGGGTCCAACCAAACTAAGTTTTTTGGCTGCATAAATGAATTTGTATTAGCATACAGGTCAGAAAGATAAGTGAATTATGATAGCAGTTTTAAAGTCACCATGATATCAAAATAGAAAATTATTTTTTAATGGAATATTGCAGTATTTTTTTAAAAATGATTTCTCTCTTCTCTGATGACGTATTTACTGGCTCAAGGCGGGAACACCTGTCATTCACATGAGATCACAGAAATAACCATCCAATCAATTCCCAATGTACAAAAGCAAGTAGGAACAGGTGTTGTGCCGAATTTTGACCCCCTGCCAAATTATCACCCCCCTCATTAAAGTCGCTACCTGATTGCCTAATCTTAACCCCACCCCTAATCCCAAACCCTCCCCCACACCTACTCCTAAACCAACCAATACTAGGGGATAATAATCTGGCAGGGGGTCGAATTTCGACAACACCGGCCCTACATTTTTTTCTTGTTCGAGAAGCCATTTTACTCAAATATAAGTCACAATATGGAAGAAAAGACAATCTCAGCTTCCGTTTCATGACTATAATTTGAGTTCAGCTGATCTATCAATTTCTTATTCATATCGAAAAAAAACATCTTCTAAAGACATTCTTGCTCCTTTTCCCCCCCTGGTATGATAAACTTTCTATGTTCCTGTTTATCAGATGAAGAATGAAGGTTCACGAGGAACTGAAACAATTATATGCAAACAACAAGCATACTGGTACCTTCTTCTATCTTGCCTTCCTCTAAATAGGGGGTGAGCATCAGGGGTTTGCCCGGGTCGACTCCAAAATGTGACCCGCTCACACGGCGTGATTTGCGGCAGAAGAATGAGGAACATCCGCGGGAGCAGACAGACTCCAGGACAGCCCAGAGGAAGAGCAGCCTCAGCGTTTGCTTCAGCATGATAGAGTTTTAACTGCAGACAGCATAGAAATATGACACTGAGATCAATGATCAAGCATGATATTAAAAGGCTCATATTACCTTCTACCTGTCTTTACATGTCAAAACATATCAGACTAGAGAAACAACAACAGATCTCCCGTCAGTCTGCCGAACTAATACGGATCATTAATGTACAAATGCGACACATTAAGTTATGCATACATACGAACAAAACAGAAAATGTAACTGTGATAAGCTGTTAAGAGTTGCTATCAAATCAAATACGTGATAACTCAATACATCATCTTTTCCTGACCAATAATAATAGTTACCTTGAAGCCAAATGTCAGTCAGAAAACCAGACAGTTTGCATCAGCATGAGACTGAAGTAAAAAATCAGGTTGTTGTCACATGACTATATGGGCGCTGTGTCACGTGATCGCAGTGAACCAGGAACTTCAGTTGAGAACATTGACCCCTAGAGGACCATTTGAGAGAAGCAGTCCCCAACCCACATAACAGCTTTCCCAAATTTTTTTTTAATGCTTTATTCAGTAACAAAAAATAAACAATTAAATAAAAATGACAATAATACATCATAATAATAATAATAACAGCAGCAAGAAAATCAGTAAAAACATATACATTACAGAACAAAAATAACAATAGTACCACTTTTTTTTTTTTTAAATAATAATAATAATAAATTAAAGACAAGGATAAATAACTATATACAGAGGGGTATTGAAATCAAATCCATATCTCTAATAACAAAATAAATACAAAGATTCTTAAAAAGGATAGAATTTCAAGGCCTTTACAACAGTCTGTACAGCTTTCCCAAATATATTCAATATGCATTTGTTATACTTTTTGTCACACAAGTGAATATTAATGTTGCTATATTTTTAAAAAAGTTATTTTCTGACTACTAAAAAGTCACTGAACATGTCTACTGTAATAGTACGTTGAACACAAGTTGAACTTTTCCTCAGAAACGGAGCATGTTATCACACTATATATGGTATTGTGAGAATGACACCTGACATTAAACTGTCTGTTGTGGACTTTTGAACAGAATCTAACTAGGTTTAAAAAATACAAACATTGTAAAACATTATGAAACCAAAACAATTAATTAAACAGAAAAGCATTTTATGACCATTTTTTTGGCCAACAACTAAATAAATTGTATAAATTCATAACATTCAAAATATGTGTAACAACTTGCTCCAATAAAAACTTGCTCTGACCTCGTATAACAAGTTACAGCTCATTTGAGAAGCATGTAGTCCTAATTTTTGAGCATGAGGCCTGAGGCCTAACTTTATAATGTCACAGCACGCATGTGAAACAAAAAGGTGATTTTGGCCTGTCCGTCTTGACATTGTCGACTGTATCTAACAATTAAAATCATGCAACAATGTCATAATTTTGGCCGATATGTTGTGGTAAATATTGCCAACATTACCAATATTAATTAATTGTAAAATGTAATATTTAGCTGTGTCTAACATTGAATATAAGCAGGTTTACTGCTTGATTTCCACCCCATAATAAAAATGTAACATTCCTTAAAATGGCGACACCCAAGAACACTGTAAAAAAGACTAAAATAAGTTACCTGGTTGCCTTAAAATTTTGAGTTCATTCAAATTAAAAATTTGAGTAAATACAATGAAGGCAATTAGTTTAATAAACAGAAACTCAAAATATTATGTTATCTGAACCACATTTATTATCTAAGTTGATTTAACAAAAGAAAAAAGTTATGATAACAAATCATGAAGATAATTTTTTACAGTGAAGTAACATTATTTGGGCTCCTTCTAGAGCACAAGTAAATAATGCATTTTTACACTCAAATGTTCCAGAAATTGCAAACCTCATAGAAAACGAGTAGCAAAAAGCAGCTTATATAATATTTAGTTTGACTTTGACCTCCTGAGAATGACAAGCAACAGTTGCTGAGGGTAAATGACCATTCGTTGTGACATAAAAAGTGTAATTTCTTTTCTGGACCTACTCTGTACCATATTCGTGGAAAGTGCAACATGCTTTTAAGTGGGTGTGACAAAATTACATGTCTTAAAGTGTACAGTGACATGTTATAAACTTCGGCTACAAGCATTTGATGTGTTTAAAAGGAGTTACTTTTCATGCTAGGTTAATTTTAAGTTAGCAGTTTATCAAGCATATCTAGTTTAGCATCTAATGCTTTTTTAAAAAACAACACCAAAGTGTAGCTAGGCTCATTGTTACTGTACGGTGTATTAGTGTTATAGTGTATCACTGTCAGTGTTTTGAACATGTAACATTTTTGAGCAGCACTAGGAATTCAACTTTCTTATATGGCCACAGCACACAGTCGAGAGGCATGTAACAAGGGTATACACTTACAGCATGGTCAGGTAGACAGGAGGAATTTGCGCGCTGGTGACGCGCGTCTCTTCCACTTTAAGAAGGCGGATTCACCATTGCACACACTGTGTGTATTACGAGCCTTGAAGTGGCACATGGAAGCGATACAGTAAAATCTCTCTCTCTAAATATGGCGAAACCTACTGGCACTGACAGCACACGGAACGGCTTGGAAGTTTTTTTGAATTCTGCATTTCATTACGATGACGAATAGATGAGTTGTCATATTTTCTGTACGTATATTTGATGTTGTATCAACTAGTTTCACCATATGGTTCTTCTGCTGCCACACACGCGCCTGTAAATGCGGCAGCGTTGGCGACTCCCGTCTGATCCGACTCTCACAGCTGGATATTATCGGCTGTTTAGGAGGAACTCTGGAGAGCTACGGACAGGTCAGGAGAGCAGAGACTGAGATGGGAGAGCTGTCAAGCCCTAACAGACGCCAGTACATTCAGTGATTTAGACGAGATGGCAGCGTCCAGTAACTCCAGTCTGTCGGGTTCCTCCGTCTCTTCGGGTGAGTACTATTGAATCAAAATGAAACATTTTGTTTTGGGAATCTGAAGAAGCACTTGACGTGATTATGGCAGAAAGGATATGACTGCCAGTTTCATTTCTGTGGTTTTGGATGCAATTAAAGCAGACAGGATAGAACATGGTGAAGAGGTGTGTCATACAGTACCTTTCCTTCATCCAGGACGAACTAGACCCACCTTTGACTTCCTTCACCAATGTAAAAGCATGTAGTCGTTGATATCACCAATGCACGGTGACAGAGGGTTGTATAATGTCACACTCACAGTGCACGAGTTTTACAGGCCACCTCTATCTGATTATGTGTACGTGATATAACAAACAGAGCAATATGAGTCTTTGGTTTGATCATGATAACTGTTTGCTACATTATGGCGTGAGGTAAAAAAAAAAATGCGCACATTGCTCAATTATACTTATTGTAATTCTTCCAAATAATATCCTTATTTTAAATCCTCAGTGAAATATCATTGGTTACTGCATGCACTGGAATTTTATGTAGAATTAAAAGCATTTTGTATTTTCTCTCTCTAATATATATTTATATTAAGTTGTGGCAACCATGTTACTATAACTTCTCCTTAAGTCCATAATTAACTTTTATCTTATATTTTGTGAGGTTTACTATACTTAAAATAGGCCTAATCAGCTCTGTTACCATTATCGATTATTTGAGGAAATACCAGCATATATTGAGGAAGCAGTTTCATGACCTTGTGAATGATTCATTCATGCATTTCTTTTTTTGACCTCATAATTTGTAATCAAAATTACTCACTCTTTTGTTGGAATGACAGACTTGTCCAATTATTTAGTTCGCATACAAACCCTGCCCCTTTCTTTCAGTCGACTGTAAGCTCACAATCAGATCTTCCTCCATTCAGTCTCAACCTGATGGATAGAACCAAGTCCCAGCACTACATTGTTTTTCTTTTTCGAAAACATTTTCACTCAGATTTACATCACAACACCGAAGAAAAGATCTGTCACTACTTCTGTTGTATCGTGACTTTAACACTCTACACTCACAACTTCATTAACATTAACATTAAAGACTTGGTCTGTTGGAATGTTTAAAATCGTACAGAAATTTCACCTTTTCAAACCGGAAAAGACTTATTTTGTGGAATGACCCAAGTGTAATGTGGGCATAACAGCAATAGTACAATGTCAGCATTGTTCACAAATTTGTCATCAGTGTCAACTGTTAATATCCCAAGTATATACAATGCCAGTATACCAACAACAGTCAGTCTCTCTGAAGATGTTCTAAACTTTAAAAACTGGATTGTTCGGGTTGCGTTGTGTCCATTTCAACATGTTGTAACGTGGGAACCAAAAACTGGTTTGGACACATCCAGTACAAATGCACTTCCTGCCCATTGTCTCAAGGGATCGCGGTTACAACAGGCATATATGCTAAATCCCAACATTTCAGAATTTTTTGCATCTAAAATGAGTCATCAAACGTTTTCGTGGGCGTGTGATGAAAACTAATTACCCTAAAAGCTGTTCCTCTCACTTGAAAGATTTTCTATTATCTTGATCTTATTATCCCCAAGAAATTATTGATGTTGAAAATGAGCTTTTAAAATTACCTGTCATCTTCGTAGCTGAGCTGAATTGTGTTTAAGCTGCATTATCACATGTGCAGAAGTTTGATCGCCAATATATTATCTTCCACCTACAATTACCTGTTAATTTTCAAAACGTTTGACATAATTTTCAGACAGGTACCAAAGTGCATCTTTTACCAACTACACACATTTAGATCTACACCCTTGTACACTACCCTTGCTCAAAAGTTTGGGGTTGGTAAGATTTTTTCTGCCTTTATTTGATCACAAATATGTTAATATTGTGAAATATTATTACAATTTAAAATAACTGTTTTCTATTTTAATATATTTTAAAATGTAATTTATTCCTGTGATGGCAAAGCTAAATTTTCAGCATCATTACATTACATGATCCTTCAGAAATTAGTCTAATATGCCGATTTGGTGTTCAAGAAACATCTATTATTATTATTATCAATGTTGAAAACAGTTGTTGCCTAATATTTTGTCTCTACTGTCACTTTTGATCAATTTAATGTGTCTTCGCTGAATAAAATGATTAATTTATTAAAAAAAAAGAACCCCAAGCTTGATGTATGTAATATGACCTATTCACATTTTGTGAGGTTAAATGCACAAACTATCCATAAATTCCCTGTAAGACACAAAACACAGTAAATGTCTAGCGTGAGGTTGGCTGGAGGTGTGAAAAGCACAAAAGGGTGTGCAGGTGTTTAAATAAAACGATCACAAGTGTGAGGAGAGATAAGGTTGGAAGCACACTCAGAATCACTCCCACATAGAAATGCATGTTAGCACCCTGTTCTCATGCTGCTCCGCTTGGCATTGGGTTTGTAAGAACAGAAGGAGGGATGTGTATGATCTGAGGGACATTACACGTCTCAAGGGAGTACAAGTTCAAATAACAAGCTTTGTTGAATGGGCGTGTAAAGAAGAACAATTTTCAAGTAGGCACTCATTTTACTGAAGCTCAATAGTGACCTTGGGAGAGAGGGAGAGAGGGTTTGTCTGATTCAATTCATGCTAGCTTTAACTCTTCATCCAGACGCACAGAACCGCGATTCCTCCCCCACGCCAAGCCACGGGCTCTTGAGATCCAGTAAAGGGATCAAGCCAAGCCATGACTCTCCGTGGTCGCCATCCATTCCCAAATAGATTATCTCACATGCATGTTGCTGAAGAAGCAGAACTGCACTGTGGCCATGAGGCCTGCAGAAGGCGGAGAGTCTTTTCTGCCTGCGGTATGGAGAGCTGTCATTAGCTCCGTGCCCCCGGTGTAATCATTGCATGCCGTATACCGCGCCTCTACCAGGCTCGCCATGTCTGTCACAGGAGTATCATTATGTTGGAAAAACACTTTTTTGGCAGAAAACTTGTTTCATCTAGTTTGTGCGTGTGTAGTGCGCACCCGTTATGCTTTGTATTAGCCAAGGACAAGGCTGTAAACAAATGCAGGACAGAGTGAGATGGATGCCGCTCTGCTCAGCTCTTCTGACATCAAAGGCCAGTTTGAGCTTTGATGTTTCCCTAAAGGAAAACTGGGACTGCAGCTCAGAACTGCAAGCTTGTGAACGATGTTGAAATTATGGGTGATTTCATGGGTTTGTGCTGATTTGATTTCTTCTAATCTGAAGGGGTGGCGTTGACTTAAGCTCGGGGAACTTGACCAGAAGGTTGCTGGATTAATCCCAGTATGCAGGGAGTCACATGTCCACTGTACCCTTAAGCAAGACATTTACCCCAGGTTGCTCCAGACGGATTGTCTTGATAAGAAGTGCACTTCAGTAAGTCGCTTTGGATAAGACTTTGGATAAAAGCAACTGCTAAATGACTTCTTGCTTAATTATGAATCTGCATGGGGTTAATTCTTTAAAAGTCAGCATGGAACGGCATTTACAAACCATTTTACTTCTGTAATCTGACTCGTATCATGTGGTGTGATCATCATATAAGAATTTTCATTGCTAATTTTCATTATATTAATAATATCATTACTTAAAAATGCTAATTATTAGTAATATTGTGAAATATTATTACAATTCAAAATAACTGTTTTATATTTTAATGTGTTATTTCTAAAATATTTTAAAATGTAATTTATTCCTGTGATGGACAAGCAGAATTACTCCAGTCTTCAGTGTCACATGGTTTTTCAGAAATCATTCTAATATGCTGAATTGGTGCTCAAGAAACATTTCTAATTATCATCAGTCCTGAAAACATTTGTGGTGCTTTATATTTTTGTGGAAACCATGATAGATTTCTTTCAGGATTCTTTGATGAATAGAAAGTTCAAAAGAACATAATTTATTTGAAATAGAAATCTTTTGCAACATTCTACATTACTTTCACTTATGATCAAATAAATGCATACTTGCTGATTAAAAGTATTATTTTCTTTAAAAAAAAAAATGTACTGACCTGAAACTTTTGACTGGTATCGTGTGTGTATGTGTGTGTGTATGGGTCATTGACGAATAAGGTTTTTAAAAGTGTCAAAAATATAATGGAGATATAATTAATTTTGAAGTTTTATTAAGTGTTAACAATGAGGTTATGTGGTTTTTATAATCAATTAACACTGCTTTTGTCATTTATTACAAGATGGACAAAATTTGTCACAAAAATTTCGGTTTTACCGAATGACATTTTTGGTTATACCGAATGACGATATTTTCAAACAATGCTAACAGGCTGATATCTAGCTAGCTAGCAAAAGGACAATCAAACATTTTATATTTAGTACTATTAAGTTTTTTAAAGTATTACAACATTTTCCATGTTTTATATCGGTTGTATCGAATTACCTGATATGCAAGTGAGCGAATGAAAACATGAATTTTTCAAATAGTTAAGAGAGAGTTAGTTACTTTGCTTCGTAACGATGTTGGCCTTTGCAGGTGTCTGAATGATGTTACATCCTGTCACATGATATTGACCTCATGACTTGATCCAAAATGGTCCCTTTATATTGGTTACTCCGAATGACATCGATGAAATTCATTTTTCCGGACAGTCTTTCTCATAACAAAGCAACGTCTTCTACACATAATTTTAATACCATTCTGCACTATGTTGATATATGATGTTATAAAATCATGCCAGAATAAAAAATATATACATTTATTACATTTTAATATATTTTAATCACAAATGAAATGGCTGCATGGGCCTTCGGATGGTTAAACAAATGGCCTTTTGACACTTCAAAATCTTTAAAATAACTTTATATGTAGCAAAATATAATTAAAACCTTTTGGATTCAATAAAAGAGATCTAGTTGTACTACCTTACATACTTTGGATGTCATATAATTGTTTTTTATTATTATTAAGGTCTATGGACAAAAAAATGACCCGTCGTGTCATTGACCCACATAATGAATTAATTATCTGATAATGAATTAATTATCTGATATTTTAAGAGACTTCTTGACCTTTACAAAGTCTTATAAAGATGTATGTTTCTGTATGTTGGTTGCACCGTATGACTGATTTAATTTGATATATATATATATATATTTACATTTATGCATTTGGCAGACGCTTTTATCCAAAGCGACTTACATTGCATTATACTATACATTTGTATCTGAGTATGTGCAATCCCTGGGATCGAACCCATGACCTTGGCATTGCTAGTGCCATGCTCTAACCACTGAGCTACAGGAAAGCTACTTAGCTACAGGAAAGCTACTTATTTTTACTATATTACTATATATATTACTATATATATTTATATATATATTTATTACTATATATATATTTTTTAATTTATAATATATTAAATATGAAAATTAATTGTATTTAAAAGTTTAAAACATGGTCATCATATAAATATAAGAGGTGTATTCAAGGCAATGTATGTATAAACTTTTTAGAATACATTTTTGAATAAATTAGTAGATTTGGACCAATATATTTGTGTCATTGATCTAAAAATGGTCCTTTTTGATTTCATATTGTCTGCAGTCTACACATCTGTACTTGGTCATAGCCATCATGAAAATCATGTCTGTTTTTTGTGGTTCTGTTCTGTGTTCTTCTGAAAGTGAAGGCGAGTTCTACAGCAGGAACTGATCACATGATTAAAAGCTCTGCTAAGCAAACAGCAAGAGAGATAACTCACAACAGAGCTTGTCTGTCCTTTCATTCGGCCTCTTTGCGTTGCAGACGGCATCGGCTTGTTGAGGTATAAAGCTCTGTTCCTTGTCCTGGAGTTGGTTAACATCAAAGTCAACATCTAAGGAAAAAAGTGAATAGAAGAACTCTTACAATCAATTCATGCAAACAAAATCACTTTTAAGTTGAAGACTGAAGACTGGGTAAATGTCTCATAGCAGTGGTCATGTAAAAGAACCTCGGTTTTTCGAGATCTTTTCTAAGCTGTTGCACGTAGCTAAAAAAAGCATGAATGAAGGGGCGAAAGACTGAATGGAAGCTCAGCCTGTGATGATGACAGAGCTGCTAAATGAGGCGTGCACATCACTTACTGGCCCGAAAATGGTACTTTCTCTCTTTTGCTCTTTGCAAAGCTGCTCATTATTATAGTCTTGTTTTAAAGGCTTTCGTTTCTTACTGAAGCCACTGTAATACGGTCAGTCCATTAGTGGTCATCTTAATAGTTTTCATGGTTTCTTGTGTGATTCCCGTTGTAGTTTTACAGTCAGTGAGACTGAGTGAAATAAGAGGCTTATTTAAGCCTGCTGTTTTATTGGTGGATAGAGTGTTGTTGAGAACCAGAGGATAGAAGAGAGTTTTTAGTGCTCACCTCTTCCCGTGTCTCTGCATTTATTATTTATCATTTCTGTGGATATCCCCATGGTCATCCATCACTCTCTGGAATCACATTACCAAACAATGGATCTCCCTGCTATTGATGTGCCTGTGTGTGCTTGTGTACTGTACATGTGTGTGTATATGTGTGTAATCTTAGATGGCAGGCCCACGGACCCTCAACAGTCTGTTCACTGACCGTCTGATCCATTTTGCACACAAAACTGGAAAACACTTTCTTGATCTGGCAAGATCTTATCTGATTGACTAGACTTTCTGGTGTTTGCGTATACAGGGATTTTTTATTAGGGGTTCAAGCGCGTAGTGCTGAAACCCTATTGTAATTCTTCAAATTTCCAAGGATCAGCATTTTCCCCTTAAAATGATCAGGCAGACCAAACCGTAAGTCCTAGTGACTGGAAACTTTGAGGGCTGGTAGTACTCACACCGCCTACAACATCACCAAGGCTCACTCTGATTGGCCTGATGGGGGCGCTGCAGCAGTCAAAAGTACGAAATGGCTCTTAACTCCTAAACCATTCAAAACCATTCCTAAACCATTGTTCAAGGCAAGCAGTGAGGATGATTTTGTTGTCCTTTCTTTTCTTAAAACGAGAAAAGAATCCATCCAATCCTGAGATTGCGTAGAGAGGAAGGAGAGTTCCACCTCCTTAACAAGGAGCTGCAGGATTATTCCGAGATAATCACTGTAGAGATAGGAAATACTGGTGTTACACATAGTCAAAAACTTTTATATTCCATCTCTTTGTATTCCGTACTTTGTCATACAGTGCTTTGTGCTGCGAGATTCAGAAAATTGAGCCTAATCCAAATTTATTTTTATGATGGACGAAAGTTTGGAGGCAGTGTGTAAACGTGACTGACACAACGTGAGGTCGTATTTATTTTTTAATGTGCAAAAATTTCGGACTCGAACTTCAGACTGTGCAAAGACCTTAATGGAGGCCAATCGGAATAAAACTCACTGGGCCTGTTTGACTCATGGCGCGTTTTTCACGTGCGTAAAGGATTGTGTATTGTGCATTCGTACCACATTCTAAACAACTTTGCCTCTAGGACCACCGCAGTCCATCAAAACGTTAAATATTGGAGATTGTTTCGAAAACCAATCTCGATACCTGTTAAAAAGCTTTATAAACCATAAATTCCTTATGGTAAATTGCCTGTATTGGCTGTAAATGGTCTTTTCCATCTATGAAAGAGATGGATTTGCTAATTAAAACATTATACCTTTTTACGCATGTGCTTAAAGGCCTTAAAGTGCTTGAACCCTGATAATTGCTGCTCGCAGCTATATTTAATACTTCTATTTAAGTATTTTGTGTATAGGTATTTATGTTAATACATAAGCACCAACATTTGTCAGTTTAGTGGAATCAAATCTTTAAAAGTTTAATTTGAGACACTTAGTAGCAAGTTAAAAAGTTATCCACAAGAAAAATTATATATTCCCTTTTTTGTTTTGTTTTTAAAATTATCAGTACTTTTGGATGACTGAAATTCATACCAAGTCAGCTTTTATGAAAACCAAGTCTAATAATATAATATTTAATATATAATATAATATAATATAATATGTAGACCAGACATTGTATAGAGCGAGTCAAATGTCTGGCTACGTGAGACTGTGTGTGTTTCCTTTGCCAATCAGAAGTGAGGGGCTTCCAACAGTACATGCGCATGTATGTGTACACACACACACACACACACACACACACACACACACACACACACACACATACAATAAAACAAAGGCATACAGCCATACAGGAAAATACCCAAACCCACCCTCACTTGCATTCAGTGTTACAGGATAAACACACTTCATCTTGCCTTCCCTCACAGTTACTCTGTCTGATGCCTTGTCTCGCACATAGTCACAAAATTCTCCACATTTCTTGCCAGTTCTGTTCCTGAAGATCCCCACACTCTTTAGGCTCATTGTGTGAAGTGGAAGTGATGTGTGGCTTTGCTTTCTGTGCCTCAGAGAGACGTAGAGTCTGTATAATAATGTACCCAGCTCTTACAGAACAGCATACTGTACAGATGGCCTCCCCGCAGGAGCTGGAACATGTCCCCAAAAACACTGGATCAGCACTAAATGTGTGTGTGTGTATTGCATATTCACATATGTATGTTGACTGAAACAGACTCCTGTGTGTGTGGACATAGTTTTGCCGACATTTTTGGACCAAATGTCTCTACAGGCAACGTTTTCTTCGGAGTTCTTTGGGGGTTTACACTTAATATAACACAACAATAATGATAAAAAACAAAAGTGGGCCTAACATTTTACATATAATATCACTACCTGCATCTCATGGCGAAAGGCTGCCGTCTGTTTTTCCCTTGATGTTTGCATAAAGTTGAGCTTCTCTCAGATGCTTTCTCTGACCCATCTGAAGCTCACCTCCATAGGAATTAATGGAAAAGGCTCTGCTCCACCAGTGGACACACACTTTTTAAACGAGGTGAATTCAGATGACCAATTGAACCTGATGTGAAATCCGCATGGGGAAAATCTTTTGCCCTATATGAAATTCCAGATTCCTGTTGACTGGATTTTGCATGTGAAAATTTTCAGAACAATATTAAATATGACTGCAACTTTAGCCTTTTATGTGTATCTTTAACATTGTCATATGGACAAGCAGTCTGTATTCATACAAAACCTGCTTTATTTCGATAACCAAAAAGAATGAAATCATGTAATGAAGCTAAATATTGAATAAGATTCTGAATCAGTAACCAGCTCTGATAGATTCAGGGGAATGAAAGATTCAGATATATTTGAAAATGTTCATGTGAGTTCAGTGGTTCAACCTTAATATTATAAAGGGACAAGAATAAGTTTTGTGCACCAAAAAAACAAAATAAAGACTTTTCAACAATATCTATATGGGCCGATTTCAAAACACTGCTTCGAAGCTTTACGAATCTAATCAGTGAATCAGAGCGCCAAAGTCACCTGATTTCAGCAGTTTAGCCATTTGATAGGAGATCCGAAACACTAATTCGAAACAAAAGATTCATAAAGCTATGAAGCTTCATGAAGCAGTGTTTTGAAATCGGCCCATATAGATAGTGTTGAAAAGTCATTTTCTTTGGCGCTTTATAATATTAAGATAGATAGAAGAAATGCTTTTAGTACCTTTATGGACCTTGAGAGTTTGAATGGCTTTGCTCTCAATAGAGGCCTCACTGGTGATTGGATTTCATCAACAATATCTTAGTTTGTGTTCTGAAGATGAACGAAGGTCTTAGGGGTGTAGAACAACATGAGGGTGAGTAATTAATGACATTATTTTCATTTTTGGGTGAACTAACTCTTTAAGTGTGGATTCTGATTGGCTGTCAATGTTTTTATTGTACGTCAGCTGGAAAAAAATCTTTCTGAAAGTGATTTCAACAATATCGTTCTTCTATGTCATAATCATTATTAGTTGTAGTGTGGACTTTTCTAATCTCATAGAATTAGAAAGATTACTAAAACTGTATAGTTATAGTTATCATTAGTTATCATTTTTTGCGCTAATGGGCCTTAATTTGTTTATAAATCACACAGTGATCGTGCTGTATTGCTGAATTCAGAACAGCATACTTCCATATACTCTGACTATTTCTGCAATTACTTTATATGGCAGAAATATTAAGAGTAGTATTCTAGTATGCTGTTCCGAATTCAGCCTATGTTTTTGATTCACTAAAAAAAACAGGTCATAAGACTCATGTTTGTGAGTCGAATAACAGTGGTGGCATTGCTTGTTTTTGCGTGCTGCCAGTGTGTACAGCTTGATAGAAAGATATTTCTTGCCAGTATATCTTTTAATTGCCTCACATTCAATAAAGACAAACTCGCATTCACAACTCACAAAAGAAAAAGAAAAATAATTTTTGCAGTGGCCCTGAAGATGCTGCCGCTGTTAACAAAGAAACGCTGCCCATAATGTATAGTAAACCTGTGGGGACATTGAAAATCATTAGTTCAGTATAAAAACAACCCCACAATGAGTGTGTATATGTGAAGGTGTTGAGATTAGATAGTATATTTTTTCGTCAGGTTTTGCTAAGGCTGTGTTCCTCCACATACAGATATTTTAGACGGGCTGTTCGTTTGAAGTACATACTGCTAGGCTGTGTCTGCATTTCTATGTACTGCCCTAAGGATGCCTGTTCCCTCTCATCCGCTGAGCTTTAATTTGTGTGAGAGATAAGAGTCTGCCCAAGAAAGTGGGAGCTGTGAGGGTGTGTGTGAGCTGCAGATAGTCGCCCAACTCTCCATCTCAAAGCAGCTTTTACGCTCTCGGATTCTTTTAAGCAATGGTATCTTTCCTGCAACAGCCCTGAAAGTCAACAGCAAATGACATTTAACATTACCCAGCCTGTAAAATACTACCTCAAATGGATGCCTGTGCTTTAGAGCTATGAGAGAAGTTGAATATAATAAGAGCTTTCTCCAACAATTTGTCCTTGGAACATTGTAATCAGATTCATCTAGTCTCTTTTTTTCAGTAATGGCAAACAGTTCTCACAGATTGCCTGTAGCACTGAGGCAAGGATATTTGCTTAATTAAAAGCCTTTTCTCCTGAGGACCGCAGCAAATCTGGTTTCTAATCAAGAAAGATGCAGTATAGTTTGATTTTGTACTGAATCGTTCAGTCACATCTTTTTATAGTCTTCACAAAGACCAACCTTAACCATTCTAATTGCGCTGACTTCAAAATTCTTCCTATTCAGGCTTTTTGAAACCTTTGTTCACTGTTAATTGACATACTGCAAGTAGTAGGGAGTGTTTTGTGAATAGGCAGTCTGCACCTCCTGACCCTGAGGTTTCCTCCGTCAGTATTCTCCTGCCTCTCTCTTAGATCCAGCGATAGTGCAAAGAAAGCACCTGGCAGAGCACCAAAAGAAATCACAAATTTTCCAAATGAGCCACTGAAGAATAATCCATTTTTTGTATTGTTTGCAGCACGCCAGCACCCCTGAGCTCCAGCAGACAATACTAATCCAAACATACGCTCATATAAACACTGATTGAAGGCTAATCTATCTCGCTTGAATACTGTAAAGTTGATACTGGTCCAATTAAAGAAACAGTTCACACAAAAATGAAAATACTCACCCCCATGTCATTCCAAACCTGTTTAACTTTCTTTCTTCTGTGGAACACGAAGATATTTTGAAAAATGTCTTGTTTGTTGTTCATACAGTGAAAGTCAAAAGTCAATCAGTGTTGTTTTTGAAGCCATTGAGTTCCTTGTATGGACAAAAACAGCTGAAACATTCTTCAAAGTAGCGCTGCACGATAAATCGAAATAAAACTGAAATTGCGATATGGCTTAGTCTGATTATCAAATTGCAAAGGCTGCAATTTAAATAAATAAATATATGCGCTGCATGTATCTGAGTGAAGCGCGGCACTTTGTTCATGTACTTGCGAGCAGCTCCTGATCCAGTGTTTCAGGGGTGTGTTCACACTTGTAGTTCAGTTCTCTTGGTTCTTTTGGTTCGGACCAAAAAAGAAAATGATGCATTTATTCCTGGTTTGCTTAGTATTCACATTGGCATTTTTAACACCACACCTAAAGATACAAAACAACAAAAAAAAGTGACGTATATTGACGTATATTTTACGACTGAACTTACCGAACATCCAAAACAATGTTGTGTGCTGAGATATGAATAATTTGTATTAATAATGAAAATATTAATAATTTGCTTGTTGTATGTGTGTACTTATGATGGTATTTTCTAGGGGTGGGAGAAAAATTCGATCCATCGATGCATCACGATTCTCTCTCCAACGATTCTGGATCGATTCTGAGAATTTCAGAATCGATTCTGAATTTAGTTTTTATTCAGATGCGCGATGATGCTGAGTGTGATTTAGAAACACCCGGATTCTTCCAATTCCACACACACATACACTACTCAAACCAAAGAGATCAATAAACAATCAATTTTATACAAAAATAGATTTAAACCAGATTTTATTCAAATTTCACAGAATTTTCATGAACACACATTTTATAAACATTTTCTTATATTAAAAAAAAATCACATCGCAAACATAAGTGCACTATTTCATTTAAGTTGACTTTCATTTAAGTTGAAATTAATTAATTCTTTAATTCATCAAGGACACATTAGGCTTAAATTGATCAAAAGTGACAGTAAAGACATTTATAATTTTACAAAAGATTCCATTTCAAATAAATGCTGTTGTTTTGAACTTTCTATTCATCAAAGAATCCTGGCAAATAAAATATATCACAGTTTCCACTAGGGCTAGGCGATACAGCTAAAAAGTTTATCACGATATAATGTTTCATATTGTTCAGTATCAATAATTAATTATTGAAAAAAATTCAATAAACTTTTTTCAAACAAAGAACAGTAGAAAAAAAAAAGGTTGAATTTAACCAATGCATTTTTAATTAAGGCAAACGACAAATAATTTAAAATAAAAAATAAAATAAAATGTAAACAAATCTTTCTTATATTTTATATGAAGATTAAATAAATAAGTGTTAAAGAAACTTACAGCTGCACAATTCTGGAAACTAAGATCACGATTCTGAATGACAACTAAATGAAATAACATGTAATTTACTAGAGGTTCTGACAAAATATTAATAATTAAAAATCTGTTTGGATGTATGATTCAATGACTCACTCATAAATACTCGTTTCATTACTGGATGAACCAGTGTATTTGAAAGAATCTGTTGAATAAGGATTCAACGTCAAATACATTTTTTTAACACTAGACATTAGTGTTTATATCTGAACTATAAAGTTTTATCTCAGTATTTCTGTGATAATTTGAATATGTGTAACACAGAAATAAAGATACTGTGTGATTGAAAACACTTTTGCAGCTGTTAATACCGACATAACTGCTCTCTCAAGACGAACTTAGATCAACTGTAAGACGCAAGGAAACCATAAAACTCCCACACTGGCAAGCTGATATGTCATTTTTTAGTCACAATCTCCTCATCGCCGGCAGGTACAGCACTTATTTTTATGTGTTTGTGTGTTCTGATTTCACGTGGCGGTTGCGCAACTGAACTTCACAGCAACTTGTTTGCGTGTCACTCGTAGCACGTCTGTTTGTGATCCAAGGACTGAGGGAGCTTGAGAGTTGTTCATGCAACCGAACTTCATATCTGTTTACATTTTAACGGATTTAAGTTAAACTATATTGAGAGTTATATCGAATATTTTTCCTATCGTTATCGATTAAGACATACTGTCGATAAAGATCGATACCGTTTTATCGCCCAGGCCTATTTTCCACAAAAATATGAACATTGATAATAATCTGAAATGTTTCTTGAGCAGCATATCGGCATATTAGCATGCTTTCTGAAGACTGGAGTAATGATGCTGAAAATTCAGCTTTGATCACAGGAATTAAATTCAATTGAGTATAAAAGCACAAAAACTGCCAATCTAGGACATATATCTATCATGGAAAACACTGGTTGCACCACATGATATTTTCAAATTCAGTCAAAATTTACAGGCACAGAATTGGCCACCTAAACAAAACAAGGGCCCCCTGTTGTTTGGTTTAAATTTGAAAATTGATCAATTATAACAGCCATATTTATTAGTATTCTAATTTTACAGTTGTACTGTAAAATATATATTTAAAAATAATTTTAATATTTATTTAAATAAAAATAATTTTTCACAAATACAATTTTTCTGATTAAAAAATTGCATTTTTTCCCCTCAAATCATGCAGCCCTACTTCAAAATATCTTCTTTTGTGTTCCTCAGAAGAATGAAACAATTCATGACAGAATTTTCATTTTGGGGTGAACTATATCTTCATTTAATTTGTTTAAGTTTTTCCTCCACACTTAGTGCTGCACTGCTGCCTGCATGTAAAATGTTTTGCTTCACCCTTCTTCATGAATTACAAAGGTTTCAGACCAGAAAAACACAAATCCAAACCTCCATATCATCGTCTTCCAGAAAGAAAAGGACTAAATCGCTTGATGTTCTTGCTAAATGTTCTCTTTGCAAGGACATGCCAAAGCCTCAAACCAAACAATCCTTTCATTCTGGCTCAGCATAGCTATTGCCAAGTAATGGCATTATGAGTATCTTAACTTGGCAGCTCAATTTTTTTGTATGCTTTTCACCTGTGGCTTTATAAACAAATCTGACTAAATGTTTACAACTTTGACGAGACATGTACAGAGTGAGCCCATGTTGTATAACAGTTGTTGTATGTTTGGTTGTAGCGGGTTTGGATGGAGCGCTGTGTGTGTGTTGTGGTTTGGACTTTGAGCTTGTGTTTGGTTGTGAGTGTGTAGGCAGTGAGGAAATGCTGACTGGCCGCAGTAAAGTGCTGACATTAAAAGAGACAGTGCCTGAAATAAGACATGGATCCGTAGAGACCAGCACGTATTCAGGGAAGAGAAGAAAACACACATTGATTTATGCATTCATTGAGACTGTTTTATTAAAACAAAACAACAGCTACTACTTTCCACTCGATCTTTCTTATTCGATCTACTTCTGTCTTTCTCTCACAAACACGAGATCACGCAGTCATTCTGAACTTTCACATACTTTCCAGGGCTGTGTGATACTGTTCTCAACTCAGACACACACAATGAGTGCGTCATTTCTTACAGTGCAATGTGGGATTTTTGGTCATCTTTCCATGAATGATCAGATAATCAGGTCCTTTTCTGGACGAGGAAATGCTGATCGTCACAAAGTCTTGTTTATTTCTCACACGTGCATGTATTGTGAAATGATGTCTTTGTCTTATTGCCAAATTTCTGTTTATGGGTTTGTGCAGTTACTGTCAGGCCTACTTTACGTACTAATATTGATTTTTCTAGAAGCCTGTCTGGCTAGACTGTGAGAGGAACCGTTGTGATTTATTCCTGAAAATCTTTTTTTTTATTAATTTATTTTTCTTTTGATGCTTTCAGGCTTCTGTATTTAGACTTCAGAGAAAGATTTAGGTGCATAATTGAATGACCTATTTGGCAGATTTTATACTGTTTACCTTATGATCTGTAATAATTCATAAATTATAAATTAATATCGCCAGTCAATTTAAAAATTTATTTCACGATATTCCAGTTAATTAATCAAAATAAATCACATGTAATTAATCACATTACAAATTTTGTACTGATGTTTTCAGACACTTGAATGTTAACTGTAATTTTTAAAGGTGTTACAAGAAACATAGTCATGTATGTACACTTAAGTAGCCTTTTGTTTTATGAATATTATTTTATCTGCAAGTACATTTTTTGATGTACACTACAAGTGCACTTCTTTTTCACAAGGGACCGCTGTGTTGAGCCGCTCTGCACTTAGTACTTTAAGCTTGAATTGCTCAGATTAAATTGCTTTACATAATTTGCATACAGTTCAGGAGAGCATGATTAAATGTGTTAATTTTTTATCTCATATTTTTAAAAGTAATTTACTGTATTAAATTATGTTAAACAGTAATTGAGATTTTTGAATTAAAATATAGTTTTAAGGTGTTCTTCTGTTTTAGATGGACAGGGCTGCTATTCTCATTAGTATGCATGATGTTTGCAAATGAACATCCATATCATGTGCTCAGCAGCCGTACTGAACCATGTCAGACTCTGACTTGCGTTCTTTTGAGAAATGACTTGCTTACTAGAGGTGCTGCTTCCCCATTCATTTATCTTTTTGAAAGTATATACCATAATGTTATTTGAAGTTAGAAAGACACAAGCTTTAACTGGAAGAGCATTTCTGAGAGATTTGGAAAACAGAAATTTCCAACTAATTTCCAGTTGCAAACTATATGGTATGGAAGCTAGTTTCCACCAAAAAGGTAATTTTGGCTTTTTAGGCTATATCTCACCATTTTGACTTTTTTCCCCTGCAATTGCAAGTTTATATATCACAAAAAAGTCAGAATTGTGAGTTATACACTCGCAATTGCAAGAAAAAAGTCAGAAATGCGAGTTTATATCTCACAGTTGTGAGAAATAAAGTCAGAATTACGAGATATAAACTGACTTAAAAGGTTAGTTTACCCAAAAAATGAAATTTCTGTCATTAAGTACTCACCCTCATATCGTCCCAAACCCGTAAGACCTTCATTCATCTTCGGAACACAAATTAAGATATTTTTGATGAAATCCGAGGGTTTCTGATCCACACATAGGCAGCAATGTCTATGTATAATGTATTAAAGACATTGTTAAAATAGTCAATGTGACTACAAAAAATAACGACTTTATTTAACCCTTTGAGCGGTACGGTCCCACATGTGGGATTTTTATTTCTGTGCCCCTGGGCGTACGGTCCCACATATGGGATTTCGAACGTTCAGCGACGTCACATAACTGCCAGATTCAAACTGTGCTTTCGCGCTTTGGCTGTGAGACGGACGCGCGCAGCTCTTGTCATATACCAAAGCTATGCAGTGTTTTCAGCCACATAATGCTTCTTTTAAGGTTTCAGACATTTAAATACGCATAAGCACCATTAAAACAATACATTTAGAGTTTATAAAATACACACTGATGTCAGACATCAGTGAAAGCAGTAATAACAATCCATTAAAATATAATTTGCCGACATTTATTCATATCAGACACACATAATGGGCCTAAGTAACTATAAAGTTTACTCTATTATTCTTCCAGTTCACCAGCCACTTACTTGCATATATTTCGGAGAAACTGATGAATTCACATGCTGTAAATCCGACTGACAGGACTCTGTGAACTGCAGCGCAAACTAAGATGGCGGCGCCCATCTCGCATTATAGATCAAGATAAAGATCGTTTATAAAGGTTTTTAAACAACAGAACACACTCACTTACACATATTTGAGAATCGGAATATCATATGGTTGATGACATGGTAAGCAAGTTTGCGAATATTTTAAATAAAAAAGGAAAAACAAAATAATAGCGATCCATCTGTCATACAGTGTTATTGTGGCTGCGTTCAGCACTCGTGACACGCAAGACGCGTCGCCATGGAAACAATAAGGGCAAACGTTCTAAAATAACGGTTGCCTTAAAAAAAACTCACTCTGGGGGGCCAGTTCGAATATTTTAAACTCACGCTTGAAAGGGTTAACAATTTGAACTGTTGTCGTACGCAGGTGACGTAATGAACGCAGTGCAGGCTTCCGTGTTTCATTATTATTTCATCACATGCATGCGTCGTGCTGCTCACATGTAAAGCATCGGCCAATACTGAGTCGGCGTTCGGACATAAACACGGAAGCCTTCACTGCGTTCACTACGTCAGCTGCGTATGACAACAGTTCAAATTGTTAAATAAAGTAGTTATTTCTGTTTTGTTTTTGCACACAAAAAGTATTCTCGTCGCTTCGTAACATTGAGGTTGAACCACTGTAGTCGCGTTGACTATTTTAACGATGTCTTTCTGGACCTCAAAAGGTACAATCTGCCAATGTGTGGTTCAGAAACCCTCGGATTTCATAAAAAATATCTTAATTTGTGTTCCAAAGATGAACGAAGGTCTTACGGGTTTGGGACGACATGAAGGTCAGTACTTAATGACAGAAAAGTCATTTTTGGGTGAACTAACCCTTTAAACTCTAAAGAATTCTGACTTAAAGACATAAGAAGTTGCAGTTACCTTTTTTGTTATTTATTCTGTGGTGAAAACAAGCTTTCATAGAATGGAGCTCTATTCGGGAGGAGAATGTCAATGACAATAAACGAGTATATAAATGGCGTCTTATCTCATTTCTGTGGCAATTGTTCTGTCACCCTTTCACAACCCCAACTCCACCTTATTTCTATTCATTTCTGTTATTTATTAAGTCATCCTGGGTGGGCTGCAAACCAAAATCAGTTTACCTTCATCTCACTCAAGAATTATACAGAATTAATATGTGACATTATGAAACAGATTATTGCTCTCTTTTGATCTGCCAAGTTCAAAAACAACTCGATATAGCACAACAAAATGGATCAGAATGTAAGAACAAACAAAAAGGAAGCAAAACAAACATTCACTGACATTCAAAATCCATTTTTGAATATTTATTCAATGATTTTGTCTGCCAAAATAATCTAACACCTTTGAATTCCCTTCATGTGGGGGCTTTTCTCAGTAAATGTTAAATTTATGCAAAATGCAGTTAATTGATTGTAATAATAATTTAATTGATTTATTTGGTTAAAGTGTTTAATTGATTGAAAGCCCATGTTTTTTAAAATTACAAAAATCTGTGTGTGTGTGCATTTTTGTGATTTATGAGGACACAAATTTGTATAATGACATGGGTATACACTGGTATTATGACGTAAACATGAAACATGAGGACATTTCATTGGCCTGTTGCACAAAGCCGGTTTCAGTTTCTACCCAGGTAAGTTCAAGATTAGTTTGAGCAAACTCTGTTTTTTTGGGCTTATGAAGGTGGATTGGTTTTTAGCAGGTTTCTTTGCTATGGTAACTTACGCTACATGGCTAACCTGCTCTGGAGCAGGTTTTATTCTGAGTTAGAGATCACAAACCAAAACTGGACCAATCAGCTGTGAGTAAAGTGACATGTATCTGATGCAATAAAGCCACTCCCCCTGCATCTCTCGCTCCAAATTAAATCAGTTTATAGTGAAAACCTTTTAGAGACAAAATTGCTCAACATTTTCTGTTAATTATTCATTATATTTATATTAAATATATTAGAACTATGAATAATTCATGACATATTCATATAATTAGGCCTATTATATTAATTGGCAATATTAAACTTTTAAACTTTTTAAACCGCTTTTAAATTAAAATAAATATAATACATGCATAATATATAAAGCTTTTAAACAGATTAAGTTTACATGTATTCTTTTGAGCTCTTTGTGCAACTATATTAATTATTTGGCTTATTTATTTGATTCACATGCATTGATATAGTCAGATATTTTCTTTCAGCTGCCTTCTCAAACTTTCACTGCAGCAGTGTTTATTCCTGCTTTGTGAATGCGTTTAATTTCATATTTTTCATAACAATCTCTTAATCTTCGGAAGAGACAGGAATTGCGCGTCTCTCTCGCGAGAAGTGAATCAAACTGACGTTCTCCTTGTTCCGTGTGATTGGCTGTTTGCCGCACATGTGACACTTTCAGGTGCACGTGCTTTGCAAACTCTGGATTAAACTTGAGTTGACAGAGAAAGTTTATACCGAATGTTATGCAACAGTTGATCCTGATCTAAACAAGGTTGGATTTATCTGGATTTGTCAACTCCAAACCTACTCTGAAACTCAGCTAGCTTCATGCAACAGGCCACATGAGTCCTCATATTTAAAATAGCTTTAAAAACATACTAAACAATGTTTTATTAAAAATGTAAAAATGCAGAATGTTTTCTGATGGGTAGGTTTAGGAGTATGGGGTAGTGTAGGGGGGCAGAATGTACAGTTTGTACAGTATAAAAACCATTACGCCTATGGAATGTCCTCACTTTGATAGCAAAACAAACCTGTGTGTTTTAGCTGTACAAGCCTGATAAATCCACATTTGTATATTTATTGTCTTTGAGAAGGGGAACTAAATGAAAGAAGTGTTAAAACATGTAAACCCCGAGGGCATTGTAGAGGAAGGATTATGTTGTCAGAGCCATGCGCATTACGCATCACAGTTTACAGAATAACTTAACTTTAAGGAAACAATATAATAACCTTGGATTACAGCCACTCTCTAACCTGACAGTACGTTTCATAGACTGTGTTAAATGAGAACATGCAGACAAGAGACAATTATTTTAACATGTGTTAGTAGCACAGAACAAAAGACACCCTGACATTCTTTTATTATCCTTTTTTTTTATAGATCCTGAAGATTATCAGCCACCAATATGGAAATCCTACTGTAAGTATTTTTTTTAACATTATACATGTACAGATTGACAATTTTAATATCTCAAAACTAGGTCCAGTTGACAGACTTGACACTAACATTCAGAATAAAACACAATTGACTGAAGAAATACAATAATCTGGGCTGCAAACATGAGAGCGTTGCATCATGGGAATGTGGTCTGGCATAGAGCAAGTGGACAGAAGCCAGGGTCAGAAATTAACTGTTCCACTACAGGGCAATATAGGGACTTTTTTTTTTTTCACCTTTGTAAGAGCAATTTTGATCATTTGCTTAATAAATATATCTGTGTTGTCTTTTAAGTCATATAATTAAATTGAATTACTTCAATCAATCAAAATACTATAGACTTTTACCAGTAAAATTATGGCTCGTCATATTCTGGCTACACAAACAAAACAAGCTGAGAATGTATTTGAATTAGTTTACTGCTTTTTATGCATTAGAATATCAGGACTTCACATTGGTTATTTTAGTAGCATGAAAAACAAAATGGTAATTTGAACTGGGAATGAATACAGGAAACGAGCAAAGAACGTTCCCAATCACTGGTCCATGACTTCATTCTAGCGCAAGTTATGCACTCTCATATAAAACTCTCATTACAATCACTGAAGCTGTCTACGCTGCAAAATGAATCTCTTACATCGTATCTGCACTTTGTTGTTTATGATGAGAGAATTCGCAAGAGTGCAGAATTCAGTCATTGAGCAAGCACACTTAAACCACCGGTGTTTTCAGTGGTGACTAATCTAAATGACTCTGATTGGCCATTGCATTCATAAGCTCAACTGAAACATGTGTGATTGGTTATAATGCACAACGCCACAGAAAACCCCGTAAAAGGAAATCTGATGCAATGTGAGCATATCTAAATGTAATGCCGCAATCAACACTTTTCATTTATTTTCACATTTCACTTTAATCAGAACAGGCGTAATAGATTTAGTTTAATTGTGCAGAGTTATTCTTTCCCCTTATCTTGAATGTGGCATTTATGTTCATTTTGGTGGCATTTTTGCCTTTTAATTCCCAACCCTGACAGGAGTAATTCTCCTCTAAAGGTTTTCCTAGCCAGTGAGCATTATCTCAGATTTTTCTAGTCCATCCCACATTTCAACTCATTTTCCCTCGCATTCACTCCCACTGTGCAGTATTTTTAGAGCAGGCCCCGTCCTTGTCATTCTAGTGGACGTTGTCCAGAACCCACTGCTTGTTCTGAGCTTCTTTGACAAAAACTTGGCATGGCTGTCAGATGCCTTCCTGCTCCCTGTGAGGAAAAATCTGAGTGCTGAGTCCAGATTCTGTCTGTGCTCAGACTGCGGCGGCCAATCGCTGCTCTCCATGATGAGCAGCTTTTAATGAAGTCATCAAGAGAAGGTCACGTCCATGTCGAGCTGAAGTGCCCCCGCACATCTGCTGCGGTTTTTGAGCCAGTATTGATCATTTCACTACCGCTGCTTTCTTCACACTGATCTAAATGCCATTATTAAACTTTTTCCTCACAGTGAAGAACTAATTGCTTCAAATTGATAATACACTGCCAAAGGTCCAAGAGTCCACCATTTATTATGCTTTCAAGTTAGATTTTTTCATGTTATATCTTTTTAACTATTTTGTTATCAGCAATACAATGAGTAAATTGTAAAACTAACATGAATTTAAGATTTTTTTGTATTTATTTATTTATTTATTTTATTGCTTTAATGATAGCAGCACTCAAGCTGGCAAAGGAATAAAAGATTTTCATGGATTCAGTGTTTGAATATAGTGTTTAAATGTATTTTTCAATCTAATATATATATAATAAATAATAAAAATATTTATAATTTTAAAAAAATATAGTTTTTTTTTTTTTATACTAGTATCATGATTTATTAATTATAAAATAAAATCACCCCATGCACATGACATTTTACAACCTGAACTAATCTTGCCTTGTCATTAAAAGGTCAAATTATCTGATATTTCAAGAGGGTGAACGTGATTTCACCAAGTAAAACATGTTCCTGGATCAACATTTTTGTTGACCCTGGAAAAACATTCCAATCAACCATTCAGATTTGAGGGGCAAGTTTACAGTTTATGTCAAGTTTAGGCTTGCAACCAGGGTTAGGTGCTTCTACATCAGTGTCATTCACCTATCATTTCCCTCTGATTTTAGGGATAAATTAGATTAGGACCAAATTTTCAGGCAGGAATGTTGTTCAGGATCAGCAAAATATGTTGATCCAAGAACATGTCTTACTTGGCAAAATCACGATGACCATTTGGAGAGACTTCTGGGTCCTCTCTATGATGTTTTTTGCTTCTGTATGTTTGTTGCACCACAGTACACAGTGGACAAAAGTTTTTCAAATATTAAAGGCAGGGTAGGCAATTTTGGAGAGGCTAGCAATAGCAAGCCAGCTTTGAAAGCATGAGGTCCCATCAGAGCGCTCTCCAAAGCCTCGCCTCCTTCAGAGCACATGAACACACACAGCCAGAGCAGAGTCTGCAAAGCGTCACAGGAGACGGTGTTAAATTACCTCATGTCTCAAAGCACATAAAATTACAATAATAATGTATAACATAAGCAACTTACAGAGCTCTTACTTGTACCACCTGACTGCTGCAGATTCATTTCGGCATTGATAGTGTTGAAACGCATAAATCGCAGACTGAGGACGTGAACAGGATACAATGATTGGACAAACATTTTTTGGTCCTGAGACTTCCACAGAAGATATTTGTACATGTTTTAATATTTAGGCCACTTCTATTATTAATTGCTATCAGGATGTGAAGAGAGTTTCAACCAATATAACAAAAAGTGTTTATAAAAAAATTACCTACCCTACCTTTAAGCAGTTGAAGCAGTTGTTGTTTTTTTTCTAAGAAATAATAATAATAATAATAATAATAATAATAAAAGATTATGCCATACTATCTAATGTTTTCTTTACATGAATTTATTCTTTTAATGTGCCCCCCCATAACTATATCAAACAGTTTTTTACTTTACGCCCCTGCCCCAATAATATCAACATTTTAAAAAGTATTTTAATTCAGAATCATAAAAGAGATGTATTCAAGAATACATAGGAATTTTTTTATAGATCCATATATTTCTAATTCATTTTACATCAATTTTTCATTGTTTTAGTGTTCAAAGTCCTAAAAAAAAAAAAAAAAAACTTAATGATTCTTTCCAGGACTAAAGAAAAAATTTCAAAGTAGTCTCAGACTTTTGAAGCCCACTGCAGTTGCAGGGAGTGTTGGAGTGGCACTTTAGCACTTTGTAGACACAAGGTCTGTTTATTTGTATGGAGATACAGTTGTTTTTTTCACTTTAGTGATGGCTTAAAAATCTGAATCCCCATTTTTATCATTGAGAATGAAGTAACTCACTATCAAAGGAATGTTGTGTGAACTGACCGCAAATAGACCTTGCCTGTGCAAGCTGATTATTTAGGAGAGGATAACCTGAGGAATTCCTGGTATTAACCTCCATTCTCTGTACTACATTTTCAAACAAACAGGCGCAATCAAAACATCTGTGCTTAAACCCCCTTGAGCTGTATACTGGCCCTTCATGTACTCCTTTCCCATATTGACCAACTGTTGGTGTTGATTTATCTGTTTGCCTCTTGCGCAGTGTTCATTTTTCAATAGCTTTACCAATATTACCCAATCCACTTTTATAATGCGTTGTAGCTTAGTCTGACCGAAGTGTTCTAGCTCAGACCTATTGGATTAATGTCTAAGAGAGAATGCTATGTTTTGACATGTTCTATATATACCGACATCTCACCACAGTGTTATAAAGATTAGAGGTAAAATAATCTGTAGAATTTCCTCTGATGAGCTGCTTCTCATGCCGAAAGACTCAATATCAATAACCTTTTCTTATTTTCAAAATATAAAAATATTAATTTATAAAAAAATGTAGAAATATTTTTCTTTATTGTTTGTCAGTGTACCAATTACAACAAGAAGCGCCAAGACCAAAGAGGATCACATGTCCTCAGGAGGTAAGTACGGGAAAATGTGTGTGAACACTCCCAAGGTTTTTCAAACATGACTCATATTGTTTCAGTCTGCATATCTTTTACTAAACATTGGAGCAGATGTTCAGACTGTCTCCATGCTCACAAAATGTTCATCTTGTTAGAAAAGACTTACTTGTTATGAAAACCTCATGACCAGTTTGACAAAGTGATTTGTGATGCAAACTGTATTTCTCAATGTTTTTCTCTCTCTTACGTTCTTCTCTATGGCTTGCAGATGGAAAGCAGACCCAAATACTATGGTAGAGAGTGAGTGTCTAACTTTATTAGTATTGCTTTGGAAGCAAAGCATCAATATTACTATTCCTCATATTACTTCTAGTAGCTGTCTAGTTACTTTTTACCCCCTTCCTTCAAGTATGCGTGTGAAATTTGCAGTGAGTTAGCAGAATTTATTATTTAAGACCATTATGAGTGGCAGTGCTCATTGATTTTGTGTAGTGATGTGTGTGAGGGTGCTAATATGAGTGTATGAGGGAGAGAGAAAAGGACTATGATTTATGTTGTGTCAGTTGAGTTAGAGCGTCTGTGCATGTGAGTATGTAAATGTGTGTGTGTGTGTGTGTGTGTGCACCAGGGTAAATCATGGTGTCTCTGTACAGGTTCCATGGTCTGATTTCCAGAGAGCGTGCAGATGAACTGCTGGCAGCGACAGAAGGTGCTTATCTCATCAGAGAGAGTCAGAGACAACCAGGAACTTATACACTTGCTTTGAGGTACATGCTGTCTATTCTTTTATCCTTTCCCTAATTATGCTCGCTCATCCATCCATCCATCCATCCATCATATTATATTAATATAGACTTCAGTTTCACATGATCCTCATTCAAATCATTCTAAGATGCTTATTTCATGCTCAAGAAACATTTCTTCTTATTTAAAAACAGTTGTGCTGCTTAAAATGTTTGTGGAAACTGTGATTTATTTGAAATAGAAATCTTTTGTAACCATGTAAAAGGTATTACTGTCACTTCTGATCATTTTAAAGGGTTAGTTCACCCAAAAATGAAAATTCTGTCATCAATTACTCACCCTCATGTTGTTCCACACCTATAAGACCTTCCTTCATCTTCTGAACACAATTTAAGATATTTTTGATAAAATCCGATGGCTCAGCGAGGCCTCCATTGCCAGCAAGACAATTAACTCTTACAATGTCCAGAAAGCTACTAAAGACATATTTAAAACAGTAAACCTTAATGTTATGAAGCGACAAGAATACTTTTTGTGTGCCAAAAAAACAAAATAACGACTTTATTCAACAATATCTAGTGATGGGCCATTTCAAAACACTGCATCATGAAGCTTCAAAGCTTTACGAATCTTTTGTTTCGAATCAGTGGTTCAGAGTGTGTATCAAACTGCCAAGGTCACGCCCCCCAGTGGTGAACCATTGAAATTTTATGATGCAACGAAGCCTCGTTTACTGAAATCATGTGACGTTTGCAGTTTGATACTTGCTCCGAACTACTTATTCAAAACAAAAGATTCGTAAAGCTTTGAAGCTTCATGAAGCAGTGTTTTGAAATCACCTATCACTAGATATTGTTGTACAAAGTTATTTTGTTTTTTTGTTGCACAAAAAGTATTCTCGTCGCTTCATAACATTAAGGTTGAACCACTGTAGTCACATGAACTGTTTTAAATACGTCTTTAGTAGCTTTCTGGGCATTGAAAGTGTTAATTGTCTTGCTGTCAATGGAGGCCTCACTGAGCCATCGGATTTTATGAAAAATATCTTAATTTTTGTTCTGAAGATGAACGAAGGTCTTACAGGTGTGGAACGACATGAGGGTGAGTAATTAATGACAGAATTTTCATTTTTGGGTGAACTAACCCTTTAATGAATCCATGCTGAATGAAAGTATTAATTTCTTCAAAAAAATCAAATAATATATGAAATATTTTGTTTTATAATATACAGTTTTATTATAATATTTTCAGATATATTTCAATATTGTCTATCACTCAGATTTGGTGGCCAGACTCTGAACTACCGACTCTTTCATGATGGAAAGCACTTTGTGGGAGAAAAACGTTTCGAGTCGGTTCATGATCTGGTTACAGACGGCCTCATCACTCTCTATATTGAGACCAAGGCAGCAGAGTACATTGCCAAGATGACCACAAACCCCATCTACCAGCACCTGGGCTATACCTCTCTACTGAGGGACAAAATCACTCACCGACTCAACAGGGCCCGCTCTGAGCCCAAAAAAGTTACTTTCCAACACGAGGACAAGGTAATGTGCATACCTCTTCAGATATAGATTAATGTTCTTACCACATGTTACTAAAGTTTACAGCGTGTGTGTCCGCAATGTATGATAAATTAATATTATAATAAGATAAAAATATAATAAGATATCATATACTGCATAATTATAAGACATTATAATAAAACCTTGGTCATTTATGCCAAATAAAGGTGATGAGGAAGGAGGACAATTTTTGTTGAAATCAATCATAAAACTGCATTGTTTTTTGGTGGAATCCCACAGGGCTTTGTTTTAGGACCTCTGTTGTTTTGATTGTATATGTTAATTATATGCTAATCAGTAGACTTGGGATAAATTTGGCATTTTTTGCTTGTCATTGCACATTTCAGCACTCAACACTAACTAGCAATAATGCTGTCAATTCTGTTTCATTTCCTTTATTTGAGTCGTTCTTGGTATTTGAGATGACATTTACATGCAGAATTCAGTCAGAGAGTTAATCGTATGATAAATTAATATTATAATAAGATAAAAAATATAAGATATATCATATACTGCATAATCATAAGACATTATAAAACCTTGTTTAAGCCAAATAAAGATGATGAGGAAGGAGGACGATTTTTGTTGAAATTAATCATAAAAGTGCATTGATTTTTGTGGAATCCCACAGGGCTTTGTTTTAGGACCTCTGTTGTTTTCATTGTATATGTTAATTATATGCTAATCCGTAGACTGGGGATAAATTTGGCATTTTTTGCTTGTCATTGCACATTTCAGCACTCAACACTAACTAGCAATAATGCTGTCAATTCTGTTTAATTTCCGTTATTTGAGTCATTCTTGGTATTTGGGATGACATTTACATGCAGAATTCAGTCAGAGAGTTAATCGTAAAAACACACCTCTGTGTCTGCGTGTAGTGATAACAGGACATTGACACTGGCACTGCTTCATTATGCATGGGCCTGTAGATGTTATCAAGGTTTTATTGATAAGAGTTAACACAGGCACCTTATCCATTCATTTTGTTTTTGTTTTTTTAGTATTAGTCACACATTTTCTTTTCACCAAATCGTGGCGTCAGGCATTATCCTTTAACAAATCATTGTTAGAATGGTATTTAGACAAATAAGGAGAATTTCTTTCTGTGCATTTGGAAGATTAGAAGAGTGTGAGAATGTTTAAGCATTAGGGTGTGTAACTGTGCATTTTTGATGAAAGATAATGCCATGAATGTGTTGTCTCCTCTCTCATCCATCAGACGCACTGTCTGGTTCACTGACAGGAGAGTTTTATCAATTCAGTCAGATCTACTGCTACCTCTTTATGAATTCTGTTGCCTCACTCTTGAGGTGAAATAGCTCTTCATGAGAGCTCTGTGAAATAAACGTAAGTTGTTATTAAACATTTGTCAATTAGTCAACGGAAGTGTAGTTTGTTTATCACCCACAGTCATGTTTGCATATGGCAAATTTGTTTTTGTTACTGACACCAGGCAGAGAATTTTAATTAGCTAAGGATTTTAATTGATATAAATTAACTCAACACAGTTCAACAAATGGAGTTTTTTTTTTTTCGTTTCACAGCTTTGTTCAGATGTCCACTAGGGGGCAGCCACAACAAGCTGTCAAACTGTGAATATGGATTTGTATACAGTATACACTTCAAAAGATCTGATTTGTTTCAGCCCGGTATTCACTTTAGTATTAGAGTATTCTCAGACTAATAATGCAGGGATTCATGATAATAACTGCAGTTCTAATTTTAATATTTGTTGTTGTGATATATTGCTACTTTGTTACAGTGTGGCTACAATTCTTCCGATAGCCTTGTAGTTTTCACAGGTATTTATTCATATTTTTAATTAGCTTTTATTTTTATATTTTCTGTTTTCATTTTAATTTTAAGTTTTAGTAATTGTATGTATGTTTGTGATTTTTATTAGTTTTTTAATTGCTTTAATTTATTTTTATTTCAGTATTAGTTTTAGTTATTTTAGAACTTCAACTTATTTTATTTCAGTTAGTTGTCAAGCAAACATATTTATTTAAATGATTTTTAATAGTTTTAGTTTTAGGTAACAATAACAACTCCATTGTGTTTTAACAATGTAATTGTTATGAATCTAAGGCTTTTCATGATAATTGTCTCACCCTGGAAGGCTTAGCTAATTTGTTACAATAAATGGTAATCATCATCAACCTAATGATCAAATTATTATAAGGTAAATTTTTTCTCTTGAAATTTTACAGTGACCTGACCTCACACACCCTGAAATCCCTTTAACTTTAAATCTTGATTTACCCATGTCTGACCATTTACAGGTCACATTTAGGGAGCATGTTATGTATGAATAAAATAATAATTGTAACTTTAATACGTAAGTAATGGGTGGAGTCACGTAGTGATGACGAAGTGATTTGCTCTGAGAATACAAGTGCAATGTGATCATTAAAAGTGCAATATGTAAGATTTTTGCAGTAAAATATCCAAAAACTACTAGGCCAGGGTTATATACACTACCGGTCAAAAGTTTGGAATCGGTAAGATTTTTAATGTTTTTAAAAGTTTCGTCTGCTCACCAAGGCTGCATTTATTTAATTAAAAATACAATAAAAACAGTATTGTGAAATATTATTACAATTTAAAATAACTCTTTTCTGTTTGAATATATTTTATAAAGTAATTTATTCCTGTGATCAAAGCTGAATTTTCAGCATCATTGTCATCATTGCACACATCATTGTGTGCATCACTCCAGTCTTCAGTGTCACATGATCCTTCAGAATTCATTCTAAAATGCTGATCTGCTGCTGAAACCTCTACACCAACTTCTGTGTAGTAACCAGTCATGGGAATGGACACAGCAATGTGAGACCACTTTTCAAGAAGCCAGGAAAGCTCTGGTAAAGTCTGGTGTGCTGACCCGTTTTAATCCAAAACTCCCCATGCATTAGCCTGTGATGCATCACCCTATGGTGTGGGAGCCGTTATTTCCCACATCATGCCTTCAGGAGAAGAGAGGCCAATTGCATTTGTCTCGTGCACCTTGAACAAAGCGGAGAGCAAGTATGTGCAAATCGAGCGAGAAGCTTTGGGGATCATTTTTGGTATTCGGAAATTTCTCCAATACCTGTATGGCAGGCAGTTTATACTGCTGACTGATCACCAGCCTTTAACCACCATTCTTGGGCCACACACAGGTATCCCTCTCTGGCAGCGAGCCGAATGCATATGAAATGCAGATGGTCTATCAAGACTACCATTATCCGTGACATGTCTTGAGAGCAAGCAGAAAGACATTTTCTACTTTGAGCAAGTCACAATGGCTCCAGTGACATCAACACAGGTGAGAAGATACACACGGAATGATCCAATTCTGTCTGCAGTCATGGAAATGGTAAAAGATGGACATGTCCCTAAGGACACCGCCAACATGAAGCCATACCTGTCTAGGAAGAACGAACTGTCGGTTCATTCAGGATGTCTTCTCTGGGGACAAAGAATCATCATTCCCCCATCGTTGAGGAAACCGGTCCTCCAGCAGCTTCACGTGGGTATCGTGTGAATGAAGGAAATGGCATGAAGTTATTTTTGCTGGCCGGGTCTTGAGGGGGACATTGAAGGTAAAACAAAGTCATGTCCATCCTGCCAGCAAGTGAGAAACGAACCTCAATTGGCCCCATTACACCCATGGGACTGGCCAGAAACCCCTTGGCAGTAGATGCCCACAGCAAGTGGCCTGAAGTTGCTGTTATGCACTCTACAACTGCTGAGAAAACAGTAGTAAAACTGGGAGAAATGTTTAGCCGTTTTGGCTACCCTGAACAGCTCATCAGTGACAATGGGCCACAGTTTACATCACAAGAATTTGCTGTGTTCTTACAACGTTGTGGTGTACAACATCTTAAATCAGCTCCGTACCACCCAGCCATGAACGGTCTGGCAGAGAGAATGGTTCAGACCATCAAACACGCCTTAAAGGGTTAGTTCACCCAAAAATGAAAATTCTGTCATTTATTACTCACCCTCATGCCGTTCCAAACACATAAGACCTTCGTTAATCTTCGGAACGCAAATTGAGATATTTTTGTTGAAATCCGATGGCTCCGTGAGGCCTGCATAGGGAGCAATGACATTTCCTCTCTCAAGATCCATAAAGGTACTAAAAACATATTTAAATCAGTTCATGTGAGTACAGTTGTTCAATAT
Source organism: Hypophthalmichthys nobilis (assembly GCA_037950665.1). NCBI lineage: Eukaryota > Metazoa > Chordata > Actinopteri > Cypriniformes > Xenocyprididae > Hypophthalmichthys > Hypophthalmichthys nobilis. The sequence goes on along the minus strand of CM075481.1, from coordinate 22,620,604 downwards.
TAATATTATAAAGCGACGAGAATATTTTTGGTGCGCCAAAAAAAACAAAATAATGACTTGTATAGTGATGGCCGATTTCAAAGCACTGCTTCAGGAAGCTTCGGAGCATAATGAATCAGCGGTTCGGAGCACCAAGGTCACGTGATTTCAACAGTTTGGCGGTTTGACACGTGATCCAAATCATGATTCGATATGCTGATTCATTATGCTCCGAAGCTTCCTGAAGTGTTTTGAAATCGGCCATCACTAAATAAGTCGTTATTTTGTTTTTTTGGCGCACCAAAAATATTCTTGTCGCTTTATAATATTAATATTGAACCACTGTACTCACATGAACTGATTTAAATATGTTTTTAGTACATTAATGGATCTTGAGAGAGGAAATGTCATTGCTGGCTATGGAGGCCTCACTGAGTCATCGGATTTCAACAAAAATATCTTAATTTGTGTTCTGAAGATTAACGAAGGTCTTACGGGTGTGGAACGGCATGAGGGTGAGTAATAAATGACATTATTTTCATTTTTGGGTGAACTAACCCTTCAAAGACATCACAAGGAAAAGGAAGCCTTCAGCAGCGCCTGATCGATTTCCTGTTGTCATACCGAAACACCAGCCATGGGCCAAAGGTTTCTCCAGCTTTTCTGATGCTGAAGCGTTCGTTGCGCTCTGGATTTGATTTACTGAGACCTTCCACTGTCAAAGAGGTGGTAACTCATCAGCAACAAAAGCAAGTTCACAGGAGAAACATGAAGGCTAAAAGCAGACTGTTCCATCCAGGACAAAATGTTCTGGCACGCAACTATACTTCAGGACCCAAGTGGGTACCAGCGACAGTGATAGCTCAAACCGGCCCAAGTTCATACGCTGTACTAACATCTGACAAGCTTATCTGGAAAAGACACTTGGATCAGCTGTTGCTGGGATCTGCCACTGAGGCTGAGTCTGCTGTTGCCACACCCATTGTTTGTTCAGACTCTCCAATGTTTCCAGAAGTGATGGTGGACTCACCACCTACACCAGTGGAAGGACCTGCACCACCAGAGACTGAAAGCATTCTGCAGATGCAAAACTCTAAAAAACAACCTACACGAAGCTCCAATATTTCTGTTTCAGAGCCCATGTCAAACACAGAACGCCGCTATCCCACTGGGAAAGACGCCCACCTAAAAGACTTGATTTATAGTAAAAAAAAAAAAAAAAAAAAATGTGCAACTACGATATCTGACAGTTAAAGTTCTTAATTTCAGTTTAGTTAAATAATTGACTGCAGATGTAAGGATGTTTTTTTATCTATTTCGTGTTGACATGTTCCTAAAAAAAAAAAAAGTGTACTTTCTGTTTTGGGGGAGGAGTGTTATGTATGAATTGTAACTTTAATATGTAAGTAATGGGTGGAGTCATGTAGCGATGACAAAGTGATTTGCTCTGAGAATACAAGTGCAATGTGAGGATTAAAGATGCAAGTTCTTTTGTTCCTGGATTGTTATTTCTGACTATTCTTTAGTGTCCTCTGTCTTAAGTAAAAAAGGGAAAGACATGACAGAGCAGAATCGGGGTGTGTCTTTCTATGACGGCAGTGTGATAATCTGTATGAATCCCTCACCTTGCCTGTCTGGTCATCTGCGCAGCTCAGAGTTCACATGGCTCTCTTCCTCTAATAACCGTAATCGCTGAAGTGTTCTGCTGGCCTGGCAAGTTCCACCTAAGACCACTCGCTCCTGATGGATCGGAGTTATTAGAATTAGCGCTGAGCTTTGTGGTCATTTATCATTGCTGTTTACATTACATTTCAGCACTGCGGCTTTTAAAATGAAGGATTGGAATTATCTGTTTTTTACTTTCCTGCGGTTGCCTTACAAATTAGTCATAATAATGCCTCTTTCGGTCACAATGTATTGGTGGTTTCTTTATTTGGCCAGTTTGACAAAATTCATTTATGTCCTTAATTTTTAAATGTCTTTTCATAGAGTATAAATGAGAATCTGTTATGTCATTACAGCCACAAGGTCTCCAAGATCAATAGAGAAAACCCCTAATATTACAGCTGTGCTGACAGTGATAGACATTATTTTTAATTAACTGAATAGGGAATTAAATGAATGTAGCACATCCTATGTATATCGTAAAGGATGTGTTTTTGTACTGTACATACTTTATGTGCCCTAATTCTGTCTGTCTCCTCATCTGTGGGGTCTCTTCTGTCAATACAAGGGTCTCTGAAAAGAGGCTAGGCCTTATTGTCTCTCTTTTGTGTTTGGCTTTTGCGCCTCTTTCATTAGGAGACAAGAAGCCATCTGCCTTAGGACAAAAAGTGCAAGTCTTGCTCATTCACTCACACTGTCTGTGAGCCCCATCTCCCTCTTCTCTTGTATCACTGTATGTGACTCCCCAACGTCCCTTTATCTTTTCCTTTGAGTGTATTGCTTAAACGTGTGACCCTCAGTAAGCTACTGTTTTTACTGTCTATGCTGTCTGAATTAGATGTTAGTTTTCAGTTTGAATTAGAAGTAGGCTGATGTATCAGATTCATCGGCCCGTATTCAGCCATTTTGGGATCATCATCGTTGGTTGTACACAACTGTGCTGGCTTAGCTTCTTGTGTTAGGTTATGTTGTAAATGCACATTTTCTGTTTTCAAACATTTTTGAGTGGTTTTTGAGTAAATATGTGTGAAATAATTCATTTGTTGTAGTTTAGCATTGTTGTAGCAATCTCATTTGCTAGCATTTCATGCTAGCTATTCATGACCTTGTGAAAAAGAAAGTGCACCTGAAGGCACAATATGTAAGATATTTGGATTTAAAATGTCCAATAAACACTAGAACAGCTATATATTTTGTTGACTTGTGTACTTAAATTATCCCAAATGTTTCCAAGAATGTTTAAATCCAGGGAAATAAGCAATTTTAACCAGGACACGGACCATGACCAATGTTTTCATTTAACATGCAGTTAAGTTTCTGAAAACATTACATTCAGTTCGCACTTAAGTACTGTTTTTAAAAGTATGCTAAAGTGTATGTATTTTTAATGGGCAATAGGCTTACCGGCTAGTTAGCCATGTTGTTTTTAGCATAGCAGTTTTCTGTGTATGATTCTGTGCTTAACATTACTTAAAGATACTTTCTTGTTTTGTGCTACAACATAGCTGCTATTCGCAAAATATTTAAGTCCTCATTTATATACTTTTTAGCAAGTAATGCTAGTAATTACTCCTAAACCAAAAGACTGCTATTGTAAAAACTCATAAGAAATTCCAGAGGGAATTCATTCCTCAAATATTCTCTTTGGTTTTTTAGGACTACAAACTGAACAGCTCTATATTGATTAAATAAATTGCCATTATATCGGCCATCAGCTGCATTGTGCCCTAGATATTGGCATCGGCCGTGAAAAACCCATATCAGTCGAGCAATAGAACACATGTTATCTGCCCTGTACCCCCAGCACACAAGAATGTGTGTCACTGTGGAGGTCAGCAGCAATAAAAACCCACGCCAGCGCTTTTTTAGCAGTGCTCGTACTTTTACTCAACACAACCCTGACAGGCTTCCACTCATCTCCACCTCACTTTTCTAGGAAATCTGGTACATCATGTCTATGTGGCATATCTTGAATATGTGAGCCGTAGCCAGGTTGCTTTTCTTCCTCTTCAGCATTCTTTCTTTTTTACTCATCAGATCTCTATTTTTCTTTCATAATCTCATCATTTTGGTAATTGATGTAATCTTGCAAATGACTGGCCACCCATACTAGGCCCTCAGTTGTGCTGTATCTGTGAGGTGAGGAAGTCTCATGTGTGTTCTTCAGGATGTTTCAGCAAATACCCAGACAATGTTGCTGGATTTGGCATCAGCCTCCTGCTGAGAAGGGTCACGGTCCCCCAGCCTGAAAATGAGTCTCGAGTCCTTATTTACACCTGGTACTTAGTAACATCCGTCTTGGATAATCTGATTACAAAGGTTAAAGTTAAAGGTTAAAGTCCTAAAAAGTTTAAAATGCTTGTTTTAACACAGTGGATGATTGACAGGTACTGTAAGTAGGCAGTACTTATGGGAAAATTCTGTCATTATTTACTCATCCTCATGTGTTTTAAAACCCATAAGGCATTCATTCATCTTCAAAACACAAATTAAGATATTTTTCATTTTAATTAAACCTGACATGTTTCTGTCCCTCCATTAAAAGTCCATGCAACCAAAATTGACACTTCAAAAAGACATTATAAAAAGTAATCCATATGAACAGTTTAATCCAAGTCTTCTGAAGAGATGTTCACTTTATATATGATGAACAGATTTTATTTAGGCTTTTATTTACAAAGCTGCTTGCTTAATGCGTGAGAACCAATGAGGTTTGTTCATGTGCGTCAAACAAGCACAGTTAAGCTTCCACTGACCATATGTTTTCGACTTGTATGTTTTAGAAGAAAATACTATTTCAGTCTACTTCAGAAGAAAACATCAAAAACTCACAGCACCTAAAAAAATCTAAAAAGTCTATAGGGCTGAAACGATTAGTCGTCATTATTGACAACGTTGACAATAAAAAATTGTCGACAAATATTTATGTTGTGGAATAGGCCAAATCTTTTGATCTCATATGACCTATTTGAAGCCTGCAATAATGCGGTTTGACCAGTGGGGCACTGTAGCACAATACTGTAATGCAGCCCTCCCGGATCCAATCCAATAAAAAGAAGACACTGCGCTTCGGAAGTGCATAGTGCAAATGAAGTCGAACCCGTAAAATGTTGGAATTTAACAAAGCATAAAACATAACAAACATAACATTTAGCATAACTACAAAAAATGCTGTCATGCAGGGCTACCAACTCTCATTCAAACTCACTGTTCTCTGTTCTCACGTCCATTTTCTCACGCAGTTAAAGATACATAGCAGAGCAAAGTGGACACTGACAATGCGTTGACAGATAAGACAGATCAGGTTACTTTTGATATAAAACAGTCTCAGCTTTTAAATTCTCCCAATTTTACTACGGGATTCAAACAATACATGTGGTTTTGGCGCTCTTTAATATGGGTGACAGATCGCTGTAGCGTCTCAGGTCAAGCGGCACATATTATTTCTTCCTCTTTTCTGCTATTACAGCACGAAATAAACATGAATGAACATCAAAAAGTATGTTGAAAGATACAGTACAACTTACTGAAATGAATCTATCTCTAATGTAATCAGAGTTTTAACCGCAGAAAGACGTCAATAAAACAGCTTGCAAACAAATGTCACAAAATTTTACATTTACCTCAGGAAAGTACGGTAGCCCAGTAGTGCACAACACAACGAAATTAAAAAAGCAAACATAAGTTCACAACACAACGAAATAAAGCCACAACACAACAAAATCAAGCCACAACAAAACGAAATTAAAAAAGCAAACATAAGTTCACAACACAGCGAAATTAAGCCACAACACAACGGAATCAAGCCACAACACAACAAAATAAAGCCACAACACAACGGAAACAAGCCACAACACAACGAAATCAAGCCACAACACAACGGAAACAAGCCACAACACAACGAAATCAAGCCACAACACAACGAAATTAAAAAAGCAAACATAAGTTCACAACGGAATCAAGCCACAACACAACGGAATCAAGCCACAACACAACGAAATAAAGCCACAACACAACGAAATTAAAAAAGCAAACATAAGTTCACAACAACGAAATAAAGCCACAACACAACGGAAATGCTCCCGACCACTAGGGGGCTCTCAGAGCTCGGTAAAGTTAGTTTTCCTTGCCACTGTTCTATAAAGTCGACAGTCTTACAAAGATATCAATACCATGATTAGTTTTAAGTATGTAAACATTGTATATCGACAAGAAATATTAATTCAAAATCAACTATGTGCACAATAGCTTCGTATAACTGTGAATGATTTGACGCGCTACCACGGCGCATGATGAAGGGAACGTCTGCCAATTCCACCAAGTGGTTAAAACGTATAATTTGTATTCATTAAAATTACTTTTAACATTTAAAAACAGACATGTTCAAATTCCAAAGCTTGTTAGTTCCTGTTGGTAAGACTGACAAGCTTTGGAATTTGAACATGTCTGTTTTTAAATGTTAAAAGTAATTTTAATGAATACAAATCATACGTTTTAACCACTTGGTGGAACTGGCAGACGTTCCCTTCATCATGCGCCGTGGTAGTGCGTCAAATCATTCACATGTATAAATATGAAGCTATTGTGCACGTTAGAATTAATATTTCATGTCGATATACAGTGGTTACATACTGTTGAAACTAATTGTGGTATTGATATCACTGCCGACTCTATAGAACATTGGCAAGGAAAACTGACTTTACTGAGCTCTGAGAGCCCCCTAGTGGTCGGGAGCATATCTGTTGTGTTGTAGCTTTATTCTGTTGGGTTGTGGCTCGATTTCGTTGTGTTGTGAACTTATGTTTGCTTTTTTAATTTCCTTGTGTTGTGCACTACTAGGCCACCATAGGAAAGCCATTCAATGTCATTAAACTCGATAGTTAAAAAAAAAAAAAAGGAAATTTAGAGAGGGACATTTTTAAAAAAAAATATGCACAATATTACATATTCATATTTTTACTCTTATTAAAAAGTTATTATTACAATTCCCAGACTTAATAAAAACACAGTACCAGTCATTGTAACAGTTGGACTATTGATGACTTCTGATGAGGAAAGAAAACCTGAAGGAGATTGGTCTATTCAGTTGGCTCGAAATTCATTTAAAATACACTTTCAAAAGCTGAAGTGATTTTTATTTATTAGCTAAAGTATAACTCAATATTTTAACTAATTTCTAAAGTGGAGTAATCGAACAAAACATACTGATTAATCAGCGTAATAATCAACGATTAGTCAAAATAATCGTTTGTTGCAGCCCTAAAATCTAGGTGCACAACCACAATAATCCAAATAGGCAAAAAGTTGCAAAGAGGCCCACAGACTATAAAGATAAAAAAGACTACAAAAAAATTCTCAGCTTTACTGAGGAACGATAAATGTTTGACTTTGTTCAGTGCCTTTCTACTTTAAAATTTCACATTTAATTCAATGTATTACTTGCCATTTCTTTGTAATTATTTGTAATTTCTCAGTGAACATTGGTTTAAAGCAAATCCTACGCCAGTTGTTTTTCACATTTGACCCCCAAAAGTGGATTGAGTTATCCAGATCACAAAGTGTTTTGAATCATGTTTTGCGCTACCCACTTTTGATTAGATTACCTGAAACGGATCATAAGACCAGGTTTAAATGGGGTCTAAGCAGGGCTTGACATTAACTTTTTTGCTCACCAGCCACTGTGGCTAGTGGTTTTCCAAAGTTACTAGCCACTCAGCATTTTCACTGGCCACAATTTTGCTGTTGGGAAATTACATTTTATATGATTAAAGTTGACTTTGACATGCTAAAATTACTTGATTTTGAGTCATTTTACTTGATTCAGAAGATTTAAAACCCTTTAAAACTTTCAAATGCAGATTGACCACCCAAATCAAGACTAGGCCTACACTGTATATCAGCTGGTATGGGCAAGGGGTGGGCAATATGAGCATAATATGATTTTTGTTAGGCTATATAAAAAGAATAAAGAAGCAAATTACAAATACAATAGTAAATTAAAAAAAAAAAAATCAGATACAGTAGGTTTATTTAACATGTATACATTTATTTAACATCTTTTGTTGTTTGATTAACATTAATGACAGACAGGGCAGCTGAATGCATGGACGTAATATACTGACACATATCCAGTTTTCACCCACCTGTTTATGTCCACTTAAGCCATAACCGACTGTATTCACGCGAGATACTCCACACGATAGACATTTTGACATCTGTGTGCGCGTGTATTTGACTTAAGGCGCAAGGAGAACTGATCGCGCGCGCGACAGAGAGAGAGAGAGTGCATGCGAGAGAGCGCTTCTGTTGTGTGTCATTCAGCGTGATCCCGCCTATCCCGCCTTCACTAATGGCAAGTTAATCGACAAAGAATTGTGATTGAAATGTAATTTTGTGATACAACGAACTTTGCTACCTTTGATTAGGCTGTAGGCTGAAATTATATTCAACCCGCCAAAGTGGATAGTGGGAGTGGCTGTCTTACCCGCCACAGCTGAAATCTACCCGCATTTGGCGGGTTGGCGGTTGTTAATGTCAAGCCTTGGGTCTAAGCAAGTCTGAATCCCCAAACAAGGGATTCTGGCACTATAGGATTTTTCCGTGATGCAGGATTACGACTGTAAGCTGCCTAAATCCTGTAAAATTGTAACTTAAGTTACGATCAGAAGTGAAGAGACAGAGAGAGTACTAGAAGGCTAAACCACATAAAAGTATACATGCTAGACAGGGACTAGACCTGATAAAGACCTTTTTTTGAGAGAGAACTGACTATTCTCAGAGTAAATGTCTGATTTTCTTGCATGTAAAGCTGAGCTCTTTGGCTTTGAGATGTAGGATTATCCGTGCTCAAGGGAACTGCAGTGGAATCGTGTCTGGAAGTGCTGTGTTCCATTCAGGCCATGTCCCCCCCCAAATGAGTTACTGTAGCCTACCTATATGACAAAATCTCAGAGTTAAACTGTGTCAGAAAAAAATTATCTTAATTATGTCAGATAACACTTAAGCAAAACATGTTCAGGTCAAAGATTTGAATAATTTTTGGTTCCAAATTTTCATCAATTTTAGTGTGGGGCTCCATAATAGTTAACAGTAATAACCCTGCTGTGTTCTGGATTCCACTGTAGAAACCTGCTGAGATGTATCTACAAGACTGACACATTCACTCCTCCCAATGTCTCTCTCTCTCATGTTGCCACTCTCTCAGAGTGCTGAATGTGTGCTATTGTTTGAGACACACTCCTGCCCCCAGGCAGCCCACCCACCACACCCCCAACCCCCAGTCCCCAGCCCCTGCCCTGCCTATGCAGGACCAGGCTGTCCCCCTTCTCATTTGGCCCAGATTGCCAAGGAGTGAAGGACTGACTCAGTTCCAGCACGACAGTTGCCACTGTTATCTCCCCATTCCACATCATTCTCATCTTCCTCTGCAGAGGAGATGCAGGATCTTTCGAGGCCCAGGGCCCTGTTTGTTGGCACTAAGGGGTCAGCAATAGGTGAATTAGCCCCTCACAAAGCTAAGCAGAAGGACCGTAAGCACCAGGAGTTGTTGGCGTTAGCTCTGGGGGTGAATCTGGGCAGTAAAGGTGCCCTCCTCTGGAAGCCTCTAAAGATTTTGGCTTGTTCACAGATCACCCCGTCACCGCTGAGCAGACGCACCACACTCAAGGACAGACCGGAGAAACACTGCAACTACGAGAAGATCCACAACTTTAAGGTAAGTGTTACGACTACTGTACATCATGTCGAAATTATGGTAACTACACAAGAGTTTGGGGTGAGTAAGATTCAATTCAGCAAAGATGCATTAAATTGATCAAAAGTGGCAAAGAATTCTGAAAAAAAAAAATGTGTATCACAGTTTCCCAATAAAATAATTAATCAGTGAAAACTGTTTTCAACATTGATAATAATAATAAATGTTTATTGAGCACCAAATCAGAATATTAGAATGATTTCTGAAGGATCATGTGACACTGAAGACTGGAGTAATGATGCTGAAAATTCAGCTTTGCCATCACAGGAATAAATTACATTTTAAAATATGTAAAAATATTACTGTTTTTACGGTTTTGATCAAATAAATGCAGCCTTGGTGAGCATAAGAGAATTCTTTAAAAAAAAAAAAACATTAAAAAATTGACTGACCCCAAACCTTTGAATGGTAGTGTAAAATTACTGAATATTAAAAACTGTTTATCTGATCATATACTCTCAATTGACATCATGTAAAAAGAACCAAAATGGCAGCAACTTCAACAGTTAAAGGTACCTGGGTAACAACCTCTACAGATATTTCTATTTGAAATGCTATTTTATTACAGCCAATGCAACCTGGTATGCATTGATTGGGCCCTATCATACACGCGGCGCCAGGCGTGACACAAGTTTTTTGCTAGTTTCAGCCAGACGCAGTTATCATTTTCACATCCTGCACCACGTTGTTTAAATAGCGAATGCATTTGCGCCCATATGTGAATCTATTGGCGTACTGGTCTGAAAGCGAGGTGTGTTCAGGCGCATTGTTGGCGTGTTGCTATTTTGAGGCAACTGAAATAGACCAACTAAAAGCTGGTCTAAAGTCAATGGCGCAATATTTGTTTTGTTATTTAAAGAGCGCGTTAGTAATATGCACCTATAGGCAGGTGCACAACGCGTGTACACTCTGCTTATTACACACACAGGGACGCGCAGCAGCACGCAAATGTGCCAAATATTAAAAATAAAAGAATTACAATGTAAAAGATTATTATTGTGTGCATGAAGATAAATATGCTTTGGGGGAATCCGGCTTGTCCCGTAGATGGTCGCACACTTGGTCGCAGATCCGTTCAGTATTTCCGCTTGCAAATTCCACCATGTAAATAGCGAATCCGCCATGGCGCGTTTTAAAGGAATTGGGAGATGACACTCTGATTGGTTTATTGCACATTATGTCCAAAACACACCCATTACTCATTAAGAGAATAGGGACAACCCTTAGACTATGTGCCTAGCATGCAGACCATTTTTCCCATCCTTAAACTAGCAAAAGTGGATTCGGACACACCCAAAGTGCACTTGCGCTGTGCGCTTTAGACCATGCGCTTAGATCATTAAAATAGGGCCCATTGTTTTTAAATATTTTACAAAAGCATCGTATAGGAGAATCAAATAAAAGTATTTTGCTCCCATCAACAACAGAGTTGGACATGGATCCATTTGTATGATCCATAATATGATAAAAGAAAAAAGTCTGAGGATGTCATCTCATAATTGCGATCATTTTGACATGAAGTAAATTTTAATGTTAACACAAATATTTCATGCAGAATTATCAGTTATTTTAGTCAACGGCCTGTATTGAATGTTGATATTGGACATACTGAAGATATTTTGTGAAGTCTTGTGCATATAATATATATATATATGTTCGTGATTTCTCGAATGTTTTGATTGGATGGTTAATTTATTTCAAAACGACCAAAACTTGAAATGTTGATTGTGAGCCTGATAAAATTATTTACTTTTATTGCACTCTATATTTGCTGCTACTGTGAGGTTGTTTGAATGTTTACTAGTGTCTCATTCAAATGTTTATGTGCTTACAGCATTTAAATGCATGGTACTGTGAGTCTCGTATCAATAAGCCTAAATCTATCCTATGAGCCTAATTGCCTAGGCTTTTAATCCATTAACAACGCTATTGACTGATAAGATTGATCGCACAAATCAATAACCTCTCGCTGCTGAGCTGCTGAATGGAGTATCCCATTTCATGCCTTTTCAGTTTCTGAAAAATGACTGAGGCTGAGAATGAACAGTGTATCGTCATCTGACTTCCTTTTTTAAACCCTAAAAGAGCAAAACAAAGCAATCATCTGACTTCAGCATGTCACTTGGATGCTTCCTTGTAACATTTTCCTCATGATGTCACCTGCAGTCATAAGAGCATCATGGATTATTTAGTATCCACCTCCCTCATAAGTGTTCTCACACAGGCTGTGTTCCAAAACCTAGTGAGCTCACTAGTGTTGCCCTTATCACATGACCTACCACCATCAGTTGTTGCTTCACTGCCATTCACAAATCCCCTCCCATGGCCTAATGGGATAGTAGTCCATCGTAGGCACACTTCAGAATCTTGCCGGAAGTAGTAGGTCATCCGGGTACTTTTTGCCTACTCTTTTATGAGTGCTGTGTATTCGGATATACTTCTTTTGTAACATACTGTTTTTCGCCTACTATATAGTAAGGAAGTATGCGATTTCGGCTGCAGCCAAAGAGTAAATCTAAGTGTAATAAATATTTATTATTGATTGTAAATACTTCATTTTCTTTGATGCTAAAAATAATTAATAAAAACTGTAATGTTTAGAAGTAATAAAATTGCCCATATTTTATGTGTGCTATGTATATTGAGTGCTATTTGTTTGATGCACAGAGATGTCACTTGTTGAGTATCATTTCACTTAGAATGTAGACAGATCACTAGGTTTTGTAACAGCCAGTAGTTGTGGAAACGGATGAAGACTATTCAGCATTCGTACACCTGGGCTTTGTTCCAAAACCCTGTGTGTTGCGGCTTTTCTTTTGTCCATTTTTGAGCTGTGTTTTTGACAGCACAAGGGCGTGCATGGGAACATGCTTTGCGTGTGACTTTCGGCAACTTGGTAACAGATACCAGACACATTATTTTCCCTAGCAATCCTGTAATCTGACTCACATGCGTTACAATTAAAAAAAAAAAAAAAAAAATCAGGGCTGTGTCTATACCCTATTTGCATTCTTTAGTACCACCCTCTAGTCTTTACTTCAGGCTTGATTTTTTCCTCTGAACTTTGGCTAGAAGAAATGTTGAGTTTGTGTCTGTCATCAAACTGATCCTTGAGTTCTTGGTTGCTGTCTCAGGGTTTGACAGAGATGGAGGGGTTGACACTTCCCTGAGCTTTAACAACTTAACTCATCACTGGCTATTGTTTTCTAAACTACATTAAACGTCATGCACATACACTGAATTTATGACCCAAGAGTTAGTGTATGCACATTTTGCCTTAATGGTCATGCAGGCAAAAGTTTTAACCTATTTAGTCATATTTCCCGGTCCTTTCCAGAACTTTTTTGATCATACCATGGGAGCAAGTGATAAATTTAAACTTTATTTATTTATTTATTTATGAATTTATTTATTTATTTGCTTATTTATTCATTCATTCTTTCATTTTAATTAATTTATTTAATTTTCAATTTATTTATATTTAATATTTGTGATTTGTTTTGTGGAATTTATTTTTTGTTTTGTGTTTTGATTTTTTGTTTTGTTTTTTCTTTTAAAATATTTTGGAGGGGCAAATTGAAGTTAAATGAATTGTTTTAATATTTTTGTTTTGTGTAATTTTTTTTTGGTTTTGTCTTATGTTTTTGTTTTGTTTTAAATGCATGTTTTGAAATTGAAATTAAAGGTACACTATGCAACTTCTGGCCCTCTAGTGGTTAAAACAACAACAACAACAACAACAAAAACAAACAAACAAACAAACAAAACATGCATTTTGAAGAAGATCATTGTTTTGGTTGTGCTTCAGCTCTGCGTGACTGTGTGGATAATTACAGTTATCCTGCTCATAAAACATTCACTACTTGGCTAAAGAGATATAACCAGTTGAGATGGAAAGGATCTCAAGCTGACTAGCTGAAGACATTACTGTAGCTTTACCCATTAATAGACACGGTATTTCCTTGAAAATAAATTCCAGCACATCGCTACCACAACCATAATGAAATGAACCTTCACAATAATACTTTATAATGAACCCTGTTAGAGAGCTACATGTGGCAATTTATCTGTTCAATAAAATACCTCACTCACTTATTGAGTAATAAAAACGCCATCTTGCTTCGCTTTTACAACAATTTCAAATCCCTCAGTTTTTACCATCTCTAAAAAAGCCAAGCCAATGTTGATTCTTGTTTTATTACGAGCTCTGTCGCATTCTCTTTTTGCCAGAAGACTAAAATGGGTGATTCCCCGAAGGTTTGAGATTTAGATGCTCCATGTCAACCTTTCTTGCTCATTGTGACAACTAACCTATGCCATTCTTACACCATATACACGTCAAAGTAGCAACTTTTCTCTATTTACAGATATGACGAGACACACACAGGCGAGTGATGTATGTACGCAATTTTCAGCGAAAACCATCCCATCAGGGCTAAAATATAAACACTTAAAATAGGCTTACCATAGTGAATCCCAGTAAGGAAAAAACACATTTTGTACACAGTATTAATGATGTATTGACTCATTATTTAAATGTGTTTAATTTTGAACAAAAAAAGTTAGTGTACCTTGAAATAAAAACAAAATTACATTTTAATCTAATTTAAATTTGCCAATTTCTTTAGGAAAAAATAAAATAAAATACTGAACTTAAACAAATCTGAACAGTACCCTGCCAAAGTTTATAATATAATAATGCCAGTGATTCTTTATACGTTATAGGTCTAAGTATAAATGTGTAGTCTGTTGATTTGATCTTTATGTTTGTCTAGTCTAAGTGAGACACGCTTTGTTAGTTATCAGGTACAGTGAGAATTACACTGGAAACGTCATCATTCATTTTCTGTGGAACTTTCATTGTGAGCTTTAACTGGAAATTAAAATGTAGAGATGAACAAATCACCGGCCTCGTGTGTGTGCATATGTTTTGATGTGTGTGTGTTTGACTCACGATGACAACTTTGTCTTTGGTGTAGGTGCACACCTTCAGAGGGCCGCACTGGTGTGAATACTGTGCTAACTTCATGTGGGGTCTTATCGCCCAGGGCGTCCGTTGTTCAGGTAAACCTCCACCAATCACAAACCGTCCCACACAAATGAACTGTCCATCAGAATTATGGCACCAGCCAAGGAGCATTGTTCATATCAAGTTACAATCAATAGCCGCTCAGGATCCAGATAATTTCTCATGCCGTTCTGGTAACAATGCCTAATTGCCTGTAGAAATTTTCCAGTGTGCTGTGGAGGGCTAAATACTGAAAGTGAGACCTGGGACAATAAGGGTTTTAACTAGTATGCTGATGTGTGAGTATTCTGCATTCCTAAATGACACCTGGTCCAAACCAGTTGAGTGCCTTCTGTTGAGTGTTGACTATTTATAGATGTACGTACTGTATACACCATAGAGTACTGTGAGAGAGACACACCCAGGTAAATCAGGACATTGTCCTTGATTTAATGGCAATTGAATCAGGCTACACTTGACATACGTAAACACACGCTTAGATGCACATACACCCTGTACTGTGTAACAAAGTATGACACTTCATTGGTTACTTAGTAGAAGTGACGCGTATGAATTATGCAATAACATTTTATGGCATTTAATCTAGAGTATACTGTTGTTCGGTGATTATTAGTGTTTTATATTGTTCATTCAAGTTTGATTATAACACATGAACTAATGTAAATGGGATTGTTCAACTAAAAAATGGAAATTCTGTCATGATTTACTCACCCTCATGTTGATCCATTCAAACCTGTATGACTGTGGAACACAAAAGAAGATGTTTGTGTTTTTTGATTTTTGGGTAAACTATGCCTTTAATTTATGCACCCAACTTTGTTAAAAATGTATTTGTATATAGAAAGTAACCTAAATTATTAACTATATTAAATATTATTAATTAACCAAATTAATGAAATTGATATTAATTAATTAACAAGATTAATTAATGTTTTATTAAAAGTATTGTTCATTCTTATTTCATATTAGCTGTGGCATTCATTAAGGGATAATGTACTGTCAGATCGCAAAATTAACCTTGACAGGGTGATCTTATATCACCCTTAAAGGGATAGTTCACCTTAAAATGAAAATTAATTCAGCATTTACTCACCCTGGTGTTGTTCTTATTCTGTATGCCCTTCTTTCTTTTATGGACTACAAAAGGAGAATTTTCAAAAAATGTCAGCTCGTCCATATAATGGCAGTGAATAGCTACCAGCATCAAGCTTCTTAAAAAAGTATCACATAATGGTCCCATGCGACATGTGCCGTATATTCCAAGTGTTCTGGTGGTATACGTTAGGGTTTGGTAAAAAACTAACTAAAATCGAATGTATTATGTAATGAAATTCTTGACCTTGGTCGCTGGTCTTCTGTGTAAGGCTGCATGACACGCGCAATCGTGCACATTAGCGCTGCAGTTCACTCCGCTCTGCGGATGAATATGGTTATCCTACTGCTCATAAAACATTCACTACTAGCCTTAAGAGATACCAGTTGAGATGGAAAGGATCTCAAGCTGACTAGCTGAAGACATTACTGTAGATATACCTATTAATAGACATGGTACCTAATTGAAAATAGTTGATAAACTGGTTATATCTCTTAAGCCTAGTAGTGAATGTTTTATTCAATCAGGCTACACTTGACATACGTAAACACATGCTTAGATGCACATACAGAATGTACTGTATCACAAAGTATGACACTTTGTTGGTTACTTTGTAGAAGTACAAGCTTCTCTTTTTGCCAGCCTCTTTTTTATGCCACTCCTACACCATAAACGTGTCAAAGTAGCAACTTTTCTCTATTTACTGATATGACGAGACACACACAGGCGAGTGATGTATGTACGCAATGTCCAGCGAAAACGATCCCATCAGGGCTAAAATATAAACACTTAAAATAGGCTTACTGTAGTGAATCAGAGTAAGGAAAAAACACATTTTGAAAGTGGTATTAATGATGTATTGACTCATTATTTGAATGTAGTTAATTTTTTAACAAAAAAAGTTAGTGTACCTTAAAATAAAAACAAAATTACATTTAATCTAATTTAAATTTGCCAGAAAAAAAAAAAATGCTCTAGTAAAAAAATACAATGCTTGCCCAGAAAAAGCACACAAGTTGTAGAAATCAAGATTAACAAAAACACAACATGAAATGCAATCCATGTATCTTCCTATATATATATATATATATATATACACTACTGGTCAAAAGTTTGGACACGGTAAGATTTTTAATATTTTTAAAAGAAGTTTCGTCTGCTCACCAAGGCTGCATTTATTTAATTAAAAATACAGTAAAAACAGTAATATTGTGAAATATTATTACAATTTAAAATAACTGTTTTCTGTTTGAATATATTTTATAAAGTAATTTATTCCTGTGATCAAAGCTGAATTTTGACTGGTAGTGTACGTTGTGTTCAACATAAGTTCACGTCTGTCAACTGTTATTCTGACTGTCATCAGACAAACTGAGTTCTGGTCTGGTGATATTTGACTCTGTAAAGTACATGGATACTTTTTTGGAGATTTCTAGGAGTTGTATTTCATGTCATGTTTTTGTTCATCTTGAACGCGTATGTCGTGCAGCTATGCAGAGAAGACCAATGGCCAAGGTCAGGATTTTCGTTAAATAATACATCGAATTTTGGTTTGTTTTTCACCAAATCCTATCGAATACCCCCAGAACACGTGGGATATATGACACGTGGACCATTATACATTCTGTGATAATTTTGCATCTTTTTTTAAAAAGCTTGATGCTGGTCGTTAATCACTGCCATTATAGACCAGCACGTGCGGGACATTTTTTTTAAATTCTCCTTTTGTGATCCATAAAAGAAAGAAGGGCAAACGGCATTAGAACAACACCAGGGTGAGTAAATGATGACTTAATTTTCATTTTAGGGTGAACTATCCCTTTAAGTCACAAATTTGTTTTGTTTTTTGTTTTGTTTTGGTTTACCTTGCTTTTTTTTGCTTAGTTTTGTCTTGCTTTATCTGGCCTTGCTTTGTCTGGCATTGCTTTTTGTTTTGGTTAAAAAAAAAAAAAAAAAAATCAACCATATTAAATCCATAACCATCTTCGATACAGGATGTTCCCTGATGTGCCCTAGATAGACAACTGCACCTTAATGCCATGATTATGGGTTTGGTCAGATCTCATGTTAACACGGCGCTGGTTATTGTTTGACAGCACTTTCCCAAAACACTCTGTACGTAAACTCAATCCAGTCACAAGGCTTTACTGTTGGTTTTTCTCACTGTAAATGGTCTCATCCATTCGGGCCATTATTCAAGCCTTTTCTTTTCACACAGGAGCCTCTCTTATTTCACACAGGCCCCCGGGCGAGCCAGTGTCATCAGACACATCGAGAATTAGAGCAGAGTTGAATGTGTCCCCAGGCCCATATGGAGGAACACAGAGTTTTTTTCTTTGTTTTTTCTTTTTTCTCTGTGGCCTAAAGATGTGAAGGAGGGGTCCAAGCAGGCAGTAAAACAGACAGAGAGAGTGATTAATGGGATTGCTGAAGATGAGGAACAGTGGGACAGCATGTGAATGCTACTGGAGACAGACCACCCTAGTACCACATTCTGCTTCATACACACCACTGTCCCAGTGTCAAGGCAGGGTATCAAACCAGGTTTATTACAGCTAAAATTACATGAAATCTGCTCACTTTTTATCATGTTCTGATGGTGATGAAAAATCTGTTGAGTTAAATGGCACTCATTTTTGCACTCATTATTGGTAGCAAAATTCTTGCTACCAAGAATTTTTTACATTTTTTTTTTTTTTTTTTTTTTTACACACCACTGATGCTTGGGTGTGGTTTCCAGGGCATTGCTATGTGGTTGCTAACGTGTTCTGGGTGGTTGCTTACTGGCTCAAGTAAAAAAAAAACAACTCTTAAAGGATTAGTTCGCTTCTGAATGAAAATTATCAGGAAATTATCAGAAACATTCTTTCTTTCTTCAGTCGAAAAGTAATTAAGGTTTTTGAGGAAAACATTCCAGGATTTTTCTCCATATAGTGGACTTCAGTGGGGTTCATCGAGTTGAAGGTCCAAATTGCAGTTTCAGTGCAGCTTCAATGGGCTCTACATGATCCCAGATGAGGAATAAGGGTCTTATCTAGCAAAACGATCGGTCATTTTCTTAAAAAAATTAAAATTTATATACTTTTTAACCACAAATGCTCATCTTGCACTGCTCTGCGAAACGCCACGCATTACGTTGAAAGGTCACATGTGACGTAGGTGGAAGTACCATGTTAGGGTGAAAAACTTCATCTAGTTTTCTCCTCTAACTTCAAAATCATCCAATATCGTTGTTTTACCGTTTTTTTGTAAAGGGCGTTTAGCTTAATCTTTGCATGTTCACTTTGTAGACACTGGATCGGTACTTCCGCCTACGTCACGCATGACCTTTGTAATGTGACGAGTATTTGTGGTTAAAAAGTATATAAGTTTTAATTTTTTTTTAGAAAATGACATTGTTTCGCTAGATAAGACCCTTATTCCTCGTCTGGGATCATGTGGAGCCCTTTGAAGCAGCATTTAAACTGCGATTTTGTCCATCAACCCGTTGAACCCCACTGAAGTACACTATATGGATAAAAATCCTGGAATGTTCCTCAAAAACCTTAATTACTTTTCGACTGAAGAAAGAAAATCTTGGATGACATGGGGGTGAGTAAATTATCAGGAAATTTTCATTCAGAAGTGAACTAATCCTTAAAGTCTTAATGATATTCCCTAGATATTCTATTTATAGTATATTCTGGTTCAACACCTGTTTTTATGAGCCAAATAATTTGAGGTATCATGTCTGTAGCACAGATGGCATGCTGAAGTTTAATACTTAAAGGGTTTTTCAAATATCTAATTCTGAGTATGAACAAGCACCAGTAATAAGGAAAAAGGTCACTTTTAACAGTAAGGTTCTATGTGATAACATTAGTTCATGCAATGGTTGACATAAAATAACAATGAACAATACTTTTACAGCATTGTTTGTACATATACTAAAAAGTATATGTTTAAATTAATAATAGTTGACATACTATAAACAAAGATGAACAACAATTGTATATTTATATCTTAAAATTCATCCAAAACTGAAAATTCTGTCATCATTTACTAACCTTTGAGTCTTTCCAAACTCATGTCATTTTCTTTCTTCTGCATAAAATAATGTTTTAGCTGTTTTAACCATTATGGGACCCAAAAGTTTCAAGCACCAAAAACAGCATAAAGTTAGCATGTGACTTGACAGGTACATTCCAAGCCTATATAATCTGTATAATGAACAGATCAAAAGCCTTTATCATTCTAGAAATATATTCCAGGTTCAAGTTAAGCTAAATCCACAGCACTTGTGGCATAATGTTGATTACCACAAGATTTTATTTCCACTTTTTTGGATGACAGTGAGGCACTTACAATGGAAGCGAATAGGGTCAATCCATTAACATTAAACTAGTTTCAGTAGTATTGCCACAAGATGTAAACATTATATAAATGTAGTTGTTTATTCTTAGTGCATGATGCATTAAGTGCTGTTAACAACAAACTACTAAAGTACAAATAAACAAACTCGCAAAATGTGTTTTCAGATGAACTGTACAAGCACAGATTCAATGCAGTGATTCAAATTAACAAAATGTGTTTGAAAACAATTGGACACAAAATTCAGTCTTGACTCAGGTTATTCGGATACAAGAGCAGAAGAATTGTTTTTCAATTTAGCAGGTGTTCATCACATATGTGACAAGAGGACCCTGACATACACCTGCACACACATACGTGTATGTATGTAGGCCCGCTGGCAAACTCTCCCAGAGTCACTTAAGGTTATGTTCTCTGATTGACAGAGCCACAAACACACGGCAGCATGTGACAGATATTGTCACACTTTACCACCCAGCTTGACTGACACTCACCTGTCTCTGCACGTATACTTTACCCCTGAAGATATACCCTCGGTCAGACCTCTAGACACACACGCACACGCTTTGGCTCTCCAGTCTCTTGGAGTCTGTCTTTGTCTCTTTGGAGACAACGGGGTCACGGTCTTCTAACCTTTTGACTTGTTGCTCTTGCAGACTGTGGGCTGAACGTGCACAAACAGTGCTCCAAACTAGTGCCCAGCGACTGTCAGCCGGACCTGCGCAGGATCAAGAAGGTCTTCAGTTGTGATCTAACCACGCTGGTCAAAGCCCACAACACGCCACGGCCGATGGTTCTGGACATGTGTATCAAAGAGATCGAGCACAGAGGTACTGATCGCTTGTAAGGCCCTGTATACACCTGCTATTAAGAAGCGTTTTGGTCGATCGGATCACAAGTAGACGAGGGAGGGACCTGGTGTTTTAATATGTCTCTTTCAGGGCTTGACATGAACACCACATGAACTGCCAAATGTGGGTGGATTTCAGCAGTGGCATGTAACACAGTCAATCCTACTAGCCACTATGGCGGGTTAAATTTTATATAAAATATAGACATTTTTAAAAAGGCATCTGAAATAATAAACTACGTGCAATGTAGTTTTGTTGTTTTTTTTATACATATTAATACTGAAATGTCTGAAACGTTTTTCACATTTTCCACAGAATAGATACAGGGCTTGAATTTCGGCGTGGGATTGGGCGTATTGCGCATAATTTTACTCATTCCCGCAGATTTTGCACACATAAATCCACCTCTCAGTACTAAATTAAGTTGTTTTTGACTGCTTATAGCGCTTAAACAGTCAAATACACACAAAATAATGTCAAAATGCCGGTCTTGGTGAGTATTCACGTAAACACAGTCAGTTATGAAACGGATGTGTAACAGTATAATGGATCTGTGTGTCAGGTCTTAAAGTGACAGCAGCCTAATTTACCTGCTGCCAAATTATGAGATAATATTAAAAATATCTATATGGCAGTTTTCCCCCATGGTATCAATGTCAAAATTGTGGCCAGTGAAAATGCTAAGTGGCTAGTAACTTTGGAAAACCACTAGCCAAAGTGGCTGGTGAGCAAAAAAAGTTTCTTGGTTTCTTTTATCCACTTTTGACCACTTCTGTTCTGATTTCTTCAAGGGGGGAGGGTTATGGCGGGTAAATGTATGGGCTTTTTCTGATCTTTCGACTTAATAGATGAAATAAGCTCACACAATTTACATAGGAATGCGAAAAGAGATGATTAAAACAGCAGCTTTCGTTTCTGCTCTGATAGCGGCCGACCACGCCGAACGCTGTGAGTGTGTGTTAAAAATCAGGAGTGGTGAGAGAACATTGTGCTTGGTACATTTTTCATCTTCAAACCAAACCAAAGTTTAAATCCCGTCTGGCTAGCGTGCTTCCTGTAATGTTTGTGCATTATGTCAGTATGCGGAGAGTAGGCAATCTTGGCTGCATTCAAAATGCATACGACAGCAATCCAGTTGAATGTGTTTTCGACTACCTCTGAAAGTGATCGAAAGTGGGCAAGCTCAAAATGTTTTAGACCCCGTTTACACCTGTATTTTGCGTCGTCTACTTGTGATCCGATTGATAAAAACACTTCTTAATACCTGGTGTAAACAGGGCCTAAAGTGTGCTATTAATGGTTAGAACATTTCAATATGGAGATCCCAGGCTCAGACCTTCTCTAGCACCTGTGGCCTTCAGCAAGGCACTTAATCACTGTCTCCCTGTCATATATATTAAGATATGCAAAAAGAAGAATCCTTAGATGCCTGACTTAAAACAACAGGGAGAGAAGCGAACATTCTTCACATTTTGACTTATTGGGTGACGTCTTCCATTAAAGAGAGTTATTTATCTTTTGACAGCCCTAGTTTTAAAAACAGCACTAGAAATAAAAACTTTATAGAAAATGAATAAGTTTTAATATGTTATTTGAATCAATACGTTTAGATAATATTTTAATCATTTGTTTTGCCTAATATAATGACAGTATAAAATCGAACTTAATTTTGCATCTTTGCATACTCT
Source organism: Hypophthalmichthys nobilis (assembly GCA_037950665.1). Taxonomy (NCBI): domain Eukaryota; kingdom Metazoa; phylum Chordata; class Actinopteri; order Cypriniformes; family Xenocyprididae; genus Hypophthalmichthys; species Hypophthalmichthys nobilis. Next base: position 22,598,196 of record CM075481.1, on the reverse strand, counting down.
TTTATACACGCACAGTATAAATGGGATTGCATGAAATTATATAGCTGCTTTAGTATTTTATGAATATTATATTTGTGGGTCATTGGCATCAAAAGTTTGCAAATACCTGTTTAAACGATCCATATCCAAACAATTTAAATGGATATGCAAATAGAGTATCATTATTTTTGGCCAGGAAACATGGCAGAAAGGGGAAAAAATGTATTTGCTTCTTCTGTACAATTATTTTATTTTAGTTATTTTATTTTATTAATTTATTTTAGTGATTTTCATACATGTCACAGTTTTAAGTCTGGATGTCCTGTAAAGAGCACATTCAGGGCTTTGCAGAGAAACCAAATTTTTAATTGTAATTATCATTTAAATCGGATTAATTTTCAAATTGTTGTTCATAAATCAACATCTCAGGAAAATGTTATGGGGTTTATAATCAAAATATGACTTTCTGTTACAAAACAGGGCATTGATTTCATACATGACCTCTGTAGAGGACACCAGGACTTAAATCATGATTATCAGGCATTTTAGGAGATACAACAAGTGAATAGGGAAATAAATTATATATCAATATTCCTATTAATTATTAGATATTATTATGAAAATGTTGCCAATTATTACTCCCATTATTACACTTCTTTTTTCATTGCATGTTGCTCCAAGAACACATTAATATGCAAATTAGATACAGTGTATAGATGCATTGTATTGAATGGGAAAACCCATGTATGACTATTTTACCCACATATTGCATAAAGTAAAATGGTATATCGATTCATTCCGTTATATCTTTGATAGTTGAGAATCATCTTTATACAAAGTTTGGTTAAAAAAAATCCTGAAGCCTAAAAATTGATTGGTGATAAAAAAAAAAAATAAAAAAAATCCCATTGTTTTTGCCTATACATGTCATTTCATGTCATTTTATTTTTTAAACAATTTAGTCCTGGTGTCCATACAAACATATGAATAAAATATAATTTTTCAAAAATGTTTTTTTTTTTCCATTTGTTTCTTATGCCCTAAACAATGTAATGACGTGAAAAAAAATACTAAATTCAAAAAACTTTTTTTTCTCTGGGTCTCAGGAGAATATGACAATAAGGATCTTTTACCTTTAAGAATGTATCATCAAGCTCGCTTGTGGTTAACACAACAGTTAGAAAATAAAAATAGAAGAAACTTTCAAATTTAGCCAAAATCTTTTTTGAAGAATCTCAAAGCGAATGAAGGACTGTTCCACATATAAATTTTCCATAATAAGTGAGTGAGGGATAACGTTCCTGTACAGGTGAATAGATGATAGATAAACTGGGTGCAGATTGCAGAATATCCAATTTATTGAAGAAATGATTGACAGATTAATTGATTATCTGATTAGTTGTTGGTTGCAGCCTTAGTTTGATCAATACTAGTTTGCACGTCTGCCTCCAAATCCACTGTCTGGATAGTTCACATAAATATGTGTTGCTTCTGCTTCTTTCAGGTTTAAAATCAGAGGGTCTCTACAGAGTGTCAGGCTTCACAGAACACATAGAAGATGTCCGGCTGGCCTTCGATAGAGGTGTGTAGTAGAATAACTCTTTTATCTTCACATTATTAGTGCATTAAGCCTGATATAATCGTGTGCATTATAGGTGTTGAATAAATATTTGGTCTCTTCACATTTGTTTACATGCTTGAATGAACTCGCACTCATTTATGTCACTGTTATTTTACCAACATTCAACCTAGATGGAAAAAGCCAGGCTTTTCCAGTCAAAACAGTGTATTCTTGGTACAGTATAGTGATTCATCTGTTATTCATAACAAATAACTAATTCTCCTCTGCAGATGGTGAGAAAGCGGACATCAGTGCCGATATCTACCCAGACATCAATATAATCGCCGGAGCTCTGAAGCTTTATTTGCGAGATCTGCCCATTCCAGTTATCACATATGATGTCTACTCCAAATTCATACAGGCAGCCAGTAAGAGACTTCAGAACACATTCACTGACATTGAACCAGGAACTTTCTCTTGTAATCTGTGATTTGATTTGACATCACAAATCTTACTAACTGGTAGTGTAATATCTAAATGAAAAAAAAAAATGAAAATATACTTCAAAATGACCCATTGTATGTGCTTAAACATCAGTAAATTATGTGAACCAGTGGCAGTTTTAGCATAAAATCTGACTTTGAGGAATTCTGAATAGTATTTTTCAAAACATTTTCCTGGTCAGAAATAACAAACCCAGACTCCAGACTCGAGGGAGTTCATGATGGTCTCCTCCAACTTCCTCCAGCCCACTATGAGACCCTGCGGTACCTGATGACACACCTGAAGAGGTAAAACCACAAATGTATTGAATTTTCAGACACATTTACTGCTCCCTAAGGTACTGGTCCCATAGTTTCTTTCATGACTCTGTACCACATTGAGCCGGTGGGCGTTCAGGTTTTTGTTGCATTTAAGTGTTTTACCTACAGCTTTATAGAGTGAGTTTACTTCCTGTCACCCTGCAATATAAAACTTCTAAGATTGATTAGAAGGAAACAGGGAACCCAATATGGCACTTTAGCTTAGTGCATCCAGGAACTAGAAAACCTTTACAATGGTCCTTTACAACCTTTACAACCTTTACAACTTGTCAAGCCAGCTTTGCCACATTTCCCCATCCATGGAAAGTATATCAGTTACTTACCTGCATGTTTATTATCAAAATTATATAGTCTGAGGTGTTTTTTCCACGTCTTTTTTCTCTTAATCAGGGTCACCATGTATGAGAAGGACAATTATATGAACTCAGAGAACCTAGGAATCGTTTTCGGCCCGACGCTCATGAGGCCCCCGGACCAGAACACGCTCACCACTCTCAACGATATGAGATACCAGAAAATGATTGTTCAGCTCCTGATAGAGCATGAAGACATCTTGTTTTAAACAAATGAAGACATCTTTTAAAGACTTTAAAGAGCTTGTAAATTTTAAAAAGCGGCCTGCCACACGTTTCCTCATCATACAAAATTTGGACCTAATTGCACATTTCACTCAATGTGTTTCAAACCCCCAAACTATGGAAGATTGTTTCCATTACGGAATAAAAACTAAAAAAAAAAGGCAATTGCGACTTTAATCTCACAATTCTGACTTTTGGTCTCACGATTCTGAGTGTATATCTCACAATTCTGACTTTTTTTCTAAGAATTTTTAAAGATAAACTTAAACTGAAAAGTTATAAAAAAGAAAAAATCTGAATTGTGAGATAAAAGTCGCAATTGTTACTCCATGCTTAACAGCATTTGTTTGATATGGAAGCTTGTTTCCCCCACGGAATTAAAAAAAAAAAAAAAAAAGGTAATTGTGACATTTTATCTCAATTCTGACTTTTTTTCTCGCAATTGTGAGTTTATATCTCACAATTCTGACTTTTTTCTTGTTAAACTAGCAAATTGTGAGTTATAATGTCAGAAAAGCGAGATATAAACAATTCTGAGAAAAAAGTCAGCAAAAAGTCGCAATTACCTTTTTTTTTTTAATTCTGTGGCAGAAACAAGCTTCCATATCAAACAAATGCTGTCAAGCATGGAGTGACATTGTGTGTTCAACATTCATGCTGAATACTGAGTGAATTATCATTGATGGGCATTTTGTTTAAATCATATTATTTTCTCTGATGCCAAACAAGTATGATGCATTGACCTCGATGCTCTACATGACGTATGAATCTATGGTCAGTTAGCATTGTGAAACTGACAAATTATGTCAAGTATGAATTTTAAAAAAATATATATTTTTGGGTCATGAGGTTGGTAAATGTATAATATGTGCTATAATGGCAAGACAATTAAGATCATGTGTAAAGCACTTTTTAATTTTACATGGAGTGTAAATAGTTATTTTTTGTTTATCCAGTGTTAATAATGCTGTTTAACCCATGCCTTCAAATTGTTTTTTGTTCAATCTAACAACAATGGATGGATCATTCTGTGACTGGAAAAAATGGTTCTGTGAGCATTTATTTAGTTCTTGTTCCTTCCTCCTTGGACTTGATCCCATTTCAAGAATTACGCTAAACAAAATTGTGTGTATTGTGTTCATCTTAGTCTCCTGAGGCGAGATCAGTTCACCTCGAAAAAAATAATGACAAACGGTACCGTCACCTTGGTTTGACTTCCTTCAAATAGTTTATTTGATAAAAGACCTTTCTACAATTTTTTTGAAGATATTTTCTGTGAAGAATGATTGTAATTATGATTGTAATTTATCAGATGCTGATTTATTAAATTATGTAAATCTGGTTACTTTTAAATCTGTGAAGACCTTGATTTTGGACCTCAAAATGAACTGACAGTCGAAATGAACATCTGAAAGTAGTTTTTGTGTTATTATTTGAAGCTGCAACACCTCACATTTGCAGTATGTGAAATATGTTGCTGTAATTAGTGCTTGGTCAGCTCTCTTTAGGCGTTGGTTTTCTCTAGGCTTGGTTTCTTGTTCCAAATTCAGGTGTGTGAACAGCAGCTAAGACGGTATATGCCCCAAAGTGACTTTTTCACCAAATACCAGGTGAGGAGAGAACCTGAAACCAGCTTCCTGAGGGCAGCTGGAGGAGCTCAACAGACCAATGAGAGAGGGGAAAGAGGGCGTGTGAGCAGCAGGTGAAGTATAAATGAACAAATGCATCACTTATTATAGTTTAGACAGAGAGATGCAGCACTATTTGATGTTGTGGGTTTGGATATAGACAAAAAAAAGCCACAAGATTGTACTGCTGGATGCCTCTGACTGACATTACCACACCGGCTGCTGAGGTGAGTGTTTCTGAAGGATGATACAGAAAGAACTTTATCTTTAGGACATTGAGTATATATATATATATATATATATATATATATAAAATTATAATTTTAAGTTTTATAAACGCTAATAATATGCATTTCATTGTGAATTGAAGAATTAGACAGAATGGCAGACAGACACTCCTGGTGGAAAAACTTAACTGGAAGAAACAAGAACAATTTCAAAGAAGCCCAACAGGAATTTGGAAATTCGGACAAGACGTCAGCGAAACAAACAGGCAGCGAGAGCAGAAACAACAATCTGATCAGCGACGAGACGTACGACGACTCTCAGCTGGAGCCCTCCTTCAACGAAAACACGTGCCGGAGAAATTGGACAGTTTCACGGTCTGGCCGTTTCAAGGAGAAACGAAGAGTGCGGGTCACCATGCCCGAGAACAACTTTTATGACAAAAACATTGCTGTCGCGAAGTAGCCTAGCATAGGTAACCAATTTATGCTGTTCTTTACGCAAAAAAATGAACCACCTGATTATAATGAAGTTGTTTGCACTGCAGGCGCGCGACGCGTCTTCTGGAATTTGTGAATGGAGTCTTGAGATGTCCATCTGTCGAAACACTTGTTTACGTGAGCGACGCGGCTAGAGCGTTGTAATTTTGTCGCGTTGCGTCGTTCGCTTGCAGTCTAGAGAGGATGTTATGAAGAAAACATAATTTGCTGGAGCCATTGACTTCAGTTTCAATGACTGACAATGATACCTGCTACACTCTGCTGTGTGCAGTATCTGGGATTTTTTTTTGTTTTGTTTTTCTGCTGGTGGTTCTTAGAGACGCTGAACGCTGAACGCTTTTTTTTTTAAAGAAGTCTTATTTATTTTAAAAAGGGATTTTTAAAAGAAAAGTGTCTTTACGTAAATGAAGGAAATAGTAGATATGATATAGAATTTTACCCTGATATGTAGTTGTTTTTCTGATTGTCGAGGGGAAATTAGTTTGATTTACATTAGCCTACTGAATATTGCACGTTTGAGAAGTTATTAGTATCTAACCACTTTATTTCGAGAAAAAGACCAAGTCGTGTTTCATGCATAGACTTGAATGTTTGCCAGGTTTGTTATTCATTGAAGCTCTCTCATTCCTAAAAAGTATTTGGTAGAACAATATTTCAGAAATGATAATACATTAATTTGCATTACAATAGCAATATAAATAACAATTGTATCAGAACCATATAGGCTACCCATGCATTAAAAAGGAGTTTTTATGTAATTATTTAAACATCAAGCTTGTTCAAATTTATATTTAGTAAAGAGTAAATATCAGTGTCAATTAAACAGATGGTTTTATCCTAAGTGAATTGAGACTGAGTCATTAGGGTACACAAACTGGGTACACATAAACACACAAATTGTAAATGTATAACTTGAACCAATGTTGCAAAAGTTTATGTAACTGTGTTATGACATAGTAAAAGAATGGAATGTTGCTAAACATGGCTCTGAGTAAATGATGTATGCAAATTATAATGCACACCACAAACTAGTCATCTGCATTATGTAGGTGTGTGATGATGACTATGCCATCTGTCAATGAAAGGCCACTTGACTGCATTTTAACTAAGAGTTTTTTTTCTGTCCCTTTGTTCATTATTAAACACTACAGTGTATGTTTTTATCTATATCTATGATACGACTGAGTCATTGCAGACAATCAGTCAAAAAAAATCACACAACTACATATGATTGGCATATGATACCAAGTCATTTGTGTCATGAACAGGCTAAGAGAAGAGCTCCCTCTAGTGATGGTGTATAAAACTACAATGTCAACAGTGAAGAACAGCACAAGACTGATATATTTTATACTTTATAAGAAATACTTACAGGCAACTCCTGACAAATTAACTTTAACATCTTTGAAATACTGTAAACAATACTGCATAATTCATTTGGCTCTAAGTAACACACTCACGTACTATTAAAAAATCAGCACGCAAATGTTCAACAGGCACTTTAGGGACAAAACATTCTCTTTGAGTAGAATGTAACATCTTGACATTGAAGAAGACCTACAATCTTCAAATACTACAAACAGCTCAAACATACCTTATACCACCTGAGTGTATTAAAAAAAAAAAAAAATGAATTACATAAATGACCTGTAGATAACAGAAAACCTGTTTATATCTACTGTAACATGATGTGAATTGATACGGACAACCTGCAAATCTCTGAAGGTAAATACTGGAATCTTCTGAAGGTAAACATTGCTGCGGTTTTGCAGGAGTGTGTATTTATAGTTCATCATGTTTGTAAGTGAACTCCCGGGATGATATATATCCATCATTGTCTTCATCTTCTTTTTGGAAGATGTCCTCAACCATCACTTCATGATGGGTGTCATTGGGGGCATATCCATGTCTTTCAAACTCTTTGCGCAAGTATTCTTTGACCTGAAATAGAAAGGTGTTTAGGAATAACAGAAATAACTCTCTGAAATAAATTACTATGATGAAACTCATGCTTTTTGGCACGCAGTCGTGATCAAACCTCTGATTTGGAAAGTTTCCAGTCATCATTGAGGTCCATTTCCTGAAAGGACTCATGTGACCTGGGCCCATTTCGGATCTCTATGATCTCAATGTCAAAAATCAGAGTGCTCTCTGGAGGGATTTTACCTGAGAACAGAGCATAACCATTGACTTTATAGATAATTGGATCTGTAATCTGTATTTTTATGGGATTTTTAGAGTCCGTTTTCATGACACTGTAAAAATGGAAAACTTTCTATGAGATTTGGCCGTTCATTGACATGACAACAGTGTTTTGAGGGCCTGAATACGCTAACTTTTGAAAACAGGATTTACAGTAAAGTGCAAGTTTTTGAAAATGATACCGTTATTGCATCCATGTAAACTACAAAAACGGTAATTTGTGAAAACGGTGACATCATGCGCATGTGTATTACATGTTCAGTCTATGCGCGTAGTGTTTCTATCAACCCGATCTCACGCGGCAATTTATACGAAGTCGTACGAATTTGTATGTTTTTTGCTAAATCGTACGTATTTTACGAGTTGTCAAATTCGTATGAATTCATACCCCTAACCCCGCCCCTTAACCTAGCTGTCACTGGGGTTTAGACAAATTGTATGAATTCGTACAAGTGAGGTTGTACGAATTTGTACAAATTAGCCACCTCATAAAATACGTACAAATTGGTTGTGAGATAGCGTTGATTTCTATACAAAGTGACATCGCCAACTACTGGCCTGGCATGCATAATACAGCACTTTTATTCATTTTAGCGGATCCGTGCGAATGGGGCTTGTTTTGACAATATTGTCATCTGTACACGAAAAACGCGAAGGAATTTTTTTTCCCATTTTTAGTACATCGTTGTCATGTAAACATACCCTTAGACAGACTTAAGGGCTAGTTCATCCTTAAAATAAAAATTCTGTCACCATTTACTCACCTCAAGTTGTTCTAAACCTGAATGAGTTTCTTAGTTCTGTTGAACACAAAAGAAGATATTTTGAAGAATGTTGATAACCAAACAGTTTCTGGTCCCTATTGACTTCCATGGTATTTATTTTTCATACTATGGAAGTCAATGAGGACCTTCAACTATTTGGTTACCCACATGCTTCAAAATATCTTCTTTTGTGTTCAACAGAACTAAGAAACTCATACAGGTTTAGAACAACTTGAGGGTGAGTAAATGATGACACAATTTTCATTTTTGGCTGAACTATACCTTTAATGCAACGTCAATGACAAGTTCAATATCAGAATGTGGAGGAAACCAAAGTTCCTCAAATAATGCTTTATGAATATGCGTCTTGCTAGCACACCTTTGCCCTCTTTGCCATATGCAAGAGATGGAGGGATGGTTAGTTTCCGCTTCTCTCCTGCACACATGCCTTGAAGACCCTTGTCCCAACCCTTGATCGCCTCACGGATCCCCAATGTGAACCAGACAGGGTTTTTGTCTCCGTGATGACGGCTGCCGATTACAAGACATGTGCATTAATATTAAACGCTACAGCAGGGGGTTTCAATCCTTTAGATGCCACGGACCCCCCAAAATATGATCATCCACATGCAAGGAATCCCCATCTTAAAATTTTAAAGGCATCTATTTAGTTTCTTGTATAAAGGCCAAGAACAATTAACAAGAACAAATAATATTAAGAATAAGATATTTTTTTCTGTTTTGTTCTGTATCTTATTTATTCTTTATTATCGTTATTATTTATTTTTACTCTAAATATTTCCACGGACCCCCTAGCACTCCCTTGAGGCCCCATGGGGGTCCCTGGACCCCACTTTGAAAACCCCTAGAGACATGCTTGATATGGCAGCTGTGTTTTGGAACATGATAGGTGGTTTCAATCTGGTCTAAGTTGGTCATTAGCTGATCCAAACTGAACAGCAACACACCAGATAACAGCTAAAGGTGGTCAAACTGAATTTGGACCATGGTATTTTAGACCAGCTAATGCTCACCTTAGATCAGCTAGAAACAAACTACAATGTTCCAAAACATAACTGTTTAAGCTTTAATATTGTGTATTCAACAACAACAAACACATTTTGATAGTTAACTAATGAATTATCATTGCAAAAGAGTAGGGTTATGTTAATGAAGTCTGTTCTTACAGTGTACAGTCTATTTAAAGTTTATGAACATGCAATAGATGGTTCATAAGATGTCACCTGGAATGAAACATTGTGCCATTACTCTCCAGAAAGCCATCGTAGTGAACCAGAAGAATATCCCCGTATTTGGATTTACGATGGCAAAGGAAAGGTTTGTATAGAACTTCTATTTTCACCTCTGGTTCCGGGAGTTTTGCTCCATGCACGTAAAAGAAGAATGCAGAAAAAATGCATGTCCACAATTCTGGAATCATCTTAATTTTAAGAACAGTTTAACAACCTCTAACTGTTCAGCTGGCGTTTCATACAAAACAAAACATGAAAAGCTTCACAATCTACAAGTTGTGCAGCCGCGACTACGTGGCAAGCAAAGTTTCTGCAGGGGTCTTTCCCAAACTAGCGATGTCCGTCCGAATCGTTAGTGAATCATTCTTTTGAGTCGACTCTCTTCAATGAATTGTTTGAACCTGGAGTGAAAAATGTTCACAGTCAAATCTAGTCAATAGCAGAAATGTTTATGACTGATTGTATGACATATATATATATATATATTTTTTTTTTTTTTTTTCAAATTTTAGATGTTTACTAAGATCCTTCTATTATCTATTGAATCCCACAGTAATATTTAAAATATCAGTAAGCTTAATATATATATAATCATAATTTATTGGGTACTTTCAATTGGGAGGTGGCTGTCCCGAACCCTAACCTATTACCTTTTGTTTTTATGAGCTGTATTAACTAAGCTGAACAGCTTTAAAACGTACTAAACGACCGTTTAATTTAGAGAATGTAATATGCCACGTTGAGATGTCAACGCAATGGCGTAAAAGATTCACTGAGTATGATTTTTGAAACGACCTGTTCAAAAGAATCGACTCGGGGAAATTCGACGGACTTCAGATCACACTCCCAGATCCCAAAGCAAACGTTACCACCCTAACTGTATCATTATTGGTCAGCTTTCTTTGAAGACACGCCTTAAACGCGTAGCCCCAGTACAACCACGCCCACATGCTCAGACTGTATCCAATCAGAGATGTGCTAAGAGAAAATCCCAATGACGTCAGACATATGGGCCGATCCTTCTGTGATCACATGGATTTGTATTCTCGAAGCATTTACGACAATCGATTGCGTAATCGCGATTTCCAGCGGTCACTTTGCGTCTTTTACATACGATTGTCGTAGGTAAGAATTATCTCGAGTTTCTGAAAGAGGCTGTGTTGGGTTTAGTCTTGCCACGACTGAGTAATGAATTGTCAAGAGAAGGTCTACCATGGAGGGAGTTCTCTATAAATGGACCAACTATATTAGTGGTATGTATGCTGTGATAGTTAAAAGTTATGCGTTATAAATCAGGGAAATCTGTAAAGCAGTTAGCCTGTTTGCTAGCTCCAGTAGTGTATATTAATGAAGTTAAGCCATCATCCTCTTTAACTGTGTCGATACTTTTTCCAAAGCAGTGACCAACTCAACCACATACATTTCATCTGCTGAAACCATTTGCAAAAAAGTTCTTAAAATTATGTGTTTGGATTGTGTTGTATTCACTTCTGACTATGGCCAGTTAAAAGCCTCTTGACTAGAAAAACCAGTCAAGCCATATTATGTTTATAAACGTCATCAGATACATTGTTACACGAGTCATTTAGAGCGTAAAATGTCATTATTGCTCCTTTGTGTCTTTTGAAGGTTGGCAGCCCCGTTGGTTTGTTCTTGAAGGAGGCACTCTTTCCTACTATGACTCTCAAGAAGATGCATGGAAAGGATGCAAGGGCAGCATCAAAATATCTGTGTGTGAAATACAGGGTAAGGAAAAGTTTGTGCTTAACCTGAGCAGGAAACCTAATATTGGTTACATCACAAGCAGCACCTATTCTTTATATGCTTCAGGATATCGTAATAGCACGCTTACGCAAGTGTATGTTTCTTCATCTTCCTGGACTCTTATGTCCCGGGGGTTGATTTTCATTCACACAGATTACAGCTGTTATTTATTTATTTATTTATTTATTTATTTTTGTGAATTTCACATTAAAACTGTCTGGGAAACTTTTTGTCTGCAGAACTTATTTTTGCTACTTCTCAAATTATGATTTTATCAATTTACTCTTTTCTAAGACCCAGACTGTCAAACCTATAAAATTACATTATAAAACAAAGTATGAATTATTACATGGTTATAATCAGTGTTGGGGAAAGTTACTTTTAAAAGTAATGCATTACAATATCGCGTTACTCCCTAAAAAGTAACTAATTGTGTTACTTAGTTACTTTCTAACAACAAACAAGTTCTATTTTTGGCAAATGTAAAGGCCCTTTCACACCAAAAGTGAAATGAATAAGCTTTAGGCTGATCACAAATGTTAATCTAAAGTCATTTTTGCTTACTAGAATGGTTGAATTGGATCATCGAAGGTCAGCAGCAAAGACATTGGTTAATAAAGTGAGATTAAATACATAAAGTATATTTGTTTAATTTATTACGTTTAATTATTGCAGGTTTGTGCAATATTCTGAGATTGCGTTTCACTGTTTTCATTCATACTGAATCTATTTATGTGCAAGTGAGATGAGTAAATGCTCACATTTAGTCTAGAACTACAAAACCATCATGTTTACACAGCGCACACAATGGCTCTATGTTTACTTAAGATTTCTTTCAATATGGAGACAGGAGAGCTGTCAGTTAATACATGGGAAAACAAAGTAACTTGCGTTACTTATTTGATAAAGTAACTAAGATATTTTGTTGTAAATTTAAAAGTAATCTGTTACTTTACTAGTTACTTTTAAAAAAGTAATCTGATTATGTAACTTAAGTTACTTGTAATGCGCTACCCCCAACAATGCTTATAACTGTGAAGTAAACACAACCTATTTTGATATTTATTGTGTGAAAATGATGTATTAGTATCGCCACTACTACATCAAAAAATGTTCCTTAATACATGATGAAACACTAAAGAGCTGCTTGAGATAAAAGATAAGACATGATCAGATTATTTTTTTTAAATGTGAGCAGATTAGACTAATGGAATAAACTAGTTGGAGCGTGTGAAGAGAGTATTTTTGACAGTCCACAGGCCCCAAATTGTTTGTAGTTGAAGAAACACCCAAGTACTGTATTACAACTTTTGTGAATAATCTTACAAAAGGCATACTTTACTAATCCATGTTCTTTGTCCTCCCTTTGCCCATTGTAGTTCACCCATCGGATTTCACAAGGGTTGATCTGATCATTCCAGGAGAACAGTACTTTTATCTCAGGGCAATTAATGCAGCAGAGAGGCAGAAATGGCTTGTGGCGTTAGGGACTGCAAAAGCCTGTCTTACAGACAACCGAACCAAGAGAGAGAAGGGTGAGTGTTGTATTTCTGATGAAGCAGACAAGATTTTCTCTGTAGATCATCTAACTTTCTTCTTTTGTTAATATGACAGTGAAATATGATAAAGTAACTTATAGGGCATTGCAACCAATATATGGTAGTGTATATTGTGTTGTGGTTTTTAGTCCATGTATATTAACTTTTAAGCTCCTACAATATGACAAAATTAACTTTTAGCAGTAATACACATTGAGTATTACATTTCCAGGAAAAAAAATTACCAAAAATGTTGTTTTCCTGGCCTCAACTTCCTATTTTGATAGACAATACAGGAAACAAAACTGTGCTTCAAATGATTTCATGGGATTCAAATAAAATTACATAACTCATTCAGATCATGACATTTCCTCATTTTGCAATTCTTCAAAGAATTGTCAAACTAAGTCTATGAAGAAAATGAGTGTCAACAGTAGTCTCTTCTATTTTCTTAGAGCTCCAGGAAAGCACAGAGGCTCTGAAAACAAAAATGTCTGAGCTAAGGCTTTACTGTGACCTTCTCCTTCAGCAAGTGAACAAAATACAAGAAAGTCCTCTGGCGGAGATGACAGCTGATTCCGGGGAGGTAAGGGAGTGTTGTGTTGATTTTCAGAGTCGACCTTCACTACCTTCTGCTTTACTATGCACATTTCAAGGACATAATTAAGGAAACATAAAAGCATACCATTAATCAATTTATAAACTCGTCAGACATCAGTAATGCAGGGTTATAAGTTTATCTAGCCACACCTTATCATTCTAAGGGTGTGTTCACACTTGTAGTTCAGTTCTCTTGGTTCTTTTGGTCCGGACCAAAAAAGAAAATGATACATTTAGTCCTGGTTCTCTTAGCATTCACACTGTCATTTTTAACACCAAACCTAAAGATACAAATCAAAAACAAAAATGTTTTATGGCGTATATTTTGCGCTGGAACTTGTCAAACATCCAAAACAATGCTGTGTTCTGGGCTAAATGCACTTGCTGTATGTGCGTACATATGATGGAGCTGACAATTCGTGAAAATGTTTAGGAACCAGGAATCCCGCCATCACACACACAAATGAAGATCTGCTGTGAGGAGATGCGATTATGATGCCTGTACTGAACTGTGAAGGGCAACATCGCGACTGTCGTTATGCCAGAGTTCATTTGAAAGCGGACCGAGCCCCATCTTTTCAGGGGTCTCGGTCCACTTGTTTGGTGTGCACCAGGGTTCGGATGGCAGCATTCACTCTTATTCAAATGAACCGCACTAACAGAGCAATCGCACCAGAGTTTTAATCGAACCAAACCTGCCAAGTGTGAACACACCCTAAATGTGTGTGCTTTGTCTTTATCACAAAAATCAAGGTCAAAAATCTGCCCTAAACTGCTCGGACTGGTCAAGTGACTCTGGAAATTCAGTTTTGGTATGTGTTGGTTTCAGGTAGGGAATGAGACAGGAAATCTAGTGAAGTCCACATGCACGACCTTCTTGAAGACCCTGGAGGAGTGTATGCAGATTGCTAGCCATACCTTTAATCCAGACCTTCTGAGTCGGACCCCTCCAGGCTCTCCTCCTGTGGCTACCATCAAACAGAAGGTATGTTATAATCACCAAATGAAAAATACAAAAGTTTGTGCTGTTGTCTAATTCAGTTTGTCAGAACCTAAAATATTTTTTGTTTCCATAGATCAAATCTACTGATCCAAAAAATCAGCACCCAGGAGAAATGTGAGTTCAGTAATGTTAATGGACTCTTGTCGGTCAGCTGTTTGTTTGTCTCTAAAATGTTGAAAATGTGTGTTATGCAGACAAAAGGACTTAATAAACACCTCAGGAACATCAGCACATGAGAGTGGAACAGAAAATGAACCACCTCCATCTCCTCAAGAAAGCATACCTACATCACCTACAGGTTTGCCAAGCGTTAAGTCAGTCGGATTTAGAACTGGTTACATGTGCTACATTTTGACTTGCCTCAACTTTCATTTCCTATCTTGTCTATGTCTTGGTTGGTTTAGGAAGTGGTTTAATGGAGGACCAAGAGCCTCATAATGGCTCTTCATCAAGCACACGTGACCCTGAAGAACCTGTAGAAGAGGAGAAGGACAAACTGCCCGAAGAAGCAGACCATGCCCAAGGAAAACAACAGGAAGTCTCCCATACCCCCACACAGAACAAAGAAGAAAAGGCCACTGAAGAAATCCAGGTGGACCTGGAAGTGAATGAGCTTCAGTCTGAGAACAAACAGGAAGAGGAAGATAAGGTGGACACATTCTTCAGTACCATGAGCCACAGGTATGAGGAGCCTCCGTTGCTTTGATCCTCTGAGGGAACGAGATGAATGTACTGCACACATTTACATAATTCAGCATCCAGTGTTCTTTTTGAAAATTAGATATAGTCATGCTAATGTCAAGTTATAGCTAACACTACTCATACCCCCAGTTTCACAGACAAGGCTTAAGCCTGGTGCCAGACTTAAACGCATGTTTGAGCTGTTTTAACTAAAAGTAACTTGCACTGACATATCTTAAAATATGTCAGTGCCATTGTGTTGTCTTAAGATGCACATCAGTAATGTTTTTTTCTAAGGCATGTTTATAAAAGCCGCTTAAATGCCCTAATTGAACTAAGGCCTAATCCTGGCTTAATCTAAGCCCTGTCTGTGAAACCGGGCTTTAGAATTTTGTTTACAGAAATGTGCTATAATGCAGAGTCAGCATTTCAATGATAATCTAGATTGAGGGACTAGAAATCTCCATAGAGTAACATTGTTTTCTAAGGAACCAGCAATGCAATAAAGTAACGTTATCAATCCTCTCTGTTCCATGTTAAAGGAATGTCCAGGTTAAGTGCTAGTTAAGGTCTTTTGAAAGAATCTGTGCATGCTGTGAAACCACAGAAAACTTGTTGGACATATCTGACAGTTCATAAAAACCAAATGAAAAATGCATCGACTGAAATGCAGAAGTCTATGAGATAATTTGTAGTGTTTCGCCTGGTTAGATTATGGTTTTAAAAAGGCACTTCCCACAAATAGGGTACACTTAGTTCTCCCATAACTTTTTACAGCATTAGAGGTACAAATCCCATTTTTTAGTTAACTATAAAGCAGGCACGTTCACGCCATGTCAGAAAAACAAAAAAGAATTTTCTGAAAGCTCAGACTTGACCACTGCAACGTTATGTGGAAACACTCAAAATGGCAGCATTAAATGTAGTGAAGTAGTTATCTTGTATTATTTCTGTTCAATAATCCCATAATTGTTAATTGTTAATGTCTTAATACAAGAGTAATATGAAAATAAAACACATACATTACATTTTAATGTAGCTAGCACAAGTTTGATAACTAATTCCCTTCTAAATAAACTAAAGTTTATTAATAATGTATTTGTATATTGACTGTTACATCTTGTATTGTTACTTCAAACATTACAGCAATATTTGATCTGAAGTTAGCAGACTAAATGGATTACCTATTTTGTTTATATATAAATTTTAAAATGGGTATTTTAAAATTATGCAATTGTGAAATTTTGGTAAGGGAGTTAAAACAACTCATGTAATATTTAGAATGACCTCCGGATTTTAACAGACAAGCACCTTCCTTGCTGGAAAAGAAAGTTTTAAGACTGTAATTTGTACCTTGTTTGTGGAAAGTTCCGAACAATGAACTAAATGTCTCATAATTTCATATATAATGGTTTCAACATGTAAAAATTTGAAAGACAAATGGTCCGTGATTAAATGTTCATCATGGTATGTTTTCTTTTGATCACTCAAAATGAGGCCCAGCCTGTGATATGAGGGTTTGTAGACTCTTTTGCTATACATAATTCTTTCATCTTCTTTATGTAATAATGAGGTCATCACATAACTACAACACTAATCTGTTCCAACAACCTTCATTGGGCTTAAACTAAATTGAATTGAACCAGTAGTGTTATCAAAGCAATGTGTTGTTATTCAGATATGGAAACCTTTTCAGTATTATACAACTGTGTGAAGGTTGTACAAGTTTTCATTTACTAAACCTGTATTTAACGTGTGCTGTTCTTAATTAAGGACTGCATGCTCCAAACTGGTTTTCTTCTGCTTTGGCTATGCCTGCTTTTGTATTTGGTGTTTTGTTTCATCAAATAAATGTGATTTCTGTTGATGTGTGTACTAATGCCCATGTATTGTCCTTGTGTGAATGTCTGTGGTTTTTTTCTTGTAGATTTAGTGATATAAAACTGGAGGACGGCAGTGGTATTCCCACACAGGCCTTTTTGGATTCTTGCTATGCTATAGTACCAGTTTTAGGTAGGACACTCTATCTTTCACTCTCCCTTTTCCGCCCTTTCTTTGCTTTGTCTCTTTCCTCCTGTCAGTTCTGTCGGCTCTCTCATTTTCTGCTCTCATTAGCGTTGTGCTTATTAGAGGTTGTAAAAGGCTCCTGGGGACATTGATTTCTGACACTCAGTGCATGTGTCAGCTCACCATGTGCCCTTGATTTTAGTTAATTTTTTTCTTATATTATTCTGCATCTCGTATTAGTCTGCACAGTTAATCCTTCATTCTCCCTCAGGCATGGTCATGCATGCTCTGCTATGTTTTTATACTGGGACAGTTCGGTGAGTATCTGACTAAGAACTGTGGCCTAAAACAACAAGAAAATAAAGTCGAACTGTATCAGCACTTATACATTTATCACTTCTATAAGCTTTTGTACAGCACTTTCTTCTTAAGAGCATACAGTAGTAATGTGGTAATGGCTTTTTTTTTTTGAAGGGGCACCAGTTAGTCTATTGCAGTTTTTAATCTCACTTTTATTTTCTATAGTTTGAATGGGCATGATGCTTCTGAAAGTGATTGGGTTAGGACTGGTGGTGGCTTTAACTTCCACATCAAGAATGGATCCATGTGCAGAAAGATCATGAACTGACATGAAATTTTATTTCCCACAAACATTTATAGATCTTCACAAATAATTAATAAATACTGTGATTCGCCACCTATATATATATATATATATATATATATATACACACAACACCATTCAAAAGTTTGGGGTCGGTAAGATTTTTTTAATGCTTTTGTAAGAAGTCTCTTATGCTCACCAAGGCTGCATTTTCTTTAGTCTTTAGTGTCACATGATCCTTCAGAAAAAAATTCTAATATGCTTTTTTGGTGCTCAAGAAACCTTTCTTCTTATTATTATTATTATCAGTAATGAAAACAGTTTTGCAGCATAATATTTTTGTGAAAACTGATACATTTCCCAGGATTCTTTGATAAATAAATGTTCAAAAGAACAGCATTTATTTGAAATTGAGGTTTTTTTTTTTTAGGTTATGTTACTGTTACTGTATTGTAAGTTATGTTACTGTTAATTATTTATTAAAAGTTACTGTCACTTTTAATCAATTAATCCATCCTCGCTGAATAATTGTATTGATTTTTTTTTTTTTTTTTTTTTTTAATCTTACTGACCCCAAACTTGTGAACCTTAGTCTATGTTTAGGAAAAAAATAAATTTAACCAACAAAGTACTTACAAAGGCTTTCTCCCCTCAGACAAGCTTGGACCAACTGTCTTTGCTCCAGTTAAAATAGATTTTGTGGGAAACATTAAGGTAAGTGTAACATGCAAACAATGAAACTCAATGCATCCTTTTTTTAATAAAAGCAAGAACTGTAAATAATACATGGCATATTTTGAATTACATAAGCAGTGGATTTATGGATTATAGATTCACTATAATAATAATCCAAATATATAATATAAAATATATAATAATCAATGTAACCCATTTATTTCTTTATTAACAAAATTCCTTGAGCCTGTGAATTTAAAACTTGGAGTTGGAGTATTGTTTTTTTCTTTCAGTATTCCAAATGATAAATTCCCCAAACGTGTATATTTGTGTCTTCAGCATATTTCTGAAGTATGTTTTGAATTGTGCCAATATAATCAAAGCAAACTGAATCTGAATGTGTCTTTTTTTTTTTTTTTTTTTTTTTTTTTTAAGCAAATTGTCAGAGCAAATATTTAGTCAATAGGCTTGACCACTCAAAGGGATGCCTGTGATGAATTTGAAATGGGTTTGTAGTGGGGTTCCTTCCATATTATTTGAATTGGGTTTTCAGGTTGGATTAGAGATTATGGCTAACATGGTCAACCAGGGCCGGCCTGTGGTATAGGCAACATAGGCGGTTTTCTAGGATGCAAAATGACAGGCGGGGCATCTCATGAGAGGAAGGCCCTATTCTACAGGGGCACTAGAGGGTGCTAAGCACCCTCAAATAAAAGCAAGAGCACCTTCAGTTAATACTGTAATAATATCATATTGACAAACTGATTTGACAAATGCTTGTATGTGCTTTGGAGTGTCAGAGGCTTTCTATTTACAACATGTTTTTGTAGCGTTGAGCAATGAAGCCAATCACAGACATGTCTGTTGATTTCTTGAATGCAATGGCCAATCAGAGGTTTTTAAGTTAGTCAGAATCTACTCACCTCTTAAAACGCAGGAGTTTTTGTTTAGTGCGGAGTTCTGCATGCTCGCGAATCCTCTCATTATAACAAACTAAGTGTAGACACGATGTAAATAAGAGAGTCATTGTGCAGTGTAGACAGCTTTATTGATTATAACTCTTTGTGAGACTGAGATGAATTGTGATGAATGACAGCTTTTTAGTGAATTTAAATGGAGCACTCTTTGTGTGCGTTTATGCCACCATCCTTTTAGTACTTTGGATTACAAAATGTTTACAATAAAGTTGACATCAACGAAAAAAACGTAATAGTTGACAGCGTTATGTTGGACTAATTTAAACAATACCTGCATCATGACGGGATTATTATACATTACCATAACCCATTAATTATGCATGACAGCGCAGTTACCATAGGTATTAGTTTTGCAATTGGCATTGTTTAAACTGCAAGTGCAGTGTATTTTATTTAAAATATAAATATAAGCTTCTTTTATGTATTTTTTTATTATTATTTCAGTTATATTGCTACTTGCTTTTACTTGATCAAAAAACTCCAAAGTGTCTTCTTTTAAAAGACACCATAACTAGGACTGTAGTCTAAAGCATTCATGAATTGCAAGCATTTAAGTTTAAGTATGTCATTTTCCAGTGTATGCTCAAAAATGAGGAGGCTAATTTATTGCACTTTGTCAATTTGTAGTTTAATTCTAGTCTGATACTTTTCCATATTTGTTAATGGTGGTGATAAACAACAACTTATTTACTTCATATTTATGTTAAAATGTATTACTATTCATGTTTTATAATAGTAAATTGCAGTTCATATGAAAGATGAGCATTTGCAGTAATTTTTTGCTAAAATCTCGCCTAGGGCATCAGCACAGCCTGGGCCAGCCCTGGGGTCAACAAATGTCCACATTCAGTGTCTCTGTAATTGTTTGGGATGTCACCATAACCACTAGAGGGCATCATAATGTGATCTGAGAGTTGATCCTCCTTATTTCAGAAAATCCAGCAGAAGGTGGTATCCGATCCTGAGAGTTTCCCCACCCTACAGAGCATCGTGCTGCACGAGGTGGAAACAGAGGTGGCACGGGTGCGGAACTCGGCCACAGAAGCGCTGCTATGGCTTAAACGGGGACTCAAGTTCCTCAAAGAATTCCTTTCTGAAATCAATACAGGCATGAAGGACATCCAGGGAGCTCTTAGTAAGTTACATGATCAAGTGTAAAACAGTTTGTGTTGTAAAAAGAAAGTGACCCATGGTTCAGAATGTCCAAACAACTGTCCGTCACCTACTTTGTTATCAGTGCTTTGTAATGTCTTCAGTTCAGAGACATTAGAAACAAAGTCTTTTTTATTTTTTTCAGATAACGCATATGGAAAAACATTACGGCAATATCACGGATGGGTTGTTCGAGGCGTCTTTGCAGTAAGTTTTGTGCTAAGAACTGCTTTTCCATTTTAAAGGAATATTTTTGTCTGAAAATTGACTTGCCCTAGTGTCGTTCCATACTTGAATTTTTTCAGTCGAACACCAATATTTTTTTTAAGAAGAAGAATTATGCAGCTCTTTCCATACAACAATAATAATAACTAGGGGTTGTCAAACTTGACATACAAATTAAATAAAATAATAAATAAAAATAGTGCTGTCAACCGATTAATCGCGATTAATCGCATCCAAAATAAAAGTTTGTGTTTAGATAAGGTGTGTGTGTGTGTACTGTGTACTTATATTATATATACATAATAAATATACACAGTACACACACATATATTATGTAAACACAGTTATAAGTTATAACCTTATTAAACTAAACTATACCTTTTCTATCTTCAGGCAGCATATATTCTCTGGCTCTGTAGGCATTTTACAGCAATTCCCACATGAGCGATTTATAGATTATGACAGAATATGCTAATCAATCTTAATTTAAGATAGTTAACTCCACATCAGCTACATAAATTCATCAAATAACCTTTCAGAAACGTCCTATTGCATTCTACATGTTGTCACTTCTTCTTGAGTCTCTCCATCATTGTCCGACTCCGGTTTGAACATAAAAGGCTGAGCAGTTTCTGACATTTTCAGTAAGTCTGTGTGAGGTAATCAGAGCTGCTAACACAAGCTCTTGAAACTCCGCCCTCTTCTTGGGAGCAGCAGCTCCTTTGCATCTAAAGGGACACACACAAAACTGAGCGTTTTTACTCACCCTCAAAAAAGTGACAAATTTAACATGTTACAAAAAATTATCTGTGGGGTATTTTGAGCTAAAACTTCACATACACACTCTGGGGACATCAGAGACTTATTTTACATCTTGTAAAAGTGACCCCTTAAAAAATATCCTTTTGTGTTCCATTGAAAAATAACAATATACAGTTTTGGAAAAATCCCCTTAGGCCTTTCTGACTCTGTTTGTGTGTTTATCTGTGTTATGTTAGCTGGCTCTACGGGCCGCCCCGTCTTATGAGGGCTTCATGGCTGCACTGGTTTCTCACGAAGGTGATGAGCTGAAGGAGGGTTTTACGACCGGCATGCACCGAGATCTGGACTTCTACCTGCCCGCTATGGGGAAGCAGCTGTCCATCCTGGACGCTCTCTATGAGGAGTACGGCTTGGAATCAGACGAGATCGTGTGACTAACACAAACGCACCCGCACAGCGAACACAGCTTGCTTCTGATGGAGCTCATCGGTTTCAGTGGTGGAGTTGTAACTCTTTCACCCACTGTGGTAACCGAACCCCGAGTTAGTGTTGAAGTAGATAGGAAGGTTTCTGTGAGGGCAGGGCTTGCAAAGACTGACCAATAAGAGTGTGTTGGATAATGTGGCTTCTGCAAATTCCAATAACAGTCATGCCTGCAAAATTGAAACAGCCGCATCAAAAGGGGGGCAGGGTGTGATTCCAAGTGTTTTCAGGGAACAGCTGTATTTTTAGAAACTTTCAGTGGAGTGTTTTGTTGACATTGGTTGTATGTTTTTTCATACACATTTGGGCATCAGAGTGCAAACTGCAGATATGGTGAAGAAGATAATATACCGTATTGTTTACTTGGCAGTGTAGGTGTTAGTCGCAGTATCCTTATTCACAGTAAAAGTGCAAAAAATGCACTTGTTCTTTTTCTTCTCGCTTGAAATATTGCATTACTTTTGTTCAGAGACTCACATCTCATTCATTTTAGACTAGCACAAAACTAAGAATTATTCAGAGACCTTTCGGGGATTCAGCAAAACATGCATCATGAAAACGTTAAGTATACAGAGACTGTGGTGGGCTATTTTTGCAGTGACATAATCTTTAAACACATTCACAATGGCCCCAATTTAGGACTTGTAAGAGCAACTTGGTGATAGGGACCAAAGGAGTTTCTTTTTCTTGGTTTAGTGGAGAGATTCCCGACTATAGAAAAAATGTAGTTGTGATCTTGGAACTTCATCTACAAAAGGAAAGATGTCATGATGTTTCCTCAATGGCTTTATTTATTGACGTATTTATATGACTACCAATTCTAAGTGTTGATTTTTTTTTTTTTTTTTTTTGTAAGAATCACACTATGCTCGCTCTTAAATCATATGAATGATACTAATTTGTGCATGTTGCATTGCATGGGTTTTGTTTTTATATTTCTATATATATTTTTATTACTAAATGATTAGCACATAAATGAGGATGAATGTTCTAGGTTTATATTTTATTTCAATTGCATTCCACACAGTTTTAAAGTAAAATCCCACAAATCATTGTCTTTGTAAATATGCCCTCCTAACATTGTCCACTTTTTTGCATTCCTTTTTAATTCCAGTATTGGTTGAACTGTCACAATTTATCCGGTGTTCTTTACCATAATCTTTAAAATGATAGTTCGCCCAAATATGAAAGTTCTGTCGTAATGTAATTTCAAACACATATGACTTACTTCTGCAGAACACAAAAGATATTTTGAAAAGGATATAAAATTGAGACATTTTTCAAAATACCTTCTTTTATGTTCCACAGACATGAGGATGAGTAAATGATGATGGAATTTTCAATTTTGGGTGAACTAACACTTTAAATCTTTATTAAATCAATAAGACTTCAGTTGAAAAGCAGAGCTTTGACATGACAGCATTAAGGAAAATGTTTGGTTTTACTTCTCCCAGGAATAGCACACAGGATCCATGTTGTCATTCACTAGTATTAAAATGTCTATATGCCTTTTTATATGTATTTACTAATTGTAATTTTTAAATTGTATGTCATTTATACTGAATTGGCTGCAGTGTGTTTTTTTTAATTCAAAATATGCAAAATTCTTAGCAACATAGACCAATTTTGTATTTTCAAAGTCATGAGGTGACTAATAAGCGGCGTTATCCATCCAAGTGACAGTTTTAGACACACAAGTAATGTTACATCGTCGTTATGACACTCAATCCTTCAATATCTGGATGTGGTTGCTGGGATACTCTCACCACAACAAGGATGATCACTAGACTCAATAATTAGGGCCAAGAATAGAAAGATTGTTTTTACGTGCACTTGTGCATGTGTGATAGAGGGAGAAAGTTTTTTTTTTTCTTTCTTTTCCATCTGTCCAAATGCATGGCAAATAACCAGAAGCAGTGTTTTCTTTCTGCATGACTGATCTGTAGTGTGACTATATGTAGCCTACTATAACCGAATATAGTATTTATTATATGGGCATCATGACAGTTCTGAGAGGCGCTATATAGCTTTCCATACATTGGAAACTCTTTACCTATGCAGCATTGCTCCATCCATTTACAGGAGCTGGTGGGAAAACATTCAGGAGAACAGCTTTGGCTGATGGATGCCAAATTGCAACACCCCCAACACTTCACCAACAACTTCTGGCCCACAGACAGCATTTTCCAGTGACCTGAATTCAAGCTTCCTGGAAGGAGAGGTTTAATTAGATTTCAGCAAAACAAACAGAACGTAAAATATTTTTGAATATCACACACAAGCTTTTATACAACAGTTTAAGAAGTTAATATTAAGTAACTCATATTTTCACACAGAAGTTGAATGCGTTTTTGCATTATACTGCGCTGCCTTTCGATTTAAAAATGCGCTTAGACCGATGGGGGCTGTTCACGCAACGTGTTTTTGTATTCCACTGCTACTTTTCCATTGATTTTCTATGTAAATGTGTGCTAGATGGACGTATTTGACCATGGTGCTCACGTCTTTTGCAGCGTCATGCGCATGACATGGCGTTCTAAAAACGCGCTGCTCAAGTTAAAAGTTAAAATTTCAAAAAAGCGTCTCAGGAACTTTTTTTCCGGTCCATTGACCTGCGTTTTCTTCAGTGTTTCGTAAAATGAATAATTTGAGGAAATGATTCAGTGTCTCACTAATATAGACAGTTGCGTAACTTGAGTTGCTTACCTGCTTTTCATGACTCCTCTCCATTGTCCATTGAACGTGCACTCCAAACACTCTGCAGTGGTAGTAGGTCATCTGGGTACTTTTTGCCTACTGTTTTTCGAATATGTATTCGTATCTATTACTCTTTTGCTGTACTGTTTTTTCATACTTTCATACTATAAAGTAGAGAAGTAGGACGCAGCTATATATCTGAAATGCGCAAACACAGACAAGAGGAGTACTATTTGCAGCTCAACCAATCAAATTAGAAGACTGCAACTTGCTGTTGTATAAAAGATATTATAGAGTGAAACCAGTAAGCATTTTAGCTCCTCTGATTCCATTGTCCTGAAGTCAGTTTTTTTTTTTAATGGGTTTTTGCCTAAAATAAGGTGTGGTTAAAGCAAAAGATATTTTCAAGTTTTATTCTATGATATAAAATACATCAGTAATACCCCCTTATGATTTGAAAACGTCTTGGTTACATATGTAACCCTCGTTCCCTGAAAGTGGGAATGGAGATGTTACGTCAGATCATTCTGAGGAATGGGGTCTCGTCTGAGAGCCCAATCACCTTCGAGTGGTAACAAAATGAGCAAATGGTACATTAAGTACATTGGTCTGCAAAATTTGCATCGCGATCTCCACCCTGCTCTGTGGGTATATAAGGAGCAGCGCAAGCATACTCGCATTCAAGTCTTCACTGAGGAGCCGAGCCATGTGACCCAGCCATTCAGCGGTACAGCGATCTGTTCCCTCCTTCAGGGAACGAGGGTTACATACGTAACGAGACATTCCCTTTCAGTCAGTCACGTTCGATCTAGACTTAGCACAGAGGCACTGGGTAGCATATTCCAGCTGGAAGTATGCTAACAGGCTCCCTGCTCGTAGGAGCTTGTACACACAAGTGTTACACATCAACAGTGCTGGAGGAACCCAGGGTTCTGATAGTGCACGCATCCAGGAGTGGAGTGGAATGGCACAGCAAGTGAATTGACACTGAGCAGGTCCTGCCTACTGGCCTGAAGGGGCTCTACACGGGAGGACACGGGCTCTACATGTAGATTATAGAATTTTGCAAATGTGTTAGGAGTCGCCCAGCCCGCAACTCTGCAAATGTCTGTTAGTGATGTGCCATGCACCAGCGCCCAGGAAGAAGCAACACTCCTGGTTGAGTGAGCTTTCACCCCTAGGGGGCATGGCAGGTCTTGAGTTTGGTAAGCCAAGACTATAGCATCCACTGTTCAGTAGGGTAACCTCTGCTTGGAGACAGCCTTCTGCTGGCCTCCGTAACAGACAAAGAGCTGGTCTGAGGTCCTGAAGCACTGAGTTCTGTCTACGAAAGTGCTGAGAGCATGCCCTGGACAGAGCAGCGCCAGGGCTGGGTCTGCCTCCTCAGAGGGCAGCGCATGCAAGTTCACCACCTGATCTCTAAAAGGAGTGGTGGGAACTTTGGGCACGTAACCAGGCCAGGTACTCAAGATCGTGTGAGATTTGGCCGGCCCGAATTCCAGGCACGCTTCATCAACTGAAAATGCCTGCAGGTCCCCGACCCTCTTAACCAAAGCCAAAGCCATCAGGAGCACAGTCTTTAAAGATAGAAATTTCAGCTCGACTGAGAGCAAAGGCTTGAAGGGAACTCTCTGCAGTGCAGATAGAACTACTATGAGGTCCCAAGAGGGCACCTGCTGAGGGTGAGGTGGATTGAGCCTTCTAGCCCCTCTCAGGAACCTGACGATCAGGTCGTGCTTCCCGACAGACTTACGTCAATGAGATCATGGTAAGCCGCAATGGCAGCCACAAAGACCTGAGGTGGCAAGGTACCTAAACCTTCCACATCCCGTCCAGAACCAACACATGCAGATTCCACAGATCGGGATGCGGGTACCAGAGGGTGCCTCCTCTCTGAGAAAGAAGGTCCTTTCTCAGAGGAATTGGCCAGGGAGGTGCTGTCCCAAGGAGTACAAGTTCGGAGAACCAGGTGTGGCTGGGCCAATAGAGCACAACCATGATGACCTGCTCCTCGTCCTCCCTGATCTTGTCTTGTCTTGATCAATGTCTATGCGAGAAGGCTTACTGGGGGAAACGCATACTTGCGTAGGCCCTGCAGCCAGCTTTGTGCCAGAGCGTCCGTGCCGAGGGTGCCCTCGGTCAGGGAGTAAAACAACTGGCAGTGGGAAGTGTCTGGAGAGCCGAACAGGTCTACCTGAGCGTCTCCGAAGCATTCCCAAATCAGCTGGACCGTCTGGGGATGGAGTCTCCATTCCCCGGGGTGAGACTGCTGTCGTGAGAGCTCGTCGGCTGCACGATTGAGCTTGTCCGGGATGTGAACAGCACGAAGCGACCTCAGATGCTTCTGATTCCATAAGTGGAGATGGCAAGCGAGTTGCAACATGCGGTGGGAGCGTAGACCACCTTGACGGTTGATGTACGCTACGGTCGCAG
Organism: Hypophthalmichthys nobilis; assembly: GCA_037950665.1. NCBI lineage: Eukaryota > Metazoa > Chordata > Actinopteri > Cypriniformes > Xenocyprididae > Hypophthalmichthys > Hypophthalmichthys nobilis. The sequence continues at coordinate 22,571,081 of CM075481.1, read as the reverse complement.
TGTTGTCCATGTGGACGAAACGCGTGCTTGTCCTTGAGCAGGGCCTTGAAGCGGTGCAGAGCAAGCCATACTGCTAGCAACTCGAGGCAATTGACATTCCACTGGAGTCGGGGTCCTGTCCAGGAGCATGACGCAGCATGCCCGTTGCACATGGCTGAGTGGTATGACAGCCGCTGCGGATGCCATATGCCCTAGGAGCCTCTGAAATAGTTTTAGTGGGACCGCTCTCTTGCCCTCGAATTGACTCAGGCAATTCAGCAGTGACTGAGCGCGCTCGCTCGTAAGCTGCACGAACATGGCGACCAAGTTTATTTCCATACCGAGAAAAGAGATCCTCTGCACAGTGGAAAGTTTGCTCTTTTCCCAGTTGACCCAAAGGCCCAGACAGGCGAGGTGTCTGAGCACCAGATCCCTGCGCTTTCTCAACTGTTCTCGAGAGTGAGCTAGAATCAGCCAGTCGTCAAGGTAGTTACAGACACCTTGTTCCTTGAGAGGAGCCAGAGCTCGGTTGAGACCCCATTCATCAGAATGATCTGACGTAACGTAGAACGTGACCGTCTGAAAGGGTTACTAACAAGTGGCTAAATGGGACTACAGAGTGTGTCAGTGACATTTAACATCACAGCGAACAGGAAAACTCATCTATTCACTTGTTCGCTTTTACAATCTGCTGATTGTATTTAGGCTTCAAAATGTATGAAAGTTGTTCATTTGTGAAGATTATCATGATGAAAAAAACGTGTATGAATCATAAACTTGTTGGTCACAGTGCTTATTTTCTGCAATACTTCGAAAGCCAATGGAAAAATCCTATTGGGTTTTTTGTCGAGGGAACCAGGGTGATGCTAACTTTCAGGTATGCCTACAAAAATACTTCATTATTGCAGCACTCTACAGTATTCATAGCCCTTGTCTGGCTATACAATTTGACTGAATATATTTTAGAATTAGATTTTTATATTAATAAACTCATCTAATCTAAGATTTAAGTGAAGTGATGTGTAGCCAAGTATGGTGTCCCATACTCGGAATTTGTGCTCTGCATTTCACCCATCCAAGTGCACACACACAGCATTGAGTATTGAAAACACACACCGTGAACACACACACGGAGCAGTGGGCAGTCATTTTTGCTGCAGCGCCCAGGGAGTGATTGGGGGTTAGGTGCCTTGCTCAAGTTCCAGTTTTGGGTAGTGAGAGTGGAAGAGAGAGCTGTTGATTCACTTCCCCATATAATCATCAATATCCTGCGGGTACTGAGACTCAAATGCCTGCGACCTTCGGGTTACAAATCAAACTCTCTAACCATTAGGTCACAACTGCTCCACAATTCACAGTTCCTGTTAATTGTTCCTTTGTTCTTGGCTAATGTCCATTTATTTCTAGTTTATATGTGTTTATTGTTCATTCCCTCCCTTTCTGTTGCACCTTGCATGCTTGCCATTCCCTCCTGTAGGTCAGGGATTTTCACTGGGGCCTCGGGTGACAGCTGGGTCCTCTCTGTTTCCTGCCTGTGAGGCCCCCTGTCCTCCATCCTACACCAGCACCCGAAACGTGACACCACTAAACCTGCATTGGTATAATCCATCATCATACTATGGCAGCTGCCTTTTTTCCTATTTAATTTAATCAGTCTATTGGGCTATATCCAAAATCTCCCCTATACCTACTTTCAGTATTCCCTACTCCACTAATCTAGTCCACTGAATGAGTGAATAAAAGTCAGTGCCCAGCTAACGGGGAACATTCTCAGAACATTCTGGCAAGGTTCTCTCAACATTATGGACAAACTTAATTCCATAACATTATTTGAACATGCATTCAAAGTTGTCTGGTCTTTAACTCTTTCCCCACCATTGACATCATTTATGACACTACGCTTCCCTGCCATTTACATTTTTTTTCCAAAAACAAGCGAAGAAGAGGATTTGTGTAAACCAGCAAGAAGTGGACAGAAGTTGTTTACACACAAGTAAACTAACGTGATTGTCAAACATTCAACAGCATTTAAATCAAAACTGCCAAACAAGAAAAATGTCAAACCCACTAAGAGGTAAATGACTGTGCAAGCTTTGGAGGGGTTGATAAACTTAGTCTACTCAATCTATGTTTTGATCATCATTCTGAATCCAATCTGGACAAAGCCTTGATGATGACACACAACTCCACTTCTCATTCCAGCCAGATGATCCAATGGTAGCTGCTCACATCTCAGCCTACCTGACAGACATTTCTGCCTGGGTGAAGGACCACCTTCAGCTCAACCTTGCAAAGACAGAGCTGCTTGTGGTCTCGGCCAACCCAACACTTCATCACAACTTCTCCATTCAGCAAGGTTCATCAACCAAAACTCCTTCCATGTCAGCCAGGAAACTTGCAGTTGTGATTTGTGATCATTTAAACTTCACAGACCATATTGCTAGAACTGCCCGGTCCTGCAGATTTGCCTTATACAACATTAGGAAGATCAGGTTCTTCCTATCAGAGCATGCTACACAATTCCTTGTCCAAGCTCTTGTTCTATCCAGACTGGACTGTTGTAATGCTCTCTTGGCAGGCCTTCCAGCATATCAAACCTCTGCAATTGATCCAAAATTTAGCTAAACTCACTACTTCAGACTTATGTGCCCTCCAGAAGCTTGCGTAATGCAAGTGAACGGAAACTTCTGAAGCCATCCCAAAGAGGCACAAAGTCACTTTCATTGACATTTACTGTACCTTGACTGTTCCCTGGTGGAATGACCTGCCTAACTCAACCCGAGCAGCTGAGTCTTTAGCCATTTTCAAGAAACAGCTAAAGACACCTCTTTTTTGTCAACACTTGACCTATTAATACTAGCACTTACTATTCTATTTCTAGCCTATCTATTTATTTATTTTTAAAAAGTAAGGTAAGTCGCTTTGAATAAAAGCATCTGCTAAATTATTTAATGTAAATGTTTGCAAACAGGTCTCAAAATGATTCATTTTGATTCGGTTTGATTCATATGGATAGTTCACTCATGCACTGAATCGTCTCCAGCAATTTCTCATATCAAAATAGTAACAGGACACGTTATAAGACAGAAAACAAAAAGAGGTGAATATTTACCTATAATCCATTTTAAGAAACAAAACTTTGAAATGTCTATTTGTCAGTGATGAAGCAGTTCATATTACACATGCAGCTTGAGAATGACTGGTAAAAACTGCTGGTAAAAACAATTTATATCTTTATACATCTTATTTTGCAACACTGAAATAAGCTATTTTTTTAATGTGCGAGGCTTTCAATTCATTAGCCGCTATAGGTAAATAGAAGAATAACAAAGTGCTGTAAATGGTAAAAGTATGTATGCTACAAACCAGTGTGTTTATGATTATGATATTGAATTAAAATAATATAATAAGTACCAGTTTGCATTTGCACATTCAAGTTACTTTAATAATAAAGTGGATATCCAAAAAAAAAAAAAAAAAGGAAATAGAAAAGTGAATCAAAATATGAGGACACTTTTTTTTTTGCTAGAAACACCCCTGGTTTCAACCATTTCAAATGGCTGTACCTTCAAATAGTACACTATATAAGGGTATAGGGGCGATTTTGGGCACAGCAGAAGACATTTTAAACTCCAGACTATAGGATTATCAGAAAGTTTCCACTCTGCCGCAATGGAAAGTCTGGGGGAGCTATAGCTAAATAAGACCCCATTTGAGCCCCCACAAATACAACGGGGTCTCACCTCACACCCTGTTCCACATGGCCTCCTCTTCAAAGTCGCATACTGGCACCTTCCCAACAAAGTTCGAAATCAGATTGTGTTATGCAATGCATATGTAAGATATTGCCTAGCTCATCTGCAGGCAAATTAGTGTAATGAGATTAGTTGGTAAAGATATGGCTCTATAATACGGTTACTGAACGACAACCATCTTCAAAAATCTCTGTGCCAAGCTCGGGGTTCCTGCCAACCTTTAAAAACACAAACACACACACACATAATTAAAAAATTCCAGTCCAAATCCACAGCACAAGACTTTTGCAGACTCCGTGGTCTGTTCTCCAGGCAGCACAAAGGGTTTCCTGAAAAACTGTCGACAGCTCCCCTTTTATCTTTCTATGTCACCTTCTGTCTTCTCCGTGATCAATACACTGTCAATCATTGTCAGGCCAAACGCCCACATATACAGTCTGTGAGCAGCAAGAACCAGAGACTCAGCACAGAAATGCTGATCTAACTGCGGCTGGCTGTGATCTAGCACAAAGCTTAGTCAGCTACAACTCATCAAATATACAGCAATGAGAGCAGTACAACATTCTCTGAAGGCATGGCTACATAAAAGTTTTAAAGACATCAACCTTCATATGACATGAACTAAAAAATGAACCAAAACAAGAGCAAGAAACACTTTGTGCAGAGTGACAGGGTTTTTCAGTGATCCTTTCAGCAGGTTACAATTTTACAGCAGGTTCATCTTTATGAGTCAATAAATTAGCTTTGTTTGGAACCATTTTCTTTGGTGGAGCAAAAATAGCAACTGTAATAGTAACTGGCAATATTGTGTCTAATACAGGCCGGAATACAGTACAAGACTTTTGTCCCAGTTTACAGTCTTGACGAGTCAATACTAAAACTCAGAGCAAAGTTGACAAATTTCACAGAAAATCCAACAAAATCTCATGGCAATGCATAATTTTTTTACGTTTTGATGAACTGTTTGCTAATTCGTACGAATTTGTACAATCTCATGCGTACATTTTTGTACAATCTTCTTATGCCCTATTGACAGGTGTTTTTGATTCCATGTTCACATTTGTATTGACAATAAGCAATAGTCATTTTTCCTCTCAAAATTCATATTTAAAAGAAGAAAATGAATGGGTTCAATATAAAGGTCAGTAATACTGTGAAAGCTTTTCAAGCTTTATTTTAACATCATTACAGGACAGTATCAAACATGTTTTAATATTGAGAACATCTTTCAAATTACACTAGGACAAAACATTCAGTCTCTTTTGTATGTTTGTTGTGCAATATTTGATAACATCTTTCCTCAGTTTGTACAAATACAGTATGAGGATAACAGTCAGTTACAAGCTAAATGCACTAACTCCAAAAACGCCTCCACATTGTAGGCCATCAATGTATTGAAATGTGGCAATCTTGCTCTTTTTAACAAGAGTATACGATGAACATGCAGAATAACACATTCAAGACACTTATTTCCATATTATATCCATAATATTTTACATGAAATCTAAAGATAAGTCAGGAATATCAATAAGCAAAGAGGTTCCTGTAGCAAATGAATCATATAGCTTATGGAAAACTGGCTTACAGTTGATTAAAAAAAAGTAATGTAACTCAAAGGTACTTAAGCAAAGTTTCACTGAATATAACAGTAAGTAAGTGCTGTATGCTACACCTCAGGTCCTGTAATCACAAAGGCTAAAGCAAACCGTATATGCTGAGGTATATTCAGACTGGACTTTGGCACTGGGTATAAATCAATTTAAAGTCGTTAGGACGACACAAACAGTCCAGCCTTAATCCAACAGTCTTTAGCCTGAATAGCAGCAAAATGCTACCCCTGCAATAGCAGACAGTACAAAATGTTCAATAACAGCTGTAGAGCCTTCACATACTGTATGGTTTTCCCAACATAATCTCATGGCAATTCATAACTATTTTACAATTTTGGCAAATTGGTAGCTAATTTGTATGAATTTGTACAATCCCCTTTGTACATTTTCGTAGGATCTGTTTATGCTCCATTGACGTTATGGGGGTTAGGAGTGAAGTTTCATGCTTACTTTTTTCTAACAATGGTACAAATCGCATCATACGAATTTCTCCAAAATCGCCACCTCATAAAATAGTAATGTTTTCTCATGAGATTGAGTATTTAAGATCTTCAGACCCATAACCCAAATAAACAAACAAACCGTATTTGCTTTACTTCAAGACTGCAAGCTCTTGAAGCACAAGACAACAGTGTGGAACTAGGCTAAACTGTGGAATATGTGTGCCCTACTCCACACATGGAGGTGGAAAGGTTCTGGATATCTTTAAGTGGTTTCCTGAGATATGATGGAAATGTTAGACTAAGTGTGACCCAGCAAGACATACTGAGAGCTTGGAAAGGAGGGTCTCCTATCCTTAAACATCTGTAGTAAAGTATTGTCAGTCAGTAGTATAATTGTGGTTACTTGAAGTACATTTACATTTATTTATTTTTTTATTTTATTTTATTTTTTTTTTACATTAAATTGTCTGTGAAAACACTTCTATGGTCAGAGTCCAAAAATAACACCTGCCATACGCCAGACGGAAGTAAAATAGTGATTTTGGTGAGAAAGCAAATGGATTTACTGGCCATTTGAGTCACTGCAACAATGGTTGAAATTGCAAGAAACCACTAAAATGAGTGTATAAATGGTTTATGAGAGGTAGTGTTTTGCATTAAGGGTGAGTAAATGGTCGCAAATGCTACAAAAACGTACCTTTTTTCAACAATAATTTAAAGTCTAGTTGATATGATTCAACATTTGATTTTGTCAGATATCATTTCGATCTCATAAGAGTGGAAGTCAGTGTTTCTTGAACAGCATGATCTGTGATGTCCGATTCAAGAACAAATGAATAAATTCTGTAAAAATATACTGCTCAAAATTAGTTTATGTTAACTAACGCATTAACTAATGTTAACAAATGAGACCTTATTGTAAAGTTCCCACAGTGCCTTTCAACAATGCCATATGGACCAGTTCTTTTTACTGTCCTTCAAAAGAATTTATGACACAGCCTTGAATTTGCTCGGGGACTAAGTCAGTGAATCACTGAGAGATGTTACAAGTGACTCCCTCACTGAACCGTGAATTGTTTTTTTGTTATGTTCGAACTCAATCGAACTGTGCACTAAAAGCCAAAGCAGGATGCATGCAAAGGACTGAATCACTTCTGAACAACCATCTTTATCTAGCGATTCTGACACTAGTCAATTAAAAAGTAATTTGGCTTATAGTCAAATATGTCTTTTTAAAAGGCATTTTCAGTTTTTTTTTTGTTTTTTTTGTCTTGAGCCTTAAATACCTTATTTCCCCCCCCCCTTCAATTTACCTGCTATTGAGCTGTATGGCAAGTTAATTTTGGACCCAGTATGCAAAGCTGTACTGACTCTATGTACATCAGTATTAAGATTATTACAGTTAAATTATTAGGTTTCTTCCAGGGCTAAGCACCAGTTTGGTCTAAGCCTGCATAATATTACATTTAAAGATATGAGCCACTTTTGCTTTTTCTCAGTTACATGCCTCGGTAATAATTTCTGCTGACGCGTCTACTGCAATCTCAGCCTCATGCAAAATACTATAGTAACAATGTCACATTGCATTCCACATACAGAGCACCCTGTGTGAGGGAAGGTGGCGTGGACCAGGAGAAAATGGCTTTCCTCTGAAACAGTACTTTGAGGTATTGAGGAGTCTTTTACCCATCTCCAAGAGACACCCAACTCGCCCGATTTTTCTTGCCAACCACACTGGCCGAATGTCGAGCCAGGGCTGAGCAGCAGGCAGCATGAACGGAGAATGACGTCTGAAGTCCTGTTAGAGTTCTTAAGAGCACGAGCAGAACCGTGGCTTTGCCAAGTGTTCCTTTCCCGAGTGAGCTTTCAGAGCATCATGTCAAGAAAGAGTTCAGCTAATGTGTTTGTGATAATTCCCTCAATGATTTCTACTCTCAGTTTATCTGCTGAATCTACAGTGTCGTTGTTTATACGGATCTCGCCAGTTGAAATGAGACGCTACTTTCTGGTGTCTTCATGTGAAATACTTGCAGTTTGTTGAGTCAATGAAACAGTCAGATGTGCATTTGAGATGTCCATAAGATCTGTGGACAGAAAGACAGGGACATTATTAATATTTGGACATTTTGTCAAATATTATAGTCTGCTTTTTCAAGGACCATATAGTGGTCCTTTATACACTATATGTATGGATTTTTAATCAAAACAAAATTATTTTAAAGCTGCAGTCCGGCATTTTTCCTCTTTGTCGCCATCTCTGTTTGAAACCTGCAATTGCAGTCATATGCGGAATTGTTATCGTTACGTGTGTTGTGCATTGGCACGACTCCTCAGCGGATGAATCTAATGTTTGCTGTCAATTACTACACCGGTGTGGATACTGTACTTCAGAATCACAGATTCTACGTCTTGGAAGTATGACCAAAATAAGAATTTTCACCGGAAAATGTCATCTGAAAAAGTAAGTAACATTTCTGCCACTTTTGTTCTGACCAACTGAGGAAAAAAGCATTAGGCCTACAATAAATCGTGCTACAATGGTGATTAAATCCAACGATTGCTTAGCTCAGATCATGCCAAACCGTGCAAATTATTATTACTGTTATACTTTGTTCTCAAATTGTTAATGTTAACAACATCAGCATCGCGTGACTATGTGTATTTAGTGTGTATTAGCGCTACCTGTAGATTTCAATTTCTGTATCCACTCCGCACTCCGAAGTCTTTTGCTTTTGACTACGGGTGAATCTCCAGCTATCACTGATGATTGTCATTTGGATCTTTCTGGATTACAATCCACCATCAAAATGATACGTTTAATTATTTCAGCTGCTGTGAGAACAGGCTATAAATGATCCGCTACAAGCAGCATCCTCCTCACATGATAAAGCCGACTAGCCTGGACTCCTTCTTTCTGTTTACAGACGTGACGTAATGATGCAAAGACGAACAGCTGCATGCTCGAATTTACCGTGGAAATCCACCAGGTCGCTCTTATTATAAAACATTATTACAAGCTTACCGTTGTGAATCGAGCTAAGATAAGGAGATAGTTTTGAACACTGGCTGGATATATACTTGCTCAAAAATTGATTTTGGATAATTTTTAACCAAAAAAAGTTACGGAGTGCAGCTTTAAAATATTACTTTAATATAACATTATGTGATTAAGTATAATATTAAGTAAAAAAATAATACTACTACGTACTTACCAGTGTTGCGAGGTAATGCATTACAAGTAATGCGAGTTACATAATCAGATTACTTTTTACCAAGTAACGCATCACTTTTTTAAATTTACAACAAAGTATCGGAGTTACTTTTTCAATTTTCAACACGTTACTTTGTTTTCCCATTTATTGACTGACAGCTCTCCTGTGTTTAATCATTAAAAAAATGAAACACAAATGTTTGTTTGAGCTGCGCCCTCTACTAAACAGGTGTGAATTTGCATTACCTTCAGCCCGAGCCTTATTCATTTCACTTTTGGTTTGGTTTTTTCAGAAAACAAACAACCAAGCCAATTGAGAAAAAGTACACAGAAGTAATGTAACGCTTTTACTTAGTTACTTTTTTTAGGGAGTAATGCAATATTGCAATGCTTTACTTTTCAAAGTAACTTTCCCCAACAGTGGTACTAACATTTAAATGAATCATTAGATACAATGCACTTATTATGTACATACATGTTTTTACATTGTAATTACATTTTAAAAATACCTACATGTAATTAAACCTGAAATTAATTTCTGTAATTACATCTATAATTACACTGACGACCCTACCCCTACCGCTTAATCCACTCTTAAACCTAACCACCACCTCAATAGCAGCAAAAATGTTTTTTAATACAAAGATTTACAAACATCAACACAATAATTACACTGTACCAAACAACTACTTTTTTTCAGTGTACTGTAAGTAGTTAAAGACACCTAATTTAAAGTGGGACCAATAAAATAAATTATTATTTTATATTTTTTGTTAGCCCAAACTCTTTGGGACCAGAAAATATCTAATTTTAGCCTTGTTGAACTCTTTTTATATTGGCTTGGACAGTCTTACCCAGGCAAAAAGGATCTGCATGTGTGAAAGCCAAAATCTTTTCCATCACACTCCTCTGCCTCTTCATAGCGATATCCATCCCCACAATATGCAAGTTTGCACTCTGAGAAAGAGAGAAAGGAAAAAGGAGAAAAAAAAACACCGTAAAAAAAAAAATCTGTGAAATGTACTGTTAAAAAAAAAAAAAAAAAACCAGCAGCAGTTGAATCAAAGTTGAATCAAAAACACTGTAAATAAGATTATTTGTTTTTTACTTCCAAAAACTGTATATTTAGCAGTATTTTACTGTAAAACTACATGAAAAATTCCATTAGATCTATTACAGTTTTTCACCATTAAGTATACAAGAAGTTTTTTTAACTAAGTTAAAGACAAATTATGATAATTTTTTTCCAGTGAGAGATAATGTACAATCTGCCGGTCATAAACGCAGAAACATACCAACTGTACATTATCCAGTTTTTACATGGCACACAAAACAAATAACATAATCTAACTTCATTCATTTTATTAAATGAGAACAGAGAGACCACAGAGCGATACGAGAGATGTGAAGCTAGCACAGCTGTGTATGAAATCAAATGTCTGGGACAACAGCCAGTTGTGCAGTTTAGTGGTCATTGTACAAAAGTATCTGACCGCAGAATGCAGTGATCGACCAATCAGAATGTAGTATTCCAGAGTGCTGTGTAATGAATTAGGAGAGCATATGTTTGGGTGACTCCTGAATGAAGGTGTTATTCTTGGCTTCACTTGCTATACCAGACCGGATTATTCTTGCATTCCCACTTTAGAACTCACTCTCACATTAAACCACATTACAGCATGTTGTTGGGAATAAGCTGTCAGCTGGAACGCTGCCGTTTCAACCTGATACTTACTGACACAGCCATCTGTGACCACCTTATTTCCATCATCACACTCCTCTCCATTCTCAGCTTGCACAATGCTGTCTCCGCAGAAACCCTCCTGGTCGGGATCACGCTCCATCGACTGGAAGGGTGTAAACTGGAATAAAAGAGTCTTTTACAGACCTTGGAGACTATGTGTGTAAAACTATTAAAGTACCTCTGTTATTCTATTCTAGGTCTCCTATAATAGTTATACATGTATCCAAGGTCAAAAATCACTTTAATTTTCTCATAACATACATTACAGAATCACCTGAAATGGTTTGATAAAGGATTTGGTCTATCTAAACTCTTCCTTTCCGAGAGCCTATGCTCTGATTGGTCAGATGGCCCAGTCTGTTGTGACTGGCCGACTGCTTACAGTGTGTGTCAGAAACGAAACACCCATTACCATATCTGAATTTTAGCTCCGGAGGCTTCCTCAGCTCTTGAATACACAAAGATATGAACAGTAACAATGGTGCCGGTGAAGTTGTGTCATCCATCTTTTTTTACAGTCTATGGCTGGCAGCCAGTGAAGACCATAAACTGCCATTATGCAAATTATTACGTTGGTATGTAACAGGAAGTGAGATTGGATTTGCTGACGACTCGTTTCGACAGTTCAGAATCGATTCTTTCTTTTAGGAGACAATAACTTTATTTGTCATGCACTTTGATCTTCAAAACTTTGCAGACCTTTTACATTCACAAACAGCTATATTACATACTGCATCAAAGGTAATATATATGAAAAAGCATAATGGGGCACTTTAAGAAAAAAGACGTGTTTCAAAAACAATTCAGACTGTAAGTTGATAGTTGACATTGGGAAGTTGACATGTTGACATGCTACAATCCATGTTTTAACTGGATTTATAATTACTATGCATACAGTTTTACAACCCGAATTCCGGAAAAGTTGGGATGTTTTTTAAATTTGAATAAGATGAAAACTAAAAGACTTTCAAATCACATGAGCCAATATTTTATTCACAATAGAACATAATAACATAATAAATGTTTAAATGGAGAAATTTTACACTTTTATCCACTAAATGAGCTCATTTCAAATTTTATGCCTGCTACAGGTCTCAAAAAAGTTGGCACGGGGGCAACAAATGGCTGAAAAAGCAAGTCATTTGAAAAGATTCAGCTGGGAGAACATCTAGCAACTAATTAGCTAACTAACTAACAATTAACTAATTGATATCAGGTCTGTAACATGATTAGCTATAAAAGAGGCAGAGTCTCTCAGAAGTAAAGATGGGTAGAGGCTCTCCAATCTGTGAAAGAGTGCGTAAAAAGATTGTGGAAAACAATGTTCCTCAACTTCAAATTGCAAAGGCTTTGCAAATCTCATCATCTACAGTGCATAACATCATCAACAGATTCAGAGAAACTAGAGAAATCTCTGTGCGTAAGGGACAAGCCCGAAGACCTTTATGCCTGTGGTCTTCAGGCCCTCAGACGACACTGCATCACTCATCGGCATGATTGTGTCAATGACATTACGAAACGGGCCCAGGAATACTTCCAGAAACCACTGTCGGTAAACACAATCCGCCGTGCCATCTGCAGATGCCAACTAAAGCTCTATCATGCAAAAAGGAAGCCATATGTGAACATGATCCAGAAGCGCCATCGTGTCCTGTTTCGGACTGTTTCAAAGGGGAAAAGTGTTCTATGTTCAGACGAGTCCAAATTTGACATTCTTGTCCTTCCAGCATGTTATCAACATTCAGTTCAAAAGCCAGCATCTCTGATGGTATGGGGGTGTATACAGTATGGCCAGCTTGCATGTTTTAGAAGGCACTATGAATGCTGAAAGGTATATAAAGGTTTCCAGACGACATCTATTTTAGGGACAGCCTTGTGTATTTCAGCAGGACAATGCAAAACCACATTCTGCAGCTATTACAACAGCATGGGTTCGTCGAAGAAGAGTCTGGGTGCTGAATTGGCCTGCCTGCAGTCCAGATCTTTCACCTATAGAAAACATTTGGCGCATCATTAAACGAAAAATAGGTCAAAGACGACCACAAACTCTTCAGCAGCTGGAAACCTATATCAGGCAAGAATGGGACCAAATTCCAACACCAAAACTCCAGAAACTCATTACCTCGATGCCTAGACGTCTTCAAACTGTTTTCAAAAGAAGAGGAGATGCTACACCATGATAAACATGCCCCTGGCCCAATTATTTTGAGACCTGTAGCAGGCATCAAATTTGAAATGAGCTCATTTTGTGCATAAAATTGTAAATTTTCTCAGTTTAAACATTTGTTATCTATGTTCTATTGTGAATAAAATATTGGCTCTGTGATTTGAAAGTCTTTTAGTTTCAATTTTATTCAAATTTAAAAAACGTCCCAACTTTTCCAGAATTCAGGTTGTACAACTTCATTTGAGAGACTACTTGGAATATTTGTAATTTTAAAAATTCATTTGTCACATCACAGGGCTACTTAACATATTAAATTAAAATATATTAAATCGATCATATAAATCAAATTAAAAAATAAATTAAAAAAATGTATTAAATAAATAATTTAAAGTGAATTAAATATAAAAAAAATCAATATAACCAGTGAAACAAAATAGGTAAAACAATTAAAATAACAAGTGACCTTTTAGAGCACCTAAAACATGCGCTCTAGACACAATAGGCCAACTAACTATTTATGACTTGAATTTTGTTTTTTGATGTGTACCTGTATTGGCATCCAGCCATTAATGTCTTTGAAGTAAAGCGCCCTCTGATCTTTACGGAACGCCAAAGCGTTATCGGTCTGAAGGCGGTTCAGCTCCTGTTCATTATTCACCACAAATATCTGCAACAGACATTAAATATCATCAGATGTCTGAATTTTTGGAATTGGGAAAAAAATTATGGTCCTAAAATTAAATATAATGCAAAAACAATCGATCCAGTGAGGTGCACAGATATCTGGTAATATTGAGGCTTAGTCTGTAAACTGTGCTGTCATTGGTGGCTTACCGCTGGCACTCTGGGATAAATGCCCCGGTGCAAGTGCTGGTCAAAGGAGGGGTTGACACTCGAGGGGGCATTGCACCCGCAGCGGCCTGGGATGCCAGGCTGTCCCTTGTCTCCTTTCTGTCCTACCATGTACAGTCCTGGAGGAGAGGTAAACAACATAAATGACCCTCCATGTGATGCAAGAGTAATGGAGTGATTTTAAGAGCTACTAAACCTGGCCCTCATCTATCATGAAGTGTAAGCAATTGAGTTAATAAGCACAGAAACCAAAACAAGACAGCAGCTGTCCTGTGAATAAAGTGATGACATAATGTTTGTGATTGTGCGAGAAGCTTGGCCGCTCTGGCCATCAGTTAAGGACATGATGTCATGGCATCAGTCACCTTTGGGGCTTCTGTTTCAGCCAGAGATCAGGTTGCTTCTGAAGCTAAATAGACCAGTGGTGGGATTTCCTGCAGTGATTTAAGATCCATGTGCTTCACCGTCTGCACATGGCAATAGCTAATGCTGCAATATCATCATGTGATCCTTATACTAACAAATCCAACTCAGAAGATGTATCAAAGTACCATTAATCATACAATACACCACAACAAAACCGTTTGGAGTCAGTAAGTTGTTGTTTTTTTGTTTAGAAATTAATACTTCTATTCAGCAAGGATATATTTAATTTATCAAAATTGACAGTAAAGACTTTTAGTAAAAATATATAAAATTAATGCTGTGGTTTTGAACTTTCTATTCATCAAAGAATCCTGGAAAAAAAAATTTATCATGGTTTCCATAAAAACATTATTCAGAACAACTATTTTAAAAATTTAGCTTTTACAGGAATAAATAACAATATATAATATAATATAATATAATATAATAAATGCAGCCTTCAAAAACTCCCCAAACCAAACTTTTGAACAGTACTGTAATTGTTCTAAATTTTCCATGTAATTTCCCTAAGAAACTATGCTTCCTCAGAGACCAGAAGAGATTTGAGATCTGATACTTATATGTAAATATAATACCTGAGGCGGGTAAACCAGGAGGACCAGGGTGACCAGGGGCCCCCTGAGGGCCTGCAGGTCCCATGGGTCCAACTGCACCACTGTCACCTTTTGAGCCCTGCATCAGAAATCAATCGTAACGGTCATTTATTTTCAGTGCTTCTGCATTATCATCATGTTGCTATTATGTGTTTAAGGATGGATCACCTGCTTTCCTCTTTTTCCTGGGCGGCCAGTGGGTCCCCTGTTCCCCGAGCTTCCAGGTTCTCCTTTTGGGCCCATTTCCCCCTGAGAAAGAATTTTAAAATTACAAATAATACTTGTTTTACTATATTAAAGGGTTCATTCACCCTAAAAATTCACCCTCATGCCGTTTCTAACCCGTAAGTCTTTCGTTCATCTTCAAAATGACAAATGAAGATTTCTGTCCCTCCATTGACAGTCTACACAACTACCACTTCAACACGATAGAGATCATAAAACTAATCCATATGAATTGTGCGGTTTAGTCCAAATTTTCTGAAAACACGATCACTATATGCTGAACAGATTTAATTTAGGCTTTTATTTACATATAAACATTCATTAACTCACAGATCAGTTGTGGTAAACGGAAGCTCAAGAATGTTTGCTTGACGCCTGTGAGAACCAATGAGGTCCATTCTCTTGTGTTACACAGCACGATTAAGCTTCTGGAAGAGGGTTGTTCTTGCGTGTCAAGCAGTTTTGGTTGAGATTCTGTTTATGTTCGTTGATCAATGTTTATATGTGAATAAAATCCTAAATTTAATCTGTTCATCATATAAAGAGTTCGAGTCTCTTCAGAAAATTTCGACTAAACCTCTCAATTCATATGGATTAGTTTTACAATCTCTTTATGAACTTTTTGAAGCATCAAAGTGGTAGTTGTGTAGACTGTCAATGGAAGGACAGAAATCTCTCAGACTTCATTTAAAAGATCTTCATTTGTGTTCCGAAGATGAATGAAAGTCTTACAGGTTTGGAATGACATGAGGGTGAGTAATTATTGACAATTGTTTTCATTTTTGGTGAACTAATGCAAATGCTAACAAATAAAAAGCAAACACCTTACAATAAGGTTCCATTTGTTAACTTTAGTTAACCACATTAGTTAACATTGACTTAAAATAAGAGCATTTATTAATTTTAGTTAATGTTAATTTCAGCATTTGCTAATACATTATTAAATCAAAAGTAATATCTGTTAATTAGGGATGCACCAATATTAACATTTTGGCTGATACTGATAACCGATAATTCTTTAAATTTGAAAGTCAATAACCGATATATTGGCCGATAAATTTAAATCCAAATTTTTTATATAATTTTTGAGAGCCTGATTCCAAATCAAAAAGCCATGTCCCAAGCACACGATAACATTAAAAATGGAATGATGGTGGCTGATATATCGTGCATCCCTACTGTTAATATTATTTAATGGACCTGAGCTAACATAAACTAACAATGAACAGTTGTATTTTATTAATCAACATTAACAAAGATAAATAAGTACTGTAACAATTGTATTGCTCATTGTTATTGTTAATGTTAATTAATACATGTAGTAATATTTTCAGCACCTTTTGGCCAAGCATTCCAGGAAGACCAATTGATCCCTGAAACAGAGAAAGATGCAGTCTTTGTAAAACATTATTTACGGTATGGTTTACTTTAGACCAATTAAAATGCATTGTAACACAAGTACTCTGATAACTTACCTTGTCACCTTTTGAGCCAATTTCTCCTCTGAAACCTTGTGAGCCCTAGTAGGAAAATATCAAAACAACAGTGATATTAAATCATTTAGAAGATAAAAAGGATAATTTGATGAACAGCAGGGTTTAAAATGAAAGAATGAATTGAATGATGAATTATAGTGGGTACAGAGAGGTAACTCACTTTTTCCCCCTTATGTCCAGGAAAGCCCTGCATGAAAGAAATGAACATTCAGCACACAGAGCACATTATTCTGTGCCCATATGAAAAGGGCATTATGACTATAGCAGTCCTAATTCAGGAAGTTAAGACTGTCCAGACCTTGGGTCCAGTTTGTCCTCTTGCCCCTGGCATGCCCATCAGCCCAGGGTCACCTTTCTCCCCCTGTTAAAACACATATAGTAGGAGTTACTGTACTCTAAATCACACACTGCGATGGTGTTACAATGGTTCGGTCACAATGGCAAAACTCAGAGACGACGAAGAGTAGGATCTAAACGTAGCTTTATTTACTTAAACAGTAATCCAAGCACAAGGAACAGAAACCAGGAATCACAGAAACAGAAACCAGGAATCACAGGTGCAGAACTGAGGGTGAGGGCACAGAGGATGACGACACATTCAACAAAGGACAACAACTGACAAACAACACAGGAACCACTGGGGTTTAAATACACAGACAGGCGAACTGGATAACAAGACACAGGTGCAAATGATGAGGGAGAAACTAGGGGGACCAAAAGAACTACAAAACTAGAAACTAGGAACCAAAGGCATGAAACAATACAAAATAAAAGTCCGGAAACACCAAAACACAGGGAAACCTGTAACAGTCGTACTGTAGATGTCCATTACAATTCATGATTGAGAAACACAACTTTTTGCTTTCAAATTTCATATCTGATTTGAAGATAAAGTATACACTACTATTCAGTAAGGATGCGTTAAATTGATCTAAAGTGCAACAAATAATGTTGCAAAAGAATTCAAATAAATGCTTTTAAACTTTTATTCGTCAAAGAATTCAATGTTTCCTCAAAAAATATTAAGCAGCACAACTGTTTTCAACATTAAAAATAATAAGAAATGTTTCTTGAGCACCAAATCAGCATATAAGAATGATTTAATGAATGGAGGATCATGTGACAATGAAGACTGGAGGAATGATGCTGAAAATTCAGCTTTGCCATCACAGGAATAAATTACATTTCAAAATATATTAAAATAAATTTGAATAATATTTTATAATATTACTGTTTTTACTGTATTATTATTGATCAAATAAATGCAGCTCTGGTAAGCATAAGATAATTCTTTCAAAAACATTACTGACCGCAAATCTTTTAATGGTAATGTATGTCAAACATAAAACAGTTTTATGCAAAAAGACAAATATTGCAGATTTTTGGAGGTGAAAAAAACATTTTAGTCTACTAAAATAACATTAAGAGATGTTTTAGATTCTAAAATATCTTGAGATATTTTCATCTGGGCAAATGTGAATCTACTTCAGCTGAATGTGAATCTACTTCAAGTTCCTGTCTGCTGTAAAGAGATTCAGATTCTGTTGTACAGAGCAGGAATCGTGTTCACATAAAGATGGAATGAATTACTCACTTTAGGCCCAGTTGGTCCTTGCCATCCACTTGGTCCCAGTCGCCCTGGGAGACCAGGAGGGCCAGTGCGCCCCTGTAACACATACAAGCTATGAATCTAGCTACCATTTTACAGCAAGAACTTGTACACAAAGATATACATTTTAAGGTACTATTATAGGCTGACACATATTTAGTGCAGAGATTTTGGATGGGAGGATGTCTAATGCAGTGGCTCGGCACAGTTACTGTACCACATAACAACATTGATTAAGACAAGTTTTCACTAAAACATAATTTTATTAAGCAAATTCATTAGCTTCCTTCTGCTTGATAATATAGTCCTGATACAACAGAACTTTCCATATTGTGGATTTTAGCACATATGGGATGCTGTATTGACCAATCAAGAAGCCAGGGAGCTGTTTGATTTGTGAAGTCACCATGAAATCAAGACTGACAGCTCTTGTTTTTATATGGAATATTTCATATTGGAATATTTATTATAAATTATTTATCCATGCACATCATTATTTTATTTTTTTTAATTCCTGTGCTCTTATAATCTTTAATCAAAATAACTTCCCCTCCCTTTTGCAACGACATCTTGTTTCTCTCAGCGCAAGGGCGGGACAACCTGTCACTGACATGACATCACAGCAACAGCAAACCACATCCATCCAATCAATTCCCGATGGACAAAATCAAGTCCTGCCCAACATTTCTTGTTTGTGAAGCCGCTTCACTCAGATATATACATCAAAATAGGGAAGAAAAGACTATCGCAACTTCCATTTCATGCCGACTTTAAGGTATACCAACAAGAATACTTTTTGTATGCAAAAAACAAACAAAAATAACGACTTTATTCAACAATTTCTTCTCTACCCTGTCATTCTCCTACACTGTTCTTGTTGTAAACACAGTGCAGCACTTCCGTGTTCTACGTCAAAATGGCGGCTCAGTATTGGCAGATGCTGTACATGTGAGCAGCATGACACATGAGTGTGATGCTGACGCAGGAGCTGGCCAATAATGAGCCGGTGTTTTGACACTTTCTATACAACATAAACAGTATGGAGAATGACAGGGAAGAGAAGAAATTGTTGAATAAAGTCGTTATTTCTGTTTGTTTTTGCATACGAAAAGTATTCTCTTTGCTTCATAACTTTAAGGTTGAACCACTGTAGTCACGTTGACTGTTTTAATGATGTCTTTACTACCTTTCTGAGCCTTGAAAGTGGTAATTAAATTGGTGTATATGGAGGAATTAGACAGCTCTCGGATTTCATCAAAAATATCTTAATTTGTGTTCCGAAAATGAAAGGTCTTGCGGATTTGGAATGACATGAGGGTGAGTAATTAATGACAGAATTTTAATTTTTGGGTGAACCTTTAACGCTAATAACACTGATACAGTAGATCAGAAATGTAATTGAGGCAGGCATGAGGCCAAATGTAAAGAACACAAATGTACTTACACAAATGTAATAGAATATTTACGGGTTTTATCAAGGTGTTATGACCTCCGTTCCTTTTCCAGAATCTAATCTGTATAACACCTAAAGACGACCAGCTGCTCAAACACAGAGCAATAAGAACAAGGTGAGGACAGCGTGTCTTCTGAGTGCTCTGAGGGACAAAACAGCCATCAGGAGAGAGAGAGAGAGAACAAAATAAACCAAACCCCATCAGTCTCCTGGCATTAATTAAATTATGTGCTAAGGGCAGGAGCCGGGGATTGTGGGAGAGCGAATGATTTATTGGGCTGCCCCAGCACTAAGCTAAATTACTATGCAATGCTGCAAAGCTTCCTACACCAGAAGCACTCTACTCTCAGTGCCTGTCTGGAGTAAAACAATGCACCAGCACACCCAGAATCCTGTGCAGTGGTTTAGTGGCTTCTCGGTTTACCCACAGCCCTGCTGTAGGTATTACTGACACTGGTCCCAAATGCCTTCCAGGAAACCACACAAGCCCAGAATGTGATTGTGGGACAGGAGCCATGGGGATGTTCCATTGTGGATTGAACATAATGAGGATGACCACCACAAGCATCTCCTGATGTTTACACACTCTGCTGCTTATACATACAGAAGATCATGTGGAATCATGTGACCTGCGTAGCTGTGTCAAGGTTGCGCTTGCTTTGAATTCCCTCCAGCTCACATTATGTATGTGCTGTATCTTTCATTCCTTGTCCTTTAAGCAAATCCACTTATTGGAAAGTAGAGAACAGTGAGTCTCACCTTTTGTCCAGGTCTTCCAATTTCACCCTGGCAACACAAAGGAGGGGAGGAGGGAATAAGAACAGAGTCAGTCCATCAGTGTGTTACACAATATATACAGTCTTGCTCTGATAGTGTCACTGACTTAAAGGAATAGTTTATCCAAAAATGAAAATTCAATCATTTATTCAGCAACTACTATAAGACTTTATTTCTTCTGTGGAACACAAAGGAAGATATTTTAAAGAATCTGTTTTTGCCCATACAATGCAAGTCATTGGGGTCCAAAACAACACTTTCATTGTACTTTCTGTACTTTCACTGAGACATTTTTCAAATGTCTTCTTATGTGTTCCACGGAAGAAAGAATGTAATACAGGTTTGGAGTGACATGAGAATGAGTTACATGAGAATGAACTATCCTTTTAAATACATGACAGGGATTGCCATGTGAATTAAAGGAATCCACAAGGTTGCAATTGACAGCATCTGTGGATTAATGATAATTAAAATGATTCTGTTACACTTTATTTTAAGGTGTCTGTGTTACAGTGTAACTATACATTTAAGTATTGAGTAATAATAATTAACTACAATTTATTGTAATTACATGTAACGTGTAACAAGGACACTGTAAAATAAAGTGTTACCAATTATTCTAACCCATCCCTCAGTTTGTAAAACAAGCAAAAAATTTGTTTACAGTAATGTACTTACAAATTACAATAGAAGTTTATGGGGCAAGACATAAATGTTAATGGTATTAAAAAAAACATATCCACAAAATTTAAATATTATAGGTGTTACAACAAAAATACTGTGACAGAATTTGCTTGCCAACATTGTCTCTGCAAAGTTAACCAATTTTTTAAACTCCTGTCATGACCATGTTAAGTCTGTAATCCTAGATGTGCAATTTTTGTTCGTTGTTTGTTTATTGTTTATATTAACTGACAGAATGTCACAGATGCTGTCGTTTAAACTTAATAACCCTTAATAACATATAAACAAATATATAAGAATAATGTATAAGAAGAAGAAGAAGAATGGTTCCATTTTATTTTACAGTTATGTGTAATATAAGTAACATTAGGTAATATAAGTAATATAACAGTAATATAAGGTAACAGTAATACTATATGTAATATATATTATTATATTACTATATGTAAGGTAACTACATGGGTTAAGGTTAGGTTTTGGGGTAGGTTCAGGGATAGTACCTATACTTATTACCCAGTTATTATAATTACTATAATAAGTACATAGTATGTACACACTGTAAAAAAAAAAAAAAAAAAAAAAAAAAATTATTTTTTCTTTTGTCAAATCAACTTAGATAATGAATGTAGTTCAGATAACAATATTTTGAGTGACTCTGTTAATTAAACCAATTTTAACTCAGTATTAACTCAACCAGTATTACCAGTATTAACTCAAAAATTTTAATTTCAATGAACTCAAAATTTTAAGGCAACCAGGTAACTTACTTTTTTAAGTTAAACCAACAATTCTTTACAGTGCATACTAAATAGGACTGTAAAATAAAGTGTGGTAATACTTTCTTTTACAGTGTCATTGTTACATGTAGTTACTATAGAAATAACTATAAATTATGCATAATTACATGCAACTAACCCTAAAACAAACCAAACCCTAATCCTAACCCTATAGTAAATACATGTAATTACTTAATATTACTCAGTACTTAAATGTATAATTACACTGTAACAAAGACACCTTAAACCTAAAGGGTTACCACATTAATTAATAATATTAATAATACAATCTTATTTTGCTCCTGAACTCATTGAATCACTTAGATATGTATATTTACATAAGAATGTGTCGTACCTTATCTCCCTTTGGTCCCTTTGGTCCCGGCAGTCCAGCAGGACCCTGATCATAACACAAAAATCAAAAACCTTATCAAAAACCTCTTCCCAAATACTCCCCCTTCCATTGTTTGACACAAAACCACCCCAAGCTCACGTCATTGGTTGTTGTCAATGTTGCTGCGTTGGCTCGTGCAATCAAAACAATGATCAAAGCACCACAGAGTCACAGTATTTACACTTTTGGGGAAATGAGCTCATGAATGTCTTCCTCAGTGCACTACACTTAAAAAAATCATGGCTGTTGCAAATTACAGTATCACAACAGGATGCATTTATAATGTACTTGGCTGACAATCGCAATAATATTCACCACGTAATTAATAACCTGTGACAGGGATCAAACTGTATTCAGAGTGAACTTGCAGGGCAGGGGTGTACTCTCTCTTGGGGCTTCGAGTGTCTCTCTTGGGGTTGTTTCTAAGAATGGCACGATGGAGCAGAGGCTGGCAATGGAAAAAGGTCTATTTCCATCTGCTCTAAATGTGGAGCGTTAATGGCCTGCTGTGTCGTGGGGGGCCAAACTGGTCACATCCGTGTCACTACAGAAAGACGTCTGGGGAACTCACACGGGTCTCACATGCTGAGAGGGTTATGGAGGCTAATTACAGAGCTGGAACTGACCATTGTGACAACCCAATACTCTGCTTCCTTGAGGCACCTTAACCAACTACGCAATCCTCAACAAATTTGCATGTAACTGTTATTATTTCTGAATAAATACGTAACATTTGAGTTTTAACATTAAACTGTTAAACAGCTTATATGTAATTTATTCAGAAATACATAAAAATGACATTAATACATAGACTCGAATACATCTTTTCTATGATGTGCATATTTTCAATTTCAAAATTAAAATTCATAAAGCAAAAAAAAAGAATTTCACGTGATATAACTTGTCCTAATATCTGTAAGGGTTATATTTAGTTTCACTGTGTTTTAGTTTGGTTTTCCCTGTTCCTATTTGCCTGATTTCTCATTCACTATTTGTTGTCATGGCTACTGCTTTGTGCACCTGTTTCTTGTTCAGTTTGTTTCTCCTGTGTATTTAAAGGATTAGTTCACTTTCAAATAAAAATTACCCCAAGGTTTACTCACCCTCAAGCCATCCTAGGTGTATATGACTTTCTTATTTCTGATAAACACAGTCGGAGAAATATTAATAAGTATCCTGACGCATCCAAGCTTTATAATGGCAGTGAGCGGGATCAATGAGTATGAAGAAAGTGCCTCCATCCACATCCATCCATCATGAAACATGTACTCCACACGGCTCCAGGGGGTTAATAAAAGCCTTCTGAAGCGAACCGATGCATTTGTGTAAAAAAAAAAAAAAAAAAATCCATATTTAACAAGTTATGAAGTAAAATATCTAGCTTCTGCCAGACCGCCTTCCGTATTCAATGTACAAAGAAAGTGTAAAATGCTCCTACACCTTCCCTATTCAACTTATGGAAAAAAACTTAACTGACGCGATGCCAGTTCTGTTTTTTTTTTTCATTATTTGAGTATGGAAGGCGGTCTGGTGGAAGCTAGATATTTTACTTCATAACTTGTTAAATATGGAATTTTTTATTTTTTTTTTACACAAACGCATCGCTTCGCTTTAGAAGGCCTTTATTAACTCCCCGGAGCCCAGTGGAGTATGTTAATGATGGATGGATGTGGATGGATGCACTTTCTTCTAAAGCTCGGATTCGTCAGGACATTTATTAATATTTCTCCGATTGTGTTCATCAGAAAGAAGAAAGGCATATACACCTAGGATGGCTTAAGGGTGAGTAAAGCTATTTCTTTCATTTCTTTCTATTTCTTTAAAATATCTGTTTTATTTGCTTTACTATTTATTTATATTTATAAAACTTTTGCAGACCCTGATTACTGTGGGTCAATGTCAATAAGTCTAAGAATCTGATAATTTTATCTTTTTTTCTATTAAATTACAAAGTTATGATGCTCAAAGTTCAATGCAAAGGGAGATATTTTCTTTTACAGAAATCACTTTTTAAGGACTACAACAAAAGGCTGGTAGGGACTATAACAAGCTTCATTCCGGGTTGGTGACATCACAAACCCCAAAATTTACATAAACCCTGCCTCCGAAAACACACAACAAAAGGGGGCGAGGCCATGTTTGGCTGCTTTAGAGAAGAGGAAGAGTTGTTGTAGTGGAGTGTTGTTACCATACTGTCATTTAACTCCAGACTCCTTCACAAATGAGGGTCAATTCAATGCTGGATTTGCACAAAAGTTTAACATGACGGCACATGCTAGCAACTACATAAATTTATCCACTAACCGTTCAGGAACGTCCAGATGCATTCTAAAAGTTATAACTTCTTCCTGAGTCTCTCCATCAGTGTCCGACTTCAGTTTGATCAATGTAAAGCTGAACACTGTTACTGACAATCGTCATTTTGGCTGTGTGAGATTCTCCAGCTTTGTTGTTTTTGAGCAACCGAAGCGTGAGCTGTTAAAGCTCCGCCCTCTTCTGGAAAGCGTGCGGGAGCAGCAGCTCATTTGCATTTAAAGGGACACACACAAAAACGGCGTGTTTTTTGCTCACATCCGAATAGGGGCAAATTTGACAAGCTATAATAAATGATCTGTGGGGTATTTTGAGCTGAAACTTCACAGACACATTCTGGGGACACCAGAGACTTATATTACATCTTGTGAAAAGTGGCATAATAGGTCACATTTTAACTTTGAAAATTTCAAACCTTTTCAAAACCAAAAAGTATGTTTCTAAGAATCTAAACAAGTTTTTTTTTTTCCTTTTGTCTATCATATATTCCTCTACCTTTTGTACACAGTGTTTTCCATTCGAACAGTGTAAAAATCAACCTAGCCTTCAAACAACTACAGATTATTGCTGTATGATGTTTCACTCATTGTGAAGGAGTTGATTACAAATAAATTGTTTTAAAATTATTTTAAAATCTTGCAAGTTTTTGTGCCAAAAATGTATGTGAATGCATCTTAAAGTTGTTTGGTTCGTAGTTGGAGATTTCTGTGTAGTTTAGGCCTATGGTTTCGTCCTCAATATTATATAACATTTGAAGCACATACCTGAGGGCCAGGAGGTCCTGCTGGTCCTGGAGGCCCTGGGGAACATGTGTGGGTTGTGGGATTGAGCTTCTCTTCTGAGTTCCCCACATTTGGTGTAACACCAGTCTCAGTCTATAAGACAAGTCATATAAAATTACATCTGAGAAATATGATGGAAATGAGAAAATGTTAAATAAATAGTTACAGTCTTTGCAGCTTCAGTGGTAATCACACACCTCTTCTGACTTTTATTAAAATTTATTTATCACAGTGATGTAGACATAGCTGTTGTGGTCATGGAGACAAACTTAATGTACTTATTCACACCCTGAACCCTTGATGCACATGAAACCTACATCAGATCCAGGTGCTGGATCAGCGGTCATGTGTCAGGACTCACCAGAGACTCCTGCCGCCACAGTGAAGGAGGAGGGAAGAGAGGGGGCGGAGGTGGACTCAGTAAACAGCAGGGGTTGAATTTCTTTCTGGTTTCCAGCAACTGGAAATCTAGATGTGGGCAAATGAGCTACATGAGGAACATTTCAATAGACACATGGGTCAGCGGAACAGTGTTTCACTCCACTGTTTTGGAAAAGAGAGACTGAAACAACATGACAACTATGATAGTTATCATGTGGATAAAAGTGTAATGAAAGCCCATTCATTACTGAAAATACTAGATATTTAAAGATTTATCTGCAAACACATGATGCTAGAGCTTTTATTAGAAATAAGATATTTCTAATGATTTCATCAACTGGTGTCAAAGTGATTTTTAGTGATTCTATGGAGTCAGTTCACCTCAAATTCACAGTTCATTGCATTTACTATGAACCAGATCCACTAACATCTGAAAGCCACTTTTTCTTGTCATATTGAACAGTATATGTATCGTTTTATCATTTGAAACCTAAATTCTTTTGAATTGTTGTGTTGTAAAAGTAAAATGTAAAATCTGTCTTTATTTAAAATAAATGGTCCTTGCTTTGATATTTTGTATCTAATGCAATGATATTCATACATTATTGAGTGTTTGACTTGTCCAAATACCTTTTCCTATTTTTTTTTCATGATTAATCGCATCTAACACAAAAGTTTGTTTACATAATATATGTGTTCATATATATATATATATATATATATATATATATATACATACAGGGCTTGACATTAACTTTTTTTGTTCACCAGCCTCTGTGGCTAGTGTTTTTCCAAAGTTACTAGCCACTCAGCATTTTCACTGGCCACAATTTTGCTGTTGGGAAATTATATTTTATATGATTAAAGTTGACTTTGGCATGCTTAAATTACTTAATTTTGAGTCATTTTACTTGATTTAGAAGATTTAAAACCCTTTCAAACTTTCAAATGTAGAGTGACCACCCAAATCAGGACTCCATGGTATATCAGCTGGTATGTACAGGTGGGCAATATAAGCATAGGCTAATATGAGAAATTGTTATTTTTGTTAGGCTATATAAAAGAACAAATAAGCAAATTAGCAAAATACAAAAACAATAGTAAATTAAAGAAAAGCTTTTTTCAGATACAGTAGGTTTATTTAAAATATATAGGGGAGCGCGGGGCACAACCTAACGCTTTTTGACTTTCTCAGTTTGTGTAAATCTACTTAGGGTTCAGAGAATTTATTTTGTTCCATATTAATTTCACACATGGCTGGTACAAATATGTGGCTTTGTTTCATTAATACAGTGTATACTTTTTTCTTTATTTACCCCGAAAGAAGGAAAGTGAAATGTGACAACATGCCCCATAGGTGGGGCACATTGTAACAGGACCATTTGGTAGCTAAAAATGTTGTATGATTGAATTAAAAAAATATACATGACAAACTAAAATATTTTGTCAATAAAAGACAATAATTTTTTTTCATATAAAATAATAGCATTTTTTTTAGAAATTCAAATTTAAATAATTTTGTAGTTTGACAATGAACACTCTGTAAACACAGCTATACAGCACTGGTCAAAACAATACAGGCAAACAGATCAGATTCAGAAAAACACAGAGCTGAACAAAAACACTCCTCTCCCTCCACTCACAGCTCTCACAGAACAAATAGACGAGCCAGTACAAATGCTGAACATTTCTTGAAATAATATTTTCTGGATGTTCAGGTTCTTCCTCTCAGTCTTTATTCACCTTTTTTCCATAGTTTATAAACAGAAATTCATAAAAGTTAATTATGCCAGTTGTATTGTAACTGTATATAATAGTAGTTCTAATAGCGGGGCACATTGTAACGCAGTGTTACAACAAACCCTATCTGCGCAACCGGAATTTAAACCTGGTTAGTGTCTTCTGATAGTTAGTGAAGAATTAAAGAACTACCCAAACTGCTAAACAACAGATTGGAGATTAAAATAATATCAGATTTGTCTAATTTTAAATAAACACAAAAAATATAGATGGAAAATTATCTTAAGTAAGAAATTTACTTTTGCTATTGTTAAATAAATGTTCAGTGATATCTCACAAAGATTTCTGAATTTTGGCGCAATTTTTTCTCTATATATTGTCGATATGGCAACTAGTAAATACAGAGGTGGAAGTAACGAATTACAACTACTCACGTTACTGTAATTAAGTAGTTTTTTCGGGTTTTTGTACTTTTTTGAGTACATTTTTAAATCTGTAATTTTACTTGTACTTAAGTACAAATTAAGCTAAGTAATCTACTTCGCTACAGCAAAATCACATTCCGTTACTGAGTACGCCAACAATTTGAATATTCAAACCTTTGACTGGCATATCAGTAGCCAATAAAGAAATCCAATCATAAACGGACCAATGAAAACCCTGATATTTTACCAGCGGCGCGTTCTCGTTCTCTCATCTGCCCGACAGCGAGTTTGACACACACCCGCCTCCTCCTGTCAATCACGCGTTTCAGTTACAGAGCCTGAATGTCAGCGCGAGATTGCAGGTATTGCGCATAATTTTAATCATACCCGCAGGTTTCTATGGCGTATTTTAATTACAAATGTCGAGAGCGCATTATTGTAGCGCGCAGAAAACGACGCGAGCTCTCAAATATACAAGTGAACTGCCTCTCCTCTCACTCAGATATTGAGTGCGCGCTGTCAGATTGTGTAGTGTGCAATCGTGAATCTCTCCGTGCTCTTAAATTAAACGTTGTCAAAAGTTATCAATCAGAATAGACCTCCATGCTTGACCAATGAAAATGCTACAGGACATCTTATAGGCTATAAGTGAAATGCACCAGAAAGTCTCTCAACAATCAAAGGTGGATCTTTTATTTCTTTACAATGTAAATATATATTTCAGAATGGGGCATTTGTATGATTTGTACATACAAATAACCTAGTCTGTCTAACTGCATCACTATATTGTACAGACATTACAGGTCAAACCCCTCTGATGTTCTTTTTATCTAAATAAACAACATATTATATGGCTCTTAAAGGGTTAGTTCAACCAAAAAATTATTTTTTTGTAATTTATTACTCACCTTCATGTTGTTCCAAACCTGTAAGACCTTTCTTCATCTTCAGAACACAAATTAAGATATTTTTGATGAAATCCGAGAACTTTCTGACCCCAGACTGCAACGTAATTGCAACTTTTGCAACCAGACTGCAACGTAATTGCAAGGCCCAGAAAGATAGTAAAGACATCGTTAAAATAGCCCATGTGATTAGTGGTTCAACCTTAATGTTATGAAGTGACGAGAATACTTTTTGTGTGCAAAAAACAAAAATAACAACTTTATTCAACAATTTCCTCTCTCCGTGTCACTCTCTGATGCTGTTCATGTGAGCACCACGACATGCTTGTGATGCTGATGCAGAATCCGGCCAATAATGAGCTGACGTTCTGAAATAGAACCTGGAAGTGCTGCACTGTGTTTACTAAGTGAACAGCATCAGAGACTGACATGGAAAAGAAGAAATTGTTGAATAAAGTCGTTATTTATTTTATTTAATTTTTTTGTGCACAAAAAGTATTCTTGTCGCTTCATACCATTAAGGTTGAACCACTGTAGTCACATGACTGTTTTAACAATGTCTTTAGTACCTTTCTGGACCTTGAATGTGGTAATAATGTTGCTGTCTGTGGAGGGTCAGAAAGCTCTCGGATTTCATCAAAAATATCTTAATTTGTGTTCTGAAGATGAACGAAGGACGTGTCTCTTCAGAAGACTTGAATTAAACCGCTCCATTTAAACTGATTACTGTTAAGAGTCTTGTGCTTTTTGAAGCTTGAAAATAATGATTGCCTTGACAAAATGGATGGACAAAAAAGTTAGATATTAAAATATCTACAGTGTACAGTATGTGGTGGTTTTCCCCATGGTATTTAAAATGATACTGAATATTGATCATTTTCAAGGTATTGTATTGAAGTTAGAAATTCCAGTATTGTGACCACTAATTCATGCACTTCGTCAATAAGGTGAAAGTGCTTTGTTTAAAGTAGCTATTTTCTACTTAGATCTATGATTTAATTGAATATTTTTTGATAATTTATTAAATATCGCCAGCTAAAAAGTAATTAGTAATGTTAGTACTTTGAGTAGTTTTTGAGAAGAGTAATTTGTACTTTTACTTGAGTACTGTTTTGACACCAGTACATTTACTTGTAAGTGAGTGTTATTTCAGCAATGTAACAGTACTTGTACTTAAGTACAAATTTTCAGTACTCTTTCCACCACCGAGTAAATACACTAAGTTTCTTCATGCTAGCGTGTAGTATTTAAACCATGTGTGTTACAACTAACCCCGCGTTAGTTTGTGCCCCGCGCTCCCCTACATTTATTTAACATCTTTTGTTGTTTGATTAACATTAATGACAGACAGGGCAGCTGAATGCATGGACGTAATATACTGACACATATCCAGTTATTACCCACCTGTTTACGTCCACTTAAGCCATAACCGACTGTATTCCCGCGAGATAGGCCTACATTTTTACATCTGTGTGCGCGTGTATTTGACTATTCAGGCGCAAGGAGATCTGATCGTGCGCGCAACAGAGAGAGAGAGAGCGCACGCGAGAGAGCGCTTCTGTTGCGTGTCATTCAGTGCGATTCCGCCTATCCCGCCTTCACTAACAGCAAGTTAATCGATAAAGAATTGTAATTGAATTGTAATTTTGTGATACGACGATCTTGGCATTTCATTTGGCTGTAAGCTGAAATTAAATTCAACCCGCCAAAGTGGCTAGTGGGAGTGGCTGTCTTACCCGCCACAGCTGAAATCTACCCGCATTTGGCGGGTGTTAATGTCAAGCCTTGTATATATGTCTGTGTAAAAAATAATTGTTGGTTTAACTTAAAAAAGTAAGTTATCTGGTTGACTTAAAATTTTGAGTTCATTGAAATTAAAAATTTGAGTTAATACAATGAAGGCGAACTCAAAATATTATGTTATCTTAACCACATTAATTATCTAAGTTGATTTGACAAAAGAAAAAAGGTGATAAAATTTTTTTACAGTGTATATACATATGCAGTATATATAATAATATATATACAAAAACTTTTATGTTAGGTTTGATTAATCGTGATTAATTGATTTGATATTTATATTTGACATTTATATATTGACATTTATAATCAATTATATACACACACACACACACACACACACACACACACACACACGCACACTGTATATAAACAATTATTGTTGTGAAGAAGCAATAAAGTGACCATATATTCTATTAAAAAAAAAAAAAAATCACAGTACATTAAAATCTAAAGTAGAAAAAAATACGTTAACTTGGCAAAAATCAAGCACTTGCCTAATTAAACTTTTCACTGCAGTGTTGGCTGACAAAACTGAAACACAGCCATTTTGCCATTAGAGATAATAACCAGAGATAATTCAATGATGCCAGTGGGAAAATTTATTGCAAAATAAGGGCAACATTTTTACTTGTTCTCATTATAAGCAGTAATCCTCAGTGCAACCCAATCCATGTTATGATATATTCTGCAACTACATTTAATTTGCATGATTCATGAAATTACCAACAGTTAGTCAAACATGCTTTTGTTGTTGCATATTGTGCAAACAAACTTCCCTCTGCAAGAGAAAACCCCTAATATCAGCACCTACCAAACGTGCAGAAGAGAATGATATCTTACCTGTTGGAAGAGGGAATATGTTATCCACATAAGAGAATGACGACACATAGCAGAAGAGTTGAAAATATAGTCCAAGCGAGAACAGAATCATGCTGCCGGCTGCCGTCTACCTCCAATAGCACCGAGGAGTGATCTGAGGCAGTCCCGCACTACTCCTCTCTCTCCATGTCACTCTCTCTCACACACACTAGATCCACGCCTTTAGGAGAAGTGAATGCCAGCCAATGTCTGTTACACCTCTCCCATGTATTGGCCCTGAGCTAAATATACAGGAGGCAGCCGGTCAGCTGCCCTCTGTAGCCAATATTAGCCTGTTACTACTGACAGCACTGCCTTTGTTTCCCTGCCTCAAATGGACAGAGAAAACAAAACAGTATGGATAGAAATGACATTGAAGTGACAAGGTGTCATGCAAGTGGTGATGTTGAACTACCGCCATTAATTTATACATGATCTCAGTTTGTATAGATTGATAGAAAGTCAAACCTGCTGGCTTTGGTTTGAGCATCTATAATGTTCGGACTTAAATCTGAGACGGGCTGCCACTGGCATGTGATGTACACACATGCATAAAATGACAGAATTAGCCTGCATGCTCTGTAGTGGAGTATCTCAGATGTTTTCCAGACCCCCTTGTCTATCTCGCCCTCCCTCTCGGTGTCCTTTTTTTCAGGACTTATCGTCCACCACTGCTTATAATTTATTGGCGCCTTTACTTTCCCTCAGAATAAATGACAGAGCAATTATGAAGAGGGCCGTTTAAAAGCCTTATGGGAGATGCAGTCTGTAAACGCCTCCAATTAGACAGAGTGCAGAACAAAGGAGACAGCAGAGAGGCAGGGAGATGGAGAGAAAGACAGAGGCAGAGATGGCTTCTTATGAATTGCATTTTAATTTCAAAGAAAATCAAATTACATTCATTGTTTCTTATCAAGTTGTTATTAGAAAAATATTTTTAAATCACTATATATTTTATACAGTAACAATGTACATGAGGCCACTTTTGTTTGTGCACAATAATAAACAAAATTACAAGGCTTTTATAATGTGCCACAAATACCGTCATTCTCACCTTTACACGTTTGGCTGTGAAAACTGTTCTTTTAATAAGTCTTTTATATGCTGTAAAATTGTTGGGAACATTTCCACACATGGAAATGTGAAAATGGCATGATCTGCCAAGGCCAAGGCGGAGAAGCTCTCTCACTCTGTGATAAAGCACCACTGTAATGATACCTTATGAAAGAGCAGAAGATGAGGCCAGGAAGACTGCAATTATCCAGAGACTGACATGAGCTTAAACAGAAGCCCTCTGGAGCAGTGCGCACAACACTGACCTGAGATCAGAGGTTAAAATACTCTAAGCATACAGTGGGAATTAAAAAAGTAAAATAAAATAATCAAACATACATAGTATTAACTAGCGAAATGTCCCGTAATTTGTTATTTGACACTGTTAGCATTTTCTCTTTAAAAGGAAAAGTTCACCCAAAAATTCTGTCATCATTTACTCACCCTAAACTTGTATGACTTTCTTTCTTCTGTGGAACAAAAAATATATATTTTGAAGAATCTTCCCGTTGCTCTTTTCCATAGAATGACAGTTCATAGTTCATAGTGAACATGGCTGTGAAGCTATAAAAAGGAACAAAACAATGTGGGCTAGATGCAAGACGTGAACATTATCAGTGAATAATGATTTACATTTTAGCTTATTCCTCACATAAAGCTGTAGAAGACTTACACAAATCATAAGAATCACTTTTATAGTACTTTTATTTTTGTTTGACTGAGATGGTCACTGGAAAGTACTGGTTCCCTCAACAAAAAGTCAATAGGATTTTTCCATTGGCTTTTGGATTATTGCAGAAAATATGCTTTGCGAACAACAAAAGTTTATGATTCTTAAATGTTTCGTTCATCAAAAATACAATCAGCAGCAATAAAAGCTAAATTTAGGCTTTAAATGAACTACACCATGGCCACATGACATCACCAAGCTTGCGTCCGACAACTCTTTCAATCTTTATTTAAAATCTACAAGCTGGAAAGTTTGAGTTAGAATAACAGTTTGCAAGAGCAGAAGTATAAACACTACAAGGCTGTAAAAAAGGACTTATTCGTGAGTAGAACAGTTTTCCTGTTCAGTGTGATGACAACGTTTAATGTCTCCAATTACATCCATTTAGCCACTTGTTAGCAACCACCTTTTTCAATATCTTGAGCTTGTTTTAACCACAGACCTTATTTCAGACATTTAACCAAAAACCCATTAAAAAACCCATTGACTTCAGAACGATGGAACTAATTTCTGGGGTTGTATAGAAAGAGCTGCTGGAAAAATCTTCAAAAAAAAAAACTAATTTAGGGTTCTACAAGAAACAAAGTCAAACAGATTTGGAACGACATGAGGTAAATGATACCAGAATTTTTCATTTTTAGGTGAACTTTTTCTTTTAAGTGTTTACAGAAAGAACGGGAATCTATGGAAATTCATTTCAGTCAGTAGAGACTGAGATCATATAAAATGTACAGTTTCTTATAAATTGTTGTCTTTTTATAGGAAATGGTGCCACCTACAGTAAACTGACCAAATGTAGTGTAAGATACAGTGTGATCCGACATCTGATACTTCTGTCAGCTTTTAAAGATTTGACCGTGTCAGCCAGGGAAACTCCTAGGAGATAAACACAGTTTCATTATGATATGAACATTAAAGACAACAAAAGTTTACACATGAATAAACTCCATTGAAGTCGATCCTGTTTACTTCTAAATGCTTTTGTAACACTAGAAAGTTTCCATTCATCGTTGGGGAAGCCCTTTGAGTGTCAGTGTGACATACACAGAGAGTTTCAGTGTTCCAGCTCGCTATGACACCCAATCCTTCAATACTTCTGTGTGTGGTTGCCAGGATACAACCAGCACAACAAAAGAGGGTCACAACTTTCAATAATGGGGCCTCATAACTTTCAAGAATAGAAAGGTCAGATGTGTTTAAGGTGTGTGTATGAGAGAGGGGTTAAAAAAAAAAAAAAAGAGTTATGTTAGAGTTGTGCTGGTGTTGAAATTTAAGGTTACACAGGCCTTGTGATGTTATGAACACTTAAAGGGATAGTTCACCCAAAAATTAAAATTATCCCATGATTTACTCACACCCAAGCCATTCTAGTTGTATATCACAACTAGATAACTAATATATCTTCTTTCAGCCAAACACAATCAGAGTTATATTAAAAAATATCCAGGTTCTTTCCAGGTTTATAATGGGAGTGAATAGTAACTGATATTTTGAAGCCCAAAAAAGTGCATCCATCCATCATAAAAGTAATCCATATGGCTCAAGGGGGTTAATAAAGGCCATGTGAAGCCATTCATTTTTGTAAGAAAAATATCCATAATTATTACTTTATAAACTAGCTTCCGGTAATGTCCGTTTGTGTGTTCATGAAGAGTAGCGTAAGTTTAGGTGAGAGAAGACTCCCCACGGGTTCAAATAAAAAGGGCTGGGCAACAAACTCAAGCTCCTCCGACATTTCTCTTTAAAAATGTGTGACTGGTGTTTTGTTTTGCTCTATCCTCTGCGCTTCCGTGTTCATCTATACGTCATGCGTCGGGTCAGAGTTCACTCTTTTGCCAGAATTAACTTGCGTACGGAAGCAAGTAGTTCTAGTTTATAAAGTTATAAACATAGATATTTTTCTTACAAAAACGCATTGCTTCGCTTCAGAAGGCCTTTATTAACCCCTTGGAGCTGTATGGATTAGAGTTGTCAAACGTACCAATCGATACTGAAATTTTAAAAATGTGAGGCTTTGAGCGCTGTTGAGCGGATTCGTAAACATCTCTTATTGGCCATTGTGTTGACGCATTCATCGGATATGTCTGTGATTGGCTACAATGATCAATGCACAGGAGCGTTTGAAAGTACACGGAAGTGTTTGAATTTGAAAGCGGGAGCGGGAACGTTTGAAAGCAGGCGTCTATCAGCGGACTGGTCCGCAATAGACGCCTGCTTTCAAACGCTCCTGTGTGTATCTGCGTAAGTGTTTGGTGAAGAGCATCATTGATGATTATTTATAACATTTTTGAAGCGTTGATCATTGAAGCCAATCGCAGACATATCCGATGAGTGCGTCAACACAATGGCCAATCAGAGGTGTTTACGAATCCGCTCAACAGTGCTCAAAGCATCACATTTTTAAAAGTACCGACTTCGGTACTTTTGACAACTCTGGTATGGATTACTTTTATGATGGATGGATGTGCTTTTGGGACTTCAAAATCTCAGTTACTATTCACTCCCATTATAAAGCTAGGAAGAGCCAGGATATTTTTTAATATAACTCTGTGTTTGGCTGAAACACGACAGTCATATACACCTAGGATGGCTTGAGGGTGAGTAAATTATGGGATAATTTTCATTTTTGGGTGAATAACACTTTAACACTCATGCTGTACATGTCAAAGGTCCAACACCCAAGGTCCACAGCCTATTGCCAATAACTTAAATTCAGTGTTTTTCCCTGTGTAGTTACTTATTTAACATAAGAAAATACAAATGTGTTGTGTTTTATATAAATTGTTAATGATATTCCAACTGATTTAACTAAAATGTAAGACTGTGTTTGTGTGCAGCACCTGTTGTTTGCGGTCTGATGCCGGGTCTATAAGTACGTTGATGAGGCTGGGCATCTCTGTGTTTGTCAGACTCTCCTGTAGTGCACTGCGGAGTTCCTCCACCGCTCGAACCAGATACCCACGACCCCCAAACGCACTCATCACCTGCTCGTACCGTGCCTCTGGCAGCAGGGTCACCGGAGGAGCACTAAGACACACACAGAGGTCAATCTTATGAACAGCATTTCATACCTGCTGGGTTCAACAGAAATGAAGCCTATTGATAGCATTTGAACAAAATTAAATACATTTTTAACAATTAACTTATTGACTATACATTTATTTATACAATTTAGAGGCCCATGAGGTATTAAAATTAGCTGTCAAATATTTTGAACACATTTCAGCCATCTATCCCAAC
Organism: Hypophthalmichthys nobilis; assembly: GCA_037950665.1. NCBI lineage: Eukaryota > Metazoa > Chordata > Actinopteri > Cypriniformes > Xenocyprididae > Hypophthalmichthys > Hypophthalmichthys nobilis. The sequence goes on along the minus strand of CM075481.1, from coordinate 22,534,657 downwards.
AAATTTGTATTATCTTCATTATATAGTCCAGGATAAGCTGTAGTGCTGCACAAGATTTTATGGCAGCTTGTTTCTGCTATGGAATAAAAAAAAATATTAAAAAGCAACATTTTCTCTCACATTTCAGACTTTTTTCTAGCAATTGAGAGTTTATATCTCACAATTCTGACTTTTTTTCCTCAGAATTGTGAGATAGAACCTCGCAAAATCGAGTTATTGCGTTGAAATGTAGAGACTGTAAATTAATATTATATAATATAACATTTACTTTCGGTCTACGGTGTCAATCAAGTGACCCTTCGTAGCCGCTCAGGCGCCTCTGCTTTAAAACGAACCCAGAACTTTTCTTAGGTTCTATACTCACATGGTGGTCATGTCTCCCATCTGTTCCATCTCTTTCCATGTTTCTGGATCCACTCCACTGTAGATGCCATTGTTGTTGATTACTATGATGATGACGGGCAGTTTATACCTATTCAGAATTTTAAAAAAATAAAAATCAGACAACATAGTGCAACGTAGTTATAGTGAGACAGAGCAAATAGAACCATTATAAAAGTATGCACATTGCACAAACGTCCTGTAGGTGGAGCTCTATGTCCTAGATAAATAATGACTAGAATCATGCATCACGATGAATGATTCACCTGCACATGGTCTCCACCTCCATGCCAGAGAAACCGAAAGCGCTGTCTCCCTCTATACACACCACTCTCTGAGCGCTCTTCTGCGCCTGCTCCAAAACTGCTGCGGCAATGGCAAAGCCTGGACCCACTCCCATAGTGCCAAATGTGCCTGCATCTAACCTGTACAAGACATTCAGATTACTGCTCTGGACAACATTACAGTAGAACTCAACATTTAATAGAGCTACGTAGTTTACGGTACATTCTTTAAATTTCCTTCCCAGAAAAAGAGCAAAGACTTACAGGAGTCAATATGTTACATAGCTAAAATAAAAAAATAAAAAATGTGTTTGTCTTGTTATTCCTGTGATCTAAACATAACAAAAGTTGTTTTCTCATGATCAAAACATAATAAAAGATGTTTTTTTGTTTTGTTTTTTTGTGATCTAAACATGTTTTTTTGTGATCTAAACATGTTTTATTGTGATCTAAACCTTTTTTCTCATAAATCTAAACATTTTTTTGTGATCAAAACTGTTTTCCTTGTGATTTAAACAAGATGTTTTTATGATCTAAACATAAAAGCAGTCCTCGTGATCTAAACATAGCAAATGCTGTTTTTGTGATCTAAACTAAAAGTTGTTTTCTTATGTTAGTTGTTATCTAAACATTAGTTGTTTTTGTGATCTAAACAACAAAGGTTCTGTATCTAAACATGATAAAAGTTGTTTTACTGTATGTAATTTAAACAACAGAAGTTGTTTTCTCAAGATGTAAACATTTTTTTTTTTTTTTTTAAATCTAATCATAAAAGTAGCTTTCTTGTGATCTTGACTTTCTCACAGCAGAAAAAAACCTGTATGTCACTCTCCATTTCTCTCATCACACACAAACTATTTCCATATTTAAAATGTCACATATGAGCTGTTTTAAAATTTGCCATTGTCATGACAATCAGAGCACAGTTTTTTCTGTCCTCTGTTTATGAGCCAATCCAAGGTCTGGATCTGGACAGCTAAACAGTGAATAGTGATCTAGGGATAAATTCAAACAAAGAGAGTATCACCTCTTGTCCAGCTGTGAACAGTGGGGCAGGAAAATGTCTCTCACCTGTGTCGTGGGAGGTAATTGAGCAGCATAGTACGGCCGATGTCCATAGTGTTCGCTCCCTCACTCACTATGAGGCAGTCTTTGGGCAGGAGCTCAGAAATATGGTGGAACGCTGTGTAGTAGTTCATGGGCAGAGTGGACTGGAGAGCAAGAGTCTGTGGGACACATTAAAAATGGTTCATCTAATGACATAAATGATAAATTCACAGTTGACATGTTTACAGAAAGCTGAATGATCAATTGAAAGCAATTTTATTACATCAAGTATGTTACTGGCGCACAAGCTCACCTTTGATATCTGAGTATTGGCAGTTATTTTGTCCCTCAGTGTCGTCCACCATTGGGAATCAGAAGGAAATCTCCAGGACTCTGATCTTACGGTTTCCAACAGCTTTAAACCATGTAGAAAATGATATTTAAGGGGCCATTTCATGGAAAACATAATTTTCCATAACTTTTACACCATTTATTGATATTAAACAGCAAAAATTAGCACATTAACATATGACCATCCACTATCAACACTGATTCAGTATTCTGTGACAGTCGACAAACATACACAGTCGACATTTCACAGGCAAAGACAAGGTCATTGATATAAAGATATACAAAAACTGCCATTTTAATAGTAAGGGTCAAAAATAAATTAAAAAATACATTTTTGCAAAAGACATTTGTGTAACATTTTAAGTCGAACTAAAAGGAAATAAATGTTACAAATACTGGATTTCATTGGGACATTTGGAGTCTCTCACAGAGTCTAAAGAACATAGAAAAAGTACAAAAGCTGTTACTGGGACACTTTTGGTACCATTATGTACCTTTGAGGCACTAATATGCACTCTTTAGGTAGGTCTACCTGTTAAAACTGTACCGCCCCAGTGACAGCTTTTGTACCTTTTTTTTTCTTTTTCTGAGAGTGTATAGGATGTCATGATGCAGATAAGGGTGCAAAACCAAAAAAACGTGTTTTATGTAAGATGACTGAGGATACTGTAATTTACCTGGCTGACCACAGCCCGTATGTCTCCGAGCAGAGCAGATGCGGCTCTCACATTATTACTCAACTCCTCAGCACATAGATCCACCTGAACAAATTCACAAAAAAGATCATTTAGTAATCTTAAATCTTAAAGTAAATTAAGTTTTTAATGTTGTTTATATGTGTGTGTTTTTTAAAAATATGCTTTAAGACAAACCATGTGCAAATTCATCAGTCAACACCACTGTTAAGTATTTTCTCCTTAAAACTGCAGCGTACCAAAAACGCAGTTTGAATCCACCCGATTTGTACCTTCACAAACATGTAACCAATCCCTTAATGTACGGTGGGGCTTTTCTCCACTGACTTTCTATGATGTTGAAAGCGTTTCTAAGGATGCCAAATTTTAGAAAGCAGCTGTCTGACTTTAAGATAGCGAATGGGAACATGGTTTGTGTAACATTAGCAAAACATTATTTGCTGTTTGATAACGTAGACAATCCAAAGGCTAATCATATTAATTAGCGTTATGCGTCCGACGTTGAAGCGGTACATAATACACATCACCATTCTGATACATCGACTTGCAGACAACCCTGTATAATTCGCTCTTCCTCTTCTTCTTCTGAATCAGTTTCTGGTTCAAACATATAAGGCTGAATTATACAGGGTTGCAACTAACCTGAATGATCTTCACATGGGGACTAAATCTTGGTGGAAACCCAAAGTGCAGGATCCAGTTGAGTCTGGCACCCAGCAACACTATAACATCAGCCTGCAATAGAGCTCTAGAACAGAGAGAGATGGGCATCACATCAGTCAGTTTCATTAAAAAGAGATTTTGTAAAGATCATTTAGACACATACACACACATACCTGGATCTGGCTGCAGCAACACAGTTGGAGTGGTCATCCGGCAGTAGTCCTTTCCCCATAGGTGTGGGAAGGAAGGGGATTCCAGTCACCTCCACAAGCTCCCTGACCTCCTTCTCCGCCCTGGCATATGCCGCACCTGCACCAGATCACAGCTCAACACTGCATGTGCAACATTGCTTTAATTTAGCCTAGCCTTAAAGATGTTCAAACATCTGGGTCATTCAGTTGTATTCTGTTCACCTTTGCCCACGATGATCAGAGGCCTCTGAGCTGCTTTGAGCAGCCTGACAGCCTGTGTGATCTCCCTGCTGTCAGCCTGACTCACAGGAGGAGCAGGACAACAGGAAACAAACCTAAAGATAAATGAAGAACGTGTATATAAGCAATGCAATTTGGAAGTGATCACATCATAAACTACAGTTAGTTAGGAAGCTCCCCATTGTTATGATAAATCTTCAAGTCTACATGAAGCTCACCTGACACTGGTCCGGTCAATTCTGGCGTTCACCATATCTCCAGCTATGTCTATGTAACATGCTCCTGGACGGCCGTAAATGCTGCTCCTTACAGCCTAAAAAAACACACAAACATCCCATTAACTACAGAACATTGTACATTGTATTTTTCGCCTACATTAGGAGCATTCAATTTCAGGACCCAATTAAATGTTTGACAAAAAATCTGTGCTATTTTAGTATTATTAGGGGCCAAGCACCAAAGATGCATAGGCACCTACTGTATCTGTTAGTGTTGTTCTTCTTCTTCCGCCCTGAAAGCCTATACCAGCCTATAGAACCTTAAGGTAAAAAGTTGTGAAATTTGGCACACAGATAGAGGATAGTCCGACCATTAACCACAGCAAAAAACTCAATCCCTCTAGTGCCACCAACTGTCCAAAATTTAATTTACATTTATGCTAATAGTAAGGGCTAGAAACAAAATTCCTCTGATTCCTTGACTCAGGGCGATTCGACTGCCCCCTATGACGTCACTTTCCGCCATTTTGAATTTTCATAAAAACCTACTTTTTTCGAACTCGTCCAAGATGGTTTGTCCGATTTTA